>JALMQS010000153.1:25432086-25871371 GCA_024734495.1 Forficula auricularia
TTCAGTTTTATTTAATTCGGACTGTAAACAAAAACCGCCCATTTCAATTGAGTTTAAAATTAAAAATAATATTAATATATCGCCTATACAAGAAGGAAGAGGTGGGGGGGGAGGTGTCGAAAATTATTGGATTTATCAAGGCGTATTGCCTTAAGAATATACATAAAAATAATTTTTAAGAAAAAAATAAAACCGACTTCAAAAAAATTAAATGCAACAAATAAAGCCTGCTAAAAGGTATAAAATAATTATTATCTTATTTAGTTAGAACTATAAACGACGAAATATTAACATGAAATTACTTTTTGAAGTCGGTGCCAAACAAACTATACCTATAAGCGAGCGTACCCGCCAAACGTACTAAGTAAAATCGTCGAGTGCAATTCATAAAAGGTATATGTTTGGCACCGACTTCAAAAGTAATTTCATATTTATTATTTCATCGTTTAGTTGTAACTAAATAAGATAATATATTATTTTATACCTTTAGTGTATTTTATTTGTTGCATTGTTACGAAGTCGGTTTTATTTTTTTTCTTAAATTTTTTTTCTCTTTTTAGTGATGTTATTAATAGTGATCATATCATCAGAACTTGACCAAATTATTATATTATATGGCGCCATCCTAAGATACCCCCTTTCAATAAAGAATCATCGAAATCGGTTCATAAACAAAGAAGTTGGGCCTGAACAACCCTAACAAAAAAGGTCTAATACCAATGAAAAAAAAATGGGACCAATAAGCTAGACTGGACCCAATGCAAAAAAAAATTCCAAAATCGGTTCACAATTGACGGAGATGTGAGGTAACATAGACACAAAAAAAAAAAATTCAGTCGAATAGAGAACCTCCTCATTTTTTGAAGTCGGTTAAAAAAGTGAACTTTGTTTCTACTTTTAAGTGTAGTCAAAGAGAATACAAATTATATAAACTTATAAATGATCTCACTATTGTATTACTACTACTTTACTTTAAATTGTCACTAAACGACTCTTAATCATTAATTAAACATTAAATATGCCCAACTTTAAAGTAATTTCGCGATATTTTTTACAGAAACTAGTTAAAAGAAATTAATAATTCAAGTTTTTCCACGCATAATGGACTTTCCATAGATCACACGCACTGAACAATATCACACTGCCTTTATCATTCAATGACAAACACGCTGGAAAAAAAAAGATGAAAAAAATACTTTGGCATTAAAAATTTGGCAACAACAAGCAAGACTAACTATCAATATCTCATAAATTTCTTCCTGTCAAATAATGAAAAATATCGATTAAAAATTCAAATTTTTCAGAGAATTGGAAAAGAAGATTACTTCTATTTTTACTGGAATATCTTTGTCCATGAACAGCGGACAATAAAATAAGCTGGTGTATGCGCCACACGACATTTGCTTAGTTTAATTTTTTTAATTTAGAAGATTTTGATTATTTTTTAAATAACTCAAATACTTTAAGTCTTAATGAATTTTTTATTGGGAATGTTTTTATTAGTTTATCTTTTGTTTTTTGAGGTATAAATTTATTTCAATTTAAAATAAATGTGGGAGAAACAACAAAAATTGGCAATTTTTATGTGATTTTTGTACCTGTCGGCGTTTAGAAAATAGCTTAGCTTAAAATTATGAAAAATTCCACGAATTCATCCACTTTTTCCTTATCAACGACAATAAAATGAATTTAATATACCGTGTTGAGGTTATTTTTAGGGACGGAACCTTTGATAAGCGATTCGACGCGCACTTGGTCAACTTATTTAAATAGATACCGCCGGAAATTGTACCTAGAGACATATTACAGTATTTTTCTTCAAATATATTCCAAGATACGTAAGTATATATTAAAAAAATATATCTAGACTTGTATCTTGTATCTAGTTACTTGACAATGCTTGTAAAAGTGTAGGCTAATTTACACATATTTATTTCTTTGGGTTTGCTAAAGGAGAGGAATCACATTAATGAAAGATATTGCAAAAAACAACGAATAGTTGCACAATTTCTTAACCAATGAGTGTACTTTAGCATTTCTAAAGCTGGATTTGTCCTTTTGTGCCTTTCAAGACTGTTCTTTTTGTTTTCCAAACTTCCTTTTCATTCATCGGTAGTTCATTTAATATTTTTCGTAAGAATTGTGAGGCATAGCGATTCTTAATTTCCCAGATCCTTTATATTAGGAACTGGTGTTTTGAAGATGACAAGTTCAATTGGATTATTTCCCTTATTATTAAGTAAGTGAAAATAAACTACTTACTGTGTTTCACTTAATCTCTTCTTTGAAATCAAATTTCCTGTTTCTTCTTTTTTACATGGCCTCGGGAACATTGTCCATTTAGCCAGAAGTAAAGTATTTTTATATTTGGTATGGTAAACAACTCAAAAGATTGAGTTGTTTATAAAATAATCTTTTGATTTTAAGTCGATTCTTCCACGTTTTCAGTAAGTGCCATTAATAACCAAAACGCTCAAAATTTTGAAAAAAATAAAAACCGACTTCAAAAAATTAAGTACAACAAATATAAAAATACACTAAAAGGTATAAAATAATTATTATCTTATTTAGTTACAACTAAACGACGAAATATTAACACGAAATTACTTTTTAAAGTCGGTGCCAAACAAACTATACCTATAAGCGAGCGTACCCATAAACGTACTAAGTAAGATCCGTCTAGTGCGATTCATAAAAAAGGTATATGTTTGGCACCAACTTCAAAAAGTAATTTCGTCGTCGTTAGTTGTAACTAAATATGATAATATTATTTTCTTTTTGATGTATTTTTATATTTGTTGCATTTGAAGAATCGTTTTATTTTTTCTGCATTTTATTTTTCTCTTTTTTAGTGATGTTATTAATAGTGATTATATCATCAGAACTTGACCAAATTAATATGACACCATCCCTAAGACACCCCTTTCGGATAAAAAAAGAACCATCGAAATCGGTTCATAAACAAAGAGGTTAGGTCTAAACAAACCTAATAAAAAAAGGTCTAATACCTATGAAAAAAAAATCGAAAAAAAAAATGGGACCAATCGGAAGCTAGACTGGACCCAATGCAAAAAATTTCAAAATCGGATGACAATTGGCGGAGATATGAGGTAACATAGGCACAAAAAAAAAAAAAATTCAATCGAATAGAGAACCTCCTCCTTTTTTGAAGTCGGTTAAAAATGGAATGCATTAACGTTATTCCTCTGGTAATAGATAAGAATGGATCGTTATTTTTGATTTTAAATCGATTCCTGCATGTCTTCAGCAATGGTTACCAATAATAAGAGAGAATCCTGATCACTATTTTAACCAACTTCAAAAAAGGAGTTCTCTATTCGACTGAATTTTTTTATTGTGCCTATGTTGCCTGTATCTCATAATTGTCAACCATTTTGAAAAAAATTTGCATTGGGTCAAGTCTAGCCGATTGGTCCGACCGTTTTAGAGTATGAACCTTTTTTATTAGGTTCTTCTTTTATAGTTCTTTTTATCCGAAAAGTGTCTTAGGGATAATTGATCATATTAATTTAGTCAAGTTCTGAATATGATCATATTAATAACATCAATAAAGAAAAATAAAAAATAATTTTTAAGAAAAAAATAAAAACCGACTTCAAAAAGTTAAATGCAACAAATAAAATACTAAAAAAGGTATAAAATAATTATTATCTTATTTAGTTACAGCTAAACGACGAAAATATTAACATGAAATTACTTTTGAAGTTGGTGCCAAGCAACCTTTTATGAATGCACTCGACGGATCTTACTTAGTACGTTTGGCGGGTACGCTCGCTTATAGGTATAGTTTGTTTGGTACCGACTTCAAAAAGTAATTTTCATATTTCGTCGTTTAGTTCTTCAACTAAATAAGATAATAATTATTTTTTATACCTTTAGTGTATTTTATTTGTTGCATTTAATTTTTTGAAGTCGGTTTTTATTTTTTTCTTAAAAATTATTGAATTAAAGTCAACATAGACTGGAAATTGCAAATGATATCTGATTAATAATAAAGGATTAAACATATTAATATTTCAAATGAATTTTGATAAAGTTTAGCAATGATCCGTTGCAGTTTTTTTACTTTATTTATATTTCAAACCACGGAAACTGTAGTATCCCGAGTTCCGTGTGGCCCCGCTATCTGACGACGGATTCTTTTAGAACCAATCAAAATAAGTCGGAAAGTAAAAATAAAATTTTAAACTACAAATTTGAACAGAAATTGAGTTTATGGACCATGATGTCTCAAATTGTCTTAAGTGACCGTCAGTGGGCGTTATCAATGTTCACTTTTAGAACTTTCCATAGGTTCGGCTCTATTCATCATCTCGGTTCAATTAGATAAAAAAAATGGGATCGAATAATATAATATAATATATAATATCCCGAATAACCTTTGAAAGGTTCGGTTAAGATATCTTCAGTTCGGCTCGGTTCGTATATCTTCATTTCGGGCTGGTTTTTAGGCGATTAGGTTGGCTTTAGCACTCCGTGGGCACTCCTGGATTACCGATCGATAGTATTTGCAACTACTAGAATTGCTATCAATTATCAAATAAGCAAAAATGTGTATCAGAAAGAAATCTCGTGGCACCTTAATTTAATATTTCCAACTCTAATTTATACGAATATCAAATTCTTTAACCGTTTCTTCTTATTTTGAATTATAAATAATAAATAAAAAATTCAGGAAGCCACGATTTTCAGAATCATTCATATGAAAAGGCAATTAATTACAGAACGCCAGTTAATTTTATTTTGTATAATAAGTTTAAGAAAAGAGGAAGAAGCAATGACAGTAGGGTCGATATCGCGATTTCGAACGACTTCTTAATGAGAATAAGCTTCTAATTGAGTTTCTTTTCAGATAATTAAAATGGGTATAAAAAAAAGGAAAAAAAACACCGGAGAGATTTTCTTATTTTTCTCATCGCTATCATCAATTAACAAAGAAGACAATTCATCAGGCATCAGGCATAGCTGAGTCATTAATATTTAATTAATTGCTCATCTAATTTCAAATAATCATAGTAAATTGAAAAAAGAATTTTTGGAATATAAGAAGAAATCTATGAGGTTGACCTCTGCTTGGTGAAAATAAACATATAATGAATATAATTATACCAGTGGCGGTTGGTGTCTTTTCAACCAGGGGATGCTGTCCAAAAAAGTATCCTTCATTTTTTGAAATTTTATTTTAATCATCGCTTTTTTTTTGCAAATTTCAGCAAATACGGCATCATTTTCGTTATAAGAAAATCTTGAATTTCTCTTAAATCTATTAGTATAAGCAAGCTATGACTTGTCTATAGCACTCTTAGTTATTTCCGATCTTAGAATATATTGAGAGTTCTTAGAAATGGATTATTCCAAAGATTCTCGAATCATCTTTATTTATTCCTTTTTTGTATTATTACTATTTTAATAGTTCCTCAGCAAGAACAATTTTGAGCGACAAAAACTCGTCTGGACTTGTCTTTGACATGCTTGAACTGGAAAATATACCAGGCAGGGACTTCAAACCTTCTATCCGCACCCCTTTCGGGAAATCATTTTTTTTTTTTTTAATTTGCCCCTTGAAACTATGCAACAATTTTATTTCATTTCTAGAACCAATATACTTTTCTAAACAAAAAATGTTTTTTTATAGAAATATTTTAAAGAACGGATAATAAAATTGAAAGTTTCTTTTTGCCGAGAGTAACAGAAAGAGAACAGACAAGGAGACAAAAATAGTGTATCTTCTGCTGGAAAAATAAATTTCATCGTTATAAATAAATTTAAATTGTATTTTTCCAGCAGAAGACATACTCTTTTATTGTTTCATTCAACGGATAATAATTTGAAAATTTAAAGATCCTTCTGAAATTGTGAAGTTGATATTTATGAAAATACTCTAAATGTTTGAAATTTTAGGGATGCGCCTCATCCACAGAATCTATGGCCCACACGCCACTGATATATGCATTTATAATTTACTTGTTAGAGACAATAGTTTCGAAGGTTTGACCTTTATCAGTCTTTTTAATTACAAAATGATCTATCTATTATTTCTCATAAATTCAAATTCCCGATTGGATGTAAGTAAATTCGGTTTGTTGTAGTAGTAAGCTGGTCACCCAACAAACGAATGCTTATTTGTTTCAAGAAGCAGACACTCTCATTTATATGAATAATAATCAATTCTACTACTCTCGGCAAAATAAAACTTTTTCAATAATTATAAAAACATTTAATTTGAGGAAATTCTCAAAACTGTTTTTAAAGTTCAGTACGCTCTTTGTAAATTTAACTGATTTGGAAATTTTTCGTTAGTAAACATTTTAAGTCACAAGTTTTGGCTCAGAGAGTCCCCCCTAGATAGTCCTAGAAAGAAAGATATTGTAGCTAGATTGTAATAAGATTCCCTTCTATTTTTAAAACGAAAATCAAAAAATAGAAAAAAATCAAAATTAATTAAAAAATTAATTTAATTTTGCGTTAAAATTCGCGTGAGGGGACTTATAGTGTATACTTACCTGGAGTCTAGCTATAATTTATATAATACCTATGTGAAATAGTAGGTCCAAAATGACTTTATAACTTTCTTTCCTTCTGAATGGATAATTTTGAAACGAAAAAAAAATAATATTCAATATTAGACGAAACCTCTATATTCAAGATTTCCTAAATATTAGAATCTCTCTCATATATACTCAGAGGCAGTAAAAATATTAATTAAGAGATTAATTATTTTTTGGGCCCATAAAGGGTTTCTTAAAAAAGGTCCCTTTCGTTGGGTTGACCCATGAATTATTAGGAATTTGAAACTATTTTGGGGTCAATCCACCAAAAGACTCGCAGCTAAACCCCCGAGCGAGTCTTTGGGGGGGAATTATGTATAAATTTGAATTAATAAGTGACGAGTGATGCCCTCTAAGGGAATATTTTGTAAACTGGCCGGGAGCAGGGGTCGTTAGCCAGCCAGCCAGTTGGTTGACGACTTCGCTTTCATCTTGATTTTTGATAGAGTTGAGAGAATTGATTTATATTTTTAAGTAAAAAACGCTCGTTAGCCATTGAGAATTTATTTTATTTTGATTTAAATTGTTTGGTACTTAAGTCTCAATTGTTTATTATTTAATTTGATTTAAACAACTAAATTGAGAATTGTGGATTGATTAAAAGTAATTTTAATCTTTTATTGAATTTGGAGAAGAAACCAAACTTGAATTCATTATCATATCATCGGAGAAAAAACCCAAGTGAACAGAATTGCCACAAGAAGTCTGCATTCTACCACCGTCATCGCCATTTGTATAATATCTCATTTTCGTATGTACAAAATCAGCATTATTTTCTCTCATTAAAACCATTGTTAATATTCATATCACAAATCTTTGCCTTTTATTTATTGAAAAAGAAGAAATACACCTTCCTTTTATTCTTAATTTAAAATATACAGTCCACACCTTTATTAAACCCGGATCTTCAAGCCAGAGCCTTCCAGCCCAGCAAGAAGATTAGTTTGGAATTGATCCCTTGGTCATTCTCATATAATCAGGAAATCGCCAAATTAAACAACTTGTTTTGGCTCAGAACTCCTTAAAAGTAAAGATTTGCTAAAATCCCAAATAGAATGTAATATAATAAAACCCAATAGAATATTATATAATTCTTTAAGTGCATACAATTTTATATGGACAAACTAAATAGTTTCGCCAGAATATGGCAATTTGACACTCACTATTTTTATAGTTTTATAACATCACACTTAGTAACTATAAATTTTATCTCAATTTGTCTAAAGAAAATATTCTACTATATACAAATTATAGGTAGCTCTTTTCCCATCCGTAAAAGCTAATAATGACATATATTTAAACTGAAATTTATATGGAAACTGAAAATTTGAAATCCTTTATTATGTGTTACCATTTACTAAAATTAAATAAATTTTAAGGTAACATTAATTTTTATGTGTTTTTTCCAAAAGATTTTTGTAAAATGATTTTTTTTTTAAATTTAGGTATTGATCATCTGAGAAAAATATACCTATACATATATTATGTATCTATGTTTATGTAGGGACTGATAATGCCATATTCTGGCGTAAAAATATCTCAAAAATCTTACCATCGGAAAATTTTAAAAATAATTAATGATGAAACAACTACCCATCATTTTGGAATAAAAAAATTTACTTATCACATTAGGTAATATTTTTTTTTTTCATGAATTCAATTAATTACTTGTTCATATTAGACACTCGTTTTCTATTTGTTTAGTATGTAGTAGTGGAAATATAATGCAATGTGTTTGAATGAATTGGGTGCTTAATAATTCACTATAAAGATAGAAATGATTTATTAAAGCAGGAAATAAGAAAATTATGTTAGAATGATTTTATAATTTACGTTTAATTCGAAATTCTAATAGTTAATGAGATATCTGATTAAAAGGGAATTGTAAAATTTGATAGTTAAGTAAAAAAAAAAAATAATAACTTATTTACTAAATGAAAACCAAATGGAATCAAAAGGATCTAAATTTATCTTGTTTGTATAAAAAGTCCAAGTTCATCCATATTCAAATAATTATCTTGAAAGAACAAGAATTAGCATGAAAAGGCTCAAAGAATATTTTTTTTTGAGCAAAAAAAATCAAATTCAATAAATCAAAGCAAAACAAATTTTGAACCAATCACTCTCTCTTTGACAATTTCAGTTTTCATTTTCATAACTGCATTAAACAAAAATCGAATAAAATAAAATTTATCTATATATATAAGCGAAATAACCACTCACCCACTGACTCAACGATTTCTCAAAAACTACTAGACCTATCGACTTGAAATTTGGAATAGAGGTTCTTTATAGGGCTTAGATGTCAGCTAAAAATTTTATGAATATCCACCTCTAAGGGGGTAAAATGGGGGTTAGATTAAATAAAGATCTGTGCTGGCTGATTCTGTTGACATGTTTTTGTTTACTCAAATTCTCTCCCGACGACTGTTTTTGTTTACTCAAATTCTTTTTTTTAAATGATGAATTTATATAAAATTTAAAAACATTTATGAGGAATAACCATTCTACATTGGATTTTTGACTTTTCGGTTATTATTGGTAACCATTGCTGTAGACATGGAAGAATCGACTTAAAATCAGAAATAGCTATCGATTCTCATCTAATACTAGAGGAATAACCTTATTGCATTCAATATTGGATGTTTTGACAATCTTCTGAAAACATGGAAGTATTGACTTAAAATCAAAAAGATTAAATTTTTTTTGGTAAACTCAACCAAATTTTGTATACATATATTGTGGGTTCCTAAAAGGCTAGAAATGGAAAAACTAACTACCCAAAATGGCGAGGGGTAAGGGGGGGGGGGGGTCAAAAATGAAAATTCTAGCCCCTTGGCCAAACTCAACCAAATTTTGTATGCATAATCTGTAGACCTGGGTCCCGATGGGTTGGAGAGAGGGTCGTTGCGGTGGACGGGCGTGGGTCCAGGGGGGCTGGGGAGAAGGTCGGTTGAGTCCAGGGGCAGAAGTAGGGCTCCATGGGAGTTGGGGAGTGGGTTGGTGGGATGGAGGGGGCGTGGGTCAAGGAGTGGGGCTTTGCCTAGCAAGAGGGCCACTAAAGGTCTGGAACGAGAAGCTTTCCGCCAGGAGCTAGGTGTTGCCCGGAGCGAAGCGATATATAGTATATCTGCAAGTATATAGGTATGATATACCATTGGTTCATATAATTTATATTTATATATTAAAATAAAATTATATTGAAACACTTACTTGATTAACAATTTAAGATATATTACGGTCAAAAGGGAAATGGAAAAAAAGTAGTTTTTCTAAGCGATGATTTTTAATGAAAATGAAATAAAATTTATGAATGTAAATCAAATGGAAATTGCAGAGAGTTATAAAAAAATTTTATGAATAGAATTCGCCAAATAAAAATTTATACGTTCTTTGAATCGAAATTATCTCTGAATAAGCGAGAGAAAATTTGACTACGAATTGTTTGATATAAATTTGAAAAACTATGAGGGTTTTAATAATTTCATTATTCGAGTACTGTTAAACTATAAAGACTAAATGGCTATTCTAATTTCATAGAAAATTATTTAGCATTACAATACCATATGAATTTCACTTACTAGGCAACAAACAATAAAATTACAACAATAAAAATGAAAAGATTTTGTTTTTTCCGAGAGTAGCAGAGCTGTTGATTCTTAAAGAGAAACCAATGAGGTTGTCCTCTGTTCCGAAATCGTACCTCATAAATAAACTAATTTCATTTAACATTGAGGACAACAATAACATTAGGTGGTTTTTTGTGACACGTGCACAGGCTTCATTTACCCAAATAGAACATCTTGATCATTCTATCATATTAAATTAGAGAACAAAGAAATGTTTTTTTATTAGAGATAAAAGGATTATCCGGGGTTCGAACCAGGGACCTTCGCATGTCCGGAGCGATGCTTTCATAAGAGTCTTAACACCTATATCATACTGTTAGCTACTGATCCCCGAATTGAAGCTAATATCTAATGTGTACATGAATTTGGAATTTCATTTTTATTTAATCTTTAAAATCACCTCTTCCGTTCATTTTCGCGGCTCAGTAGTGGCCTGACTTAATTATTAAGGCGTTTGAATATAGTTTATAGTTGCCATATTACTACACCCAAATCACGACGCCTCTTTTTGAGGCATTCGACTTAGAAGAAGAAGAAGAAAGAATATAGTTTAATTGTAACATATATACCTACAGTAGGATTTTTAAAACTACACATTACTGGTAGTCAGCAGATGGGTTGAAATTTCGTTATATTTAATTTCAAATTGAATTTTACGAGGTGATTCAAAAATTGTTACATGTACATAAGAAAAGTAGGATTATGTTAATGTAAAAATAAATAAAATTTATCTGTTATCAGAAGAGCCAATACAACGACAATATGATCAAAATTTTATACTAGACTAATCATTTTTTTTTCAATTCGTTCGTATAGCTTCTGTATATTATTTTTTATACTATTTTAGATTAATTTGAAATAAATATGGATTAGGTGGTAAAAGTTGTTGAACAATTAAGCGAAATTTGAATGTGGTACGATTTTAGTGACAGCTACGATTTTGCCAACTTCCCCCTATATAAATAATCGTTTATGTGGCCAGCTTGCTATAACAACAAAACGAATTTTCCATTCCATATCCAATGAGGTTATTTACTCCATGAGAAATAACAGATGAAATACTCCTAATTAAAAAGACTTATGATGAAGGTCGTACCTTCGAAACTATAGTCTCAAATAAATAAATTATATACATACATATTATTATTATTAATTGTTTATCGGCGCGTCGACTACTATGGTCATTTGCGCCATCCCGTAAGTAAGAATAATCTCATATACATACATATTTATATTTGATATATACTTATATATATATATGTTTATTTACATAAAACAGAGGACAACCTTATTGATTCTTTTATTAATAAATTTAGGTAATATTAAAAATAAAAGAAGTATTTTCTTTTAAGTGACCAAATGGTAGAATTCATTTGATGAAAAGGAATCCCAAGGATAATCAAAACCACAAATTTCGAATAAAATCATTTATAAGAACGTCATTTTTATCTTTTAAAACACTGGCATTTCAGAGTCTACATTTTTTTATTAATAGACACTTATTTTTTAATTGCCCTTTGCTTGTCAGAAAAGGATTAAACTAATATTAATATTCAAAAATAAACACAGCTACCTGCATTATGTTAACATATGCATTAAACCTACAGATTGATGCTCTAATCTTCTAGGGTACTGAACACAAACACTTCGTAAACTAAAACAATAAATAGATGATCGGAAAATCTGAGTAGAGATAGATTTCAATCTATATAGCGATCATCATTAGATGGTTTATAATTTAACCTCGGCGTTATTGAACCATCACAGGTTGTATGCGATGATTTCTTCTTCTACTTTGGGTCAATATTATTTCGGGTTTTATCTAAACAAAGCCGTTGGGCTGAATCGATACCCTTTGTCAATTCGGAAAAGCAATTAATTGTAATTCTTAGAGAATATTCATTCAACCAAATATTCAAAGCGGTCTGAAAAGTTATTCTATTTTAGAGATCCTCCTTCTGGTAATCTAAATAAAAAAAAAAAAAAACTTCCTCAAAGAAAATATTATTTAACCAATGTTAAAACTAGGAATAGCCAGAACATGTCTTTTTCTGTTAAATCTCAAAAGGGTGATATTTATGCTCTTGGGAAGTGCTTAGGGTTCCGATACTATCATATAAAATACTCAAGACATCAAATTTCTACTTATTTATAATTGATAAGGAAAAGATGAGTGAACTTGTGGAATTTTTTCATATTGTAAATTAAGAATCGGAACCAAAATCAGCCAAAAATAACCACTTTGGGGCTATTTCACACAGTTATTTTAAGTAAAATAAATTTGAAAAAATTAAGCCTAATTCTAATTGAAAAAATAATTAAAAAAATATACGTCAAATGTTTTTCAGTTTCGGCCCCACTAAAACTTCTTAGAAGATATCCATGTCATTATAGGAATACACCGTCAAAATTTCAGCCCTTTAGTTCCTGCAGTTTGATGTGGGCGTCGTCTGTCACCTAGAACTGTTTATTCCTCCCTTTTTCAAAAAAAAACCTCAGCGTATATCCATGTCATTATAGGAATGCATTATCAAAATTTTAGGCCTTTAGGTACAGCGGTTGATCTGGACGTTGTCTGTTAACCTATCACGGAACAGTTTACATATATAAAGAAAGGTTTTAGAGCCCTTTCCCATCTATAGGATTCGCATTTCAAAAAACCCCTTAACGGATATCCATGTCATTATAAAAATGCACAGTCAAAATTTCAGCCCTTTAGGTCTAGTGGATTGGTCTGTGTAGTGTCTGTTACACCCGATAACGGAATTGCTTTATATATAGAGATTTGTCAAAAAAAATTATAAATATATATATATGTGTGTTTATTTGCATCAAGCAGAGGACAATCTCAAAGATTTCTCCTTATGAATCATTAACTATGCTACTCTCGGCGGTAAAGTAAACCTCTTCAATTAGACTTACTTAACAGTTATTGAGCCACTAGTAAGAAGATGCTCGAGCAGTCAAATTCCATTCTAAGAAATTTATGACCTGGATACAGTATGCTCATTTACATATCAAAACTTTAACAACAACTTTAGCTTTAGAAACAAAAACATTGTTTAAAATTTTCTCATACGATCGGAAAGATATTTCCACATCATCAATTTACTAAGCCTTAATGTTAGAAATGAAAACCATGTTAAAAATTGAGACTGAAAACATTATCTTTGGATTATTTATTATAAATTAATGAGTAGAATCCATCAAAGAATTTAGGGATAAAAAATTAGAATGCCTAAGTTCAAGGATCAAAGATTGATTTGGCTTGTTTTGCCGATGTCATCGGTCGTTTACGAGGCAGTAAATAAAAATTAAAAGAAGAGGCTTTAAACGGGCTTAATTAAACTTTAATAGAAACGATTAAAATAGAAATTAATATTAAAAACAAGACCGAGGTTTTAGTTTGAAGAAAATAAACTGCAACGGATCGTCGCTAAACTTTATCCAAATTCATTTGAAATATTAATATGTTTATTCCTTTATTATTAATCAGATATCACTTGCTATTTGCAGTTCATGTTGAGTTTAATTCAAAAATAATGATCGATTCTCATTTAAAAGTCGAAGAATAACCATTCTACATTGGATTTTTGACATTTCGGTTATTGGTAACCATTGCTGAAGACATGGAGGAATCGACTTAAAATCAAAAATAGCCATCGATTCTTATCTAATACTTGAGGAATAACAATTCTACATAAAATTTTTGACGGTTCGATTATTATTGGTAACCATTGCTGAAGATATGGAGGAATCGGCTTAAAATCAAAAATAACGATCGATTCTTATCTAATACTAGAGGAATAACCTTATTGCATTCCATTTTTGATGTTTTGACTATTAATGGCAACCTCTACTGAAAACTTGGAAGAATCGACTTAAAATCAAAAAGACTAAATTCTTTTATGGCAAACAACTCAAGCTTGAGTTGAGCTATAAACGATAAATTTAGAAAATTGGTTAAACCATGCGTAAGCCAACCCTAAAGAATTTTAATCTCTATCTACTTGGTCATCAAATTTTGAACAAATAAGCTGACGTGTTCTGATGTGGTCATCCACTTGAATTTACCATACAACCTGGCCCCCTCACTTATATTTAATAAAATTATTTATAATCATGTAGGGAAGGGGGGTTAGTTTTTCATTTTTAGACTCCTGGGGACCACTGATTATGTATACAAAATTTGGTTGAGTTTGGTACAAGAGCCTATATTTTCATTTTTTGACTATACACCCCCTCCCCATTTTGGGCGGTTAGTTTTTGCATTTTTAGACTTCTGGGTTCCCACTGATTATGTATACAAAATTTGGTTGAGTTTTCTCAAATGTCCTAGATTTTTAATTTTTAACCCCCCCTCCACCCCCTTAATTTTGGGTCAATTTGCACCAAAATCTAATCAGCTCTTAATCTCAATGGACCAAAACTACGTGTGAAATTTGGTTTTGATATTCAAACTAGTTTTTGAGCTATCTCGTCCACAAAAATTTGGTAACCCACAGACTAACGGACAACCAGTCAACCGGACAGACTAACTAACAGACATTTTGACAAAACAATTATTATCTCGAAAAATATAATTTTTTTGATGTTCACTTATTAAAAATTTTTTGTAGAGCGAAATACCATGGTTTTGCTCAATTTTTTAAATCAAAGTAGTTTCAGCCATTTTTGAGATATTTCGAAAAAAAGAAGAAAAAAAAACACTTTTTTCATCCACGACTACAATACTTGACCACACCCTATATGGTAAAGTAAAAAATATTTTGAAGGATGAGGGAATGAGGGTATAAAAAATGTTAGTTAAGTAGAAGAACACCTGGTTATTTTAACCATATCTAAATAATTAAAGATACATAATCTGAAACATTTAGGAATGAATTGCTGAATTTAGCTGGCTTTATAATATTTTGGTACCTAGAGGTTGGATGATTTTTAAAGAAATCACGAGTAAGTGCAATTTAGTAATACTTTTCATAGATAATTTTTATTATTGGTCAGAATGGTTATGTTCACTACAACAGAAATCGAACCTGAGAGTCAAAATAACAAGCCATGTTAATTGGCTACCCTATAAAGTGGACCCATCTGACAGGTGTTTCGCTCTAAATATTTCACTCAAATATTTAATCTTAATTTGCTGTCTACTAAATCTAAATTTAAACACAGCCATGCGATATAGCTTAAATAAAGAAGTGTTTCGAATTCGAATTTCTTCAAAAATCGAAGGGCAATGGAATGAATGATTATTCTCAAATTAATAAATAATAAAAATTAAAATTTCCGACACGAGCAAACTTTAAATTTTTCAAAAAATAACAAGAGAGCCCCAGTTTACTATTTATATAACATGATTTGATTCTCAAAGGGGTGAACATAACCTTTGTGACATGTAATAAAAACTATCCATGCCAGCTCGGATTTAGTAATGATACTCCCTCGTAATTTCATTAGAAATTTAAATTCTGCTTCTGTATATCAGTAATTTGAACTTTAATAATAAATGATTAAGCTAGTAAAATTCTCATGATTTTTGGGTAAGTTACTGAAAATATAATTTGACGATAAGTTTTTATTATTAATTAATCGGCAAACAAAATTGTGCAACTTTAGATTACGGTTAAATTTGAATAAATGCCTAAATATTTATATATTCATTAAAAAGATAATGGGGCAAAAAGGAGGATACTTAGAGCTGAAGAGCTTAATACCTTTTCGATCAAGAGATAATCTATATTTATGGTACGGATGGGGGTAGAATATTAATCTTTTGTGAGAAGATGTGGCTTGCATCGAGCCCAAGACACTTGAGCTTTTTCAGACAGGTGCTAAAGTGTGAATTTGCAAAGCCTCGGCTCACCCCAAAGGGAACGACCCTCTATCCACTTTACATGACCAAAAGCAGCGAGGGTGAAGGACAAGGATGCAGATGGAACAGCAACATGGGGAGGGTTAATTACCAGCCAACCCAGGACAATTGGCTTCATCGCCTGGCCCGCCTTGGATCTGGTCTAACGAGTCTTAAGCTGAGCTGCGGCCTCCTTAACATTTGCATCCAAGAGTTTGTATTTTATCCCCCCCCCCCTCTTGATAAACATCTTGATAGAACTCAGACCTCGGGGGCGTTCAGTCCTTTTCTAATTATAGAAATGAAATATTTACAGAATATTATGAAATTAAAATTAAAATTTATAGAATCCAAAGTCAAGCAAATTAAAAAAAAAAAAAGATGAAAAAGTAAAAACTCGGTATACTCACCAGTTAAAAAACCAAAAGCTTAAATTCTTCTTCTCCTTCAAGCGCCATACGTGATCCAAGAGTATTCTAATTGAAAAGTTTTTGTTTTGCCGAGAGTAGCAGAGTTGTTGATTCACAAAGAGAAACAAAGAGGTTGTCCTCTGCTTGATGCAAATAAACATACACACATATACTAGTATATCGAGATGATATATATGTGTGTATGTTTATTTGCATCAAGCAGAGGACAACCTCTTTGTTTCTTTTTGTGCAAGAGTATTCTCTTCATAGTAATTTTCCTCACAGAGATGGTTTCGGATTGACTTTACCAGGATTTAGTAAAGCGCATTTTTGACAAAGATGAAACACAGAAAAATACTTTATAATTAAAGGCTCAGTTTACATAATTATCGATATAATAATTAATATTTTTTATGAAATATTAATATAAATTGTATTTGGAATCGTAGGAAACTAGAAAATTAAAATAAAAAACAGAGTTCTACTTTTACGTTTCGTCATTTTTTTATGGCTTTTCGGGCCATCTAGCCATCGTTAACGAAACATTAATATAAATTATCATAGACTAAAACATACACAATTGTCACTTTTCTGGATATCTCAGGTGCTGATGAAGGTTCGAAAAAATGGACAGGAATATTATATATAAATGTACACATTTTAAAATACATTAAATTGGTTTTTTTACTTAGGGAAAGTGGTGTAGGTTTTAGGTGAACCATGATATTAATTAATAAAGTAAAGGGTGTGTAGTTTCACAGTGAATGAAATAAAACTCAAAGAGGTTTATACAAACTCAATAAATTTCGGATTATTAGTCCATCATCAGGAGTTTACAAGTTAAAACTGTAAACTTGTAAACTCCTGATGATGGACTAATAATCCGAAATATATTGAGTTTGTATAAACCTCCTTGAGTTTTATTTCATTCACTGTGAAACTACACAACCTTTACTTTATTAATCAAGTTTTAACTTGTAAAGTCCTGATGATGGACTAATAATCCAAAACATATTGATTTTGTATAAACCTCTTTGAGTTTTATTTCATTCACTGTGAAACTACACACCCTTTACTTTATTAATTTTTACATTAAATTGATTCATTAATTCAATCACACCATTACTTCACACCTAGTAAAAAAAAATCGAAATACCTCAGAAATCTTTTCAACTATTATTTTATAAATTATTTTTATAATTTTTTCTAATGCTCAGGTAAAAGCAGCTAAAATACAATGGCATGTATACACGTAGAGTATATATATATGTATAATGTATATATCTATATCCTTTTATTTTCATATATATTATATATAAGAGAGAGAAAATAGAAGATCCTCTAATGATATATGTTTATCACCATAGAATGGTTTTCTCAATTGTAGTCTAATAAACAAAGGAATACACGTTAATTCGAGGAACATTAATTTCCTCCCTTTTCAATTAAATTCTGAGCATCGTTGATTATAGAATTTATTTGATAGATGCTGCTTTCTTATAGAGTTAACGTAAGTTTATATAGACCCTATAACTTTTCAATATCCTAAATGATAAGAAAATATGAGATTTGTTAACAAATTTAGAGAGTTCAAGTAGTACTCTCACGATTTGTATAAACATCGCATGTTTTGTAGCTCAAAAGGGTAGATTTAAATCTGGCAAGAATTTTTTCTGTCAATGATTTACAGCTAAAATGTTACATCTGTCATTGTCAGTTTTTACCATTTTTAGTTATCGAGCGGTAGAGTTTGTTAATTGGATTTTGTTAAACCAAACCCAAAGGAAAAATTAATGAAGTTGACCTATGCTTGATGCGAATAAACATAATGAAATTATTTTTTGTTTTTCGTATTAAACAAATAAAATTCTTTTATAAAAAGAATCTCAAAACGTTTATTAAAAATCCAAACCGTTGCATTGCAAATCAAGAAAAACAGTTGCTTTAAAAAATAAAATATATAAAGCAACTATGATGGACTAGAACTAGATATTTGTTTTATATTTTATTTTTTAAAGAAAATATTTTCCTTATTACCATAGAAAAAAAAGGAGAATTTCTCTCGAAATGTTTGTATTTTTAACCCAATGTTTCGAAAGAATTTTATATAACTATAATTATTATATATATATATATATATATATATATGAGTTTTTTATCTTGAGAAAATCTTATAACTAAAAAACATTGCATTATATGAAAAAAGTTTCAAATAAAAGTTTATTTATATGGAGGGGGAAACTAAACTACGCTATTGTTTGATAACCTACAACAAGCTTTCAAGATTATTTCAAGGTCAAGTTCTGTTTTTTAAATAGAAACCTATATATTTGTTTATATATTTTGAATCTACAAAAAAAACTGAACAATTTTCATAAGAACTATTTTTTATTCTACATCAAATAAAAAAAATATTAAATCAATTAGATATCAGAAAAAACTCTATTAATTATTTTTAACAATTATTCAACTTAATTATCATATAATAATGATCAAATATTAAATAAACTTTTTAATAATAATTAGATAATAATCTAATAAATTTTCCACACTGTTCTGTGATATTCCAGAGTGTTTTCGTAAGTTTTCTGGATGAATTCCAGTTTCAATTTCATTATTTTGGCATGTTTCAGTTACTTCGTACCCTTTACATTTCCTCATGTTTTTTTAACAGATTTACAACACGAAAAAATGAAGCTCGTGAGGGTGTATCCCTGTCAGGAAATGCTCGGCATCCATTTCAATGGCAGCCCCATAACACTTCTTCCATATTCACCATAAATTATGACCATTTTAATTCTGTCTTCAACAAAAAATGATGCATTTTTATTATGGTAATACAATATAACTATCTACTGGATTGACACGAGAAATAAACTTTTTTAAACTCAAGAATTTTAACTTGTTCTAATAAGTAGAAAATAATCTCTTAAATCTGTTTATAAAGAAGTTTTAAGATCATTATAAACACTTATTTTCATTGTTTTGACTCTTCGATTTAATAATTATTTTTTAATAATTAATTTTTTAATCATTATTATCTGATAATTAAGCTGAATAATTGTTAAAAATAATTATTAGGGTTTTTTCTGAGATCTAATTGAATTAATATTTTGTTTATTTGATTTCGAATAAAAAAATAATTCTAATAAAAGTTGTTCAGTTTTTTTTGTAGGTTTAGAATATGTAAACAAATTTATAGGTTTCTATTTAAAAAACAGAACTTGACCTTGAAATACCCTGAAAGCTTGTTGTAGGTAATCAAAAAATAGAGTAGTTTAGTTTTCCCCTCTATATAAATAAATTTTATTTGAAACTTTTTTTCATATAATGCACTGTTTTTGAGTTATAAGACTGTCTCAAGATAAAAAACTCACCCGGTATATATACCAGCTCACTACTATAAAAAAACTAAACCAGTCGGGTATTTGAACTCATGAGAAACAACATAATATTTATTTTATTTATCTATTTGTTTATGTCTGTGTGTGTGTGTGTGTGTGTGTAAATAGGTGTAAATATCAGAGGAATTACGCACTGCTCTTGATTCAGTTTTTATCTTTTGTCTTGGAAAGTCTGTCTTTTAACTGAAAATTAAAATGAAACAAATTACAGAATTTAATGAAATTCTTCTTTTTTTGATTGTAAATAAAGAATATTGAATTTTTTAATTAAAAATTAAAAAGGAGATAATCATAAGTTCAAGTTCATTTTCCTAGTTTTAAATTATATACCTACCTATATATATATTAAATTTAATTAAAAGTAATAATTTCCGCTCTCTTCTAAGTTGGAATGGAAGTTCAAAAATAGTAAAAAAAAAGTGAAAGGGGAAAGAAGCCAGAGAGCATCCGTACGAATGTTTGTATTCTTATAATGGAATCTTGACTTTACTTTGAACAAGAGTAGATAAATTGGAGCAAATAACGTCATAGAAATTGGTAGGAAAGTTTTATATGAAAGCCAGAAGAGCTATTAATTAATTGTATTTTTAAATCAAATGATTTTGTTTTTAAACATTAAACAAAAAAATCCTAAAAAATACACTTTCAATGAAATTCATATCAAGTATTAGCAATTAATTATTGTTATTTGCTTATAGATTCAATAATCAATAGAATTTCATACAAATATTGGTTTTCAACTTCAAACACGACAAATGTTAACCAAAAAGGAAATTATGTCGAGTTGAAAGCAAAACTTGCTCGTGACCCTTTCGTTTACAAAAAATCTCGCAAACCACTTCATATTCATTTATGACGCTTTTATAACAACCCAACACAAAAATTTAATAATTAAATATAATAATACAGTGCACATAGATTTTGCTAAGAATTAGCACTGATGCTTCTGTTGATTTATGACATAATGAGTTGGAATTATGAGGTTTTTCGAAATTTGTTACCAATCCAACAATTACTACACATTCTAGTAACCAATTCCTAAAGACCTCAAAATTTTGACTCATTATGTTCTAATACATTTAGATTTTGAAAATTATGTAAATAATTTTAAGGGTACTTATTAAACCATCATATTTGTGTCTATTTTAGCAAGAATCAATATAAGTTTCTATCTATGTGAGTGTGTTTGAGGTAAATAAATGTAAGTGCGAGATTATAGTCGATTAAAATTGTAAATTTTGTACACGAGATTTGAATTCGAGAATCCTCCGTGGAAATCGACGACTCCACATTCTAGGTTAACTGGGTCTAAATACATAGTTTTTAATAAAATAAATAAATAAAATTCACTAGCCAAGAATAATACGTTAAAAGACAAAATTTCTATCAGAGTAGATTAAATTAATTAATTTTTTTATGATAATGATGAGAGAAGGAGTTACACCAAAAAGGTGCAACCCCTAAAGGCCTGGGTTGGCCCCTCCATCGTTAAAAGAAGAAGAAAGAATTTTATGGGTTGGGCGGGGGTCGAGGGTATCTGTGGATACGGGTCTTAAATAGCTGAAGGTTATAAGTCGCGGGAAAGATGGTGGCAGGGAGCGAGTTCCAGTCTCTGGAGGTCATAGGGATAAAAGAGTTGGCGAAAGCGCTTGTTCGACTTTTAACCAATTTGACAGCGAAGAGGTGTGGAGAGTTTGAAAACCGCGTGTTTCTCGTAAAGTGGGCATTAGGGGGGATAATTGATTTCAGCTCGACTGAACAGACACCGTGATAGTATCTGTAGTACAGAGAAAGGGCAGAAACGGTTCTTCGGTGAGCCAGGGAGTCGAGTGAGTTGGTTAGAGCCGGGTCTCCTATTAGTTTAATTGCTCGCTTCTGAATTGAATCCAGTGTAGCAAGAGAATGCTTGGAGGCACCCCTCCACAGATGAGAGCCATATTCGAGACAGGGACGAATTTGAGCCTTATACAGTATAAGAAGTTGACTGGAAGTATAATAGCGTCTAGACCTAAAAAGGAGACCAAGCTTGCGCGCTGCGGCTTTAGCAGTGGTTGAGATATGGTCATTCCATGAAAGGTCAGACCCTAGAGTTACGCCTAGCATTGAAATTTTATCCCTCAATTCTAGTAAGTTTCAGTCGAATGATATGTTTGGGAGGTTTCTGTCGACGCGCCTAGAAATAAGGCAACACTGAGTTTTCCCTGCATTGAAGTTAACTAAGTTTTGGGATCCCCAGTTTTTAAGTTTGCATAAGTCTAAATTAATTGAGGATGAATAAAAGGAAAATAAAACAGTTTTTTCAGTTATTATCTGTGAATGAATTGTCATGATAATATAGAAAAATTTAAACCATTGGATAAAATTGTAAGAAGTTATAAGATTGTTATAAGATGTCCTTGGAACTATATAACCACGAAAAGTGAAAAGCTAAATGAGTTGAATCTAGAATGAAGTACTTTGACCTAGATTGAAGAAATAATCTTAAATTATACATTATAAAACAATTATTGCCATTAAATAATTTAAGAACTACGAAAATAATAAAAGAGAGATTAAAGAATAAACAAAATTTAATCAATCAATTTGTTTTAATGAAAAAAATCCTTAATTCTATGCAACTGAAATGGCAATGATTCATTGAACTTGCATAACCTACAGGCGTTTTTTTAACGTACCAATTTCAATATTAATTTAGCAAGTTTAGTAAGCAAAACTCGTGCGGTTTACCTTATTTGAAAGAAGAGATAGTGAGCATTTTCCCCTTAAAGGAAATATATAAAAATAGAAATTTCTTTCTTAATTAAAATATATATAAATTGAATAGAATTAATGAAATTAAAACAAGCTGGACCCCTCTGCGTATATCCTTGCATTACTTCAGGTACCACTTTTGGGACACACTTTCTAATAACTATCTTCACTCTGACCTCTCATAACGAACGAGAGTATACACTAACGTTAACCAGTCGCCAGTAAGCGAGTAGCCGAATTTCAGTTTTCCTTGGCTTGACGTCACAGGGGATCACCAATTAATATCCTCAACAAAATAAATGCTTTGTTTACATGTTTCCCAATGTTAACCAACCGTGTATATTGTATATAAACTTATAAACCTTGTTTTGCATTTCTATCATTAAACTCAAAGTAAGGCAACCGGATACTACCTCAGTGAATAATTTCCCAGAGCGTTACTCTGGAAAGAACATTCTCCAGAGTAATCGCCATCACACGGAATGAAGTATCGCACATAAAGAAGAAAACCATTAACTTAATGTTGTAAATAGATAGTAGCATGTCTCAAATTCCATTTCTAAGATGTAATTAAAAGAAAAAATATTATGGCATGAATTGTGCACATCAGATGATTTTCATTACTACGGTACAACAATCTAGCATTTAAATTTAAGAATAAAGTAATTTTTGGGGACGGGCTGTTAAGTGAATATAGTGGATATTGATGAGGAAGTTCAAAATTTAAAAAAGAACATAATTTAAACTATCTTTTTATTCATAAACCGACGTTTCGTAGGCTTATTTTCCTCGTCGGTTTATGATGATATTTAAATTTAAGTTTTTAAATCATCGGAATCAATGAAATATTGTTATCTGCTTAATATATATATATAGGTATATGGGTATATTTATAGGGTGGGGCATAAAGATCTACAACATTTTGAAGAGGTTTAAAAAATGAAAAAATTTAACTAGAAAAAAACTGAATATATTTTTGAAAAAAACATAAAATAATTTTTTTTAAATATGTTGAAAAATTCTAGCCCTTTTGATCAAACTCAACCAAACTTTGCATACATTTTCTGGACCCCAATTTCTAGCTTCTGGGGGGGTCCACAGAATATGTATACAAAATTTGGTTGAGTTTGGTCGAAAGGGATAGAATTTTCATTTTTGACCCCCACCCCTCCTTTTTTTCGTCTGATATAATGTTTAAAACACATTAAAAAAAAAATTATTCTATGATCTTTTCGAAAATATATTCAGTTTTTTTTTCTAGTTAAATTTTTTCATTTACGTATCTTTTTAATGAGAAATATTTTATCTGTTATTTCTCAATAGCTTAACAAATTTTTCGAGTGTTTAATGACAAGCTTACTATTAAAACAAAAAGAATTTACCATCCAATTGAGTATTTGAACCCATAAGAAACAACAAATTAAAAAAAAAACTTCGAAACTATAGTTTATAATAAATAAAATTTATATATGTGCCCATAATTATGAAAGTGGTCTAAGTCATTGATTGTTAGTTTCGAGATATTTAAAGTTTTATAAAATAAACAAGATTCGAATTCTGTATAATGAGACAACTAGAAATCCACTTAATTAAGTTCAATTTTATGCGATTTTTCAAAACCGACAACTTGTTACTGTACTTTTTAAATGGACGAAACATAAAATATGAAAAGACTATTTTTTTAATTTTTCGACTTAATCCACTTTCATAATTATGGGCACATATGTGAATCAAGCAGAGAACAACCACATTGATTTCTTATTATGAATCATCAACTATACTAATCTCAACAAACCTAAACATTTTCAATTAAAAGTTAAAAAAAAGGTTGACCTTTTAATCACAAAAATATAAATAAAAATTCCAGATTCAACTCGAAATCAAATTTTTTGAAATCATTTCAATACTACTGAACGTAATAACTCTTCAAAATATCCAATAATTGAGATCATTTCTTAAATATTTTACTATCTTTTTAATCCACGTTTGAATGATTTAGTAGTGTAATAGTAAAAAGAATGAAAGAAATTATTCACATTCAAGGAACAATTACTAGACGAATTATTTGGACGAAATATAAACAAACTAAACGAATTCCACGGGCAGAAAAGGGAAAGAATGTGCGAAGAGCTTAGAGACCCGTTCGTTTATTATATATTCTCCACACACTCACCTCTTTCATCCCTCTCTTTCGGGCCAATATTGCTTTCATTTGGACAGTTAATGTCCAATGTCCAGTGCATGGCTGCAAAGTAATCTCATGCCAAGTCACCCGAAACCGAGAGCCACATTTAAAACAACACCATTTTTTTTAAACATTCATTCCAACTCTAATTCAAATTATTTAAAGTGACATACATTTTGAATCAATGATTGTGAAAGTAAGCGAAACGGTCAGAGAAGTATAAAAAAATATATATATAAAAAAAAACAAGTAGTCAGAATTTTTAATTTTAATTTAAAAACATTTATTAAGACATACGCGGTTTATGAACACTCAACGCCAAATCATAAAATCCTTTATCTCTATGACCTCTAGAGACTGAAACTTGCTTCCAACCACCGTTTTCGACCAACGATTTGATTTGTTCAATAAAAAAACGAATTTATCTAAATCCAATTTGCTGTACTCTTTCTAGGCTATATCGAGCTTAAGTTTCGAATTTCGTAGCTCTGAGACTTATGGTTGCGAAACGCAGGAGGGTACATACCTACATACGTACATACATACGTAGGCACTGACCAATGGATTTTTGGCCCCTTTTAGGCCTCTGGGGACCACAATATCCGGTTTTATGTCCCAAATCCGGTTTCCAACTATTAAGGGCATCGATTCCATCTAGAAGTTACAAAATGAAATTAGCCATTTTCATCTCTGAGATAAAAGCTCTCAAAGAGTCAGGACCCAGACAGGGCATCGCAATACTTCCACATTATATTCTTGAATATAAATGTGAAAGTAAAAAAAATGAAATCATTAAAAAATATTTTTTCTCAAAATTTCGACAGTTAATTTTTGAAATATGCACAATTAATGTATTTTTTTAATACATTGGATTTCACTCCTTTGACCATTATAAAATAAATTTATTTTGTAAAAGTAATGAATCTCGCGGGCTGGAAAAATGTTCAAGGCAGGCCGCGAGTTGGCCCTTGGCCATCCCTGATCTAGAACCTGACCGCTATAATTCTTAGGAAAAGAAGTTTAGAACAAAAAATTGGATAAACTAGTTTATTTAATTTTCAAATATAAAAAAAAATATTTATAATCTTTTTATGATTAAATAATTTTTAATTAAGAGCTGTAGCTTGTATTGTTATAATATACATTTTCTTCTCTTCCATTGAGGATGATTATATGGTATATTTGCACACTCGATGATTTCCTTAACGTTTTTCTTAAATTATAAGCTTTAAACTTTTACACTGAAAAAGGCTTTAAAATAGAGCCGAAAGCTATATGAATCGATTGAGTGTATTTAAAAATACTCTTTACTATTTTCACAGCCAGCAAATTCCATTATAGCCTGGGCTTGAATCAGATCATTGATAATATATAAAAATTTATCGGATATTTATACGTTTAATTTATTTTATATCTAATAAATAGAATAAAATAAAATGGCATCTTTCTGGTTGGAAATTTATCCTGTTATAAACAGAGAAGTATTCTTTGAAGAAGTTATGGCAGTAGAATAGCAGTGAAAAAGCTCAACTTTGAAGCCAGTCGAAAGATAAACTCCTGCGAATGGAAACTATATAATATGAAGAGTGGACATTTGCAAGGGTTGAGCAGGCGGCCTTGCCATTTCGAGTCCTCGAATAAACCGAGCCGTCTCGGGGTCATAACTCGTTTGGTCTCCGACTATTTCCAGTTTAAATCCAACTATATTCTCTTAACTTGTATGGGTTTGTCTTAATAATGTAGACAAGAACAGCAAGAAGCCCAATTGTTTCTAATCTTTCTCATTTACGTATTATATTCCAGTTAATACGCAATTAATACTCTGTTCCACGGGTAAGCGGCGCGACGGTGCGTATTTTGCGGCTTTCCTGTTCTATTCTAAATAGCGAAGTTGCGTGCCCTCAAAGTTTCCAGGGTCAGCTTGTTTGAAGGAAGTTTGAAAGTTGCTCCCCGGCTATAGTTTCAAATCTCTTTCTTGGTTTCCCCCGCCTGAAAAGGTACAACAAACGCACGTACCTAGTTTAATTGTTTTTCCTTGTTCACATTATGCGTGGCCTGTCAGCGTTTCAATTTCATAGTGGCAGCGATGGCCGCAAGGGAAACGCCAAGTGGAGCTTCAACAGTTTTACTAAAAATAAATATTTCAAGATAATAAAATTATAAAGTAGCCAGTCATACACTCGCATACCGCTATATATAGGGTATAAGGATTAACAGGTTCTTATTTATGGAGGTTATCATCTGCTGGATCCGAGATGGAATGAATATTTTATTAATGTGCTTTTACTGGTTTAGTTCTTAGTGAATATTTTTATTTATAATAAAGGTTGTAATTAAAATTGTTTTCTTGTTTACAGTAATTTTATTCTTTTAAATGATTAATAGATCCAAATATTTAGTGGGTTTGCAGCACCTCTTCCTCAGTGAATACCTCTAGCTCACCATTAGGTAACATTAAGTATCTTTGTTTGTGGTTTTATACCACGACCCTCCTAATTGAATACTCTTTGATTCAATTATCTGCTTTTGTTGCTCTGTCAATTTATGGTCTTTAGTCAAAAGGCCGCAGCCATTTCATCGCCTTATGTGGCCGTCCGTGTGCGGGGCACGCCTTTGCTCTCTGTGTGGCCCGGCCTTGCATGTCTAACATTTATTCTGCTTCTATGTCATTGTATTTTAATATGACATATGAAATTGAATAAGAAGATTCTTAGCTTAGATAGTTTTATTCGCAGGAGGCGATTAGGCATCCACCCTCCACCCTCTCCAATGAATTCACATATATACAGGGCAGTCAAAAGTTATTGCGATATATTTATGAGTGCTTCGGATGTTATTGTCTTTTGATATTGAAAATAAATTTTATCTTGATTTAAAACGTTTTTCATGGATAATAAATGCAATTTTATTGTTTTGGATTGTTTTTACCTGAAGCGAATACATATATAAATGTTTGTATGGGAAGTCAAGCGAGTTATCTCTGACTGTTCAGATATATAAATCTTTTATTTTGAAAGAAAGTTTTTAAATACTCGCCTAAATCTTCAATTTAATGTGAAATCAAATGTGAATAAATTTCATTAAATTATTATATGAGATCAGTGTCGGATTTAGTACTTGAGAGGTCCCAGACGCAATTAAATTTTGAGGCCTCCCTTTAAACATTTTCACTTCCTCTACATCCTACAGTGTCGATTCTACTAGTCCCTATTTGAATCATTTTAGGACAACTCTTTCATTTCTATGAAAGTTCCACATCTTAAAAATTTAATTCACCCTTTTATTTTTTAGTTTACCTTTAAAAATCCCCCTCTAAATATCAATGTTACCCTATCTTCTGAGCTCGTTTTTATTACAATGTCCAAGATATAATTTTATAAAAACTAAAGTTCTAAGAAATTACTTTTTTTATGAAGTAGTCCTTGTATAGAAGCCGTGTTATTATGCAAATTTCACTCCTTACCTGAAACAGAAAAAAGAAAATCTAATTAATATAAATATTTATTTGAATTTTCGTTTTATTACTAAAAATAAAAATAACAAAAGCAAAAACTGAAAACAAAGAATTTGAGGGGGAGACCTTAAATCAACTGGTGTAGACACCACACTACTTTTACATTAATATCTCCCTTATTTGAAATCATTATACCAATTTCTTCATTCAATTTGGGTTTTTCCCAAGCCGTTTTGAGAAAACTGGAAAAAGGACGAAATTGCAAAATACCAAAAATCTTTAAGTTAACAAGTACTTCTGCTACATGTACGCCTGCTGGTTGTTGTTAGTGGGGTCGATGGAGGTTGTCATTTGGCTTTATATCTAATTGAATACTTTACTCTAAATGTGTCATATTATATATTGTATCTTTTAGTTTTCGCCTCGAAACATCGATAAATGAACAAATAAATAAAATATTTATTTTGCGACACTCCTAATTTACACCCCCTATTTATTTCAATCGGTTTAAAATTTATACACGACTAATAACTTATCACACTAGTACACCAATTTAAAATAAAATCGTAAGAGAAAATGTTTCGTGTAAATGTCAACTTCGGTGATCCGATTTCAACCAAAATCTTGCTGTATTCCTTCTAGCCTATATCAAGTTTAAGGTTCGGATTTCGTAGCTCTGAGACTTATGGATGCGAAATGCAGGGGTACATTACATACCTACACAAGGGCTAATGGATTTTCGGCCCCTATTTGGCCTATGGATACCCCAATATCTGGTTTGATGTTCTAAATCCAGTTTCAAACTATTAAAGGCATCGATTCCTTCCTCCTAGAAGTCACAATTTTGGAAGACTAAGTTGCCAAAAATATAATTTGAGTTTTCTTCGCGATTCAGACATTTGTAAATTACAAGAAAATATTTGAGTAAATTCAAAATCTTGGACAACAGCTTCAATCTTAGAAGCTTAGAACCTATGGCAGGAGAAAAACAATCAGACGAATAACAACGTATCACATAAGGATTTCATTTAAGTATATTTGATATGAACACATAAAAAACTATTATTATAAATTTGCCTTATTTCATGGAAATCAATTGTGTTCATTTTTTAAAATACATCTTACCTTTCTATAGGTGAAGGTTAATTTTGAACAAAATCGTGTTGCAATGTTAACAATACCATAAATTAGAGAAGTTAAAAAAAATCCTCTATATCTTAAAGCGTTTGAAAATCCAATCTGATATCTTCTAAAAAGACAATGATATTTTAAGATAAAAAAAAATAGAAACTTTTCATTTTTTTTTCTGGATATTCATTTGTTAATTTTTCTTTTATCCAAGAGAAGAAAATTGTAATAAATTAAACAAAGTGTTCTACGCAAAGGAAATAAAGCAAATAAGGTCAGTCATTATAATTTATTTTTTATTTTTTATTTTTTCTAAAGTGATATTATTTTAATTGTCTTTATGTTTGATTAAATACGACTTTTAATGAGTTCAAAGCAAAGAAGCAAAACCTTTTGCCGATACCTAAATAATTTTAAAACAAGAGAAAGAAATATGACGAAAAAATTAAAATGTAGTGAATTTCTCCCAGATTGAATATAAAAAAATATAAAAACTGCGTTATAGCAATTCAAATAATTTTTCCTATTCTTATTAATAAGATGTTATCACTTTATTAATTAAAATCAAAGAAAAGAATCTGGCGATGGTAAATATTTTATCTGTTAGGCTGTACCATAAACTGGAATTGAACCGAAGTGTCAAAAAGCGGTGATTCTTCGAGACGAACCTGTCTGACATAGATAAAAAGCCACGAAATCTCAGTCAAAGAATTTAAACTCATATTAAAATTTTTCTGATGAATAATTCGAAATTTAAATATACTTGGTTGGGTTCGAGGGGACGACAGCTCTTCTAGTAAAATTAACTAAAATATCTCAGATGAATTTGAAATAAAGTTCTTTTTAAATTGCATTCAAATGTGCTGCTGTCCTCATTTTTTTTATAAAATAATAAACTTTGATGTAAAAATTGGAAGGATTGGAGGACAGGACTTAGTTGTTGTAGAGTTATTTTCTATGTTACCTCATATCTCCACCAATTGTGAACCAATTTTATTGATTTTTTTGCATTGGGTTCAGTCTTGCTTCCGATTGGTCCCGTTTTATTTTCATTGGTATTGGACCTTTTTTGATATGTTTGTTCACCCATAACTTCTTTGTTTATGAACCGATTTAAATGATTCTTTTTTATTGGAAAGAGGGTACCTTAGGGGTGGTACCATATTAATTTGGTCAAGTTCTGAAGATAGGATCAATGAAGAAATAACGCAAATCTCCAATTCCTGTGACCAAATAATCGAAATTATAATAAATAAAATCTTTTATAAAAAAAATCTTAAAACATTCATTTAAAACCCGCAAACGTTTCGAGAGAATTTCTATATTTATGAATTGAATTTTATTATCATTTTCTGATTCAATCGCCCGACGCTTTCTCTTACGAGATGCATGCAAGGTATTATATTATTTCACTATTAATAACATCACTAAAAAGAGAAAAATAAAAAAAGATTTTATAAAAAAAATAAAACCGACTTCAAAAAAATTAAATGCAACAAATAAAATAATAATAACTTGAAAATCAAATAAAATACACTAAAAGGTATAAAATAATTATCTTATTTAGTTACAACTAAACGACGAAATATTAACATGAAATTATTTTTCTCAACTCAAGCTTGAGTTGTTTGCCATAAAAGAATTTAGTCTTTTTGATTTTAAGTCGATTCTTCCACGTTTTCAGTAGGAGGTTGCCATTAATAGTCAAAAGATCAAAAATGGAATGCAATAAGGTTATTCCTCTAGTATTAGATAAGAATCGATCGTTATTTTTATTTTAAGTCGATTACTCCATGTCTTCAGCAATGGTTACCAATAATAATCGAAGCGTCAAAAATCTAATGTAGAATTATTATTCCTCAAGTAATAGATGAGAATCAATCGCTATTTTTGATTTTAAGTCGATTCCTCCATGTCTTCAGCAATGGTTACCAATAAAAACCGAAACGTCAAAAATCCAATGTAGAATTGTTATTCCTCGACTGTTAAATGAGAATCGATCATTATTTTTGAATTAAAGTCAACATGAACTGCAAATTGCAAGTGAATTCTGATTAATAATAAAGGAATAAACATATTAATATTTCAAATGAATTTGGATAAAGTTTAGCAACGATCCGTTGCAGTTTATTTTTAATATTATCAACTATTAAGTGGATATCGATGAGGCAGTCCAAAAAAGAAGAAGATAATTTACACTATCTTTTTATTCATATAGTGTAAATTATCTTTGGACTGCCTCATCGATATCCACTTAATTCACTTATAAGTCCGTCTCCAAAAATTACTCCAATCTTATTATCAACTATCTTTTTTGATCAACAAAATCTGTAGAATTAGTATATTTTATCTGCGGCCCGGCAGAACTTTTTCCGTGGCCCGTTTAAGTCAAAAGGTTGGACACCCCTGCCCTAAAGCGCGTTTGAGTGGAACCCTACGATTCCGTGGAACACAGGTTGAAGAACACTGATATAGATAAATATAAACACGAAAATAAAATAGAAATTAAATTATTTCATCGAACACAGATGGAAAACCTCAGACCTCAAACTTAGAATAAATCTTACGAAACCAACAGATTAAGTAAGTATAGTACAATCTTTTTGATTTGATTTAATAAAATCGAATATCTACGCCATGTATGTGTTTTTAAACCAATTTTTAGAAATTAAAATCTTTACAATTTCAAAATTTTATAGCCTCTATGCTTTTAAAAAACATTTCATGAACGCAATTATTATTATTTTTTAGAAATATAATTTATTATTAAATTGAAAATTTTTTGGCGAGAGTACCAGAATTTTTATAAATTGAAGAAGACAATAAAAGAGTCTGGCTACTGCTGGAATTATACATTTTTAATTTATTTATAACGAGACTATAGTTTCGAGAGCTTTGCCCTCTTCATCAATCTATTACAATTGATTCACAAGAATTACCATTCATACATTAATTCCTGTGGATCAATTGTAATAGACTGATGAAGAGGGCAAAAGCTCTCGAAACTATAGTCTCGTTATAAATAAATTAAATTTACCATTCCAGCAGAAGATTCACTCTTTATTGTCTCCTTCAATTTAATTTATTTTTGCTTTTAAAAATTATTTTAACATCAAATAAATAAATTAAAATGATAAATCGTTTAAAATGAATTCTGAAATGTATATCCGCCCACTTTTATGGACGATCTTTTTTCAATTATTCTTTTATTATTATTATGATAAAAGTAATATTTGAGTAAATAAAGAATTTTACTCAAGTTGTGAAAATCAAGAAAGCTCCCTTAAATATTTTAAATATGTGATTCTCAAAGTGAGGCCAAAAATATTTGGGGGATCGCAAAAAACTGAAGACGGATCAATCCGGGATGTTTTTCTACACATACCCTTTCTTCAGGAGGCATTTTGAAATGTTTAAGTGGAAAAGGGGTCGCGGACCAAAAGTTTGAGAAACACTATTCTAAATTATACGATTTTTTTTTGTTGAAGAAAAATAATATTTTTTAGTCTATTTTAAATAGAAAGTAGAAAGATTAAAAAATAAATAAATATAAAGTAATCAAATTTCATATATTTAAAAAAAATCTAATTAACAATTTATGAACTTAGTCAGCACCTTGAATATCTTATATTTTTTACGAGAAAATTCGGCATTTTTTAAAAGTTCATTCTTAGTGTTAATTAAAAATTTTATTGATCTGGATAATGAATGTGAAGAATGTTTGATATTAGTTTTGGTGGTAAAGAATTTCTAGGACTAGAAGAAAAGTACTCTAAAACTTTAAGATCAAGTTTAAGGAATTTAGGAAATAAAAAGAAAATCAGAATACAATTCTTGCTTGATTTCATTCTCGAGGATATGTTCCACTCAACAAGCAGAAATGAACAATTAATTTTTTACTTTACCATACGGGGTACGGTGAAGTATTATATTCATGGATGAAAAAAAGTTGTTGTTTTTTTATATTTGAAGAAATTTTCTCTTTGGAGAGAGACAGACTGGTAGAATTTTTAGTTGAAAAGTAATGCAAGGCAGCCCAAGGATAGTGAAGAAAAAAATGATTACATTTCCAAATAAGATGTATTTATTGGACTGTAATTCTTTTTTCCCCTTTCCTTTAAAACCAACGTTTCGGAGGATTCTTCCCTCTTTCTTCAGGGTTTCAAAGGGTTAGTGAAGGAAACAAACAAGATGCTTCCTTCTTCTCTTTTCTTTTTCCCCCTTAATGACAGTCCAATAAATACATATTAATTGAAAAGTTTTTATTTTGCCGAGAGTAGCAGAGTTGTTGATACATATTATTTGGAAATAGAATAATTTTTTCTTCTCTATCTTTGGGCTGCCTTTCAATCGTTTTTTTGTCTGTTTTACTTCGTATTTCGAAATTTTTTTTTTTGGCTTAGAGAACTAATCCCATACAGCCCACGCAATTAATGATTCTATAATTTAAAGTGAAAAATGATGGTACAATTGAAGAAATCGAAATATTTTCAAAACGACTGTAACTATTGTAATAAAAAATGCGTTTCACTCTACAATAAAACAATGTATACATCGAAAAATTTATAATTTAAGAGATATTAATTATTTTTTCAAATGTATGTTAGTGAGTGGGTGAGTGTAATCACCAAATTTTGTTTACTCTTTAGCTCAAAAACCAAATGAAGGTATCAAAATGATTTATTTACATATTGTATATTAGGATTAGATTGTGAATGAAATTGGACCAAAAATTAGGGAGAGAAGGTTTTTAAAAATTTGAACCCTTTGTTCGAATCGAACCAAATTCTGCATAGTTTCGAATATGGCTCTCATCTGTGGAGAGGGGCCTCCAAGCATTCTCTTGCCACACTGGATGCTATTCAGAAGCGAGAAATTAAACTAATAGGAGAACCGGCCCTAACTAACTCACTCGACTCCCCGGTTCACCGAAGAAATGTTTATGCCTTTTCCCTGTATTACAGATACTATCATGGTGTCTGTTCAATCGAGCTGAAATTAATTTTCCCCCTAAAGCCCTCTTTAACAGAAACAGGCGGTTTTCGAACGCTCAACACCCCGTAGCTGTCAAATTGGATAAAAATCAAGCGCTTTCGCCAACTCTTTTATTCCTATGACCTCCAGAGACTGGAACTCGCTCCCAGCCACCGTCTTCCCCGTGACTTATAACCTTCAGTTGTTTAAGACCCGTATCCACAGAAATCTTCGACACCTACCCAACCCATAAAAACCCTTCTTCTTCTTCTTATTTTCACGATGGACGGGCCAACCCAGGCCTTTAGGGGATGCAGCTTTTTGGTGTAACTCCTTCTCTCATCATTTTCATTAAAAAAAATAGTTAGTTTTTAAGGCCTTAGGGAACTATCGATGCGAAAATCAGTTCCCTAAAATAGCTGAGTGGGGGAGCAGGTGTGGTAAAATCATGTGATGGTCACATATTCAGGGGGTATGATTCTATAAAACCCTCGATTGAGAGTCCTTCTAGTACTTGCCTGCTTATTTTCATCCCATGAATTTCTCGCAGGTGAGATTTTTTTATAGTCACATATATAGTGAGATTTCTGTTATTCAAAAAGTAATCTTTACCTTCATTTTAAGTAATTCTTATATTAAATTTTTATATTCAATTCCAAGTTTATATTTTCCAAACGAGTTATCGGTAAAGAAATTAAATAGGGTAGGAAGTGACCTCTGAAGAGGCTAAATCCACTCCAACCCTTATTCCTTAACCCGTGTCATGACCTCTCAACCAACCCCTTCTCTTTCTTTTGGCATCAAGTACAATCATCTTGTTCTTTTCCACTACTTTTCCGCTTTCTAGCGCTAATTTTTCTTGACAGCAAAGTTTACTTTATTTACAAACTATTGGTGAACTTTTGATGAAAATGTTTTTTAACTTAAAAAATTAATTCAGTTATATAGAAAGTTAGCCATCAAATTAAATTGAATTAAAAAAAAAATCAGTAGAATTGAGAACCTCCTCCTTTTTTGAAGTCGGTTTAAAATTGAGAAAATTTCATAATTCAATAAATTTAGGATTATCATTTGGATTAGATATTATTTTGAATCTTTAGCTAGAGCTTAAATTATAACAATATTTTTTTATCATTGATTTATAATTCATGTTCCTTGACCATAAACATTCAATGCTCACATCGACATTTAATAAATGACATAGTTTTTATATAAATAATTAAAGAAAATCAATGGATTGATTTGAAGAGATTTTAATAATATTTTCAACACATTTTTACAAATATTCTAAATTCTAAAAAAAATGTATTGATTGTTTTTGTTACCATAGTATACTATAAATAAATATAAATCTTTTATATTTTATAAAAAACGATCTTCAAATGTTTGTTAAAGCACCAAACGTTTCGGGAGAATGTCTCCTTTTATCAATAGAATTTGAATAAATTAAAAAAAAAGAAAAAAGTTGCATTATGAAATGAATATAAAGAGTGTTGTTGCTTTATATTCATTTCATAAAAGAATATTTTTTTCTTTTTAAAATTCCATCGATAAAGGGAGAAATTCTCTTAAAACGTTTGGTGCTTTAACAAACGTTTGAAGATTGTTTTTTATAAAAGATTTGTGTTTTTTGATATAATTTATATGAATGTAGGCTTCTTATAACACGATTTCGTTAGAAGACTGCTTATTAATTGCGATAGTCTCATGAAACACGGTCTATGAAGCTTCATAAAACTCTGTGTTATAACAATGTATTTATGTATTAATAACCCTAATTTAACATACATATTTTTGTAAAATCCTACTTATAACTAGATAAAGATAATTCGATGAATGGAGGAAAAAGTAACAACTTGTTCAAGACTCGGTTCACTCGCCAGTTAGAGTCACAGCAAGTAATTTTTTTTTATATTTCTGTCTGAATTTTAGTAAAGTCTCACACTATAACGAGTATCGTTTTGGTCCAAGATCAAAAGGCAAAAGGCCATTCCTAGAATAATAGAAATTAAGAGATCAATCTTGAATAGTCTGAAACTGGTTTGGACTTGTATTTGGTTGCCATCCTTAGCTCTAAAAAAAGAGAGACGATTCTATTTGCGCCCTTTTCAATAATTTTTCTCTATCACATTCTACATTTATTAGATATATAGCTGTTAAATCTTGTATTTTTTCACATTATTGAAAAAATCAGTCACTCACACATTTATGGAATAATAATAAAAAGTGAAAACTTTTACAAGACTTTGTATCCTAGAAGCTCACTAGTAATTTATAATAAACTTAAATATAAATTCGAGCGAATTCAATATTTCAAAAAGCAACCTACCTCTTTATTTCAAGTTAAAAACAAACATGATAAGAAATTATTATTGTTTTTGGTATCTGGAAGATTCAGTGTCGCAAATCCAAGAAATCATGATAAGAAAATTCATTAAGATTTATATAATATTATATAATTGTTTAACTTAACACTTTTTTTAGTTTTTCCAAAGATTAAGTAAAATTTAATAAATTTCATTAAATAAAATATTGAATAAATACAGTCCTTTTTATAAAAACAATCTTAAAACGTTCTGAAGAATTTCTCATTTTATCATTTTCCATTGGGAAATTTATCTAAATAAATATGCCTTATAAAACTTAAAAAGCAACTCTTTTTCAAATTTTCCAATGATAAGGGAATATTTCTCCCAACACGTTTGGAATTTTAATAAACGTTTTGAAATTGTTTTTACCTATATAGAACTGTATTTTTTCAATACAATAAGAGAATCAATCATTTTTTCAAAATAAAATAAAATAAATAAAATTATTTCGGGCCACATTTTTTAATTGTATAGAGTGGGCTGCTTTATTTAAAATTAAAATAAAAATATATATATACCTATTTCCATTATTTAATTCTGATGAGTGGGATATTAACTAAAATGTCAATTGAGATCTGGACCATATAAATAAATAAATAAATACTTCGTTAGGCACTCAATAAATGGATTAAGTTAATTTTTAATTCAATTATAGAATTTAATATCAGGCACTACGATTTTATGGTTTAATGAGTAATTAGGCAAATGCTAAAAAATTATTTGTTCATTTTTATTGGTTATTATAAATCATTTCTAAAAAGGACAGTTTATTTAAAAAAATTAATAAAGGAAATTCAAAAGAATTGAGTCACCTGGCGACATAAATTCGTCAAAATTAAATAGCAACATTTGTATTTAATGCATTTTTTTAATGGGTTTATAGTAAAAATAAATCAGCATTACTGGTTGATCATTGTGTTTTGCTAAAAGGTTCTCAACCAGCCAACCATTTATAAGCCAAAATATATTATAAATTGAAATGAAGCCAATGTTTTAAATACATCCAATACAGTGAGATATAGAGGTAACCCACGGACAGATATTTTCTTAAAAAAACGACCAAATAAAATTTCTACAAAAAATAATTAAATCATCCATAACTTAATTAAGAGTTTTTTCAAGAAATACAAGACCAGGTCAATTGATTCTTTCATGATGAGGAAGTGAAATTTTTGAGATTAAGTACCTACTTTTAAAATCGGATCTTGAAAGATTGAAGATAATAGGTATTAGAAAGATAAAAGGCAAGAAGAGAGTTAAAGTCTCTTATAAGTCTTAAGAACAAACTAATTGGAGAATTGTTCATGTTCGATTTGTCTCTCAAGAGCATCTTATGTTTTGAAATCCTTATTATTATGAAGAATGACTGACTTTAGACTTACCTGGAATCATATTTTTATCTCTATTATAAAGGATTTTGTTTTCCAATTATATCCAGAAGATTGTATATGCCCTCACAACTTCTTACAATACACAAGATACGAATTCACTCCTGATTTAGATGATTCGCCCCTGTGAAGAAAAAAGTTTTAAAATGTAAATTTGATTTTGTCGTTTCTGTAAAAAAATGTCATTTTATACTGAATGAAATGAGGTATTAACTGCATAATATAAATGAATATATTAGTTTTTACTTTATCTAATGGAAGCATGTCTAAAGTACTGGAAGTGCGACTTCATAGGGCTCTCAGGTAAAGACTACCGACCTGGGTTCCATGGTGTTAAACAAATTCACAAATTGTAGTTTTTAAATTTGGCTTCTTTTAAATAATATTATATATATAAACAATAGATAAAACGAATAAGAAATATATTTAGTATTTTTGAGTAAATTAAATATTCCAGCGACCTGGAGACCTTCACCCATTGGTCAGCATAAAGAGTAAAAATTTTTAATTTCATTTTATCAGCCCATAAGCAATTCTTTTATCTTGAACAATCATGAGGGAAATAATAATTGAATATTGTAACTCTTGTCCGAAATCGAACTTAAATTTGGATTATTTTTTTTTTAATTTAGAACTTTTTAACTAAATAAATATTTTTTCACGTATAAGAAAAATATTTAATTATAATATATAAATAAATAAATGTATTAATCAAAATCCTCAAAAATATATTCTGAATTTGACATGATGCGCCTGTATTTAGGCAACAATTTGCGCGCAGAAGAGTGAAAGCTGCGTATGAGCTAGGCGAGTCCAGTCATTGATGGAATGCACCAGAGCTTTTGGCATGGAAGCCATCAAGTATGTATAAAAGGATAATATTTACATAATTTTTAAATAGGTAGAGAATAGAAAAGGTAGAGTTTACCATATAAACATACGAGTTTTCCCGATTTGTAGCCTCAGTTCCATTTTATTAATGTGGTTTTGCTTTTACTTTATCCAATGAAAAGCATGGGTAAAGTATTGGAATCGGTCTTGTCGGTGAATTCAAAGGGTTCTCAGGTAAAGACTACGGAACCCACAATCTCAAACAAATACAAAAATTGTAGTATTCAATGAGGTTTAATTCTAAGAGCTGACTGTTTTGCCCAGAGCCCAAAAAGTGCGATTTTTTCATTTAGTCCGTGGGGATGTATGAATGGATTCCTTTTTTTGTCGACGATTTTTTCCACATCGTTCAACAGATTGAAATGGAATTGTAAACATATAATTACTTTAACAAAATGATGCGCTGATTAGTTTTTGGTACACAATGGACCACAAACATTAGTACCTAACTTTATTTTAGTACTTTTTTAGTTTTTTCAAAATATTTTGAAAATGTATTAACCAATATTGATGAAATTTAATATTCCAATTAAGAACCTTGAGAAAAAAAGGTTACATAAAGTTATTAGTAAAATTATTATTATTTTTATTGAAGACATCCGAAAACGATGGATACTGAGAATGGAACTATTTTCTCTACTCGAATTGTGACGCGATCCTCCATGAAGTTATGCCCACATTTTCTAGTTCTAGATTCCCTAATAATAATTAAATAAACTGCTATTAGTCATTTTAGAAAATGAAAAGGATAAACTTTAGCTTTACGGTGTCTGTTAAATAATCAGAGAGTCTAGTCTGAACAATAGACTCTAGTATTACATGAAGAGAATTATTCGGAAAAAGAGTATTCTATTTATCCAATAAATGTTATGAAATGAGCTTGAGTCTCTCATTTTAAATATTTTATCAGCGCCCTCGCTTTTAAAATGGAAACGAGTTCTTTCGAGTGCCTATTTTACAGATAGAATTTTAAATCAAATGCAAATAGCCATTTGCAAAATAATAATCGATACATTAGACTGTTTTTTTGTACCAATTTCTATTCAGAATGCATTCAATCAGTAAACGAGTATTTTTCCAAATGCAACCTTTTATTTGTGTGTTTGTATTGACCATACAAATGAAAAGATACATGGAGATGTGATTAAATTGAAATATTCCATTTGGGTTTTTTTCCTAGTTTGTTCAGTTATCAAATAACTATATCGAAATTACGCAGAATGAAAAACAACAAAACTCGTCTCTTTTTGGATGTTTGTTGTCTATCCACGAAACATCTGGCAAATTGATATTGAACCGGGGAAGGAAATAGAATTAGTGATATTTTCGAATGGACTATTTGTGTATCACTAGAATTATTTCAATTATGAATTAAATTCGCACGATACGTTCGTTGTTTGGCCAACAGGAAGAAAACTTGATATGATCCAACATAACATGATGTCTATCCATCCTGTTAACTGTTATTTACAATTCACAATGTTATCTCCTATTTCCAAAGCCTTCCACTCTCTAAAGACCCTGCGAGGGGCAACGCATACATATTCATAATGCACGCTTGTACTAGCGATAAAGATTTTCATCCTTTTACATATGAGCTTATAGTATTAAGATTGAGTTTTTTAAGGGAAATCAGCAATATAGCTAATTCTAAAAACAATATAATTTTATCTTTGCATCTTTTATGAAAGTATTTGGGTAACGGCCTAGATAGAAGAATCCAAATAGAGAAATGGACACTGGGATGGTGTGACCCATTATTTGCAACGTCTCTACTACTTAAGGGTAGATGACATTAATTTTATTACGAACCAATATGGTAAATCATTTGTCTACAGTTGTAAATATAAATTTAGTTCATCTTCATTTTAATAATAAATAAAAGATTCACGGGTTTTTGGACAATTTTTTTATTAATATTAAATATCCATTTTCATACGACGTTTTGTCCTTTTCAGGACTTTTTCAAGTACTCAATTACTTAAAAAATTAATCGATGATAAAATAGTAAAACAATCAAAAAGGACGTGTATGAAAAATTGATATTACTAAAGAAATTGTCCAAAAACCCGTGAATCTTTTATTTATTTGTTGTAAATATATTTTCTAAATTTGACAAATGGATATTTTAAAATTTCACTTTTTATTGCAGAAACATTGTACATACTTACATAGACGATACCCGACATTGCGACGTGAGGCCTAAAAATAGTCAACCACTAGTGACCGAAATTGTTTTGTGAATTAATATAAATAAATTGGAAATAATTTATCTAAATTTCTAAATACAGGATGTATCTGTAATGCGCGGAGATAATTCAGGGGGTGGTTATATGTGTCAATATAAAGAAAAAGTTCATATAAACATATGGCCGGAAACTTTTTTTACCAGATTTACCCCATTTTTTAACTAAATAATTTATATCTCTGGAAGGGCTTGACCTAGTGAGTTGAAATTTCGCAGAGAACTCATCAATCTAAAGATTTAGATTGGAAAAAAATATCATTTGGATCCAATTTTCTTTTACTCTTAAAGTTTTTTTATAAAAATTTATCGTTTTTGAGTTATTTTCATTTAAAAATAAACGGAAAATCGTTTTTTTTTTCGAAACTAGATCTTTACATTGAGTTAGGTCAAAATTTCAAATCAATCGGTCAAGCTGTTCCAGTGATATAAATTATTATTTAGTAGAAACAAAAAAAAATTGGTGGATAGCTAGTAAAAAAAGTTTTCGGGCATATGTTTATGAACTTTCTCTTTATTTTGATCCCCCTGAATTATCTCGCGTATATTTCCCTAGTGTTACAAATAACCATTGAAGTTTGAAAAATATAAACTGCGCAGTCACTTATATTGGAAGAATATCCTAATGTGTTTATATGTTATTAAATAAATAAGGAATTTGACAGTGTGGAGGCCACATACGTTACGTGGAATATTTTATAGACTTTTGCTGACAGTACTGATATCAGATTAGCGATGGTATCTCTAACGCCGTGTTATTTCGGCACCTGTCAATAGCCCGCCATTTTTTGTGGATTTCCTCTTCTTTTTTTATATCACCTGAATTTTATATTGTTTTGAATATTGTGTTAGCAAATATTTAAGTCACTTTTGTAAGTGAATTCAAATTTTTATTTGGTCACAAGGAAGATTGACTAAATTCACTCTTTGAGATTGTATATCTCTTTATCATAAATCATTTGAGGTATCAAACAATCTTCATAGCTTCCAAGCTATAACCACCCAAATGGGGGGGGGTCGGATAGGCTAGGAATTCAGCATGCCAGCCTACTAACCTAGTGGACCCGGGTTCGAATCCGACTCGAGGCATCCGGCTAAAATCTGACCCCTGGGGTAGAGACAAATTTTAAAAATAAAAAGTATCGTAAATTGGCTTATGGCTAGAAAGCCCGAAAAGCTAAAAAAAAAACAAAAAAAAACACCCGAATGTTTGGAATTAACGTCATATTTGCCTACTCACTATCTCAAGATAAACATATTGCTAAGTTACAATTAGTATAAAGAGTAATTTAAAAAATTATTCCGTAACTTTAGTTAATAATTTCAATGAATTATTCTGATTTTGTTTTTTATATTTATTCTCTAAATAGTTTCATTTACCTGGCTTACCATCTTGAGTAGTCAATATCATTTAAATTTTTGGAGATTCTCCATAAAAAAATATCATCCTTCATTTGTTTTCATAGATTTTCCACTCAGCATTGAATAGAAGAATATTTAGGTACGCGTGTGAAATCTATGAAAACAAATTAAGAATATGTTTTTATCGGCAATCCCTAAAAATTTAAATGGCATTGACTGTCCAAAATGGTGAACCAGTGGTGACCAAAGTAAATAAATATAAATAAATAAAAATTAATCGAAGTTATTAAATTGATTTCACTTGTGTGTGAACTAGTTCAATGAAGTAAATACAATATAATTATGCTCGATCATTTGATAATATCTTACTATTATATTACAGAAAGCAATAAATATTTGAAATATAATCTAATATTGTCACACTCAATTTCGGAGCGGGCATTTTTTACTAGCTACGAAAATCGGTTTATTTTACATACGATAAACATTTAAAAACAATGCTATAATTATTATCTATTATCTATATGCGAAAATCAGAGGCTCTTGTCAACGGAGAAGTAAATGTATTATTCTTATGGGAGAATAGAGTTTAATTCCCTGATAACTTTCAGCCACTAGATGTCAGTAAAGATGAATTCGATTTTACATTACCTGGAAATGTCCATTCTATTACTCTAGCTAGCTGCAGGGCCCGCCTTCAGCGGCCCTCTTGCTAGCCAGGGGCACGCCCCTGGACCCCCAACCACTCGAACCCCACTCCCCACCCCCACCCACCCAGCACCTCCCGCCCCCCGCACCCGTGCACACCACAGCCCCCACCCCACCACCACGCACCCCAGCCCCAACACCGCCCCACTCTGGACCTTCACCTGAACCCCCCACTCCACCCTGCACCACCCCAACCCCACCATCCCCCGGACCCCACCACCGCGTCCTCCACCCTGCACCACCACTCCGCGCCCCACCCACCCCGCACCACCCCACTACGCCTCTGGACCCTCACCTGATCCCCCCTCATTATGCCTCTGGACCTTCACCTAAGCCCTCCACTCCACCCTGCACCCCTCACCCCGTGCCCCCCCTGCACCTTACCCCCGCACCCAGTTTTTTCATTTCTAGCCTTCTAGTGACCCATAGATTCTATATACAAAATTTGGTTAAGTTGGCTATTAAGGGTAAGAATTTTCATTTTTTGCCCCCCCCCCCCTTTGGGTGGTTAGTTTTTGCATTTCTAGCCTTCTAGTGACCCACAGATTATGTATATAAAATTTGGTTGAGTTTGGTCCAAAAGGAAGAATTTTCATATTTTGACCCCCCTCCCCTTTTGGGTGGTTTTTGGGGGAATTTTTTTAAACAAAAGTTGTCAGAAATCACATCTCCTACAACTTTGCTCATTTTAAAATTTGCCGTAGGGTTAATAGTTTAGGAGTTATTTGATAATATTCATTCGTGCACCCCCCCCCAAACCCCCTTCTGGGGTCAAAATATCAAAACGTTATATAGCTAAAAACGTAAGTTAGAAGAAATCTTTTCGCGGAACCCACGGAAACATACAGACAGACAGAAATTTTGTTGAGGGTGTTTTCGTTCATAACTTTGCTTGAAACGTGTGCAACCAAAATTTGGCGTAATTTGGAGCAATGTACGAAGCAAAACCTTAATTTTATATATATAAATAATAGATAAGTCGAAGAGAAATCATGCCTATTATTATTTTCGCTAAGCTTTAGTTCACACACGCCGGATTTTTTTCAACCCTGTATGCTGCAACTTCATTTAAAAGCACTTGTTATACCCAAACGCGGGAAATTCCGCCCCGTGTGAACTAAGACTAAGAATAAAAGTATTAAAGAAAGTGAAATAAATAAATAAATGTTCGTTCTTGTAACTAGTTAACTTTATTTAATCTTCTAATTTTTGTGTAATTTATTTGTAAATAAAATTAGTAAATAAAAGATATTTTAAAAAATTACCTGGCGGCTATGTGTGTAAAGTAAAAACTTTTTTATTGCTACGTTAAAACAAAATAAGAAAAATAAGCAACAAAAGAGTGCTCGTTTCTTCTTTGCAACATTTACTCGTAGTAGAACCTGAGACAGTAAATTCATAAACGAAACAATTAAAAGAGGCAAAGTGTTCGTTCGTTCTTTCGTTTGTCCTAGCCACGCAATTTCAATTCGCTTCTTGAAACTTAACACTTGGATTTGTTTTGTTTTAATTCATTTGCATTTGCTTTCAAATTCTTTCTTTCGCTTTTACCAAATAATCCAGTCAACCGTGAATAGATTCCTTTTGATCATCGGGGATAATGAAATTCAAGGCGACTTCAATTGGATTTCTGAGAAATAAGAGAATCAAATTAGTTCTAGAAGAATTCCAAAAGAATAGATAAATATTGGAACTTGATTTAATAAAAATATTCCATTTCTTCAAACACCTTCAACCGGGTAGAGGAATTTTCGACCTGTCATTCTTTGTCCTTCCTCACTAGTAGTACTTGAATATCTTGGGAGCAGAGTTGACTTTCCTTAATGATATGATCCAAGTAGATGTCTAGCTTTAAAAGTTCCGGTTCAAAAATGCAAAAAGAAAAATTTCTATTGAGATTTTAATGCGAAGTCATAATATAGGCATAAATAAACAATTTATATTCAAGTTTTTTATTAATTACTACGGAATATCTAGCGACCCGAGTCTTTTTTTTTTTTTTTTTTTTTTTTTTAATGCAATCGAATGCAAGAAGGGGTGCACCAGTAAAGATGCAGCCCCTATGGATCTCGAAAGACCCTTGCATTACCGAAGAGAAGAGAAAGTTGATTAAGTGAGAGGGTGTAGACGTAGGTGTCTATGCACTCCGGTTTTGAAGGTTTGAAGATTATAGGTGCTGGGAAAGATAGAGGCTGGAAGAGAGTTCCAGTTCCTTGAAGTCATGGGGATATATGTATTGGCGAATGAAGTGGTCCGGCACTTTTCTAGTTTGACCGCGAGAGAGTGTTGGGAGTCGGCAAAACGCGTGCTACGTGCAAAGCATGCTTTGGGGGGAATTATTGATTTTATCTCATCAGAGCACCTGCCGTGATAGTATCTATAGAAAAGGGAAAGGGCAGAGACATCTCTTCGATGAGCCAGCGAGTCGAGGGAGTCGGTGAGGGTAGAATCGTCAATTAGCCTGACGGCTCGTTTCTGAATTGCATCCAGGGTAGCAAGAGAGTATTTTGAGGCCCCTCTCCACAGATGAGAGCCGTATTCGAGACAGGGGCGGATTTGGGCCTTGTAGATGGTGAGAAGTTGTGGGGGTTTGTAAAATCGCTTGGACCTGAATAAGAAGCCAATCTTCCTTGCTGCAGATTTCGCCACAGAGGAGATGTGTTCATTCCAAGACAGGTCAGATGCGACAGAGACGCCCAGCATGGATAGGCTGTCACACATTTTTAGGGTATTCGAATCGAAGTGAATATCAGGGAAATCTTTATTTTCGCGCCTAGAAATTAGACAACATTGAGTCTTGTTTGAATTGAAGTTAACTAAATTTTGTGAGCCCCATTTATTCAGTTTGTCTAGGTCGAGAGTAATTGAGGAGGTAACATTGATTCGATTATTCGGGAGTGAGGGTTTACCGTGTAGAGTGCTATCGTCGGCGTAACAATGAGTGGGGTTTGCCGTTTGATCGAAAAGGTCGTTTATATAAATTAGGAAGAGTGTGGAGGAGATTACGGAGCCTTGGGGAACACCAGAGTTTGTGGAGAACGATTCAGATGATGTTCCATCCACCACAACTTTTATACTTCGGTTTGTCAGAAAGCTTTCTATCCATTTGCGAAGAGTTGGTGTGAATCCGAAGGCTGGCAGTTTGGCAAGAAGATTTTTGTGCCAAACCTGGTCAAAAGCTTTGGAGATATCAAGGGCTACAGCGAAGGTTTCTTTTCCGGCCTCTAGAGTATTGTTCCAGGTGTGGGTGACATAGGTTAAGATGTCGCCTGTGGAACGATTTTGTCTGAATCCATATTGCCTATCGTGAATTAATTTATTGTTTTCTAAGTGATGAAGGACGTGTTGGTTTATGACTAATTCCATTATTTTGGAAAGAACAGAGGTGATCGAGATAGGCCTGTAATTAGAGATTTGTGAAGTGTCTCCTTTTTTAGGAATAGGTGTGACCCTGGCTATTTTCCAGCTTTTGGGGAATATGCCCGATTCGTAAGAGAGTTGGAATAGCTTGGATAAGATAGGGGCAAGTTCAGGGGCGCATTTTTTAATGAGAATTGGTGGGATGTTATCCGGGCCAGCGGCGGATTTGGAATTTAATTTATTAATGGCTTTTATGATTATTTGGGGCCTGAAAATTATTTTGCCCATGAGGTTGGTTTGGGGGTATAAGTGGGCGGGTTAAGCCCTTTGTCATCTAAAGTGGAGTTGGTTGCGAAATAGGAGGCTAGCGATTCGGCTTTTTCAGCGGGGGTTGTGGCTACTGAACCATTTGGGTGAAAGAGGGGCGGAAGTGAGGGAGACGCGAAATTTCTATTTATTGCCTTGTGTAACGAGAAAAAGGCCCGTTTTCCATTGGGGCAAGATGCGAGACGGTCAGCTATCCTCTGGCCGAATGACTTCTTTGCCTCAGAGATGATTTTTTTGCATGAGCTTCGGGACTTGGTAAATGCAACTCGGTCACATTCTAGATGTGAAAGTTGCCATTTCTGAAAAGATTCTTGGAAATTTTTTCACTTTTTTCTTAATTAAAAAATGAGCGGTTGGAGGGGGGTGCGATTTTTTCTTTAGAATCCTATCGAACGAAATAACTAAAAAGGATGTGAATAAAATTATCTAACTTTTCCTTTATAGCGAAGGAAATGCAAGGATGCCAAATAACAAGTCAAGACCTGTTCAGACTATTAAAGATTTAATTTTTAATTTCTATTATTCCAGGAATGGCATTTTGCTCTTGGATCAAAATTATACTCGTTATAGAGAAAGCGAATATTTAATTGAACTTCAATAAAATTCAGACAATAATGTGAAAAAAATACTTGTTCTAACTGGCGAACGTACTGGGTCGTAAAAAGTTTTACTTTTTTCTTCATTTTTATCATTCAATAGAAAAATTAAATTCATAAAAAGAAATCGTCTTAGAAAGTTTGTTCTGTAGCAAAATTTTTGTATTTTCAATGCGGAGAACTGTTTAGATTTTGGGCTCTCTAAGCCAGTGTTTCTCAACCTGTGTGCCGCGAGAGATTGTCAAATGTGCCGCGAGCATTTTTGACAAATAATTAAAATTGCATGCGTTTTGTAACTTTGAAATAGTATTTGTAATTACTTCATTTTTTTTATATCGTACAACTTTTATATTTTTTTTATATTTAGGTGTGCCGCAAATGATTCCATATATTTTTAGTGTGCCGTCAATCAAAAATGTTTGAGAAACACTGAAGTAAATTATAGAAATCGGAAAAATTTATAGGTAAGTGGGAAAGTCAAAAACTATTTAAATTTATTAGACGAAGAATATACTCAAAAATATGGAAAAATAAATATTTGCGAGAATCAGCAATCGCTAGAGGTGTTCTTTAAAGGGTACCAAAAACATTTCCCGATAAAAATGTTTATTTTTTTAATAGCCACACAAACGATTCTAGCTTGATATAACAACAAAACGAATTTTTCTATATCCAATCGGATAATTGAAACCATATTTTTAATTAAATTATGGAAAATGTCGATTCTACATAGTTTACTGTAAAATATTGTAAAAAAATCTCTAAAAAATTCCGGACTGATGATGATGATTTCTTTTGAAGATATTTTACTTAAGTTACTAGAACCAAATTTTTGCTCAACTTACCTTCAATCCAATATTTTGTTTTTCTGTGAATTTCACAGGGTTTAATTTGAGTTGGTGAGTTTAGTGAAATAATTTTATTAGTATTCCAAATTCAAATGTTACTTTTGCTTTATCAAGATAGTAATTTATTTTATTTTATATATATACTTAAACATGAAATTCGGAGTGGGTGCTCATGCTTGAGAACGATCGCAGAACAAGTCAGATCGAAACGTCGTAGTTTTATTTATTCGTGTTATATAAATAATTATAATTAACTATGTCTGATTTAACTAAAAATTCAAATTTTAATTAAACATAAAAAAATTATATAAATCAATAAAAAATATAGGTACAACCTTATTTATGAAATCTGTTCTTTTTAAATTTTATCCGTAGCTATATACATCCTGGTGTGTCCATGGGTACATCAAGTTGTTGTGCCAAAGAACGAAAATTACATCTCAAATTTTGTATTGTTTAGACTACAATATTCATAAAGTTAGATTTTAAAAAATACGACTTTATTCACAAAGGTTGAGCATAAACTGAGGATATTAGGAAAAATATAATTATATATATATATTTATATATATACTAGCTGTGAGGCCCGCCTTCGGCGGGCCCGCCTTAGCCAGGGGGCTTTGCCCCCTGGACCCCACGCAACTTGTTTATTGAAGTTTTATTAGTACTGTTATTCTATAATAAAGTCTTGAATAGATATATTTGAAGATTCTATTTTACTGGCCCAAATGTATATTGTTCTATTATGATTGTTGCTAAATTTGCTGGGGGGGGGGGCGCAAAAATATAAATTTTCTCTTAGCCCGGCCCTGTTTATACCTTTAACTTATATGTATACTATATACCTCTACATGTATATTGTTCTATTATGATTGTTGCTAAATTAGCTGGGGGGGGGGGGCGCAAAAATATAAATTTTCTCTTAGCCCGGCCCTGTTTATACCTTTAACTTATATGTATACTATATACCTCTACATGTATATTGTTCTATTATGATTGTTGCTAAATTTGCTGGGGGGGGGGCGCAAAAATATAAATTTTCTCTTAGCCCGGCCCTGTTTATACCTTTAACTTATATGTATACTATATACCTCTACATGTATATTGTTCTATTATGATTGTTGCTAAATTTGCTGGGGGGGGGGGGCGCAAAAATATTTCATGCTTGTAGTAAAATTTTCTCTTAGCCCGGCCCTGTTTATACCTTTAACTTATATGTATACTATATTGCTATACATTTATAACGTGTGTCATTTTTTTATGAGTAATCTCTCTATAAATATTTTCAAACTTTAAAAAAAAGAAAATGAAAAAAAAAAATGCCAACTTCCTTTGTGAAGAGGGGTTCTTTGTTTGTCGGCCTGACCATTTTAACCTTTTTCATTATTTCATGACCCTTTTAGAGCTTTGAATAAAATTTATGGCCTTTAAATAAAATTCAAAAATGAAATTAATTTTTAAATTGATGAAACTATATCATCATCATCCTATAGACTGTGATAAATATGTGTTCAAAATTTCATCTCAATCGGATAAACAGTGTCGAAGTTCATTGAACCAACCAACCAACGAACACAGATTGATTTTTTATATATATAGATATCTGTTTTACCTAGAAGAGGGCTTTGCCCTTGAGGGCCTGGATCTAACTTAAATTGTAATATAAAGTATAAATTTGTAAATATATAAATGTAAATGCCAAATAGAGACAATAAATAAATAAATATATCTGTTTAATATGTGCCATGTACATTGTACCTATATACTTTTTCGCATCAAGCATGAATCGCAAACTCTGCTAGGAGGCTTAGAATCAATTATTATGTGATGTTCTATTTATTTATTTATACTCTGGCAATCTCTCTATTATATGTTCAAAAGGTTAAATCCATATTTTTTCAAGAGAAGGTGGATTTTATTAAAACTCCTGTTCTGAGTACAAGGATAAAGATGATTGAGAATGTAAGAAGATTGTAAACCAGAGTTCTGGAGCCTATAAATCATTAAATCATTAATTAAATAGCATAGGCCTAGTGAAACCCGAGGGATTTGCCCAAACCGGATCCGGATCAGGATTAGACTTTCTTCTTGACAAAAGGGAATAGTTGAAGAGGAAGAGGAAGAAAAGAGGCGCCGCCGCAATCAATAGGAGCCGGCTGCAGGGCGGCGCCTTCTCGCCACTCGGCAGCCAGCATAAAACATGAAACATAAAATATGAAACAGAGCACCGAGGGGCCGGGTTGACTCATTGTCATTGCATTAATGACAGTTTAGCGAGATAGCGCCACGCCTTGCTCCTTGGGCCACAATTAGTCGGAGATAAGCTACGAAAATTAATAATAGAAGAAAAGTTGCCTCTGAGAAGAAATTGCGCGCTTTAATTGGCCTCTTTGTATATGTATATTCCCGTCTACTCTTATCTAAATAAATAAAATATCAAAGCTTTTCTGGTCTTATTTCTCGCATTGGACATTTAAAATATACCTATTATTCATTTAATTAATTCCCTTTACTTAGTATGTTTTTGTCAGATTTAAAATTACTCTGTACCAGAGGCAGCGAAAGAGCGAGGCAGTCTCTGAAGGGGCCCCGGGCCTCACCAAAATGTGGTTTACTCCATGATGTTAACAAATAGTACATAGGAGTTTCGCGATAAGACTCAACTCCAAAGAACAGCATAAGCTCTCACCGGCCCTGCTCGGTACGCTTGGTAACTATTATACAGCATTGAAATATTTTCTATTTTTAACATTGAGAATGTTTATAGCGAGGTAGTCTTAAATAAGCTGAACAAGTGCGAAACCGACTGGCATACCTATGGTGCATATATATTACTAGCTGAGTGACAGTCGATTCGTGAAATCAATACCATCTAGATTCCGGCATGCATGATTATATCTTCCAAAATACTTTAGAGAGATCACATATGTACTTTTTTCTCGTTCAAAAATAGAGAATTAGGTAATTAAAAAAAATTACATAATTTTAATTTGAGTACTTGAGTGAAGTTGGGCTGGTACAAAAAATCATCTACAGTGGGTGGTCAAATTATTATAATCAAATGATTTTTATCAAGTAAATTTTTTTTATTCAAACTTTTCAAAAAATCTAGTAGTAATCTAGTCTAATAACCCTTTTGGACTGGCCTAGCAACTCGCCAGACCTCAACCCGATCGAAAATGTATGGGCGGCCCTAAAAAAGAAATTTGCAAAAGATAAAATAATTACTAACAAAAGGGACTTGATAGAAAATATTATTAAAGCATGGCATAATACCAGCACTTCAAGAAATAGCCAAAAAATGCATTGTCAGGATGCCGCAGCGCATACAAAATGTGATTGCTCGAAAGGGAGGATTCACTTAATATTGAAATTGTATTTTGAATTGTATTTGTATTTTTGAATTTGTCTTGTCCTAAGCTAATAAACCTATGAAGATAACAATTGAAACGAAATTATGAATTTAATAGTAAGCTGAACCCTTAAAAACGTATAAAAGATATAATTTTTCAAATGATTTTAATAATTTGGTCGCCCACTGTAAAAATGCCTTCTGTTAAGCTCTCTCACACAGTTATTTGAAATTTTTTTTTAAATTAAGCCAAATTTTACTAGAAATATCTCACACTAGATCATAATAAAATATTTTTTTTATTTTTAATACCACAAAAAATCCTATCTTTCAAGAAATAATTATTCAATTAAAATTTTAATCCAATTTTTGATTTCAGGGAAAATGAATAAATAAACTAGTAAATTTAAAATTTTTATCTTATTTAGTTTACGATCGACAATGCTCTGGGAGAATGACTGACAGACAGTGTAGCGGCACTATTAGGGTCCTCTTTTACTTTTTAAACGGAACCATAGAAAGTTCCATAAAAAATAAGACATGATAACGTAATATAGGTACAAGGTATAAAATTAAAATAAATTTACTATGGACAAACAGAAGTCTCCATAAGAGAGTTCTGCTTTTACTATTTTTCATATCAAACTCTATTAAAGTATAGTATTTATCGGGAGAGGAGATCATTGGAAGATTGGAGTGAGATATTTAACAGAATGGGGTAGTCACTTGATTAAAAGGGGATTGGGGAGCGTCTATAGACCATTGTACGTCGGTCAATACGAGGGAGGGTCTTGTCTTATTGAACACCGTGTTTCTGTTTGTAGAAAAAAATTGGCTTTAATTTCTATTGATCATGTGACAAGTGATATCGTCAAACCTCATATTTTCCTTCCATTTACTCTAATCAAGTAACATTCTACTATTTTTACAACAACAAAGGATTAAATGAATCTGAATGCTGAATTTTAAATCGCACTTCAAAGACAAACATAACTTTATGTTTGGATAAATTGCTTCATTCATAGATAAAAAAGCTTGTACCTACATTTACCATACACATTAACAGCCAAATCTTTAGTGGCTTGAATTTTTCCTTTTAAAAAATATTCATGGATTCAGAATGGTCACAAGTTACAAAATTATCTTTTGTACATATTTCTATGAAAGGCTACTTTCTAAAATACTAGCTATTAAAATAGAGAAAATTTGTTCAAGAATCGGTACACGTTCATCTTTCTTTCCAGGATGCATTGAATACATTCACATTTTTTATTGGAGTTTACTCCGTAAGAATCGATTTGCATATAAGGAGCCCGGTATGGAAAATTATGGGTAGTAAAATTCAGTCAACGAATGACAGCGTTACGTTTTTCGTACGCACACTCTTCTGGTGGTGAAAAAGGGCAACATCATTCAAACATTTTTTAGGCTCGGATTTTAAAATTGACATTGAAAAATTAATCGAAAAAAATATTATTATATATATATATATATAAATGCAACATGACAGGTTCCATCCCTGTCGAGTGCTTATTTATTTTTTAAAACATTTGAAACTTTATTACTTTAGAAATTTTCATTTAATTAATCTCAAAAATTAAATGATGATTTTATTTATATATATCATATACAATTCAACCCTATAATTTGATACGTTTTTCTCTAACGTATTATGGTTAAACTTAGATAATTAGACAATCACTATAACTATTCATTTTTTATATTATATACTTATGTTATATTTATACTTTATTGTTATTATTTTAGATATAACATACATATTATATTATATATATTATATTATATATAATTCTTATTTTAAATTTAATTATAATTGATAGAGATTTTCTTTAGGAGACGGACTGGTATAAATATGCAATTGGATGTTGATGAAAGCAGTCCACGGTGGTTGTAAAAATAAGACTATAGAGGTTTTATTATTTTACATTTATTTGTTAAACCGACGTTTCGGAGATTTATTCTCTCCTTCTTCAGGGTAACAAAAAGTCAATGAAAGTAGTTCAAAACATAATTACTTTCTGTCTCCTTTGACAATGCCAAAAAATATTATAAAATTTTTTTTCATCTCGAATAGAAAATAAAGTAAAAAGCAATTGATGATCAATATGTTAATGATTAACAGCAGCTGGTCTCCAAGGTGTGAAGCCTCTTGTCAATAGAAAATGATGATGATGAATAGTTAATGATTAACATATTGATCATCAATTGCTTTTTACTTTATTTTCTATTCGAGATGAAAAAAATTTTATAATGTTTTTTTGGCATTGTCAAAGGAGACAGAAAGTAATTATGTTTTGAACTACTTTCATTGACTTTTTGTTACCCTGAAGAAGGAGAGAATAAATCTCCGAAACGTCGGTTTAACAAATAAATGTAAAATAATAAAACCTCTATAGTCTTATTTTTTTACAACCACCGTGGACTGCTTTCATCAACATCCAATTTAATTATAATATTTATTTAAAATTTATATAACATTTATATTATATATTTTATTTATAATTCGTGGGTATTGATTTGTGGGTAAGATTTGTGAACCACATATCTACCAACGTTCATGTGTCTTATTTCAGTTACCATAAGCCTCTAGTCACAGTAATTAATAACGACGGCGCTATTGATCTAATTAATATTTGAAATTTTATTTAGGTATTTTCACTGATTCGTTTATTTATCATTTGATATGGTATTAATCTTTTTCTTAGACTAGTAAGCCTTTTTTGTGCCTATTTAGACAGTCGATCTGAATGAGTAAACTCCAGTCGTGCGTCGGAGCTGACACAAACATTTTTCGATTTTTTCACTTATATTAATATATGATAATTGTTATATGTGAAAGTATTGCATTTTTCTCCAGATGTTATGCTAGTTTAATTTTGTGGTATTGTGTATAAAAATATCCGAAACGCGAAGAAAATTTTCAAAAATGATTTTTTATGTCTGTGTGTCTATACTCCGATATATTCGATATCTCAAGAATGCCAAAATATTTATATTTCCAAAAATAAGAACTGGTTAGATTTTGGGCTTTTTTGTTTAAGAACTTCCAGTTTAAAAATGCAGAAATTCATTTTTTGGTGACACCTTTGAAAAGTTCAACATAAAAAAAAAACACATGTGCTAAGAACTAAATTTTGACTAGCTTATTATTTTCTAGTAGACCTCTAGTCCTAGCAAATAATCCATTTAATTTCGGATCTATTAGATGACAACTTCTTGTGATTTCAATGGAAATTTAAAGTCTACTTCTATTGAACACAAAAAAGAAACAAAAAGTTTTTAAATTATAGGGAGAAAATAAAAAGTCGATTTTAGCTATTAATAATGTTAAAAAACAATCATGAATAATTATTTCTTATTAACTTAATTTGAGAGGAGAATTCTTTTCTTACAAAAGAGGGTTGTGTGGAGTAATCGTTAGAAGACGAGAGCTCCACACTTTTTTTAACGCTCTAATAACTTTTGATCCAAAGGGTCGTTTTTAACTATTTGTTACGCATACAGAAACTAAAGGCAAAAGTTTTTATATCTTTTATGTTTGAAAATATGGATTGAGAAAAACTCATTATGATTAAACTTTTTTTTTTCTATACTTAGCAAGAGAGTTATATCCGCTTTAGAAAGAGATTGTCGAAGGCATCGTCAATGGCTATAAATTTTATATTAATTGCTGAAAAACAAATGGAATATTAGATTATAGGATAAGAGAGGTAGCTATTTAGAAAAAAATCATCTATTTTTTTTTCAATTTATACAAAGCTTGTGAAAAAAAATTTATTCAATTTTCTATATGCATCCTCCTCTTTCACATTCGATTATTAAATTAGTCCTTTTTTTAGCTTTAAAACAATTATTGTTATTTTCAAATGGTGTTGTTTACTTGATACAATTATACTTAGATAGATTATAAATGGTATTTGAACCCCTACATATATACAAAACGTTAAATTAAAACGGTAAGTAGGGGTATTGAATATCACCCAAGAAATTTCTATTTTTTTGTATATTGTTGTATCTTATTCTTATTTAAAAATGTCTAAAATTGGAACATTTTTTTTAACATAGTTTTTTTTAAGAGTAAATCAAATATCTCTACTTGATGCAAATACTGTCTCTTCAATTACTCTCGACCTAAACACATTAGAAAAATGAGGCTCTCAAAATTTAGTTAGCTTTAATACAAACAAGACTCGATGTTGTCTAATTTGCCTGACATTCTCTTTGGTTCGAATAACCTGAAGATGTGTGACAGGCTGTCCATAGTGTCTCAATCACACATGACCTGCCTTGGAATGAACACATTTACTCTGTGTCGAAATCTGTAGCAAGGAAAATTGGCTTCTTATTCAGATCCAGGCGATTTTTCACACCCCTGCAGCTACACACCCTATACAAGGCCCAAATCTGCACCTATCTCGAATAGGGCTCGCTTCTGAGGAGAGGGGCCAGCAAGCAATTCAGAAACGAGCTGTCAGGCTAATTGACGATTCGACCCTCACCGACTCCCTCGACTAGCTAGCTCATCAAAGAAATATGTTTTTTTTTCTGATAATGATGAGAGAAGGAGTTACACCAAAAAGGTGCAACCCCTAAAGGCCTGGGTTGGCCCCTCCATCGTGAAAAGAAGAAGAAAGAATTTTATGGGTTGGCGGGGTCAGAAGGTATCTGTGGATACGGGTCTTAAAATAGCTGAAGGTTATAGTTTGCGGGAAAGATGGTGGCAGGGAGCGAGTTCCAGTCTCTGGAGGTCATAGTGGATAAAAGAGTTGGCGAAAGCGCTTGTTCGACTTTTATCCAATTTGACAGCGAAGGGGTGCTGAGCGTTAGAATAACCGGCTGTTTCTCGTAAAGAGGGCATTAGGGGGATACGTGATTTCAGCTCGACTGAACAGACACCGTGATAGTATCTGTAGTACAGGGAAAGGGCAGAAACGGTTCTTCGGTGAGCTAGAGTCGAGTGAGTTGGTTAGAGCCGGGTCTCCTATTAGTTTAATTGCTCAAGCTTCTGAATTGCATCCAGTGTAGCAAGAGAATACTTGGACGCACCCCTCCACAGAGGCGAGCCATACTTCGAGACAGGGACGAATTTGAGCCTTATACAGTATAAGCAGTTGACTGGGAGTATAACAGAGTCTAGACCTAAATAGGAGACCAAGCTTGCGCGCTGCAGCTTAAGCAGTGGTTGAGATATGGTCATTCCATGAAAGAAAGTTTGTGCACTTTCCCTATTTTATAGCTACTATCACAGCAGGTGCTCTGATGATTTAAAGTCGGTAATTCCCCCAAAGAATGCTTTGCGCGTATCACGCATTTTGCCGATTCCCAACATACTTTCACGGTTAAATTGGAAAAGTGTCAGACCAGTTCATTCACCAATATATTTGTTCAAGGAACTGTAAATCTCTCCCGATCTCCAACATTCCTAACATTTATAACCTTCAAGCCTTCAAAAGCCAGGTGCACAAACACCTACGCCTTCACCCTTTCACTTGATACATTTTTTCTTCTCTTCGGTAATGTAAGGGACTTTCGAGATCCATAGGGGCTGCATCTTCCTGTTCTGTCACCTTCTTAATATATTTATTATAATTTATAGTGATTAACATAATCTTATTCAAATTTAGTTTAAGAAGTTGTAGTAAAAGTGCTAATCTTATAAATATAATTCTGTAATCGTATTCTGAAATAAAATAAAATTACATTTCACTGGAAACAAATTATGGGCGTTAGGTACCTATACAAATGCGAAAGGACTAGTTAGAGTAGCGTGACTGCGCTATAAACTATGGAGGACTATTTAGGGAATTAGTGAAATAGTGATTTTGTATCTCTATGACATGACAATGGAAACTTTTATTGTAATAGTTTTAGATAGTATGGAGAAACGTTGTTCAATTTATTAATGAGGGAATATCGTTATATTGAGATATATTTTTTTTTAATTTGTATCTTTACTAAATTCACTTTTAAAATGTTGGCTTTTGAAAATAGAGTCAAGGTTTAATAAAAACATCATCATAAGAACGCAGGAATCGATTGTAAAATATATACATTAGAATCAACAAGTGTTTTGGAAGAAAATTAAATGAATGGAAAGATTCTTTCTTCGGAGATTTATTACCATAGTTTTCAAGTGTTTTTTTTTTATCTGTCTTAAGATTATAAAAATATAATTAGATAATTTTCCTCATTTTCATATCCTAAGCCTATGAATATTTAATCCAGACATATTTTAAGTATTATTTTATTATTGTAAGCTGTTTAATATTTTGAACCACGCGTACTGAAGCCGTACACCAAAACACGGCATTTAAACGAAAGAGCGTGCCACGAGGGTACGCAAGTAATGAATGCTCCGCGGAAAGAACGGGATAAGTCCATTTTTCGAAAATGAGCTTATGATGGATTCTGGTGGCCACCCATCGTCACTATAGGCCAGTAAATTACTTTAAGATAAAGTGGTAAGTTACCGAGATACAGAGGATTTTGATTTTTGTTTTCGGAGAACCAAATTGAAAAAGAGATATTGAGATAGGATGAATTCAAAGAAATGAAATGGAGGATATAAGAGAATGTCGTCTGGTCTTGCTTAAAAATGAGTAAAATTTTCGATAAATACGATATCCTACTATGAGTAATAAAAAGAAGTGTTGTGTTTAAAAGATAATTTTAATATTTATTAAAGTATAGGATATTAATTTGACCATATCTACGAGTCCTACAAAGAGCTGAATATGCCCTGATTGGAGTAAATTAGAAGGGTTTCCTTACTGAAGCTTGGATGGAAAATATTTAAAGGGCAAGTACCCACATTCTTTAGGGGATACTTCAAGTTTCTCAGATCCAGGATAAGATCCACGTGAATTGGAGGTGCCCAATCATAGAACGAGTCGATACGACAGATCCTTCAGGGTGCGTTTCATAAGAGAATGGAACAAAGTTCCAGTAAATATAAGAAATACATGCACTTTGAAAGGATTCGAAAAGAAACTAGAAACTATTGCTTTTCTCTCAGCACCTGACTCGGTAAAATAATTTTCATGACCTCTTGAAATCTACTACTCACTGTATGTGGTCATATCTGGGAAGTATATTTTTACCTCTACTTTTATTTCTACTTTGTTGTAAAAATAATTATATGTGTAATATATTTAAGTTTAAGATGTTGTTTGTGATTGTCATTTGCTGTAAATCAGGGGTTCCCCCACCCCTAGCTTCATGACTCTCCTCCAATTTCATGAAAAGTAACCCCCACCAACTTAGTATCAACCCAACCTCATGAAAAACATCCCCACTACAAATAGAGAAAAAACAGTACAGTGTATTTTATTAATTTCTAAAGAATTAGAAGAGATTTTTATTACGTTCTGTGGATGTAATAAAATTTGACCGTTTTTATTTTTAGCATATAATGCTAATTTTACAAGAATTTTCAACCCCTCCCAAACAGAAATTTCAATGTTGCACTCTGAGGGCTATGGGCAGCCCTGACTAAATTCTTGAATAATAATTTTCATTATTTTTATAATTTCTTCCAATTGGCATCATCCAAAAGGTAATCCCTGTTATATTTTTTTCTTGAATTGAATTTTCTTAGAATAGAAAAAAACTTTATTCAAGAGAAATATTTATAAGCCCGCTTTTGGTTTCTTAAATATAATTGAATCATCATTGGAATCTAGCAAGCTGTATATATATATGAAAGCCAAAAGTAAAAAGAAAAAAAATATTCTCTTGAGCTATCAAGAAGCATTTAAAAATAAATGAAATTGAAAAATGAATCAACAGAGAGGAAAAAAATACCAAACAAATACGACTAATGGAAAATATTTTAGAAAAATAATATTTAAGTAAAAAATTATTTTTAAAGGAATTAAAGAAAGGGTAGATTAATAAAAGGAAAAAAATGAAAAGAGAAACTCTTAGAAAATGAAAATGTGCCGGCCAAGTGCGAATCGGACCCGCACACTGAGGTGAGATATATTTATATTACTAGCTGAATGACCCATCACTCCCGGAATATAATACTTTGGTCTCCCTAGAGGGCAGTAAAAAAATTATTAGATTTTCCAAAATACTTGAGATATCCAATTCATTCTTATTTGATGTCAACTAGGAGAGAATGAAGGAATTTGTGAATTTGGTTTAAAATTTGAAGTCATTTCTTAACAACGAAGGGTATAGAAAAATTACATAAAAATGGCCAATTTGGCGCTCTCTCACAGTCATTTTAAATCAACATTAATATTAAAAAATTATCCAAATTATACTTAAAGAGATCTTTAATTATTATTTTTTTTTTGATCCCACATAAAAATTGACCCACCCTAAAATAATTATTATTATCGATTAAAATTTTAAAATTAATATTGATATTGTAAAACCCGTTGCTTGTGAAGGGAGAACATAAAGGGGGGGGGGGGGCATAAAAGACATGCACAAAGCGAGAAAATGAAGAAAAGAGAAAATTAAAATCAATAATAAACATTTTAATATATTACAAAAATATTCTCTATTTTCATTTAATGAATAATGTAAATCACTTGAAAATCAATCAGTAATTAAATTTGAAAGATTTTAAGTTTCCGATAGTAATAGATTTAAATTTTCTTAGAAAATCATAAGAGAGTGTCATCTATTAGATCCAATGGAATGGATTATTTTAAATTATGTTAGAAGGGTTATTTTCTCATTATCTCTTGGGAATCGAACCCGAGTGCCAGTACAGCAATTTGGGCTACCCCTGTGAAGTGTGAACCCCTTTACAAATTAAGATTTAAATCTTTACATATGACACATGTGTTCGCACCTCACAGGGTAGCCAAATGGCCCGGATTGCTGTTACTGGCTCTCGGGTTCGATTCCCGAGGGGGTAAAAAACAACCCTAGGGTAGAAGCTTCTAACATAATTAAAAATAATTCATTCCATCTAATGATTTTCTAAGTAATTCAATTCATTCATGATATTGATTAAAAAACCCATGGAAAGAGCCGAATTCCAAAAATCTATAAAGCCAATAAAAAAGTAAGAAAGGTAAAATTTATTAAGATGGCTAGAATTTAAAAGAAAAATGTGAATATTTCAAACGGTAGAATTTTATAGTTTTAGACAGAACTTCGAATTGAAAAATACAAAAGATTTACCTACTCTTTAAATAGAGAGGTTTTGAACGATAGTACCTGAAATGTGACTTTAAAATCATAAAGGAAAAATTTCATCGCTCGGATCTGAAGTTGGATCCTCACAATTCTAGTGTGAAAGCTCTAACCAACTCAGCTACAAGTTTCCAATTCCAAAGTACCTAATCTCAGATGTCTAATATTTTTTATTTTTTATTATTCTTTATTTGGTTTATAAGTTTATATTAATAATTTTCATATTTTGGCCAACTTTCAACTTTCTGGACGAATTTTCAAAATTTCTAGAGTTCTGACAAAGTTTTCATTTTTTCCTCCAATTTCATTAGAAGATTTCGCTAACTTCGTTTTCCTGGGGGATCATTTCAATTGACGAAAATCACAATAGGAATTAAATGTATTCAAAATATATAGAATTAATAAGGCAGCATGAATTCAATGCAAATTCGCTCTCCTGACAAACACCCATCAGTGAACAACAACTTTTCTAATAATAAAAAATTAAGTAAAATTACGAGGTGGGTTTCATATAAAATAAAAAGAAAACAAAAGTTAGTTTTGATTTCGATATATTTTGGGTTGTCAGCCCATCTTCAGGAATTAGAAAATGTGTACAAGTAATTATTTTATGTGAAACCCACCTCGTAATTTTACTTAATTTTATATTATTCAAAAATGTTTCACTTTGAACCAACACTTATCTCCTTAAAAATTAACAACATTTCTCCCTATATTTGCTATTCATTGATCCCGAGCGCTCGTAGAAGTTGCTGATTTTGCCGATATTCTTATAAGTTCACATAATATTTTCTAAAAAAATCCAAAAACAAGTCAATCAAAATATTATAAAATATATCTGAATTTCAGATGAAAAAATAGCTAAGCCCAAAGAATCTAGAATATCTTCCCATAAATAACACATAAAATGAAAGAAAATAAAAAAAAAGTAAAAAGTAGACAATTTGTAAAGCATGATGTTTTCTGTGGGTAATCCTGTGGAGAGGTAATTCGAACCACTTCTGATTTATCTGACACTCTCCTCAAACGTCAACATCAAAGAGCCTCTCCCTCCTGTGCAAATGTACTTTAGGATAAAAGCATGAAATTTAGTACTTGTTTGGTTTGAACTCGCCCTTGCCGTCTCCCCTGAATTATTTTAAAGAAAAAACAGTTGCAAATAAAATAGCACAGCAAGTGAATCCTCCGTTCTCTTGCATTCATTCAGAGAGCTCAGAACGAAAGTGAAAAGATTTACATTTTTTTTTTTTTGTGGAAAAATAAAAGTAAAAGGTTTGCAAGGAGGAAATCCATATTTTTGTATTGAACAAATAAGAGGAAAACTTGTCTCAAAAAGTTATAAGTATTTTGGAAAATATTATTCATTGAGACTTACCATATAAAGCGACATAAATTTTCTGAAATTCAAAAAAAAAATCAGATACGTACTACCAGATTTCTCTTGTTTGAACAACAAGGTAGGTATTTTTACAACAGACATTTTAATTAATTTAACCAAACCAGGAGAAAAGTCATCTACTAAATTTATGTCCTAAAGGCTCTTATATATGAGACTAGTTCGATTAATTACTTTTGGTTCGATATGAAAGTCAGCAAAGTGAGTTTTGTATCTTACTTTATATTTCGACATAATCCCCTCGAAGTTCAACACAAAGGAAGCTTCGAAACCACATATCGTCGCTGATCTTACAAAACCTCGTAAGTCCGAAATTCAAAGTTTGCCATAAAACAAGAAAAAACATTTTAAACACGAATACATATAAATACAATGCAATATGTATTATTTGTCCGTAGCGCGAAATTAAATTGGAATAGAATAATATGGTTTCAATACGGGTGTGAAAAGTTGGTCGCTATAAAAGTAGAATACGTATTTGACCAAAAATCGGACTCACGAGGTTTTTGTAAGGTCAGCGACGATATGCAGATGTTGCTATCGTCTTTTCTTAGTATCAGAAACAAGTTAATAATCTCTCGTATGTTAGATGGGTCCACATTACAAGGCAGCCATTGGTCCATGATTGCTTTTTGGCACTCGGGTTCTATTCTCAAGGAGGTGAATACAATCCATCTGAGGCTTAAATAAAATTGCCCATATAGTTCGTATTAAGTAGATGACAATCTCTTGTGTTTTCCTTTGGAAACCTTAAGCGAGTCTTTTACTTAGCTTGACTATAAATCCGTCCCGCTTTAGAACAACAAATCCTAAAATTTAAGAAGGTGACCCCAGTTTGATAGTTATCGTTAATTTTTATATCTCTTCAAAATGTGGGATGACTTTACGTCCCACCCAGTATAATTCACATAGAAAAAAAAAATGGTCTGTCGGTCAAATAGGATTTGTTAACACACATATGACTTGAAATAAAACTCTGGGCACTTTTAAATTTGCATTTTATACAAAATTTCATGGCACTCAGTCTTGTATTTAATTCATTTCTATTTAAAAATTACACGTGTCCTTTTTTTTAAATTGTTTATTTTATTTTTAGTAGGTTTCTAAATGTCATGGTGCTTACAAGATACTGTAACTTTTTACTTTACCATACAGGCTATGGTGAAGTATTGTAATCGTGAATGAAAAAAGTTGTTTTTTTCCTTCTTTTTTTCGAAATATCTCAAAAACGGCTGGAACTATTTCGATTAAAAATTGAGCAAAATCATGGCATTTTGGTATACAAAAAAGCCCTAATAAATGAACTTCGAAAAAATGAAATTTTTTGAGATAATAATTGTTTTGTCAAAATGTCTGTTAGTTAGTCTGTCTGGTTGTCTGATTGTCCGTTAGTCTGTGCGTTACCAAATTTTTGTGGAAGAGCTAGATCAAAAACTAGTGTGAATATCGAAACCAAATTTCACACGTAGTTTTGGTCAATTGAGATTAAGAGCTGATTAGATTTTTGGTGCATATCGACAAAAAATTAAGGGGGTTAAAAATTAAAAATCTAGGCCATTTGACCAAACTCAACCAAATTTTGTATACAATCAGTGGGACCCCAGAAGTCTAAAAATGCAAAAACTAACCGCCCAAAAGGGGGGGGAGTGTAGGATCAAAAAATGAAAATATAGGCTCTTGTACCAAACACTCAACCAAATTTTGTATACATAATCAGTGGGCTCCCAAGAGTCTAAAAATGCAAAAACTAACCACCTTCCCCTACATGATTATAAATAATTTTATTAACTATTAAATATAAGTGAGGGGCCAGGTTGTATCGTAAAGTCAAGTGGATGGCCACATCAGAACACGTCAGCTTATTTTATGTACTAGTTATAGCCCAAGAGCCCCACGACGGCCAGACCTTCGTTATTTTATAAAAGCTGAAAGTTTTTCTGTGCATGTCCCCTATACAGATAAGAACGACCAGCGACTATAGAGTTTGGGTTGTGGTTACTTTGGCAGGTAACAGGTAATAAAGGTGTATAAAATAGTACTTTAAATTCGTTAAAGTATAAGCTCAATTTTTTTATATTTTCTTCGGGATAACTTTAGAAATCTCGTCATCCATTGCCGGACACTTATGACAGTTGCTACCCCCTGACCAGACACCCCTAAACTTTAATAAATTATAATTATACTTTCGTTATAATATAAAAGATAAATTTTATATATGTTACTTCGCGACCTATAAAAAAATGTTACCTCAATAGACGGACAGTTTTAATGGTTTTTACATAGATTTTTGACATTTCGGTTATTATTGATAACCATTGGTGAAGACATGGAGGAATCGACTTAAAATCAAAAATAACCATCGATTCTTATCTAATTCTAGAGGAATAACCTTATTGCATTCCATTTTTTGTTGTTTTGACTATTAATGACAACTTCTACTGAAAACGTGGAAGAATCGACTTAAAATCAAAAAGACTAAATTCTTTTATGGCAAACCACTCAAGCTTGAGTTTCTTAAAGTTTAGGGGTGTCTGGCAGGGGGTAGCAACTGTCATAAGTGTCCGGCAATGGATGACGAGATTTCTAAAGTTATCCCGAAGAAAATATAAAAAAAATTGAGCTTTATACTTTAACGAATTTAAAGTACTATTTTATACACCTTTATTACCTGTTACCTGCCAAAATAACCACAACCCAAACTCTATAGTCGCTGGTCGTTTTTACCTGTATAGGGGACATGCACAGAAAAACTTTCAGCTTTTATAAAATAACGAAGGTCTGGCCGTCGTGGGCTCTTGATCTATTACAAATTACTTTAAAAAAATTCGATTTATCTAGGCATTGGAAACTAAGAGCAAAAAATGATTTCAGATATTTCTAACAATTATTTTTTACTTGAATCTAAGTACATTTTAGCATTCATTATACAACCAACCTTCATCTCATATTTAATGACTAGAGACTAAGTATAAAATTTTGCTTTTAAATTCGTCTAAGTTTTTGAGGTACAGAGCACATCAGAGTTTGACCTATTAACAGACTTTAAGATAATAATTAATCTCTGAAAATATTACTTTTATGAATTTTACTATATAATACTTTTTTGTAGGTCTTAATGTTTTGCGAATATTGAATTATTTTTATTAAAATTGAATGAGTATTTTTTGAGATATTTCAAAGCAGAAATATAATTTTTTTATGTACAATTACAATACTTCTCTAGACTTATTATGGTCCATTAAAAACTTAAAGCAACTATAATATTAAGTTTATATTTACAGTTCCTCCCAAAATAAGCTTAGTATAAGTATTAGTTTTCTACAATTTGATGAACTAGTTATAGTTAAAAATTATAAAAACGGACTAAAGTAATTTGAGTACTTGTAACTAATTACTGCCCAGCTCCGATGATGGGTACAGCTCACGCTAGTTTCTTTTTTATATATTTTTTTTATCTTAGAAGAGAAATAAAATAAAAACTTCTTTGGAAAATACATTATTGTACAAAATATGATAAAATAGCATGTAATTCTATTAATCTGAAAGTTTTCTCTTATAAACAGGAACTCGGTTAAAATTGTTTTAGCCAAAATATAGTTATCCTTCAGATGTAGAATTCAAAGAACAAGTAATTTAGTTTTAACCAACCGCAATAGAGTTTAATTAAGACAAAGTGATCACTTTCCATTTTACAATAGGTCGGTTAACTTGTCTGGAGTGGAGTAATCCATAATTTGCCTGTGGTCGGAGAACCTTTTGAACCGGTTTCGCTCCCCTTGTCGGTCCACCAAGGTAGCTAATATGATTGCGAGTTCAGTACGTGCATGTGTTTTAATTTCGAATCCGTTTTGCTCGTTATCAGAGCAAGCACAGGTGGGAGTGAGTCTACGAGAAAAACGAAGATAACAGGAAGTGGTAGAGCTGCAGGAAGTCAGTAAGCAAACGACGGGAATGAACTGTGCGGTAATTCCGTGGATGGGTAGCTTAAGGAAGCCTTTCATTCGACGGTAGACGACCCACGCTGAATAGAAATGAATAGTATAGAAGAATACCTGTTCCAAGGCATAGATAATCAATGGAGAATATTACACTGCAAGATAAAATTACTTTTATATATATATAGATAGATAGATATAGATATATAATGAAAAGAGGAAGATACAATTTTCATTTTAACAACTTGGAGCGATTCAATCTGATTTCGCCTTATTGTCAAGAGATTCCCTATATATTGTATTTTCAATATTCTTTCTTATCTTTATTATATTAGTTCTTTAGGAATATTCTATATATATGTCAAGCCTAATTTGTGAAATTGCATATTTCTGGAAATAGGCTACATTTTGCCGAATTCATGTATCAAGCAAATCGCTTGCCGATTTCCGAAATTAAGAAATTTCGTTGACCATTTCAAGTAATAAACAAAATTTATTTATTATTTTAAACATATGTCAACTATAATCAATAGACCACACGTATTTAAGTGGAAGCACGTAAGCCAAAAAAATAGAAATGTAATTTTTATTAAATATGTTATACTCTCGATAATTTTTAAGCAATAGTTTTATTTTATAAATAAAAATTACATACAATTTAGATATGTAGGTACTTTTTCTTTAGTTTAAATAAATAAAATATTAAATATCAATAGTTTGATTTCCTTTCATTAAAAAACCGCTAGATTGAAATGTCACAGGCATATTTTAATTCCAGAAATTGGCAAGCTATTTGCTTAATTCATGAATTCGGCAAAATGTTTCCTATTATCAGAAATAGACAATTTCACAAATTAGATGTAACATATTTTCAATCAAAATTACCTAGACTGAGTGTGTATTTTTTTTTTATAGGCATAGGAGGACTGTCCAACTAGTCTTAGTTCGAGGGTCATTTTTTTTTGCAAACATTTCTGCAATCAAAGGATGGTTAGATAATCAAAAAGTCAATCAATGTCACGTCAAAAATGAGTTTATTTAAACGAAAAATATTATACATTAAATATATTCAAAATCTCAAAGAGAGTTTTGTGGACGTAATTGTTTTGTAACGATTTATTTTATGTTCATATTGACATTTATTGTTGCGAGTCGAATTATACGTTCAAGTCTATAATCTTTAATGAAGATTCTATATTTTGTGAATAGCTCTATTCTAGATGCTTCAATAATAAATGGGTCTGCCTAAATGTCGAATAATTCAATTTAATATTTAGGATCTACCAAGGTAATATCAATATTTAATGGATTTCAGAATAAATTTAAACTCTATTTAAGGTCATCACATTGAGAAAATCTTGTAATAAAATTTTCATTTAAGATATCTAATTTAAGTATAAATTTGTCGAAATTTACTTCTATATTAAATCTTTTAATTTCTTGGTTTACCGCAAGATTCAAAATGGACTAAATTGTTTTTCTGCAAATTCAACTTCAATTATATTAGCTTGGTTCTTAATCTACTAACATTCTTGTAAAGATTACAGACATTTTGATATTTTCCTTGTAAGGACTTATTCAAAATAATTAAATAACATGTAATGTCATTTAAGAACTGAAGTAAACTTAGAAAATATTCAACTAAGAATTTAGAAAATACAAGGTAAAATTTTAATTTTGAGAAAGATTTTTGCATATTAATTTTAGATCTTCTTATTCTTTTTTTTCTTTTATTGTAGGCTATTAGCCTGTTTTTCTTCACAAGTGCGTCAGGTTCAAAATTAAATACTGTATTAAATTTATTAAATTAAACTAAATTAAATTAAACAAAACCCTGGAGGCCGGGAATGAGACCCTCGCGGTAGCTTTAGACATTTCAAAAGCCTTCGATATGGTCTGGCACAAAAATCTTCTTGCCAAATTGACCTCCGTCGGCCTTGCACCGAAACTCTGTAAGTTGCTCGAAACTTTTCTTTCAGACCGTAGTATTAAGGTTGTCATTGATGGAATATCATCTTCCCCCTTCCACACCAACGCTGGAGTTCCTCAGGGAACGGTTTTCTCCCCTACGCTTTTTCTTATCTATATCAACGACCTTCTAAACTTGCCCTCCAATCCGGTACATTGTTACGCAGATGACAGCACCCTACATAACGCCCCTGCATCGCATAAAAACCGTGCAGACATTGCCTCTTCAATTAATTTAGACTTATGCAAACTTAAAAACTGGGGATCCCAAAACTTAGTTAACTTTAATGCAGGGAAAACTCAGTGTTGCCTTATTTCTAGGTGCGTCGACAGAAACCTCCCAAACATATCATTCGACTCAAACTCAGAGAATTCAGGGATAAAATTTCAATGCTAGGCGTAGCTCTAGGGTCTGACCTTTCATGGAATGACCATATCTCAACCACTGCTAAAGCTGCAGCGCGCAAGCTTGGTCTCCTATTTAGGTCTAGACGCTGTTATACTCCCAGTCAACTTCTTATACTGTATAAGGCTCAAATTCGTCCCTGTCTCGAATATGGCTCTCATCTGTGGAGGGGTGCATCCAAGCATTCTCTTGCTACACTGGATGCAATTCTGAAACGAGCAATTAAACTAATAGGAGACCCGGCTCTAACCAACTCACTCGACTCCCTGGCTCACCGAAGAACCGTTTCTGCCATTTCCATGTACTACAGATACTATCACGGTGTCTGTTCAGTCGAGCTGAAATCACTTATCCCCCCTAATGCCCTCTTTACGAGAAACACGCGGTTTTCTAACGCTCAGCACCCCTTCGCTGTCAAATTGGATAAAAGTCGAACAAGCGCTTTCGCCAACTCTTTTTTCCCTATGACCTCCAGAGACTGGAACTCGCTCCCTGCTACCATCTTTCCCGCGACTTATAACCTTCAGCTATTTAAGACCCGAATCCACAGATACCTTCGACCCCCGGCCAACCCATAAAATTCTTTCTTCTTCTTTTCACGATGGAGGGGCCAACCCAGGCCTTTAGGGGTTGCACCTTTTGGTGTAACTCCTTTTCTCATCATTATCATAAAAAAAATTTAATGAAGACGTTATTGTGGGAATATTATGAAAAGAGAGAAAAGAGCTAAAAACTCAAAAATTTGATAATAATATTTTCATTTCTAAGATATCACGATTTCTTCAGAGCTACTGGAGTTAATAACTTGAAATTTGGTAGTATGTATACCATAGATAGTTTTCAAACTAAAAAGCTCAAGAAATTCCTATATTTTTTTTTTATTTCAAATTTTAAGTTACTGAAACAAGGAAAAACTCCTAAAATAACGTTTTCGAATTTCAAGTGAGTGTCTTCTTTAGTTTACAAACTACAATGCCCTGACATTGTAGCGATACTAACAGTGTTTCGTTTTATTTTGGTACAGAACCCTAGGAAAAATTGTTTGTAAGTAATAAATACTTAATATTTTTTTTTTAAATAAACTAAAATTAATCTGAATTTTAGTGAAGTTTAATTGATTAATAAATTTATAAATTATTAATATCGATTCGGATCTAGCCAAAAAAGAGAATTATTAAAATAATAAAAATTATGACTAATTTCTAATCGAAGGAAACTTGTCTAAACTTGCCTTTAACTCCTTACAGCTTTTTTGTTGAGAGATAGCAAGGGAAAAGAGAGCGATTGTTCTATCCGAAACCTTTTACTTTCCCGAACGAACTTTTAAACGAGAAACTATTATTACTATACTTTTTTTTTCAAAATAAAATTCAAATTGCATGCTCTCTTGACTAATAATACAAAAAAAAAAAAAAAAAATACAGGTTGAAGTAGTACAATGGATCTACTATAGGAATTCAAAATTTTATATTTTTTCACGTATTGACTGACCCCTCAGGAGTTCAACGAAACAATGTAAAAAGTATATATGTGTGGACTTACCCCTCTGATTGACTTAATATTTCAAAAATAAAAAATTCTAGAAACTTCAAAATAGCCTTAAAACAATTCTATGTATGGAACATTAAAAGGAGTCAATTTTATTACCATTTGTACAAGGGGTTAGTTAAGAGATATCACTATTTTTTGTTCGAATCGAAAAATTTTGGTTTTTCGCGATTTTCTCCTGAGAGAGCTGAACTTATAAGTCCAGAAATCTAATAAATTGTTACTTTAAAAATACAATTATTTTGTCACCAGAGTGAACTTTTTATCTCTTTCTATTCTTGAGTTTTCTTGGGTATCTTTAATCTATATATACAGACAAGCAAAAAAAAATAATGCATCTAAATTACTTTTCTACACGTTTGTGAATAAGCCAAAAAATGGATTAAAAGGCAAGCAATTTTTCGCTCTCCTGTTAGAGTCGTCTTAATAATAAATTTAAATATATTAAATAATTAGAAATTTATTTTTTATTTTAATTATCTTGAGTAAAATGATATTTTCTGCATTTTTGAATCGGAAACTAGAAAGTCCAAAATATAATTTATCTAGAAATACAAACATTTTAGCACCAGAAAAAACTTTCTACGACTTACCGTTCTTGGTTTTTTTGGTCTACCGTAGGTATCAGAATCCAGGCAAACACAGAGACACACAGACAGACCCGTAGACCAAAAGTAGAGGAAAATGAATTTTCTTCACTTTTCAGAAATAAATAACATGTTATATCGCTTATTGCTTACCGAGTAAAATAATCTCATTTTGTATTAATACAATTACAATTTTTTACTCCTACAAAGGACAATGGTCACAATGTATTTTATTTTTTAACAAATGATGTTTTTGTTTTATTTATTAATAAAATTCTTAATACTAGTACTATCTAAATATAGAACATGTAGGGAAAGCTGCACTTTGAAAGACATCTTTCTATTTAATTTCGATCAACGCATAGATATGAAATCTATTTAGAAAAAATCTGAAACGATTCTACAATAACTTTCCTGACAAGTCGAAGAAATGTTAGGGAGTAAAGTACCGGGGCCGTCTATAAATTACGTCACAGTGTAAAGGGGGAGGGGCCGGATGTCCCATCTCAAATATGTGACAAATGTGACAGAGGGGTCTGGAGTTTTTTTTCAAATAAATAATCCCTTTTTCTTATGGTAATTAAGGATTCGTTCTCTGAAGATATTTGTTTACTTAAAAATATTTTATTATGATTTTTTCAAGAAAGCCTAATTTGTTTAAGATAATGAGTTAAAAGATCTTGTGAGGCAATTTATTTATTCTAAACTCTTTCCAATATTACATTGTACATCGTGCCGACAAAGAAAATTCTTAAATAAAAGTGATAGTGTGACGTCAAAATACAGGGAGGCTCAATGAAAATGTTACAGAATGAGACACAGGGGGAAGAGGGGGGTTTTGAAATTCCTGTGATGTAATTTATGGACGGCCCCAAATAGGTCTACAATTAGGAACAAAATTTTAAAAATATTTCCGCGTACGACCCTTAAGAATGGCAAAAAAGCACGAAAAAATATATTGGAGTTATTTCCAAAATAATTTTTTTTCGAAAAACCCTAGTTGGAATTAACCCCACTTATCATAAGGAAATAATTTTAATATCTACAAAAGACGTAAAAGATATAAAACTACTCAAATTCAAATTTTCAGCCATTAACATATATATGTGTGTATGTTTATTTGGATCAAGCAGAGGACAACCTCAATGATATCTCTTTAAGAAGCTTTTTAGCTCTCCTTCTTCCAAAAGTACAATACATAAAAGTAAACTTCATTGATTCATTATATATTCTTTTCTTTTAATTTTACAGTATTTTTTGAATGAAAAATAACATTATTTTTCTTGTGTTCTCCAATTAAAAAATATGATTGAAATGAATAATATAATAATAAAGGCTTTTACTAAATGGAGATTTATAATTAATCCGTGGCGAAAAATAAAGAAAAACTGGAAGTTGACATTTCCCCCATTTAGTTTAAATTAAAATAAATCTGTTTGATCTTTGATATGAAAAATTATCTTATTCCTAATAATATATAATATAATGAAACAAAACATGCAAATGGAAAAGCAATTTAATTATTTTTTTAATTTAGAAAAGAATTATTTTTTATTTGTCAGAGATTTTTTTTAATAAAAAAATTATTTTAATTTTTTTTTTGTTGAATGTTATAAGAATGTGCAAAGATAAAATACAGCTTTAAGTCAAGTTTGAATCTTGAAATGAAACTTTAGAAAAATCCAGTAAGGTTTACAAGCAATTGAAAATTGTAGAATTAAAAGAAGAAATATTCTAAAACCTTGTTTTATCATATATAAATACTTCGAGATCAAATAAGAAAGAAATGATCAAAAACATTTTTCTTTTAAAATATTTTCTCTACTTTAAGTTTTGAAGATGACCGTATAACTTGATTAGAATATACAGGATGTTAAATTAATACACAGTATGGACTATGGGGCTCCTTGCTCTTCAGCTAGAAATTCGGTTCTTTCAATGTTTGAAGCTATCCACAATCTTGGTATACGCATTTCAATGGGAGCCTTTCCTACCAGTACTATAAAACGCATCTGTGCTGAAGCTGGAGAACCACCTATAAATATACGTAAGAAAATTTAGGAATGAACTACATTTCTAAAACTAAAACTGTCTAACATCTAAAACTACATATCTAAAATGAAACCCAACATATTACTCAGCTGTGTTTGAGATAACTTATCTTCATCATAACCCTACCAAACCATTTAATATAAGATTTTAGGACACAATCGAACATTACAATAGTTGTCTTGAACAGGCTATCAAATTAACAACTTTCTTGAACCACCTTCGATATTCGAACAACTAAAAATAATTCGAAATATAAATAAATTGACGCAAGCTCAACAATTTTTAAAAATAATTTTTCGAAATTAAATCTAGACTCTGTAATGATACCTGTATTATAATGATTCTTGGCTGTTTTTTTATAATAAATAATATACCTATGTAAATATTTTAGATCCTCAGATTTCTCGACTTTATTTACACCTGAATTATCATCAATCGAATTACCTCTTAAGTATATAATAAAAACAAATGGCAATGGACATTTCTAGATTTCCACCGACTCATCTAGCTCACTAAAGGCACTAGAAACAATATTTATTTATTTATTTATTTCAACGGCATGTGCCTTTAAAAACATTACAAAAAGTAATACAAAGAAACACTACTTAGTAAAAAGTAGAGAAAAACAATAAAGTTAAACATACAAATAACAATGAAACAGAGTAAATCAGATATAATAATTATGATAGTGAGTATTTCAAATATATGAAAGTGTGTTTATTTTTATAATTCTAGACATTCTGTTGGTATCTATAGTAAAATTCAAAACGAATGATTTTGGGAAAGGGCGTTATAAGATATACATACTAGTTCAAAATATCCAGATCCTCTATAATAATATATTAGATCTCCGTGGATGCTGGGATTCAACGAAATGAAAAGGCAGAAGAATTTGCAAAAAAGGAGATTGTAAATCAATTAGAGATTTTGATATCAACATCTATAATGATACCAAAATATATATTAAAAGAGAAATCTTGAAAAACTGGAGAAATAAATGGGCCCATTTATACAACAACAAATTGAAAGAAATAATGTCCATCATAAGCGAACCCCTAAAATTAACAATTCCAAGACAAAAAAACAATATTAACACACCTCCCTAAATAGGCCACTGCTTTTTTAGCCATAGCTATCTCCTGAAGGATGAAGGGCACCTCGGTCAGAAACATGTGACGAAACAATTACCGTTGCTCATATTCTTGTCGAATGTTCGTCCCTTCTATGAAATCGCAAGAACTCAAAACAACATAAAATAAATTTTAAACATTTCAGACGATGATAATTTTCAGAATATAATAAAATTTTTAAAAATTAAAAAATTACATAACCTTATTTAAATAAAATCCATTTAATTTAAGAATCATATAGCCACTGCAGTTGAAAATCCCATTAATCAAATAAATCTTATCTCTATTCATTGGCGTATTTAACAATAGAAAAATATCCATTATTTTATTTCTTCATAAGTTTTGGTGAATTGAAAAGTGAAAACTTGTAAAAATGGAAATCTTTTTATTTTAGCCTGTAAAAATACTTCTATGTTTTTATTTTTTTAAAAAATCATATCGATTTAATGACAAATTGTACAATAAAAAAGAAAATATCATAATTTTTAATTTATGATTAAGTTATGGGGCTTTGTAAAGTCGAAAATTAAAATTGGAGCTCTTAACATTTTAGTCCGTAGAAATAGATCTATATGTTTATTTGTTTTTACTTTACCATACAGGGTATGATGATCAAACATTGTAATCGTGCATGAAAAAAGTGTTTTTTTTCCTTCTTTTTTTTCAAAATATCTCAAAAATGGCTTAAACTATTTTGATTAAAAAAATTGAGCGAAACCATGGCATTTCGCTCTACAAAAAAGCTCTAATAAGTGAACATCAAAAAAAATTATATTTTTCGAAATAATAATTGTTTTGTCAAAATGTCTGTTAGTCTGTCTAGTTGTTAGCTAGTTATTTAATTAGTAGAGATTGTGGTGTTGGTGCAACGTGAAACATCTTTAATAAAGATAAGAGTAAATAAATATTATATTTAATAAATGAATATTAAATATAATATTTATTTACTCTTATCTTTATAGTTAGTTAGTTAGTCTGTGCGATACCAAATTTTTGTGGACGAGCTAGCTCAAAAACTAGTGTGAATATCGAAACTAAATTTCACACGTAGTTTTGGACCATTGAGATTAAGAGCTGATTAGATTTTGGTGAATATCGATCCAAAATTAAGTGGGGTGGAGGGGGGGGGGGGGGGTTTAAAATTAAAAATCTAGGCCATTTGACCAAACTCAACCAAATTTTGTATACATAATCAGTGGGACCCCAGAAGTCTAAAAATGCAAAAACTAACCGCCCAAAATGGGGGGTGGGGGTGCAGAGTCAAAAAATTAAAATCTTCGCCATTTACCAAACTCAACCAAATTTTGTATACATAATCAGTGGGACCCCAGAAGTCTAAAAATGCAAAAACTAAACGCCAAAAATGGGGGGGGAGTCCAGGGTCAAAAAATTAAAATCTAGGCCCTTATACCAAGCTCAACCAAATTTTGTATACATAATCAGTGGGCCCTCAGGAGTCTAAAAATGCAAAAACTAACCCCTCCCCTACAAGATTATAAATAATTTATAAATATTAAATATAAGTGAGGCGCCAGGTTGTATGGTAAAGTCAAGTGAATGGCCACATCAGAACACGTCAGCTTATTTATTCAAGTTGCCGGGGCATTGAAGAATAAAAAAGAAAATACCATAATCTTAAGTTTTGAGTAAGTTACGGGGTTTTGAGACAAATGAAAAAGTGAGAAAAAATAGAAAATTCCACCCTTTATCAAATTGAGGTGTGATAGCATTTTTTTATACTACTGAATTTGAGTGTATGATATATGAGTGTATGATATATTTATTCAATAATACCAACAATATTTCAAAAGTTAAATTTCGCAGTGCTGTGTTATTTTAAAAGATTAATTAAGACATTTGCCGTATCCCCACTCCCTCAAAAAGAACATTTTTATATAAATATAGTATCAAATATTCGCTTTTATGCCTCTACACAGGTTTAGCAAATAAATAAAAAATTTATTGAGAAAAGAGCAGAGAGCCAAGATCAAACAGAAGTCTCTGTCAATACGAAAATGGAGAACAAAGGATCAACGGTAAAATAAATAGACAAACCGAAAAGAGAAAGAAAAATAGAAATTTGCCATTTGGAATAATATTTTAAATGAATAAAAATAAGAATGTAACAAGAAGCGGGGGTGTTGAGCTCTGGGGGCATATATTAAGATAAGAATTTGGTTTCATTTTTCTTAATATACTAAGGTATAGTGTATAGTTAGTTATAACTGAGCCTGAAGACACAATTAAGCTCAAAAGTTCAAGCATCTGGTTACTGAAGTCTCAAAAAGAAAAAAAATTGCAGCATTTTATGTTTTATTAAGTCAATTCTCATCTTTTCGCCAAATATTAGCTCAAAATCTTATTCAAATTTCCTTTTATTTAGGCCTTTTCTTGTTACAACTTGCTTTAATGATGGTAACAAATTTAATTAATTCCATCATAGCATTTGGAATCTATTTTTTGATAACATTCCGTAGCAATCGGAAGAATGTCAAGTTGAACACAAAAATGAATCGTGTGGAGGGAGTATCATTCCAATGAAATAATATAATAATTTTAATTCGTAGGGGTGTGAACGAAATAATTTTTTTAAATAACAATAAATAATTAAAGTAGAACCTTTATTTTGTTGATTTATTTTGACTTCAAAATGCCCTTTTGAAATTTATTCTCATTTAGGGATAAAAAAAGTAGCAACAATGGTTGCTAGACTTTATCAATAGTCATTTGAACTATTAATATAATTTTACAGTGAAAGCAAAGATTTAAGTATCTTTTGAGTGTCTTTTTGAAAAGATGGAAATTATTTCAAAAATCAACCCAGTATATAATATTAATAAATGAATTTAACTTTTAAGGACATCATAGATGTAAAAAAATGTAAAAATATTTCTCTAATATCTATGATGTCCTTAAAAGTTAAATTCATTTATTAATATTATATACTGGGTTGATTTTTGAAATAATTTCCATCTTTTTTCAAAAAAAGACACTCAAAAAGATACTTAAATCTTTGCTTTCACTGTAAAATTAATGGGTCCCTCACTGAAAACTTTTTTCAGTTTAGCAGGAATTTTCACTATTCCCTTTGAGTTGAAGGGAGTGAAAAATCTTTAGCTATAATACTTATATATGTTGCATGTCAGAGAGAGATTTGTCTTAAGGGTTTGGCTACTGGCCCGGCAAGCTTAGTTAGCGCTTGGGTTCGATTCCTAAGGGGACGAACCTCTCTGATATGCAATGTAAAAATATTTCTCTAATATCTATGATGTCCTTAAAAGTTAAATTCATTTATTAATATTAATATTATGTTTATTTTTTCAGTATTAGATGGGAATCAATGGTTATTTTTGATTTTAAGTCGATTTCTTTATAATTTCAGCAGTGTTTACCGCTAATGTTTGAAACTTCAAAAAAGCAATTTATAATGGTTGTTCCTCCAGAATTTGATAAGAATCGATGACTATAAATTCTTCTAAATATACTTTAAAATTTTACTCGTATTCAGTTATCTTTATATTACATCAAATGGAATTTAATATGTTAAATGAACATATTTCGAAAGGCCTACTGTGTAAGCAACTTCAGTGAAGAACTGTCATTTCAGTTGACTAGATGCAAGGCGATTTAATTATTCAAAAATTATTTGAAAAAAATAAGCCTAATTCCACTTAAAAAGGTTTTTATAAGGATACCTCACACACATAATAAAAAATATTTTTATTTTGGAGCCCACAAAAATTAGATCCTTCCAAAAACAATCATTCGATTGAAATTTAATAGAATTTTTTATTAAAAAAATAATTTTTAAGAAAAAAATAAAACCGACTTCAAAAAAATTAAATGCAACAAATAAAATACACTAAAAGGTATAAAATAATTATTATCTTATTTAGTTACAATTAAACGACGAAATGTTAACATGAAATTACTTTTTGAAGTCGGTGCCAAACATATACATTTTATGAATTGCACTCGGCGGATCTTATTTAATACGTTTGGCGGGTAGGCTCGTTTATAGGTATTGTTTGTTTGGCACCGACTTCAAAAAGTAATTTCATGTTAATATTTCGTCGTTTAGTTGTAACTAAATAAGATAATAATTATTTTATACCTTTTAGTGTATTTTTTTGTTGCATTTAATTTTTTTGAAGTCAGTTTTATTTTTTTCTTAAAAATTATTTTTATTTTTCTCTTTTTAGTGATGTTTTTAATAGTGACTTAATATATTTTTTTTATAAAAAATTTTATTTATTATAATTTCGATTATTTGGTCATAAGAATTGGAGATTTACGTTATTTCGTCGTTGATCATATCATCAGAACTTGAGCAAATTAATATGACACCATCGCTAAGATACTCCCTTTCCAATAAAAAAAGAATCATCAAAATCGGTTCATAAACAAAGAAGTTAGGCCTGAACAAACCCTAACAAAAAAGGTCTAATACCAATAAAAAAACGGGACCAATCGGAAGCTAGTCTGAACCCATTGCAAAAAAATTTTCAAAATCGGTTCACAATTGGCGGAGATATGAGTTAACATAGACACAAAAAAAAAAAAAATTCAGTCGAATAGAGAACCTCCTACTTTTTGAAGTCGGTTAATGAAAGTTTATTTTTGTCGAGAATAGCATATTTTTTATAAATTAAAGTAGAGAATAAAAGAGTGTGTCTTCTGCTGTAAAAATTATGATTCATAATTTATCCAGACCTCGTTTAAAACTCACTTTCACACATCAACTCATGTGAATCAATTGTAATAGACTGATGAAGAGGGCAAAGCCCTCGAAACTATAGTCTCATTATAAATAAATTTAGAAATTTATTTTTCCAGCAGAAAACATTCTATTATTGTCTCCTTTAAGAATTTTTTATTTCGAAGAAAATGAATATTTTATTTAATCTGTAAATTTCAAGATGTATTGCTGTCAAGCGTGTGTTGTGTGGTTGAATTTATTAGAGCTTATATTTTTATTTAAGTCACACATAATCATCATCACTATTTATTGAACTCAACAACAAATAATACAATATAGCGAATACAGACGATATTTATTTAGACAACTGGGTGGCCGAATCAGTTAACCAAAGTCGGATTGGGTGGTCATACTTGAATACGATCTCAGAATAATGTATAATTTGTTGCCGTGTTCAATATATCAATATATCTAATTATGTATGATTTAAATACAAATTTAACATTGTGTAATTGTTTAGTTCGTATCTTATTTTTAGCTTACAAGCTACAATGCTAGACTAATAGTGACCAATTTTACTTTTCAAACGGAAGCCTAAAATTAAATTTCGATATTTTTTGGATATCCTCTTTTATGTATATAAAAAAATGTTATTTCCTTTTTCAGGCGAATTTTTTTACCTTTCAAAGAATATTTCCAATTGAGGTATTAACTATTTAAATATCTATGTAGATTTAACGCTTATCAATCGAATTGTGTTTAAATAATCACACTACCTTTGTACAGAGCTAACATAATCGTATATGTAGGTGAATACATCATTTTGCACATATCCTTCATTCAATTAGCAGAGATTGCCTTGTCGCAGAGTGTTCTGCTTATATCTAGGTCATTCCAATTAATATACTTAGTTGTATTATTAATAACATAAATTAATGAGATGTCTAATAAATCATGATCGTGCGCTGTTTATTGTGCTACATTTCAAATACCTAGTTAATTTCGGGACTCAAAATTTGATTGACATTTGAGGTGGATGACATAAATTATTCACAAATTAGGTTCAATCATCAATTTTGGACTGTGTATTATAAATTTTCTTTCTCTCTTGTTTGTTTCTTTTTTTTTTTTTTTTTTTTTTTTGTATAATATTCAATGCCCCCTTTAAATTTAAATTAAAACAAATCATTCTATTTGCAAAACTCAGTATATTAGTAGAAAGTTATGATTGCCTATATGAGCCGTTTATTTTGAAAGTGGCCTAAGTCCAATTTTGAAAAAAAGAGTTAATGACAGATTTAGTTAGACATATATATCTTCTTTTCAGATTATTTATAATATCAAAGCCAAAGGAGTACAATATTCTAATGAATTCGTCGAAATAAATACATCAAAATATATATAAATATATGTATTTATAAAAATATAAATACAAATATCTTAAAATAACAAATAATGGACTTAGGCTACTTTCAAAATAAACGGCTCATATAGTCTTCTTCTTCTTAATCTTAGCAATAGGCCTGCACCTGTTTCTCCAAATAAAGAACATTGTTTCGTTCGATATTCTATATAGTATTATATTTAATTTTATTAAAAAATCATGGTTTTCTGCTTAATATAAGATTTGTTTTTTCTATCTGTGAGATTGGATTCAGATACCCAAGATAGCCCAAGAACGGAAGACCATATTTAAATAAAAAAAATATTTTGCTAATATTAGTAAATTAGAATCTTTTGAAATAAACTGTTCAACCAGCAAAGCTTCAATAATGCGAAATTAGTAAAGTTATAAAAATCATGAGAGTGTCCTTTACTGAATTCGAGGTGTTCTAGAAAATAAGTATTGCCATACATGTCATGATGTCAGAAGGGTAGTTACTATTCACTCCCTCGAGAATCAAAACTGAGCGCTTAAAACTATTAAAGTTTTTTGGTACTTTGGTTCATTTCCAGATGGGGGAAATATAAAACCTTTCTGATATGTAATAAAAATTATCCATAGAAGTATCTTCTAGGAATTAGTAGAAAAAACTCTGAAGATCATTTAAAGTTCATTATTGTGCTAAAATCTTTCTAATTCCAAAACAAGAACACGGATAATTTGATGGACTATTCATATTCAAAAGTTTTGGTTTAAAAAATGCAGAAAATCGAATAGTTGATGAGATATCAAACTATTTAGCTAATGGACTCAATTTTCTTTCTCGCAAAAATCACTTTAGGATCTTTGAGATACCTAGAAATAATGATTACATCTAAAAATCACGGATATTCACCCCTCCTGGCATCTATTGACACAAAGCTATCGGAGGAATATTTTCTCCTATAATAATAATAATTTTTCTTCCTCATTAAATAGCGCCTCCAGTGGCTACGGATTTCTGCCCATGATATTAATAAACAACATCTCAGAGATAAATTTCGACTTTTAGATCAATCAGTTAAGCGAAAATAAATGATGAAGTCTAGAAAAAAATTTCGTTTTTATTTATTTGTTTATTTTTATTTTATTTGGTTTATATTTTGCTCTTTTGAAGAAACAAACTTTCTTCTAGACAAAGAAACTACATTTATAAGGAACTAATTTATTAAAGAAAATAATGTTTTCGTAATTTGAGCTTAAATTTCTATTGACATCTTGAAATGTTTCAAGTTTTATATTTACTACAGGATAATATCGATAAATCATCAATCAGATAATCCACCCCACACAATTTCAGCTCTCCTAACTATTTATAATTTTTATTTATTTATTTACATACTTTTTCAAAGTGCAATAAAACTTTTTTTTCGAAATTTATTTCCCCAGGTTTTTTATTATATGTTTTCGCTATGTAAGACACCCTTACTAGATTTCATAAAAATAAAAGAGTATCGACTTTTCGCAAAGTCCTTTTATTTGGAACAATAGAAGCCAATAGAATGCAAGGCACCGTGAAAGAGTCGAGGGCGCCCTTGGTGGGGAAAGTGGGAGTTCGGGGTTGTGTTTTATTTATGTAATTATCTCTCTTTTAGGGCGTGGGCTTGGATTTTGATAATATAAGGTTGTAAATAACCAGCGCAGAATACCGGAACACGAAGCATAGTTTCCAAAGAGACTATGGCTGGTAGCTAACAAGCGTTGCGTGGAGTATTTTTGGGTTCATTCCAAAGTCCCACCCCAGAAGGGGTCGGGTCTTATCAGCCCTTAAGCATGATGTACACTAAAGTCTGGTAGGATCGGTTGGAGCTGGGACAATGTCCTGTCCCTCTGTCCCTTGCTTGCTGCTAAACAATATGGAGTGTTGATTAACACGGATTGTTGGAGATAAGCTGACACGGGCGACTTGCTCCCTCAATTGCTGAGACATAATGTAGTATCACTATTAAACCAGATACACATGCTTGCATGCTTTTAAAATAGAAGAATAACACTACTTAAACGCTTATTCCAAAGATTCTACATAGAATAACATAAGCATATCACGTAGCAAAACACTCATATGTGGTATTTGTATCAAAAGAACGACACAATGTACAAGTTAAACAGTTTAAAATAATTGCATTGTGATTTTAAAGTTTTAATTAAATATTAAATAATTATTGAAACTCAAGTCCTACAGTTTTCAATTCTCATTCATCAGTGAGCAAGCAATATGTAGAGTGATTATTTCTATTATTGTGTGACTAAAAGTAAATTTACATGAGTCTGACGACACGAGATTAAAATAGGAGTTTACATGTATACGATTTTTTACGAGGTTTCAACGTTATTAAGGTTACATTGCTAGTAATTAGGATCTGAAAAATTTGATTTCTTGTAATTATATTATTTATTATTATTATATTAAAAATTATATTAATTATTAATATTAAATCATAATTACTAATGCTAGTCATGTTTGAATTACAAAATAAATAATAACGGTCAGAAAGTGTCAAAAAGTGAAGAATCTTAGATCTAATTAGATATATCTAACTCTTTGTGAAAGCGGCCTCGAAAATCAAACTCAAACTTTATTTTTAACCGATTTCAAAAAAGGAGGAGGTTCTCAATTCGATTGAATTTTTGTGTGTCTATTTTACCTGGTATCTTCGCCAATTGTGAACCGTTTTTGATGGTTTTTTTCCATTGGGTTCAGTCTAGTTTCCGATTGGTAAAAATATAAATTTCATTGGTATTGGACCTTAGTTGTTATGTTTGCTCAGGCATAACTTCTTTGTTTATGAACCGATTTTAATCATTCTTTCTGCGTTTGGATCAGAATAGCTTCAAGATAGTCAAGATACCTAACTATTTATTTATTTATTTTATGTATGTTCAGCAAGAACATTTTGCCAAGTGGACCGATTTCGATGATTCTTTTTTTATTGAAAAAGGGGGTACCTTAGGGGTAATCCCATATTAATTTGGTCAAGTTCTGATGATATGATCAATGATGAAATAGCGTAAATCTCCAATTCTTATGAGCAAATAATCGAAATTATAATAAATAAAATCTTTTATAAAAAAATCATAAAACATTCATTTAAAACCCGCTAGCGTTTCGAGATAATTTCTCTATTTATGAATTGAATTTTATTGTCATTTTCTTATTCATTCGCCCGACGTTTTTTCTTACGAAATGCATGCAAGGTATTATATTATGTCACTATTAATAACATCACTAAAAAGAGAAAAATAGTAATAATTTTTATAAAAAAAAATAAAACCGACTTCAAAAAAATTAAATGCAACAAATAAAATAATAAGAACTCAAAAATCAAATAAAATGCACTAAAAGGTATAAAATAATTATCTAATTTAGTTACAACTAAACGACGAAATATTAAAATGAAATCACTTTTTGAAGTCGGCGCTAAACAAACTATATAATCGAGCGTACCCGCCAAACTTACTAACTAAGATCCATAGAGTATATAGAGAGGGAAAGCTTGCGTATTTGGAAAAAGCACTCTAGCTGAGTCATCGTCAAACTCATGAGTCCTTCAAGAGCCATTCCATAGACGCTCATATTGTCACATGACATTCAGTCTGACATTTTGTTTTTGTCATAGATAAGATTCCACAGGCTTTGTTTATATCAAACATTCATTTAGAAAATTTTCCAACGTACACATTTATCTATTAAAATATCATTAAATATGGCTAGTTCTCGACGTCAATGTTGTGTGAAAGGTTGTTTTCGCGACACAAAATCAGATAAAGAACATACTTTTTTTGGACGCCCTAAAAACAATGAAATGTAAGTAACCTATTTAAAATTAACTAATAATTTATTTCTTTGATTTTTATGTTTTAATTCTTGAATAATTTAATTATAGAGCTAAACGCTGGTGTCAATTTGCTGATATCCATGAAAATAATAAATATTTCTTTATATGTTCTGACAATTTTTAATCAAAAACAATTTATAAAAAATATCCACGACGTCTGCAGCGAGATTCTCCAGAATGAAGTGATTTCGTATCCACATTAAAGCCGTCCGTCCACATGTCTCCAAACACCGGCTCTTGATTAGATTTTGTGCCAGAAGCCACAACATATATATACATATTTTTATTAAAATAAAGAATAGCCTATATTTTATAGGTAAATAGATATATCTTATTTTAATTTAATAAAAAAAAGATCATTTCAATTAGAAAATAAAGTAAAAATATTGTTTATTTTTTTAAGTGTCTAGGTGATTCTTTGAAGGTTTTCCTCAAATAACTAATGTTGGCGAATGCGAATCACAAAAATTCCATTGAAAAGATTGTATTTATTTATTAAAATATTTGTAATGTCATTTTTTGGTCTAAATAAAAAAATGGTTAATTTTAAATTATTTTCAAGTATTTATTTTATATATGAATTTCCTCCTAGTCCCTCAAAGTCCCTGAATCTTAATTAAATTATTTTCAAAAAAAGAAACTCAAAAAAGATACTTAAATCTTTACATTAATTATTTGCCAAAGTTTTTTTTTTAATAAAAGTACGATTTTATTATATATATATTTTAAAGATTTGTATTTATTTTAATTACAAAACAATTAATAATTTTTTCTTTAATATACAGGGTGATTCACGGTCGATGGGACGTTATCCGTTTTATGTAAAACAGAAAGTCGGATTTTTCTGAAAATTTACCACCTTACATTTTCTTACCTGTTCTATCTATCTAAAAAAAATATAGTTGCTGTGACTTTTCAATGGAAGCCGAAACGTCGCAAGGCTGGAAATATTTTAGATCGATAGAACAGATAAGAAAATATAAGGTGCTAAATTTTCAGAAAAATCCGACTTTCCGTTTTACATAAAACGGATAACGTCCCATCGACCGTGAATCACCCTGTATATAAGCTCATGATAAATTATTTTGAATCATCCGCTGTGTGACGTCACCAAAATTTTCCTCGATGAGATGCGGTTCCCGCCATTTTGCTTCAGTATACGACCCGCCAGAGAGCTCTGTAACTCGTATACGCTAAAATACATAGGGCCCTTATGGAGCCTTCCTCTCTATATACTCTATGCTAAGATCCGTCGAGTTCGATTCATAAAATGTATATTTTTGGCACCGACTTCGAAAAGTGATTTCATGTTAATATTTCGTCGTTTAGTTGTAACTAAATTAGATAATTATTTTATACTTTTTAGTGAATTTTATTTGATTTTTGAGTTCTTATTATTTTATTTGTTGGATTTAGTTTTTTTTAAGTCGGTTTTATTTTTTTTTATAATAATTATTATTTGATTTATTCACTCTACCTCTTCATTTATAAAATTTATAAAAATCGAGATTAGAAAACGAGCAGATATAGTACGTTAGGCAGATGACACGATACTAACAAAGGAAAGGGAAAGTCATTTAAACAATCTTCTGACAGATTTCAACAAGACAGCTATCTCTCTGAAGATTAAAATCTCGACAGAACCAAGTCAAAAAGTCTAAGAAAAAGATATTTTAGTTGCAAAATTACGACTCAATAAAACAGAAATCGAACGATCACCAAAACTCAACTAGCTAGTAGTTAAAATACCCACTGGGTTCCATTAAACTAAAAGAACGTTAATGCATGATATTAAAACATCTGTCTGCCTATATAATATATTATGGTGAAATAAATAAATGTATTCTCAGTCCAAGAGTATCATCTAGAAAAACTGAATTTGCTCACAAAGCTCATACGAAGCGGAATCAAAAACAGATACTATTTATACTCAACAAATTTGACAAAAACAAAAGATGTGAGTCATAAGAGCAATCCACGACACATCTCTAAGAGATAGAATCTACAACTCGGTGGAATCCAAGAAATAAATTCTTGGATAAGGCTGGCGCAGGACTTCACAAGTTAATTGAAATTATCTACCGAAAATCATCAGGGATTCTGAACCTGAATCACTCGGAAAAGAGGAAGGCTGTTAAAAAATCCTTATTGAACAAAGGACAGAGGAAGAAAAAGATAAAAACCTAGCATGATAACCCACACTCGAACATTTAGTTTCATGAACACATAAACAGTGTGTCAAGAACAAGCAGATTTGAACATATGCAGCCATGTACAATTAATATAAATCAATAAAATTAATCTTTTTTAAATTAAATAAAATATCTTGTGAGTTATATTTAAAATAGATTTTGGTTAAATAAAAGATATGAAAAAGAAGTTTCAACTTACTGCGTTTGTAAAGGCATAAATGAGAAAGAAAGAAGTCTTACCTGAAACAGAAACCAAATAAAATATATTAATTCATTTAAGTCTTAAGATAAAATATTCGATATTGAAATCTAATATAAACTAAAAATACTATTAATCATAAGTTTCCTATATTTGATTCAATCGCGAATTGAATGCAGGTGATTTTTGTCAGATATTAAGTAATAATAATATCCGAATTTATATATTTCTGTGTTGAAATAATGAATTTAAATAATTTTCTAATTAATATTGAATATTAAAGAATAATTAACACATTAAAGAGAATTGTTTTTGATCGCGTTTTTAAACAAGATATATATACGAGTATATATCACGAGACTATTGCTGGTTGAGGCTATTGGAGTCTGCTGAATCTTAGTCTGGACCAAGAGCGAATGAAAAAGATGTGATCTAGCTATGACCCAGCATCATTTCGCGATTAGCCGCATGACGCTTTTATACCAAACACTTCAGTATTTGGTATAAAAGCGTCATGCGGGCTAATCGAGAAATGATGCTGAGTCATAGCTAGATCACATCTTTTTCATTCTCTCTTGGTCCAGACTTAAGATTCAGCAGACTCCAATAGCCTCAACCAGCAATAGTCTCGCGATATATATATATATCTTTTTTAAAAACGTGATCAAAAACAATTCTCTTTAATGTATTAACTATTCTTTAACATATTAATTAGAAAATTATTTAAAAGTACTATTAGTATAGAATAGATGATATTACGAAAAATGTATGTTTGATCGGGTTTAAAATTTGAGAAACTATAGAACTATAACAAATAAATTATTACATTTCGAGTGCATTATAACAATTTCGTGAGTATAAATGTCGCTACAATGACTATTATTCAGTCTGCCTGTCCGTCTTCAAGAGCGTCGCGTAGTAGTATAGTTTATAAGCTAAAGAAGATAGATACAAACTTGAAGTTATATTAATCTATTGTTTCCAAAATCAAAAATTGTATTAACATTTTAATAGAATTATTTGAGGGGATGAGATCGCATTTTAGTGGGGTCATAAATACATTTTTTTTTTGTATATTTAAAAAACGTTTTGAGATTATTTTTAGAAAAATAAATATATTTATTTATTCTTGTATAAGGGTAAATTATCACAGTGTCTTATATTATAAATAGATTAAAAGGTGACTAGGCGCTTTCTGGATTGTTATAGAAACTTTAACAACCTCTGGAATTGTCTACATTTACTTTAACCTGTAATAAAATTTAAAATCATTTAAAATAATAGATTATTAGTTTTTATTTTATATTATGATTTAATCTGAAAATTTAATTTCTAAAGGGTGAATTTATGATCAGATACTTCGAAGCGATCCCAAGGGATAAATCTTTCAAGTTTATATTATAATGGAGAAATTTCTTGAGTGGATTAAAATAGAGGTAATGATTTTCCCAAAGAGCTTGAACTCTTTATCTAAGATCTAGGTATAAATAAATCTGCTCGTGCGTTGATGAATTATTTTCATTAAAAGTTGAAGAATGTAAGGAAAATTATCTATAAAATCTCGGATGAAGTAAAGAATATTCTCAGTGATTTTGTCAACATTTTGAAATCTCTAATTCTTAAAAATTAAAATAAAACAAGCAATTATTTTGAAAATTCCAGAAAATCTAAAATCGACTTGAATAAAAACAAACTTTTGGTAGATCGATTTACACCAAAATGCTAAGGAATACCCAGTTTCCATATGAATCATATAGAGACATTCATTAGCTTGAAATCTTTTTGTACTTTTGAAATCTCAAACTTTGAATTCTAACTTTTAAAACTATCATCTACTTCGAGCACTTATTATTAAATAAATGAAAGAAACTTTCTTATTATTAGTAGTACTTTTTAAAAGTAAAAAATATTAATTTCCCAAAAGCAGTTAAGTTGCTGAATTGGAGATAAAATTAATGCATATATTTAAGCCAAAAGGGTGGGAGATAATTAACTTTCTTAACCATCTTTCCCACCCCATTCCATCGCTAAAAACCAGAGGTAATAAATTTCCGGAAAAATATATGGCTATAATTAATCTAAGAAGCGCGTACAAAATACTTTTATAACTAAAAAAAAAAAGAAGAAAATTTTTAATGTTTTATCTTTTCAAGACAGCAACAAATTTTGTTTGATTTTTAAAATATTCTTTTGATAGATGATGGCCATTATCAATCCAAGGTTAAAGAAAGGGTGTGCAAGTGAAAGAGTACCTTGACTCAATGTGATAGGTTTTTTCATTAAACTAATTATCCACAAGAGGGTGTGTCAATAAATATTTATAATTATATTTTTTATTTATGGGAGAATTTATATAATACAGGTATGAAACCCGGAAGTTGTTCTTTTTTTGAAAAAATTTTCTATCTATTTTTTCAAAGAGATAAGACACTCAAATTTTCATATTAAATTTTTAAATTCATTTTTATTAATTAAATATTTTAATTCATTTTTATTAATTAAATATTTTAATTCATTTTTATTAATTAAATATTTTAATTCATTTTTATTAATTAAATATTTTAATTCATTTTTAATAATTAAATATTTTAATTCATTTTTATTAATTAAATATTTTTTAATTCTAATAGTTCATTAGAAATATTAATCTATATATATAAAATTCAGGTTTTGTCTGTACATTGCTCCAAATCACGCCAAATTTTGGTTGCACACGTTTCAAGCAAAGTTATGAACAAAATTCCTGTCTGTATGTTTCCGTGGGTTCCGCGAAAAGTTGCTCACGATTCACGTAAAAACGGCTGAAGGGATTATTATGAAATTTCATATTTGCATCATATGTCTTCTAACTTACGTTTTTAGCTATATAACGTTTTGATATTTCGACCCCAAAAGGGGGCTTGGGGGGGGGGGGGGGGCGCACGAATGAAAATTATCAAATAACTCCTAAACTATAAAACTCTACGGCAAATTTTATTATAAGCAAAGTTGTAGGGGATGTGATTTCTAACAACTTTTGTTTAAAAAAAATTTCCCCAAAACCACCCAAAAAGGAAGGATAGGTCAAAATATGAAAATTCTTGCTCTTGGACCAAACTCAACCAAATTTTGTATACATAATCTGTGGGTCACTAGAAGGATAGAAATGGAAAAACTAAAGACCCAAAATGGGGGTGGTCAAAAAATGAAAATTCTTACCCTTAGAGCCAACTTAACCAAATTTTATATACATAATCTGTGGGTCATTAGAAGATTAGAAATGCAAAAACTGGGTGCGGGGGTGGAATGGGGGAGGAGTGGGGAGTGGGGGTATAGCGGTGGTGGGGTCCAGAGGGCTAGGCGAGGGTGTGGTGCGCAGGGTTGGAGTGCATGGGTCCGAGGTGGGTGGGGTGCGGGTGGTCGTGTGGGGGCGGGGGTTGGGAACGGGTGCATGGGTGGGGGTGCTGTAGGGGTTTTGGTGTGGGGGTGATGGGGATTAGAGGGTTAGGGTGCGGAATGGAGTGTTGGAGGGGTGGGGTTGGGCATGTTGCGGGGGTGGGGGTGAGGGGGGTTAGTGGGTTAGGGAATGGAGTGGTGGGGCGGGGGTTATGGTTGCGCATGGTGCGGGGGTGCTTAGTAGGCTTCGGGGGGGGGGGGGGTACCCTGGCTAGCAAGAGGGCAGCCGAAGGCGGGTCTTGCAGCAAGTTTATATTAAAATTAAGACATAAATTAGAGATATTCTAATATACAATTGAGAATTCTGAAATACAATTGGGGTTTTCTGAAATACACATGAAAAATGTGTATAAAGCCGAAAATCTAATAACTTGTTTTGTATTAGGAATATAAAACATGTATGTAACAGAATGAACGTTTTAAGACTTTCAGTTCTTATGAAAAAAAAATTCAACATTTTTATCAATAAATGTTTAGACAGGCAGACTAGTAGAGTTAGTATAATTCACTAAATAAGATTACCTCACCTTGATGAGAAGAATTCTTTATCATCATCTGCTACCTTAATCACTAATAAATAAACTATAATATCTAAATTCTTTCTATTTTAATATACATTGTTTTTTAACCCGAACTGATTTTTTGAAAAACATTCCAACTATTTTTTTAAAAAAAAAGATGCTCAAATCTTTAGTTTTATAATATCTATCTAGTTGAGAAAATTCACTTGTGCACTTCGAGCTCTTGGCTTCTCCTGAATCGCTGGGAGACTTGTCCTGCCCGATAATCTCCAAGTCCCGTTGGCTGATAATTTCCTCTTTCTATAAATTTCCAATTATTTATCTTTTTCTGAATAAGATAAAAGAAAACAACACTATAGATGAAATATAAGAATTACCAGAATAAATATTCAATTTCAATGATTATTAATTAAAATAAGTAGGTATAAGTATATATATATATATAATTATAAAATTATTACCAATTAAATCATAGAATATATTATACAATTTACATATATATTACTTTTTTTAAATGAATATATTTTATGTAAAACAAATGAAAATTGACTAAATTTTAGGAAAAAAATCGATTATTTTGTTTTTCTCAATTCTCATCTGTCTGATTCTTTGGGGAATCGAAACAGATGAATTTTGTTCAGTTTTTCAATAATAAATTTTATTTAGAATGTTTATATGTTAACATTTAAATGAAAGCGAAAAGTTAAAACTTTTATCCGGTCACTGCCCTATTTTGGTGCACTTGGGACCAGACTCGTTTTGATAGTGAACCAAGAGTTGAAAAAAGATACAGGACCCAGCCGGGTATGATCCGACATCTTCTGCGTTAAGCCCGCAAATGCCTTCTCCATTTAGGCGATGGATCCCCTGACTAGATCCTATAATCAAATCTTATATATATTCAACTCTCTAGTTCAATCGCGTTTTTCTTCTATTTTCCTAATAGTATGGTTGTTATAAATTTACTACAATTCTCATCTGTCTGATTCTTTGGGGAATCGAAACAGATGAATTTTGTTCAGTTTTTCAATAATAAATTTTATTTAGAATGTTATCAATATGTTAAGATTTAAATGAAAGCGAAAGTTAAAACGTTTTAACTTTCGCTTTCATTTAAATCTTAACATATAAACATTCTAAATAAAATTTATTATTGAAAAACTGAACAAAATTCATCTGTTTCGATTCCCCAAAGAATCAGACAGATGAGAACTGTAGTAAATTTATAACAACCATACTATTAGGAAAATAGAAGAAAAACGCGATTGAACTAGAGAGTTGAATATATATAAGATTTGATTATAGGATCTAGTCAGGGATCCATCGCCTAAATGGAGAAGGCATTTGCGGGCTTAACGCAGAAGATGTCGGATCATACCCGGCTGGGTCCTGTATCTTTTTTCAACTCTTGGTTCACTATCAAAACGAGTCTGGTCCCAAGTGCACCAAAATAGGGCAGTGACCGGATAAAAGTTTTAACTTTCGCTTTCATTTAAATCTTAAAATATATATATATATATATATATATATATATGGTATATATAGATAAAAACAAATTCAATTAATTAGAACCTATTATTAGCAAACAATGTTTTAAAAATATATGGCGTGACTCGTGTGAACTTCTAGTCTTAGCCTTACAAACATTGAATTAAATATTTTAGAAGAAATTTTATCTTCGGGAGAGAGACGGTCTCATAGAAATTTTAATTGATAAGTGACAGAAAGGCAAACCGCAAGGATAGTGAAAAGTAGTGTTGAGAAAGGACAAATTTCGAGCACTGCTAGAAGAGAGAAGGAGAATATCTTGTATTTTTCCCTCAATGACCCTTTTAAACCTTAGCAGCCTTTTTACCTGAATTTAAAATTAAAAATAATATTAATATATCGTTTTTACTAAATTCAAAAATTACTAAGCAACGCTCTATCGCCAGGCACTATTAATAATAATTAGAATAAAAATATTATCAGCAATATTAATTACTTATTTTGCAAAAATCTGGACACTAGCAAGGGAACAATTTTCATTAGAGAATGTATTAGTATTTTGGACGATTTTGTAATCTTATTTAATTAAAGAAATTTATTAAGATAAAACAAATAAGATGATAAAATCGTAAAAAATGGATTCCGATCTCTCATTGACACCATGAGTACTATAGACAGGTGTAATTCATTCCTTTATTGAAACTATTATTACACTGATAATTTTTACTTTACAAAACATTGTACAAGTATTGTAATCATGAATGAAAAATGTTTTTTTTTTCGCTTTACTTTTCCGAAATATTTCAAAACGGCTGAAACTATAATATGTTGGTAAAAAAAATTGAGCAAAACGATGGCGTTTTGGTGTACAAGAAAACCTTATAGAGTAAACATTGAAAAATTATATTTTACGAGATAATATTAATTTTATCAAAATACCTGTAGTACGTTGACAGTACATTACCAAATTTAGTGTACGCTCTAAAACTCAAAATTCAGAGTGAATATCAAAACGAAATTTCACACGTAGTTTTGTTGTATTGAGATTAAGAGCTGATTAGATTTTAGTTGGAATCAAATAAAAAATTAAGGAGGGGGATCTTAAAAAATTAAAATTATACTCCTTAAATTTTCAGAGTAAAAAAAAACAAAAAAAACAAACAAACGAAAAAAGTGGAATTTACTCTAAAAGTGCTTATAATAAAAAAGAGAGTCATTATTTCTTTTCGGGACCAAAATGGGGAGGGGGGGGGGGGTTTAAAAATGTAGAACTATCAATATAAGTCATAACCTTCGATTTGTACGAAATTTCGCATATGCACCCGATAGAAAATTATGAAATCGACTCAGTTTGTAAAATTGATAGTGTCCCAAAAGAGAGGAAGGGTGCTCAAAAATAGTTTAAAATGCTAAAATTTCCAAACAAAAGTATTAGAAAGCTATTTACACTAGAAGAGTTCCAAATTTAAGAGGAGACAAGGCCCAAAATTAAAAAGGTGGTTCTTTCGTAAATGATTATATATTATTGTATTAAATTATAGAAGAAATGGCAGATATATGGTAAAGTTAGGTGGATGAATAACATCAGTTTATTTTTAATAATATTATGTGGAAGATATTAATAATCTTTATCCATTATTATCAAGAGATTGAATTTTATTATTCTAAAAATAAAATAATAATTCGGTGAGGGGGATATAATTTAATTTGCTTGGAATAAAAGATTTTTAGCAGCCGTAAAAGGCCATTCCGTTTCAAATCTTAACGATTTTTTTCCATTCTCTGAAACAAAGTGATTCTAATTCGGTGTGTTTGCCTTCAACCGGAGAGAATATATTGGATCTTAATAGAAGGATAATGCGATTTAAAGAGGAACGAAGGCTGGCTGCTGTTTGAAAAAAGAAACGAGAGGCTTATGTACTGTGCATTCAGCAGCCTCTTCTCTTCTCATGGTCCAAAATGAGCTGAAATCCGTTTAATATATTTTAAATTTGTTCGCCAGTTTCTTTTCAAATGAGCTAATCTTGTTTTTAACTGAAAGTAAAAGTAAAATAAAATTAGAGGGCTAAAATACTTCATTTCAATTCAAATGAAATGTGAATAGTAGAAAAAAGAATCGATTACTTTATAAAGTCATTAATCTCAAGTTGGTAATTATCATTAGCGCATTTTCTTGCCTTCTTAATTATTTTCACATTTGAATTTCAAGTTTTATCTGTTATTCTATAAAAACTTATTCAACGAAATAGGCCTTTTCATCAGCAAATATTTTTACTGAGCACTCTTTAATTTTCTTTTTATTAGGTATATGGCCAGTTTTTGTAGTACCTTATGCTGTGGCCTCAGTGGCCGTTCATGTTAAGCGGGCAGCGGGGCGGGTGGCGTGCATACAAACAAGCGCTTGTATTAAAGTGTCCTCAGTGGGCGCGCCCGCCCGCCACCGCCCCGCTGCACGCTCTCCACTGAGTCCAGGCCCTTTAGACGTAAAACTGCATGCGAGTAATTATTGCATCATAATCATTAAATCCACATTTCAAAGACTGGTTTGAAGCAACCATCCTCTCATTCCCTCACCTCTCCATGTCAACTATTCCACTTTTCTAAATCATAATTCACACGGAACGAAATTTCAGCAGCGGAAATAAAGCGGTGGAATTTTTCGCTTTCCGCCTTTTCATTCACCTCAGTCTTAATAATATATGTTCCATCGTTGAAATCAGCTGTTCAGTAGAATTATCCGCCCTGTATGCACAGCCTCATTTAAAGCATTGGTTACACATAAAGGTGGAAAATTTCGTGGCGGAAATTCAGCACCATGTGTGCTAGGACAGCTAAGGCCACATTATGATTTTATTCGCCAGGGAAAAATTCCTCAAGAAGTTATACTACTATGTATTTGATTAAATGCAGAAGTAGCTACAGTTTTTACGTTGGGGAAACAAATTTTGTGCTAAGATACAATTTTTCGATCTATTAAAATTTACGAAAAGAATATGTGATGCGTAGATTCAAATAATAAACGTCCATTGCTATTTTTCCCGTGCACTTACTCAGTATCAACGGATGAAATTGGTTTCTCAAAAACATGTCCAGATATTTAATTTCTGGACAATTTATTTGAAATAACACATCAAAGTTTTAAAAACCCATCCGATAATAATTAAAAATTTCTTTGGATGTGTTGTTCTCAAATCTAATAAATTTGGCGAAATGGTTCTTTCGTCAATCTTCGGCTTGTAAATGGGTGAACTTAATATCGATGTTCAAAGCATTTCATTTTTCGACTTTTGAAGAGCAGTGTTACAATACAATCTGTTTCTTCTGTTTTAAAAATGCACAAAATGTCCAAATCAACTGCATAGCTTATTTATAGTAATTTTCGTAAAGGTTCATTAAGAATCATTTTGTAAAATATATGACATAGAAGGTTTTTCAATAGGATATCAATCAGTGTGCCCTCCGCGTAAAAAACATACATCTATATATAAATGAATATACATTTAAAATGTTATTAAGAAAAGAGGTTGGCATCTATTAGAGTCAATTCGAAATCGATTATTTTAATTATATGTCAGAAGGGTTGTTTTCATTCCCTCAGTAATCTAAACTAAGTGACTAAACCGAGTGACAAAATTATCAATCCAGGCCAAATGGCTACCCTCTGAGGTGAGCTCCTCTGAAATAGCCATTTGGTCCGGATTGCTAATTTTGTCATTCGGGTTTGATTACCGAGGGGATGAAAACAACATTTCTGATATGTAATATATTATTTCGTTTTTTTCAATAAGAATTTTCATGAATTGATTCATATGATTAAAATAATATTAATATTAATTATTATTATCATTTCCGTCTATAATTTGTATTAATTTGAAAGTTTATATTAATGTTTATAGAATCGAGAAGGCACTGCTTTGTTTACATATCATGTTTTTTTATTCGTTCATATTTAATTAAAATATTTAGTTTAATTTGTTCATATTTAGTTTTGTTTTGTTTTTTATTGTTTGTTAACTGTTTTTTGTTCAATATATCAATTAAATTTTGCGAAAACCGCAAATGAATGCGAAGAAGAGCGGACTGGTAAACTCTCGTAAGAGGACGGCTCCAGTGAAGCCATCATCAGCCTCGGCAAACGGCCCCTCAACTTCAAAGGGAATATCATCTCCTCAAAATTCAAGTGTACGGAAAAAGAAGAAAGATGAATCAGAAAAATATAATATTGAGGTAACGAATTATTTCGACTCATTAAATCCTGATAAATTAAGTGGTGATGATCCTAACGCAGAAATGGCGTCCTTACCTCCTTCAGAAGAAGAGGTTAGGCCTATTAGGATTCCTCCAATCATTGTTCGGGGCCATTTCCAAAACCCTAAGGAAATTTTCGAGTTAGCGCATGGGCTAGTTACAAGCGCGCTGAACATAAAATGTACAAGGAGTAATACGATCTTTCTTTTTAACTCATCTAGGGATCACCAAATTATCATAGAATTTTTGGACAAAAGACAAATAAATTATTATACATATCCTTTGCCTGGTCAGGGACTTACTAAAATGATCCTTCGGGGCTTGAGCAGTGGCATTTCTGTCGAAGATATTAAAAATGAACTAATAAATAAAGGCTTTCCGCCTCAAAAAATAGTTCAATTTAAGGATAAAAATAATGGTCGTGAGATCCCAATATTTATTTGTATGTTCAAGTCTGGAACTCCTTTTTTAGAAGTTAAAAAAATCGAACTAGCAGAGAGATTCATACTAAATTGGCTAGAGCGGGAGACATCTGAGAGGAATCTTCTCCCAGATACCCAATTCGAAAGAAAAGGACATTCGGCAGTTCATCAGATTGTGAGAGTCAACTATTTTATTAGAGGTCGTTTAAATTTAAAAAAAGCTACTGGGATGGTACTGCTTGATGTTGCTAAGGCATTCGACAGTGTTTTTCATTTAGGATTGGTAGCTAAATTATATATTTTTGGTCTTCCCGGTACCCTATGTCGAGTTATCGATAATTTTCTCAAGGAGAGAAGTTTCAGAGTGCGGGTGGGTCGTTCTAAATCATCCTGGTATCCTATACGAGCAGGTGTTCCTCAAGGCGCTCTGTTATCACCTTTGCTCTATGCTCTTTATACCTCGGATCTACCCAAGCTAAAATTTGCAAATATCGCTCAATATGCCGATGACATTGCTATTTATTACTCTCATCAGAATTTCAAATGCTTAAAGAGAAGAATCGAAGAGGAAACACAGGTTGTGTTAAACTATTTCAATGATTGCAGACTCAAAAATAAACCCAAATAAGTCTGAAGCTATTCTTTTTACAAGAAAATTTAAATATATTAATACAACATTAGATATTGGTGGATATGAATTAAAATGGCAGCCTAGTGTGCGATATCTTGGTGCTACACTTGACCGTAGGGCGAATTGGGCTCTCCATACCAAGTTAGCCAGAGAGAAGGGTCTCCTGGCAGCGAAAATCATTTGGCCTTTGATTAGACCTGGCAGCCTGCTTCCTCTGAATGAAAAGTTGACTCTGTATAAAATGCTTGTTCGGCCAATCATGGGATACGCTGCCCCTGCATGGCTCCCCTTCGCCTCCAAAACCAGGCTCAACGATTTGGAAAGGGTCCAGTCAAAAACATTAAGGAAAATGACCATTCCTCCACCTGGAATCAACAACCATATAATAAGAATCGGACTAAACATGACTTCTCTAAAAGAAAACCTAGAAAATAGTGTTAAAAAATTCGAAAATAATGCGCAATCAAATCTCAACCCTCTAATTAACGAAATATACCGGATGTGACACTTCATTTCTCATTTAGTGCTCTTCATTTCATCATTATTCATTTTGTTTTGTTTTTGTGTTTTTTTTTCTTTTTTTATGTTAAAAATAAAAAGTATGGGGTTTTTTTATCAATTTTTTCCCTTACCAAAATAAGGAGTGAGAAAAATATGTTAAAAATGAAAAAAAATGGACATTAGATGGTGAGGCTTTTGGGCCTCGAGGTCGAAGTTTTTTTTGTAATTGTAAAACATTTGTATTTTTTTGTATTGGATGATAAAGGTCATTATTTATTTATTTATTTATTAATGTTTATATGTAATCAACTTGTTAAGGCTTATGCAGGCGAAAATTAATTAATTGAATTAATTAAATAATAAATAAATATTATTATAATGAAGTATATTAAAGAATAATAAAGTTTAATTATTAAGTAAATAGCTATAAGTAATAATGTTTTTGTTTTTGTTTTATACTATATAATTAAATAAAAGTAACAACAATATTTCTGGAAACATTTCATTAAAGTTTTCTCTGCACCTTTTTTTATTAAAAAAAGATATTTAATTCCCTTTAAGCCTGCTGCCTGTTGGGGATATTCTCACAAGTTCATTAATTTATAAATTAGGAAGATTGTGTGGTAGGCTAGAGAGAGAGGTAGATAAAGTAAGTTTTGTTTCCAACATTCGACAATGATAATTGAATTTTTCTAACACTTTTGACAAATGACCCTTATTTCTATTAGTTAAAACTGGTAGGTAATCTCGATTACTGAAGCTATATTTTATAAGGTAAAAGTAATTAGGGCTCCTCAAATAACAATAGACTCCCCAGAGGAGGGAGAAACACACACAGCATTAGAGTGAAAGATATTAGAAACCTGAGAAGCTATCACAAGTTTCATTTTACTAAATTAAAATTAAAATAAGCAAATAAACGCAGATTTGAAATAATAATTTACTAAACATGACAATTTTAGAATGTCTTAAATAGTCTTTAGGCATACTATGATTTCAGTAAAATAAATGTAAAAAAATGAAATTATTAAAGAAAGAGAAATTGAAATCAAACCATTTTTTAATGATTTGATGAGAGAAGGATTGGCAACCCATAAAGTAGTAAGTATAGGAAATAGGAGAAGAAGGTACCTTCAACTCCGAACCAATTCTTGAAATCACTTCTTCTCCCATTTCCTATACTATTTTACGGGTTGCAAATCTTTCTCAAATCGATTTCATTCGAAAATGGTTTGTTTTCAATTTAATTTAATTTTTTTTACTTTAATTTACTGAAATCGATCGAAATATAAGTATACCTAGCTTAAAAACTATCTAATACTTAATAAAATTGGCATGTTTACATGATTATTTCAAATATTAGTTTAGTTTTCAATTTCTATCTAGAATAATTGCCGGAACGAATTGGCGGATGACCGCTTTACAAAAATCGTGAAATCGCGTGGCACGGAGCGGGGGCGGCGAAAAAAGATGGAAGGATATCTTTAGCAAAGAGCGCATCTTTATTTTTATTTTTCTTATTGGAAGAACAGGCGAAGCTATAGAAGATGAAGAAGAGATAATTAATTATGTAGAATTTAAATAAAAATTTAAATTTTAATCAAATTAATCACAAAAATAAAAGCTTCAATATTTATTTTCTAGAAAAGAATTGAAAGCCGAAACTTAATATCAGTATTATTAGATACTATAGTAGATATCTACATTCAAAAAATAATTTTAGAAAGCTAATATTTATAATATTTTCACATTTGTAATACTCCCTTTCACTAGGGTAAAAAAATAAAGATTCTTAAAAATCACCCCTGTCTATAAGGGGATGAAATATCCACTTTTTAGCAAAAATGATCTATAGTTAGGACTCTTTTTTTAGTTATTACTCATTTTATTCCTAGCCGTTAGTCAGAATAAAAAAAGTCAATATAAGATTGTGCGTAAATATATATAGTATCTTATCATATTCGCCTGATTGATTCCTATACTGAATTCTCGCAAGTACCGTTCGAAGTTAAAGGTGTTTAGAAGCAGAGTCGTAAAGATCGGTATAACGCGATTTTTATTGCAATATCTCAATGCCTGCTGATTTCACAAGAAGTGAGAAACGAAAGAGCGAATTTTACACTACAAAATCTTTGCGATAATTGTCCGAGGTCATTTATAAGGCCTATTTTCCCAGTCTCGTCTTTGTGAGCGAGTTAGCTCAGTGGGTTAAGTGAGCATTACTAGTGTAATTAAATGCGGATTAATTTTTAATTTAATTATTCATATCTACTCATTCTGGTTCGATCCCAAGCCATGCATAATATCTAAATTATTATTATATATACGAGCCCCGTCCAATCTCAATTAGCCCACCAATATTTTGTCTTTTTAAATAAAATTATGCTAATTCATGGTAAATTTAATTTAAATATTTATTTTTATTATCGTTTGGAACAACATTTTAAACAATTTAAAACATTTTATTGTAACATTTAACTTAAAATTATTTTTTAATTGTTAAAAACAAGGAAAACATACAAAATCCAAAACCTTTACCCCTGTGTGACGTCGCCTTTATTTTTAATTACGTCTTGAGTTCTTTTGGGCAACGTACTTATTAATTTTTGACACTCATCTTTAGTGAAAGTATCCCAAATATTTTGAAGTTTGTGTTTTAATTCGACTACGCCTACGTTTCTAGCTGGTTGTATTCGTAATAGCTTTTTCATTGTGTGCCAAAGAGTTTCTATTGGTGACAAGTCGGGACCCACTCCAAAAGTGGAACATTATGATCAGAAACCCATTTTAATGATTTTCTTGATGTATTCCAGGCCGCCCCGTCTTGTTGGAACACAAAATTATTATATTCTGCAATGCGTCTGCCATTGTTGGAAGAAACGATTTTTTTAAATCTCTAAATATTTATTGGTGTTTACAATTCCATCAATGAAGTGAAGTTTTCCAACACCTCTAGCAGACATTGAACCCCATACCATAACTGAAGCAGGAAATTTTACTTTCTTTTTTAAACAATCTGAATTGAAAGCTTCATTTTTTTGACGAATAACTCTGCTTCGATTGTCCCCAACACAAACTTCAAAACGAGACTCATCACTCCAATGGACACTATTCCATTAATCATTCGTCCAATTAATGTCACTTTTAGCCCATTTAAGTCGGTTTTTCTTTTGTTTTAATGTCAAGAGTGACTTTTCTTTCGCCTAAAAAAATTAGTAAAATTACAAAAAAAAAAAATTGGAATAAGTTGCAATAAAATTACCTTGTAAGTTTTAAAACCTAACTTAAGGGCTTCTCTATGGCACGTGGATCTTGAAACACTTCGCCCCACAGCATCGCTCCAAAGAACAGATAATTCACCATTGTTCGAACGCCTGTTTTTTCTAATAATCTTCTTCAATGCCCGTCTATCAGCATCTGATATTTTGGATTTCGACGCATACCGAGGTTTTGTAGCTATTGTACCCGTTGTTTTATAAACTCGAATAATATTTCTGAAAGTAAACTTTGATAAATTAACTAGATCGCCAATTTCCGCGTTTGATTTTTCCCTTTTTAAATAAATTGATAATAATTGAGCGAATTTTTTCATCAACAACCTTTCCATGAATCATTTTTACTAATAATAAACAAAACAAACTTTCTTTTGTTGGAAAAAGACAAAGCCTACTTGATTATTTCACATATTCAAAGATTCTTAAAAAAAAATCGTGAAAAGCAAAGAACTATTTTTTATATAAAAATATGTTTTTAATAATTAAAAAATAATTTTAAGTTAAATGTTACAATAAAATGTTTTAAATTGTTTAAAATGTTGTTCCAAATGATAATAAAAATAAATATTTAAATTAAATTTACCGTAAATTAGTATAATTTTATTTAAAAAGAAAAAATATTGGTGGGCCAATTGAGATGGAACGGGGCTCGTATATTTTCAAATTATTTTAAAATATTGATATGTTTAATTATTATTTCAAATCCATTACCATGAGTATTTCGATTTTTCAAATAAATTTTAATTAAAATATATATATTTTGACTGCTGGGAAGGCGAACTTTTCTAACATATATAAATGTATACGCTTAGCGTGCTTTACTTATATTATCTACCCATGATTTCATAATTGCCTGCGACGTCCGCAACCTTGAGTACTCTTATTTATTTATGAGACTTGTATTTTCGGATTTCTACTTTAAATTAAACCATGAGAATAATTTTTAAATCAAGTGCTCAAAAGACACTTTTCTAATTTCTGGTGAATATTTTTTTTTGTGAAACCTACCTAGAATTTTATATTTTTAGATTTTAAAAATTTCTTAAATTTTTTAAAATTGTCTTTAATTTATTTAAATATGTTTCGCCAAGAGCCCACACCATTCTCCCTTAACAAAATTGAATAAGAGATTACTTTAAAATAAAATTGTCACAAGTTAATAGTCGTGTATAAATTTTAATCCGATTGAAATAAAGGAAGGGCGTGTAAATTAGGAGTGTCGCGATGATTTCAAATAGGTGAGAATTATTTTGATTATTTATGTCTATCGATTAAATTAATAAGTTGTTGTAAGGAAATGAGGACAATAGTTTATGCAAATAATTTTTATTTTTTTCCAACGTTTCGTCAACTTCGTTTATTTCCTCAGGGTTTAATAAAATTGACGAAACTTTGGCAAAAAAATAAAAATGATTTGCATAAGCTATTGTCCTTATTTCCCTATAACAACTTAATAATAAGTGAGAACGTGAAAGTCGTGTGGTGACCACACCAGTTGATTTTTGTTCTAATGCGTCAAATGAATGAAGAAATAATTATTAACTACTATAAATAAAAGATAAAATAATAAAGTTTTTGCCAAAAGAGCAAAGGTATTCATTTTATAAGAATAAATTAAAGTGTGAAATGTAATATTGTACATCTGAATGAATCTACAAAAAGAAAAAGTAGGCAGATAACTACAGCTTCCCCCTCCATCTATTCTTTTACATACTGTATCTACCCCACCAGACTAATTTTAATTTACTTTGACTAATTTTCATTCATAATATATGTATAGTTGAAAGTGTAATTCGGTACGGTTAACTTATATTCACTTCCCCTTGGTTCTTCAGTTAGTAGAGTATTTGTGGAGTTCGGCTGCCCAGCTGAACAGTTTCGAAAAGCCGAACTCGGCCATGAGGGTGACAAGAAAAAAACTGAAAATTCAATATTCTAATAATAATTATAAGAATACAAAAAAATTTAATGCTAATATATTTTTAAATAAAATAAACGAGAATCATCCCTTTTTAGACATTTTCATTGTGGGGGCATACACGCCGTTTGAGGGGTAAGTCTATACGTTTGGTGGAGGCAAGCCAAGATGGCTGCCTATCCTCTCCGTTCTAATCTTTAAACTGCTTTGAAACGACCCCATGCTAAATTATTTTGTATCTATATGTAACCAATGTTTTCAAACTAAACAAAGGATAAATTAATTAGAATAACATTAACTTGACTATGAAAACTTGTAGATAATAATTTAAAATTTAACCAATGTACCATGTAGGATTGTAATAGGTATATTGTAATTCTAATCACAACTTACATTTTTATCTGAATCTCATATTATTATATTATTTTTATTCCACGAAAGTAATTTGATTTGATCATTTCGTAATTTTCTCTCTCTTTGAACTAGCTCAGGGCTTTGGTCTTTAAATCTAATTGAATAGATAAAATATTCCTCTGAAGCTCTTCTTTCTGTTCAGTCGACCCTCTTACTAGATTTTCTTTATCTATTTCTTTTTCTACAGTGAATATCATATTAAATTAGGGATCACAGTAACACTCATCAATAGGGAGGAAGCTCCGCTCAACGTCCCCAATACCCCTGTTTAGCAACCCCATCAGAATAATAGGCATTAATTTAGGTCACCGTCTAAATCATTACGAAAAAATATAAGGAATGAATAAGCATAGAGTAATATAGTATACATAATATCTATAGAGTAATATTTAAGTTTTTTTACTATTTTTTTGTGTTCCATTTACGCATATTATACCATTAAAGGTAAAAACGTAACAAGACCTTTCTCGATTCTTCGTCCACACTGATGTACCCACTTATACGCCTCGTATATCTTCCAGTTCAAGCATGTCAAAGACAAGTTCAGACGAGTTGTAGTCAAATAAAAATTGTTCTAGCTGAGGAACTATTAAAATAAAAATAATACAAAAATGGAATAACTAAAGATGATTCGGGAATCTCTGGAATAATCCATTTCTAAGAACTCTCGATATATAAGATCGGAAATAACTAAGAATGCTATAGACAAGGGATAGCTTGCTTATAGCAATAAAATTACGAGAAATTAAAGATTTTCTTACAGGACAGGCCTTGATTCATTATAGAAGATGGTCAATTTCCATCTCAGGGACTGTGGAGTTGAAGTCACAAGATTTAATTTCTGACTCCTACCCTCCTCACACAAATCATCCGAAAATATATTTTTTTTAAATCTAATGTTAAATTTGAAAAATAACAAAAATGATGCCGTATTTGATGAAATTTGCAAAAAAAAAAAAAACGATTAAAATAAAATTTCAAAAATGAAGGGTACTTTTTTGGACAGCATCCCCTGATTGAAAATTCACCAACCGCCACTCGTAGGTATATACCTATATCTTTTATTTATTGCCAGAAGAAATGTGGAAAAGTTTGCTTAAAGAGGTTCTATCGCGACAATCCACACAAAAAATTTTAGCCTCGTAACCACTCTATAAATATGAAAGGTGTTAAAATTTTAGGTTATGTTTTTTAACGTGACTGTACTTTTTACGCTACTATATTCTCTTTATGAATGAATCGTTTCCAAGTCATTGATCTTATATCCCCTCCACTAAAAATAATCGCCCAAATATGTTTTTTTTTTTACTTTTTATCAAAACTACGTGGTTTCAATTTTTTTTTAAGTTACTCCGAATAAACGATTATTCTAACTATTCGTATTATTCTAACAAATATTAGTTTTTCATTAAGATGGTGAAAGTCCTTCAATGAAAAAAAAATAAAATAATGATCATTTTCCCACCCTTTCCCAATCTACCATATTAAAAAAAATGTCATTTTTAATTACAATTATTTCATGTTTGGCGTGGTAAATCCTCTTCAAATTTTAACAGTGTGTTTATTCTGTTTATATTCCAAGTTTCGAAGACTTCTTGAATTTTTACATTTGTGAAAGAAACCTTAACTGTCCCGAAAACAATTTTGGCCCTTGGGTTCAACTTCTGACGGAGACAATCTCTTCTACTATTATTAAAAAGGTAAATAAAACATATCTAATATGAACAATGATCCTGGGCCTTTAAATGCTTGATGAATATTTTTGTTGGTGGTAGGTAAGCATTTATAAAAATATTGAGAAACGCCGGTGCTATATTAGTAGTTTATTTCTTTTGTTGTATATTTTATTAATTCATTTATAATAACCACATATCTATTTATTTTTGTTTTATGTGATTTGATTGAAAATGTGGGATACTTAAAGTTTTATTTTTATTGTAAAATAAATAATTTTCCAATTAAGATTTCTTCGGAAAATTTCATTTAAGGGAGTTCGGGACGGCTATCTGATTGATCTACGAAAAAATATTTTATATTTTTCCAGAGTGACAACTTCTGCCTACTAAATTTTTTTAATAAAAAAAAATTGTTAATAATGAGGTTAATTTTAAATAATAATCTTTGTTTTGATAATATTAATAAAAAGAATATTGAGATAAATTTTTTCTCATTATAAAAATATTTATTTAGCACAAAATCTATTTCAAGAAATAGAGTTGGAATTCTACGCTAGTGCTTTTGTTATATTCTGTTGGTTGCAAATATCTTTTTATTCATACATTTATGAATAACTAATTAACAACTGTCAAATCTATTGAAAAAATGTATCATTCGATTCATAAAAGTTGAATGATTGATCTGTATAAATTTGTTGAAAATGGTATAATTTGTATAGAAGTTATAGTCTGTCCTTACTTCCATGTTAAAAGGACAATTTTCAAAAATTTATTTCTCGGTAAAGGGACAGACGATCATTTTCAAATTTTAGGAATAAATATTTAATACATCAATGATTCTTTGGTAAAAATTTGAGAATTTTCTTATAAAAATGTTAAACAGTCCTGAACCCCCTTAAGCAGTCTGTGCAAGTGCAAAATAAATAGAACAATAGGTGGTCAAGTTCTATGACACATCTTTAATGACCCGTGAAAATAAAGCCTCGAATAGAAATTCAGATTCAACTAGCCCGTTATGGTCACTGTTAAGATCATCATCACAGTTTAACGGATTGCAACTATTCATCCATCTGTGGGAAGGAGAGGAGACCCTGCCATCTTGAAATAGATTCTATACAAGGTGAAAAAATCTAAAAAAAATTCTTTAAAATTGGGTCTCAGTCTGAAGTTTAGAAATTGCAATTTCCTAGTGAGAGTAGGTAGGTACATACATTATGCAGATTGTAATTTTTACTTTAAATACATTTTAGTTTTGTAGTTGGATTTTAAAAAGAAAACATAAAAAAAAAATTAAAAAAAATGTTTAAGTTTAGATATGTTTGGTCATGATTTTTTGGATAAAGCTCAAACTGAGATTATTCTCAACAAAAAAGAAATGTCTATAAAAGGAACAAAATCAGCCAAGCACTTCAGATTGTCAAATTTTGACGCAGGCTGTTTTCACGAATTCTTGGAAAACATTTCATTCAATTCGTCAATTATTAATAGCAATTTTGAATGACTTAGGGCCTTTTACACTGACAGCTATCGCTAAGGTCCCTATTACACTAATGATTTGGTAGCGCGATTCAGTGCAAAAATTTCTTGGTGATTATATAGGGTGGTCCAGAAAAAAAATTCATTTTTGAAAATAGAAAGAAAACAAAACTATTATATTTAAAAAAGTTTAATCTTATACAATAAAAAGTTTATTAAATGTAATTTTAGTTTTTGAAAATTAAATCACCAAGATAACGTCCTTGGTTGTTGCGACACTCTTCCAAACGGGCACGAAAATTTTGAAAAACTTTTAAGAGTTTCTTTTGAAATGGCTTCCATTTCTTATTGAATATTCAGGTTCAATTGCCGCAATGGTATCGGATTATTAACGTATACCTTGCTTTTAATCTGTCCCCATAAAAGGAAGTCTGCTGGACTTAAATCGGGACTCCTCGGAGGCCAAGTTATATTACTTCTCCGTGAAATTAGTTTCTAAGGAAACATATACCTTATCACGCGCATTTTTTTTTTAATTATATTGATGTGAGAAGGAGGTACACCAGAAGGTGCATTCCCTAAAGGCCTGTATGGGATGGCCCCTCCATCGTGAAAAGAACACAGTAGAAGGAAAGAAGCCGGGATCACAAGCCAAATCTCAGAAAGTTAGATACAATCCAATTTACTAAGTTTTTTTTAAGGGCTTAAAGCAGTGGTAAATTATACTTGCGATAAATTAGGTTAAATTTATCTCCCACTTATTTTTTCCCAGATCCTATAGTTACAGAAAAAATGTCTGGGTATAGCCGGGAATCGAACCCGAGACCTCCGGGTTGCCAGCCAGACATGCTGACCACTACACCAGGGAGGCGGACATGCTCTCATTCGAAGTTTCAAGAATCGCGAAGTTGCGAAAATCGCGAGATTACAATCGAAACACATGGTTTCAGCAGGATGGAGCCACGCATGTGTCACACTTCGAATGAGAGCATGTGCGTGATAATAGATATGTTTCCTCAGAAACTGATTTCACGGAGAGGTGACATAGCCTGGCTTCCAAGGAGTCCCGATTTAAGTCCAGCAGACTTCTTTTTATGAGGGCACCTTAAAAGCAAGGCATACGCTAATAATCCGACAACATTGCGGCAATGGAAGCCATTTAAAAGAAAATCCTTCTAAAGTTTTTCAAAATTTTCCTGCCCGTTTGTAAAAGTGTCTCATTGCCAATCTTGATGATTTAATTTTCAAAAACTAAAATTACATTTAATAAACTTTTTATTGTATAAAATTAAACGCTTTTAAATATAATAGTTTTGTTTTCTTTCTATTTTCAAAAATGAATTTCTTTCTGGACCACCCTATATAATTTATAAAATAGGGAAGTATACAATATACACATATAAGGTCAGGTGGGGTAACTGGGGCCGGGGGCAACTGGGCCAGGGGTCCTGTAACCCCAGAGCTTTTTAATTTTACCGCATTTTTTTAGCGCAATTCACTTTTTCATATTGGTGGGAAATTTTCAGTGTTCCTGAATTAGAGAAATTTCTTTAAGTTTATTTTATACTTAAGTACTTAGTTAAGTTAATTACTTATTTACTTATTTACCTAGTTATGTGCTTACTTCTTACCTAGTTGCCTTACCCAGTTCCTTGAAAATATTGAGACTTGAGTAAGTACTTAATTAAGGCTTTCTTAAGCATAAGGAACTTATTTAACTTTATTTCAATGGGTAAAATGAAATTATTTTGTTTAGTTGTTTGATTTATGATACTTTTTTTGTATCTTCTGTAATAAAAATCGATTTTAAAAATTATACTTGGCGTTTAAACTTATCTACCTTAAAAAATTCAATAGAATAAAAAAAATAGAGGTCTTGGTGCAACTGGGCCAGCCTAGCCAGGGCCCAATTACCCCGAATCGCTTACATCTTTATTTTTAATCCATATATAAATGAGACTAATTCTACCTACGGCCAGGGCCTTGAGGGATAGGGGAACATGTCCAACTGCTCAAAAGATGTTAAAAATTAAAAAAACAGCAAATAGGCTGGGCTGGTTCAATTACCCCACTACCCGTTTAACTGGGCCAACCGCAAAACTTTACATTCAACTTAAGATAATTCCAAAATTTTGAATAATCAAAAGTTGAAACTATCATGATTATTTGAAGAAAATTTCATCTTTCAATTAATATAGTCACGAGATCTTTAAATTATGAAGAAGCTTAGTTATAGCCAAAAATATGGAGTACTATCCTTGGGAAAACAAAAGAAGCTGGCCCAGTTACCCCACCTGACCTTACATGGCAATGTTTAGCGAGCAATGAATCGAGCAACTAACTCAATAGTGTGAAAGGGCCTTTGTACTCGAATAGAATCTGAACTTTCTTTAAAAATGATTATTATAATCTTAAATTATTTTAGAAGGTATAGTGAACATGAAGAGGAAATTTTTATTTTGCTTATCATTTATTTTCAAATTAGATATTCTTTTAGTATAAATAGTGACTTTTGAAATATTATAAGTGAAATCATTTTTTTCTTCTTCTATAATTTAACTTTTCTGATGAACTGACTTTGAAAGTATGACTTTACTAAGTATAGTATTCCCAGCATCACACACCACTATTCCTTAAAGTTGAAATCAGGTGTTTATCATATACACGACTATTTTTTTCCAAATATTTATTTATTTATTCATCACATACGTATTGATTCTTTGAATTAATTTCTCTCTATCTATTATAGGTAGTTTTCTCCAACGGAACCATTAAAGACAATAAAAAGCAAAAACCTTTTTAATAATGAATAATCATAGAGACTGTAAATAAATATCTTCATCTCATATAAGTAATTCATTTTACTTCTTCTTAAACCTTTAATTTGATAAATAATTTTTACTACTCTGAATAATTGAAATTTCCTTCTTCTTAATAGTTCATTTTGAATTTAGAACCCTTTTTGCATTTTTTTTATTAAACATACCTACAAAGTTTTTGAAATAAGTCAAAATTGAGCAATTGATTTAAAGTTATCATGCTTATGAATTGATGCAAGAAATTAAATGGTGAAAAATTAACTTTTAAGTTTTTTTTTTTTTTGAAGTGAAACTTCTTTATTTTTTTAATAATGTATAGCAATCAAAAGTTTTGAAGTTTTTATGTTCTCAGGAAAAAGGAGAAAATGATTCTAAACTAAGTTACTAAGCTTAGAATCTTATTTTCACAAGAAAAATAGTGCTAACGTTTTAGTAGGTACCATACATTTTTATCAAAGAAATCGAATTCTTATTCACTCTCTATCTCTCTATAATCATAAATTATAAATAAATTACATACATAAGGATGTTTGATTCTAGCTCGTTCTTTTTACAAAAATCTCTGTGCGCTTTTCGTAATGCAACTCTTTGTTTGACATAAAAATTTTATGACATAATTCCGTTTATTTGTTAACTATCTTTTATTTTATTTTTTTACTTTGTTAAAAAATCATTTATTGTTTAATATAATAGTGAGAAAAAAATAAACTATCTGCTTGGTTGGTTTCATCTATAATACCTATACCTACACGTGCACACTGCACAATGACATTTTCCATTTCAATATACATAAGTATAAATATATTACTTTATTAATATTTGTTAATTTCGGTTTCTAGCTTGAATTTATAGCTAATAATGACTCATGAAAAAAAGATTTAAAAATCTGACTTTATAATTCTTGAACTACAACTCCTTTTTCTAATACAATATTAAAATAATTCAAACTGAGATAGGTACTATATATAATTGTGAGATATTATTTATTCATTTTAGAATTATAAATTCTGATATATGAGGCAAGTAAAGATATATCTATTTATTTCCGACGCAGATGTATAATTCGGGCATTAAAGTCACGAAAACACTTCTGGCATTAAAGAAAGAAAAGTAAACATAACACTATTAATATTATTTTTAATATTATGAATAATATACTTAAAATTATTAGAGATAAGGAGAAGGGTCAAAAATTAAAATTCTAACCTCTTTGTGATGTAATGTGGTGTGAAAATATTGGGGAGTATATTAACTACCCAAAATAGGAGAGGGGTTAGTGAGAGGGTCAAGAATTAAAATCCTAGACCCTTTTTGTCCCAAATTGTGAACAATTCTATTCTATTATTTAGGACCCTGTTAAACTATTGGGATATTGGAGTGCAAAAATAAAGATGTTGAAAATAAATTTTTATCTCAATTTGATTGATAACAAGGGACTTGAAACCTTTTATCCGCACCTTTTTCGAAATAATGATTCATGTAAATTGCCCCTTGGAATTATGCAATAATTTTATTTCATTTCGAGAACCAATATACGTTTCAAAACAAAAAATGTTTTTTTATAGAAATATTTGAAATAACGGATAATATTTTGAAAATTTAAAGATCCTGAAATTTTGATGTCGACCTTATATATTTATGAAAATTAGTCTAAATATTAGGTGAATTAAAAGTATTAATACCTAGTTTTATGAATAATTTATTGAGTTTTCATTTTTTTTTAATGCATTCAATACATTTTAGTTAATTAAATAAATTTCCAATTAATATATACCTATACATAATATCTCAGTATATAAATTTAAAGATTTATAAAATTAATGTGGTTTAAAGAAGGAATATTAAAAATTAGGTACATGAACTAAGAATCAAATGCTATATATAATAGGTTCTCTCTCGGGAGATGATCTGTTATTTCTATATACAAATTAAAAATGTTTTTATAATTTCATAATTACTCGGTACGCACGGCATGTATTAAGCTTGTCTGCCTGCCGGCCAGCCCTAGTATTAGGTAGTTCTTTATTTAAAAAAAAAAATGGTTTCAATCAAGCATGAGGGTACGAGATTATTAAATTCTCAAAAAAATATAGTTTCCGCTTCTATATTTGGAGACTTTTTAATTTTATTTTTTTGCAAATACCTACAAAAAAACAATACTATTTTTAATTCTTTGTACCTACCTAATAGTTACCTGCTATTACTCACAAAAATATCATTCATAAAAACTAGAAGCTTTATTATTATGGTTTGAATTTCATTTCCTTTTTATAAATTACCTATATGGTCTGAGGATTTATTTAATGGAAGGCAGTCCAGATTAAAATAAATACTCTTATTGGAAATATTCTTTATTTATTTCTGTACTGTGTCTTACATTAATTTCCCAGCTATAAATCTACCCATAAATTTTATAAAATATAGAAGACTTTTTATTAGCGATGCTCTGTAAATTTTTGCTTCAGTTAATAGCTATATATTAATCCCCGAAACCCCCCTCTCCCCCCGGACCCCGCCACTTCACCCCACCCCTACACCCCCACTCCGCCCCGAAACCCCATACCTCCACCCGACCACTGCGCCCCACGTCCTGCACCACCACCCACGCCCACACACCCAGTTTATGCATTTCTAGCCTTCAGTGGCCCACAGATTATGTAGGGGAAAGTGGGGGAAACACGAACGCGGAGTAATCCCGAATGCAATAGTTTTGATATATTAGAAATAAATGGCGGTATTTTGTTTACGACCACCATGAAGTTCACGTCGCTTGTAGTGCCAATCAACAACAGGGGACATATAGACGCAAGCACGGGTCAAGTTATGGACATTTCAATTTTTTGTGTGTTTTTGATGTAATTTTTTACGTAAATATAACTTAATATAGTCTTATTTCTATCGACAATAGTAAGATAAACTTTATAAATAATATAATGAATACCCATATATTAATGATTCTATGCCGATAATGCTTAACGGCAAAAGTAACATAACCTATAATAATTTTGTCATTTTAATTGTTTCGATTCTGCGGGGCAATGGCGAACAGACCATGTTGGGTAATCTCGAACGTTCGGTATTACCCCGCAGGATCGAAACAATTAAAATGACAAAATTATTATAGGTTATGTTACTTTTGCCGTTAAGCATTATCGGCATAGAATCATTAATATATGAGTAGTCAACTATATAAAGTTTATCTTACTATTGTTGGTAGAAATAAAACTATATTAAGTTATATTTACGTAAAAAATTGGTTGAGTTATTTACGAATACTTTTAATCGGTGCAGTAATCTTGAAAAAAACGAGCAAAGAAGAAGGAATCAACAGAAAAGCTGCAAAAATACCAAGGATAAAAAACTGAAATAAAAAGACTGAAACGTGATCGTAGCAAATATAAAAACGAAGAAACTAAAAAAGTATTGATCAATTTCAAGAATATTAAAGAGTTAGTGATTCTAGTCAAGGAAAGAAAGAAGGAAAGGACGAAACTATTGACTACTATTGTATTTTTTGTAATGATAAATATATAGATCCCCCTCCCCCGATGAAGTCTGGATTATGTGCTCCGTTTGTGAAAATTGGGCTCATGAGAAATGTACAGATGGACAGTCAACATCGGAGGGTTATAAATGTGATCTCTGTCGTAATTAAGACTGTTTTATAGGTTATAAATGTTTATTCGTAGTTACCCCACTTAGTGTTCGGGTTTACCCGACATATGTCGGGTAAACCCGAACACTAAGGGTTTTGTTTTTTCTTTTTAATATTACATTTTATAAACAAATTTTATATTTTGACTACTTAACTAATTAGATAGATAATTCAACTTAATTATAAAACAATAAAAGTAAGGTTATGTTTCAAAACTGCTGTTTTATTCAAGTTTTCCCCTTAGGTGTTCGTGTTTCCCCCACTTTCCCCTATATATAGGTATATAAATAAATACGGTATAATGATTTTTTTAATTAAATTAAACCATTTATTTTACATGAATTTATGCATACATTGTTTTTGAGCTTCGACTCCGGAGATTACTTCTCCACCATCGAATGTCCTTGATCATCTTTTAGTCCTTGTTTTTAATAAGAGGAAAAAAACTAATTAAATAAAAAAACTCTTTTCCGATAATTATTTTAATTCCATTATTCAATCTATCTTGTCCCTCCTTTTAATTAAATAACAATTTTTGAGTTCATCAATTAAATTGTCAAATTAATATTTGTGGAATTTAAAACTCAATTACATTTTTTTTTTAACCATTTATTTTACATGAATTTATGCATACATTGTTTTTGAGCTTCGACTCGGGAGATTACTTCTCCACCATCGAATGTCCTTGACCATCTTTTAGTCCTTGTTTTTAATGAGAGGAAAATATTAATTAAATAAAAAAAACCTCTTTTCCGATAATTATTTCAATTCCATTATTACATCTCCATCACTCAATTAAATTGCCCAATTTTTAATATATAATAATATTATTGTGGGAGATAAAATTAAAAAACCAATTATTTATTAAAAGGAAATTGAATAAAAATGTAAATAAACATTTTTATCGAGACAACCTCCTGTGAGTAATTATTTCAATTAACAAAAAACCCATCAAAAACAACTTAGCCGAAGATGAGACCGTGACAGATCAAATGTCCAACACAAAACCCTCCTAACCCGTAAATTTCATCCAAATCGTTAGAGCCGTTTTCGAGAAACCGATTGGATATATATGTTTACAATTTTTGCTCGTTTAATAATAAGATTATTATTAATGTATTACAGATTGCATATCGTTGCCTTAGAGTGTAAACCTGCTAACTCACAACAAGGAAATTTTACAGGACAGAGAAAAAACAAACTAAATTTAATATTTTTGTTATGGAAAGAAACTATTTTTCACATTTTTTTTTACAACTTACGATCGTAATTTTAAGTAGCAGTTTTACTTGGACAATGTTGCATCTCTTTTTCTTTCGGACGGTATTAATAGGTATGTCATATGTCATAAAAAGAGTTAGCATGACCATGACCAGGGAGAAAAAGAATGTCTAAATAAGAGTAACAAATGCTTTATACAGCTCGAAATGATGTGGTCTTTGATATCTGGACATTTTATAATACCTATAAATAATAGGGATGTTAAAATAATTATTAGTTTAAAGAAACCTTAGGGAAAGAAGGAAATAGACTAAATAGGGAATGAAAAATTCTCTGTTCTGTCAGAAAAAGAACAGAAAACAAATAATTTTTAAATCTAATTGAATTCAATGAAAAACGAGGCGAAGTTAATATGAATTTTTACACAATTCGTTAGGGGTGTTGTACCATTTCTATTCTTTCCTATTCTTCTCGTCGTCGCGCTGTCCTTTTCTACGAGTGATTATAGGGGTAGTAACTGGTTCGTCGGAGACAGATCCTATTTTCAATGCCTGCTATAGTTAAATAAGATATTTGACTCTTATCGATCATTAGTTATGGATAAATGGAAAGACAGCAAAGATTAAAGGAATAAAAAAAGAAAAAAATCACAACTGAAATTCATGTGTAGGTACTCCTGAATGTACGCTCGTGGCCTGAAATATATCTATCTATAGTCTTGCTCATAAGCAATAATTCTTTTATTTTTTATACCTATCTGTAATAATTCATTGTTTGCATCCATAGTCAAATCTTTTTAATAAGGATCATATCGGGAGTTGCACAAGAATTTAATTAAACGCAAAATTTTTAATTAGATGGGCCAAACTTTTCGTCACTGATTTTTGACTTCTTAGTTATATTTATTTTTTAAATTTTAATTTTCAATCTTATCTTATCTTTTATATTATACGAGCAATTCTTGTATTATATAAGGTTGTTCGGAAAGTAATTTCGTTTTTTCCCGACAGAGGATTTAATTGTATTTTTTTGCGCCCAACTTCACACTTAAGCCGTATAATTTTTATATGCTTTGAGAGCTCATATAGCAAGGCTTATGTGTGAAAAATTCTAATTAATTCTATGCAGTAGTTTTTGGTTGGTGCCCTTTTAAATATGGAGAGCGATAAGTAGCATTTTCGACATATCTTACTGTTTTACTACAGAAAGGGTAAAAATGCTGTTCAAGCCAGAAAGAAATTGACCGATGTGTATGGAGAAGGTGTGTTGACAGTACGCCAGTGCCAGAACTGGTTCGCTAAATTTCGATCCGGCAATTTTGATGTCGAAGATGCACCACGTTCGGGAAGGCCGGTTGAAGCTGATAAAGACGCGATAAAGGCATTAGTTGATGCGAACCGGCGAATAACAACACGTGAGATCGGATTGAAGTTAAATTTATCAAATTCAACAGTTTATGACCACTTGAAAGGCCTGGGATTATCCTCGAAGCTCGATGTATGGGTTCCCCATGTTCTCACAGAGAGAAATCTGTGTCGCCGCATTGACGTCTGCGATTCGCTTCTCAAACGTCACGAAAATGATCCGTTTTTGAAGCGCATCATCACTGGGGACGAAAAATGGGTTGTATACAACAACGTCAAACGCAAGAGGTCATGGAGCAAAAAAGATGAACCGGCTCAAACCATTTCCAAAGCCGATATTCACCATAAAAAGGTGATGCTGTCTGTTTGGTGGGATTTTAAAGGAATCGTTTTTTTTGAGCTTTTACCGGATAACACAACGATTAATTCGGAAGTCTACTGTCATCAGCTGGACAAACTGAATGATGCACTTCAACAGAAAAGGCCAGAACTAATCAACAGGAAAGGTGTAGTGTTTCACCAAGACAACGCGAGACCTCACACAAGTTTGGTCACTCGCCAAAAGCTTTTACAGCTTGAATGGGATACAATGCCACACCCACCATATTCTCCAGACCTGGCACCATCGGATTATTATTTGTTCCGGTCACTCCAAAATTTTTTAGACGGTAAAACCTTCACCTCAAATGAGGAGGTCAAAAACCACCTCGATCAGTTTTTTGCCAGCAAAGACCAAAAATTTTATGAGCGTGGAATTATGCTACTACCAGAAAGATGGCAAAAGGTGTTGGACCAGAACGGCCAATATATAATTTAATAAAGTATTTGTTTATTATACGAAAACTGTCTTTCATTTCCACAAAAAAAAAACGAAATTACTTTCCGAACAACCCATCGGTTTCTCGAAAACGGCTCTAACAATTTGGATTAAATTCACAGGTTAGAGGGTTTTTGTGTTGGCAATTCGATCTGTAACGGTCTCATCTTCGGCAAAGATGTTTTTGATGGGTTTTTTGTTAATTGAAATAATTATTCACAGGTGGTTGTTTGAATAAAAATGTATAATTACATTTTTTTCACTTTTCTTTTAATACAATTAATTGGTTTCTTTTATTTTAAATTCCACTAATAGATCATTACAAATAGTATTATTATATATTAGAATTTGCCAATTTAATTAATTAAAGGTATTTTTCTATAAAATAATTTATTAGAATATCAATTTTATTCTCTTAAAAAATCCGACAATTCGAAGGATCGTACCTCCTTCTTCAGGATTTAATAGGGTCAACGAAAGAACCTCGGTGTATATTAATATTATTTTTAATTGCAATTACATTCAAAACTTTGTGGCCAGTGATACGTCTTGATGATGGCCATAGCGGGTGTAAACGTTGGTAAAAATATAAATTAAGTTTTATTTTGGCTGCGATTAAAAATCAACCTTTTACCTGAATTTAAAATTAAAAATAATATTAATATATCGCTTTTAACTGAATCAAAAAATTACCGAGCATCGTTCGGTGTTCCAGGTCTACTTAATATAATTCTAGCAATTAAAAAACTGACCAACAGAGATTGAGATCATTCTAAAAGATTGATCTTAAACATTTAAGTTATTTTAATAAAATAGATAATTCAGTAAGTTAGTATGTGATATTTTTCGAAAATAAATAATTTTTTATAATGTCTGTTGGGGTTGGTAGGGAATTTAAAACACGGTCTGACTATGTTTCCCTTATTTGATAAATTTAACAAAGAAAAAAAAATTTCCAGGACCTTCGATAAAAAAAATATATTTTTCAGAACATTTTCAAATGTAGAGAATTTAATTTACTTAAAAAAAAAAGAAGAAAAAGATGAGCACAGGGCAGATGTTTTTTCTTCTTCAGGCTACTCCGTATGGTGAGCTCCGCCCCTTTTCTCTCCGACCAATGAGATTTGTTGGTCTCTGGAGGAGCCGCCTTGGGGCGTGGTCAATCAAGATGCTAGTGGGGGAGCCCCTATTCTTCCCCTAGTCAAAGGACCTAGCTTACCCTCGAAGGAGATTCAGTTGCATGGGAGTCGCGCTACAGAGAACACGCTCAAATTTTCCAGCACAGTGTTCGCCCCCACTTCCTTTTTATTTTCATTTTATTTTTGGTTCATCCCCCTGAATCTTTAGTCGATCGACTCAAATTTTATTTGAGCTCTATTTAATTTGTCGAACGACTGTGTGTTTTCGTGTGCCGTTCAGTGTCATCATTCGACATTATTTCGACATTTGATCGAGATCAGGCCGAGTCATTCGAGCGGTCTTCGGGAATAATGACTGTTACCAATCTAATGATGAGGCCATGTTTTACTGGATACCCTTTCCAAGGTAAATAAAGAACTCAATTCGAATCACCGAGATTAACCAAACCTCGTTTCAGTTAACAATCAAACAGGTAGTTAGATATCTACTAGTGATTATTTTTTAAAATAAAAATAATTTACATATAGTGAGATAAATAATTTTCGTTTATAAAACAGATTGAAATCATAATTTCTTTATAAGTAATAACATATGATCAAATTTAAATTATATTTCATATCGTCGCCTTAGAGTGTAAACTACTAACTCACAAAAAGGAAATTTTACAGGGCAGAGAAAAAACAAACAAAATTTAAAATTGTTATGGAAAGAAACTATTTTTCACATTTCTTTCTACAATCGTAATTTTAAGTATCAGTTTTACTTGATCTCTCTTTTCTTTCGAACGGTATTAATATGTCATATATGATTAAAAATGGATTTAGCAGGTTTACACTCTAAGGCGACAATATATAAAATCTAATTAAAATTTAAAGTATCAATAAAGTCCGCGATTATTAAAAGTAGCTGCTTTACTTTTTTGGGCCAAACCAAAATTGTCTATTAATTAATTAATTTTTTATTCATTTCATGCGGTGAGTTATAGGGTTAAAAATAAAACGAGAATCGATTCTCACACTCCTCAAAATTGGTGTAAATGCTTCAGCTTAATTTTCCTTCTACTTATTCAATCAAAACTTAACCATGTTTAAAATGTTAATATTGAAAAGTCAGTGGTTATCAATGTGAGATTTGTAGTAAATTGTTATCGGCTCAAAAGTTCTTTGGGTAAACAAACATATCCCACAAAATATAATTTTTTGTGATGTGTTAAATGTCAATTTTTGTGTTTATTGATATACGAATGTCATTTATTAATACAAAAAGATTTAATGTATATATTAGTTACCTAAGCCTATTATGATATAGTTTTATCTCTGTATTCAAAGAGTGGCCAGTTATAGGTATACCCGAGAGGTGAACCGCGATTGGAATTAGTTCTACACAGTCTTTGGAATTATGTGGAATTATTTTGGAATTCATTAGATAATGGCCCTTTCATCTATTGTCTTTTACTTGGAAATTAAAGTGGAAGTGGAAGTAGGTGTACACGATATTAGGTCGCGGTTTACCCCTCGAGTATACCCATTTCTAAAGGGTAGGTGAAGCATAATCATGAGAATCACTGTAGGTACTAGTTAATTACTTTATTATTTACACATTACTGAGGCGTTGTGTTCCTTTTAGAAAAGAATATGTTTGCTAGGTATTGTGTAGTGATTGAGAATCTCGCTATCTTTTACATGCAGTTTATTGTTATATTATTTAGCCCCTCAATCTCAACCCGAACAGACACTTTTTAATTTTAATTTCATCAATGGAATTAATTGACTCACCTTAGAGTACTTTCTGGTGAAAAGCGAGTGCTTTAACCAACACTCCAGAAAACTCAAAGATATGGTCAAAACTATTTTAAAATTATCTCTTTAAATAATTCTCAATAATCATTTATCATTTAAAAATTACCTCTATTTTTTTTTAATTTTTAACGGTGAATATGCAAATAGTTAGTTTTTTTTCAGAAAACTATTCCAAATTGTCATTTAGTGAAAACAGCTCACTCACTAAAGATGATTTCGCAATTGACCTTTAAAAGACAAAAAGATCATAAATTACAATGATTGAATTATTACATGTGAGCACATTAACAAGATATATGTATTTATAGGGAAAGTTGTGTTAATATGTTTACATGTGATGTCCATTGATTTACTTGTTTCTATTCCTTCTAATGACAAAAACGACCTATAATAAACTTTTATAGTTCTTTTATTTTGGGGACAACTTCATTTAAAAGCAAGCCAACTATTAAGTCTTTGAAAAAATTCTCTGGACAGCCCTTTGTGGAAAGGTCAGTCAGTCAGCCTGAAGCTGAAAAGAGAGACAGACGGGTCTGGCACGACTTTTCCATCCACAAATTGATATTTCACCAAAACAACATTATAGGCATTATGAAATGAAATCCAATCGTGTGTGAGGAATGTATTTTCTTTCGAAATTACCATTGATAACCCTTTCGTCGAACTCACCAATGATTTGAATATTTTATTTTTGTGTTTTTATTTATGTAGACAAATATATATAATTGTTTCGGGCGAATTAAGACCGTCATCAGCACCTGAGAACAATGATACAAATATTGTTTGTAAAAGAATTGAAGTACATAAATAATTAGAGTTCATTTTCATAGTAATGATAGAACAATTTTACCAACATATCTGGTACAAAAAAACCTTCCAAAACATCTCAGACAAGTCTCTATTCACCATATCAATAAACGGAAATATCAACGGTTGATGATGGCACTGGGATAAATTCATAGCGTTCCATCACACACTATATCTAGATTATTTCATTTAATTAACTTTGTTGTCGCTAAAACTATATGGATATATGAAATAGCGAGGATAATGTTTTTTTATTAGGGAGAGAGAGGGTGCGATTTGTCTCTTAAGGGAAGAGTTATTACTCTAAGCTAAATTTACCTTTACTGTAGCACTAAAACTAGAGTCACGGGACGACTATTGGGTTACCTATAGATACTTGGACTATTTTCATTCTTTGATTGAATCTCCTAAAATAGAGGCAAAACATCTTGAAAAATAAATTTTGCACTGAAAGAACCCCCCCTCTCCCTCCCCAAAACCCTAGGTAGATACTTTGTTAACTGCTAATTTTATATTTATAGTGCACCTAATCTTTTATTGGCTCTTCTGGTTTTTTTTTACCGTGTCTCTTCTCCAGGATATACCACTAAATATATGGTTTAAATAAAAATTTAATTGAAATTTTCTATTAAGTGAACTCTGTTTAGGTATAGATAAGTATTGTTTTGTATGGATAATTATATGTATACCTAACATCCTTTATTTTTCTTATTAAAAAGTACAGAAGGATGTTCTAATAGTTTTGCTGAATCATTTCTAATCAATATGTGACAACAACTTCCGAAATCGAATCTGATTCGTCAAGTATCCAGAAGAAAACACTACATTGTAAGATTTGAACAAAAAAAAATACCAAAATTTCTACTTAATTATCAAAGTTTGGGTGGTAGGTAGGTAGCTCAAATAGGTATATTATGAACCATGATTTTTTTTTATCTTCAATGATACTAATAACTTATATAACATATCTAATATATTTTTGTATTAGGAATCAAATAAAATTTTTCAAATTTAAATTTTTTCTTAAATAAGTGCGGTCGATTGATTTTTGACTTGAATCTTTCTAAGAAATACTTCAAAATGATTAGAGTCCCATATAGATGCAAAAAATATAATTAATTAAAATTTTCTATTCAACTTTTAGAGTAAAAGTTTTGGTGTTTTTCATATTTTTGAGAATTTAAATTTTTCGTTATTTAATTATTCATTGGTAAAACTTCTCCATATCCTATTGATTGATTTTTCTTCTATGTATATTTGTGAGTAGTACCTATAGGTAAAGCTATTGCGTTTCTAATGGAGACAGGAGTAGTTACTCTTATACCCCCTCTTAAAACATACCACAATCAATTACGCAGATTTTAGGACAAGTATATTAGAAGAAAGAGAAGTTCTTAGTCGGCTATAAAGCTAATCGCGTTATTATGTTGCTAAACTTATCATATCTCGTGGGATTCTCTCAACATTCCAAGTTCCTTGGTTTTCTATAATATTTTATAAAATATTAATTTATTACCAATTCGAAATATTCAAAAAAAAAAAAAATCAAATATCGTTGAAAGAATATTAAAACTGAAACTATCTAATGCAAAAGTATCGGATTATAGGAATGAATAAATTGAAAAACCTATCTCCTAGATAGTGGCTTGTAATCTATTAAGAAACACGTTCGCTCGTTTGTAATAAATGTATAGATAAAAAAGTGACTTTAAGAGGCCTATAGAGGTCATAAATCCTTGGGGAAGGATCGGCTTTTCACCGCCTGCTTGTCTACCTTCCTCTCCGAGTCCAGGGGGGCCCAGGGGCCCTAATTCATCGCCAGGTCTCTTCTCTTTTCCCTCGAGACTCTCTATTTCTTTCGATTGTTCATTTCAATGCAAACCCAAACGTTTTGCTGACTTTTCGTTGCTCTTGATTGCTCGTTTTTGGTCCATGGTTGAGGATGACCGAGTGGTGACATCCCTGGGGGCACTTGACCCTATTCTCTTCTCGAAAGGAACAGAGCTCTCGACCAAATTATCTTACATCTTATGTATACGTGTTCCATCAATTCAGTGAATAGCTCATAATTTCTAGACATCGAATTCGTCGCCAAGATAACGTATTATAACACATTTTGAAGTTTTAAATAATATACTGTAACAAAATACCACAATTTGCTCCATTCAATTCAATTTTCGCTTTCACCTTTTCCTATTCAAATCCATCATTTTATTTCTACTTAGAGAATAAATGTTTAGTTATAATTTTTACATAATAAAATTTCAAAAGAAATGTTCAAAATACAATAGAAAAGATTTGGTCCCTTTCCAATTTAACTAATTGTCCAAAAGCAACGTTTATGACAATATAGGTAGGTATTGTTCCTTTTTTTCTTGGATGCAAGAGACTTAGGACTTATGGGTGTTGCGCCTTTTTACATGCTTATTATTAAAATAGAAAGAAGAAATTTAATATATATAATATAACTCACTTATGAACTTAAATCTTATACATTCTAAATCTAATTTTTTTTTTAATATCTACAATTTAAAGTAGGTATAATAGTTCAAAAGTAAAGAGGAAAAAATTCGATTAGTCCAATAAAAATTATACATCAACAATTATAAAAAAATATAACTTTACTTTTAAGACTTTTTAAAGTTAATTTGGTTAAACGTGTATAAGTATATACATACATAGTAGGTATTACTTGCTTAGTGAAACATTTTCAAGTACCTATAGTAAAGCGTGTTCTCAAGAATAAGAAGACTTATTGGGATGTGAGTCTTTCTCTAAAGCCACCCCCTCTTAGCCCCCAAAACAATAATTATAAGCAATTAGCTTGTTAGGGTTCCGTTTAAAAAGTAAAACGGCACCTTATTAGTACCGCTACAAGCCTGTCTATCAGAGTAATTGAATCGAATAATGATTATTTTTTGTGGTGGGGGAGAGGTCAAAAATAAAAAAAATGCTTTTTTTATCTTAGTATATGAGATATCCCTGCAGTCTTTTTAAGTATAATTAGGTTTAATTTATTTTGATTTAAAGATTTTGAGACAGATCCAAACTGACCATTTTTGTACCTGCGAGTGTTAAGAATTGGCTTAACTTAAAATTATGAAAAACTTTCACGAATTCAATCATTTCCTCCTTATCAACCCTAAATAAGAATGAATTTGATATCTAAAATATTTTGTGAGTTATAATCTTATAAACTTCGGTATGCCGTCAGACTCGCATTTGCCCAGGCTTATTAAAACTTTTGAGCCATCTATTATTATCTTGAGATATTTAAACAAGAGGCACGCGAATGAGAAATTTAAATTTAAATCAGGTGATTAAAGTATTCTTTCAAAATTTTGGAGAATTGTGCAATTTTCAAAGCAAACCCTTTAGGAAGTTTATGTCGGTGTTAGGTCTCTAGCATAGAACAAATTCAATTACTGAGTATATGCAAACGTTTTGAGATAGAAATCTGAAACTTAACTCAAAGATCAACTCATTAATACGGGGCAAATTTTATCTTTAGAGCTACAACAGTTCAAGAGCTTCTCATTAAACGATATGATTTTTTCTGATTTTCAGCATTTTTCATTTGAGAATTTGGGACTTAGACCAAAATTCAAACAGTTATTTGCAATACAAATTTTTTAGCACTAGATGAACTTTTTTGAGCTTGATAATGACAGAAATATCAAAATCCAAACACACAAACCGACAAATTTTTTTTTTTTAAGGAATTTGGTGTTGGTACTTGGTGAAACATTGAGTTACTTTCTGTTGCTCCTGAAGATGGGTTAGCCTCCCGAAATATATAGGTATATCGAGATTAAAGTCTCTCCAAAAATAAATTCCTTTTATTTTTATATCTTAATGTGATACCTACCAAGTATTTTTTATCCAATAAGACAAAAAATTATTTTTCTTCACATTTCAGACATTTCGAAACACAAACATATACTTTTACTAAAACAAAAATGAAATGTCGACTGAATATTCGGATTGCGATTTGAGAGTTATAGGAATGTTTTTAAAATTCCTCACCTTCCCATGAAACAACTTCCTTTGTGATGAAGATGTCTAGACACTTTGTTCAAGTAGACTGTAATAAAACGTTAAATCGTATAGGTATATGAATGTGGTTTAAGGAGTAATAAAAAAGTGATAATATCATTTTAGTTAATGAAAATTTAATACACAATTGGCCTAACTACTTGCGAAAAATTAAGAAACGTATATGAAACTATCGATCACATGTCTGAACCAATAAAAAGGCGATAGATAGTCAGTCAATAGAGAAATAAAAGATCAACAACACTAGGAATATCTCATTAGAAACAAAATTCAGAGTTTGTCATGTTGTTTGCATAAAAGTATATATACCTAGATATTAGAGAGTGTTCCTATTTTGGATATTTTCGAATATTTACGTGGACAGGGGCTCATATGGTTCTAAATAAATAAATAAAAATATCCCCCAAGTTTCAAGTCTCTATCTCAATTTTAACCTAGTGCTACACAGCGATTAAGTTTCCCATCTAAATAACTTGGGTTGTTGGCATTGAACGATCAATTTTTTATTCCGGCCAAAGTAATGGTTCAAAAAATTTGAAACTCTGTAGACTTTATCTTTATAATAGTAGCTATCGGTCAGAACTTTTACAGATTTTTAGCTATTATAATTTTGGAGTCTATAACTTACTAATGCTAAGACATAGCAGTTGTAACATGTAACTCCAAAATTGTAATAGAAAAAAATCTGTAAGGATAGCTACTATTATAAAGTTAAAGTCTACAAAGATTCAAATTTTTTGAACCAATACTTTGGCCGGAATAAAAAATTGATCGTTCAATGCCAAAAACCCCATGTTATTTAGATGGGAAACTTAATCACTATGTAGCAGCACTAGGTTAAAATTGAGATAGATACTTGAAACTTGGGGGATATTTTTTTTATTTATTTAGAACCATATGAGCCACCTGTCCGCTTAAATATTCGAAAATATCCAAAATAAGGAGCACCCTAATACATATAGGTGTATGTCTTTAATCATTGAAAAAGTGTCGCATTTATACAAGAATTCAGGTAAGACGGGGTAAGCTACTTCTGACATAAATAATACTATAGCAATAGTAGTTACAACAAACTGGGTTAAGTGTATCACAATTAATCTTAAAATAGGATTAGATATTATATTAGTTATAAGAGAGAAATATCATTCTCTTTTATTCTATAAAACTCATATAAAATCATCTAAAGAGCTATTGACTTGGAAACTGGAGCATAAAGCAAATAAAGATGACTATCTCAAATTTCTCAATGGTCCATTTCACATAGCAAATATTGATCAGTTTCTTTTCTATTCATTTCAAAAGAGAGTTTCTTTCCTCTTGATATATCTTCCATTCAACGATCACATCTCATTTTATAATGAACCAGTGGACCAAAAGAAATACTATCAAATCATGTTGTGATCTCAAAAGAAGATGTTTTCAGTTAAACCTGGGAATTTTACAAAAAAATTTATAAACAATGAATGAGAGGACATGTTTAGGAAAATATTACATACGTTCACTTTGAAATAAAACTTCATACTTATATTTAGAGATAGATATATAATTAATTATTAAATAAAAAAAATTCAATTTTTTTACCTGATGTAATTTTTTAAAGGAAGTCTTTAATATTTTAAGGTAAAAATTCTAAGAAAATTTAATGCTATTACAGTTTACTTATTTCATAATAATATAATAAGATGTGTTTCATTATAATTAATTTCTTTGAAAATCAACCTACTGGTTAAAAATAATTTATGTAGTAGCAGCGTCTAATAAAAACATCTATCGAAGTTAATTCGTTTGTATATCCTGTCTATTTATTAAATTTCTTAAATACTGATTAGTAATATAAATTTTAACATTTCTAGTACAGAAGGCCTTTAATAATCGGTTCTAATTACATGGTTGGATTAAAGAACAAGGAAAACATTCAGAATATATGAATAAAATTTATCCACGCTTCCATTAATCTCTTAATTGAAAATTTTTTAAAATTCTCCAATTTTTTTGTAAAACTGCTTAGTTAATTTTAATTTTTATTGAAATTTTTGTAAAAAAAAATTCAACATCCAACTGTTGCTTATAGGTAATTGTAAGAATATATTAACATTTAAAATGATCTATTATTAGATTTTTTTTGGTAAAAATATGTGCAGATTTTTTTTAAATATTTTAAAATATTTTTAATGATTCTCATTGATTTGCTTTATGTTTAATTTAATTTTATACTAAAATATTATGTTAATAGTTTAGATACAATGAAAACAAATATTTATACACCAAATATAGTATCTATCATTACATTTTATTAAACACATTTTAATCTATCATAATTATTATTATCCAAAATTGAAATTTAGTCAACAATTAAGGTTCCTTCGACAGTACCCCGCAAATCAAAATAAAATCTAAATTTTTTTTCAAATAAAATTAAAAATTTTATCACATAAATTAATTATTTTAATTTAGATGTTAGTTAACATCATTTTTAATCGGATAAATGAATTAATTTAATTAATAAATATAATAAATAAATATTTTTGACTTTTTATTTATTTTTAAGTTGAGCGGACTGATATTTTCGATCATTTAGATTTGAATATTTACAAAATTTGGATCAGAAAGTTTTTTTTTAACGTTACCTACGATAATTTATCTATATAAATAAAAGTTTTTTGTTTTTTTCTCATCATATGATTTGGCTAGATTAATCAAAATATATGCTTTCAGCCAACATTCCCTATTCACATACGTGTTAAAAGTCCGATTTTTAATAATTAATTACACGAAAACCCTTGGTCAGATCTTTTTCAAAAAAGTATTTTATACGTATTTGTTATCGATTAATAGCATATTAAAAATTCAGATTTTTAATCCAACATTGGCTTAATGTCCGAGCAACCTTAATTGACTTGTAAAGTAAGAAAATCACAAGAACCTCTACGTCCGTTCTCATGATATTCAAAGATAATAATTTTTTGAATTGATACAAGGAGATAGACAATATCTTAAACAATAGATGGAAATGCTATTTTCAATTTGCATTTCAAATAAAAAATAAAAATAATTTCTTTATTCAAATCACGGTTAATTAACAAACTAATTGATTTTGTCATCAATAGCTGAAAAGATCTTATCTCGTGAATGAATTCACAAAATGTGTATAATAGATAATAAAACAACCTTAGGCAGCAAATTTTTCTAGCACTGTTTCTATCTGCTCTGTAAACCAGGATCATCTAGTCCAGGATGATTGCTGATTCTGCTGCTTATTGCAATAAAAGGAAATAAGGCTAAACGTCCAGCATGTGGGCCTGTACCTATAGTGGCCCTGATGCAAGAAAAGTGGAAAAATGAGCTTATCCAACTTTGAAAAAATGCTCTATATATAGTTCATGCCATGGGGTATAAATAGCGCTATTTTTCAAAAGTTGGATAAGATAATTTTTCCACTTTTCTTGCATCAGGGCCACTATAGGTACAGGCCCACTACTGGAGGGTTTACATTGAATAAAGAAGGATTTCCTTGAAAAAGAGGAAAGCGAGATGGATAGCGGTCAAGGAGTTGGGTTGTTTGATGAGCAACAAATTCGTCGAGAGGGCTGCTAACCGGAGGGTGGTTTTCTTTTAGGCCAGGGCCGCGTCAACCAACTGGGTGGCGTGTTCATCAACGGGCGTCCTCTCCCTAATCATATCCGGCTCAAGATCGTCGAATTGGCTGCGAGCGGTGTGCGTCCGTGCGTCATCTCACGTCAACTTCGGGTGTCCCACGGCTGTGTCAGCAAGATCCTCAACCGTTACCAGGAGACGGGTTCCATCCGCCCCGGTGTCATCGGAGGTAGTAAACCGCGAGTTGCCACTCCCGCTGTGGAGGGCCGCATCGCACACTATCGCCGCGAGAACCCTGGCATCTTCAGTTGGGAGATTCGCGACAAGTACGTCTCTTCAGTTAATCAAGTTAAACTGTGTTTAACTCTAATGCACATCATTTCCGAACTACAGTGAAACTCCTCAAATCCGAACGAGTTATTTTTTGACAAATTTAAGTTTGGGTAGGTGTTTTCCAAGCTTCCAAGATCTCCGCAGTAAGTTCACACTTATATTTTCCCACATTGTGCAACCCAGTAAATAACGTCATCTTTTGTAACTTTCTTCAGCTTCTCAAGTGTAGAACCATTTTCTTCAATAAGATTTCCAAACCACCATTTTTCGGCTAATCCGAACAAATTGAAATCCGAACAGGCTACAGCTCCAATTAGTTCGGATTTGATGGGTTTCACTGTATTTTCAAACCAGCATCTAAACATTTATATTCAACTTCATAAAAAAAGACTATATCTCTAATCTAACTATATATCGCATCCCTGTTTCAATAGGGCCATATCCCTAAAAATTTCAAAATTGACTTTTTTTGCCCAACGTACCTATACATTACTAGGGTACCTACAAAATATAAAAGTGCCATATCAATATTTTCAATAAATTCCGCCAAACGTGACTATTACCATACATTAGCTTATTTCTATACTGCAAGGATTTTTGTTTTGTCTCTCCTGTAAAATTAACATTTATGAGGTTATGGCACTATTAAAACAGGGGTGCGATGAATATTTATCCAAAATATTATTCTTATTAACTTCAGAAGTCAATTTTTCTATTCCCAGCTATTAAAATCCTCATTTTCTGTGATGTTGAAAAAGTCCACCCTACAAAAAATAATTTATATATGAGATAATATTGTTCTTTGTGTGGTTGTGTGCCAGCAGGCTGGTCAAGGATGGCCTATGTGACAGAAGTAGCGCGCCATCCGTCTCCGCCATCTCGAAACTTCTGCGGGGCAAAGATGGTCCCGACGACGTCAAAAAACTAGATCCTGACTGTGAGTGTTCTCTCGCATGCTTGCTTGCTTTTCTAATTTGCCTTGAGTTTCCCATTTATCAATGAGACCTTTCATATATCTTATTAATATATATTATGTGTATATCTCTTCTGAAAGAACTTTTTGATTATTTTTTTCCCTATGATTTGCGCTCCACCTCGATTTTAAACTATTTCAAAAGAACTGGCTCAATTAAAATTTTTTTATAGAAACCAAATGTTCCTTTAAGTCATGAAAACTTAAAATATTCTTACAAATTTTATAATATTCTTTATAAATTAAATAGGTAGGTAAATTTATAAATAAATTTCCCGAAGATAATAAACATTTACCTAAATTTACTTTGTGTAAACTAAACTTGTTTACATTCATCTTAAATAACATGGTAATTATTAGTAGGTATATCGTCAATTAATCATGAGATATTCAGTATTTTTTAAAGAAAGTTATTTTCCACTTTTAGCCCCATTAGTGGAAGCATGAAATTCCACTACCTTCATGGATGACAAAGTGGCTGAAATTTTATGAGACATGTATACATAAACAGATACTTATCTGAAAGTTATTGAGGAGAACATTTCTGGTTTCCAAAAATGTTTTTTTTATATTATAATTTATTATTAGATTAGTTAGAATCTTACCTACTCATCTTTTTACACTAAATTAATTGATAATTGTTAAATTCTGAAAACCTATGGGTTTAATATTAAAGTTTCGTAACTTAAAATGATTAGTATTGTGCTGATATTTATATATGTGATCTAAAATACAATCATATCTATAAAAGTTTTACTTAGAGAAAGTCGTGTAGGTTTTATGTGAAACATGATATTAATTAATAAAGTAAAGGGTGTGTAGTTTCACAGTGAATGAAATAAAACTCAAAGAGATTTATACAAACTCAATATATTTCAGATTATTAGTCCATCATCAGGAGTTATATATAGGAAATATATTGAGTTTTATAAACCTCTTTGAATTTTATTTCATTCACTGTGAAACTACACACCCTTTACTTTATTAATCTATAAAAGTATAGGTATTACTGCTTAGTGTGATAAAGGAATAAAATAAATCAATATACCTTTGAAGAAAACTTTTTCCCTGTACGAAAAATGGGTTTTTACGGCTATATCACATTACACATTTTAATTTGTCGATTTTTACTATTTGAAATAGTAGAATTTAAAATTTAAGGTTGAGTATTAATTAAAGTCACATCAATAAATTACTAAATTTCTTATCAAATAATATTCATTAAGATGGCACTTTTTACCATTTGAAAATTGCATCTTTTCTTGTTATTATTTCACTCACAACATTAGAATAGATGATTATTTTTTGTATTTTCACCTTTTACTTAGTTAATATTTCAGAATTTGCCTTCTTGGCACCGAGTTACTATTTGAAATAGTAAAAACTAACCAGAATCTGAGCATAATTTGACATTTATTTTTTCCGTGTAGTATTTGAAATTGTACCAATATTAAGATGAAAATTCGGGAATTAACTTATTAATAATGAATTTATAAAATATAGTAAACATAGGTACTAATTATTTTCACATTGTTCGTAGTTAACCATATTTTCATTTTCGTCAAAGAGAATATCTACAAGAGTTCCCTAATAAATTATTTATTGTCATACAGTTGTCTCCTGGGGCCTACAGTTCTAAGAGAAGCCTATACAATATGATGATATTCCGTACTCAGCTTTTGAACATTAAACTTTATTTTTCTCCCACAATAGCAAATTGAGTTATTCGAAAATGATTTATATCCTCTTTCTTATAGATAATGTATTCCAACTTCTGAATGAGAATGTTTAGCATAGCAATAAATATAGTATTAAAAGAAAATTGGTTCTTAAAGTTTTTTTTCTTTAATAGTTAAAATTCATTTAATTTATTAATTTTTTCTAAAAATATCATAGGAATTTTGTTTTTTCTTAGTTTACAAATATTTCGATAGTATAGGTATATGTTACAGTAAAAACTCGTTTTTAGTAAGAGCGGGTTCTTACTAGTTAAAACGCCTTTCACTGAATACCTTTGTGGCAACTAAATTTACTGATGTTGGATGAGTATGCTCTAAAGCAGGGGTCGGCAACCTGCGGCTCGCGAGCCACATGCGGCTATTTCGATGTGAAGATGCGGCTTTATTTTAAATCAAAAATCAAATTTATATATATCTAATCCTAATCAAATACCATAATATTGAATTAAATATGTTAGTGGCTCTTTAAAAACTGGGAAATTTTGTAAATTATAACTTTTGGCTTTTCAGTCTCAAAAGGTTGCCTACCCCTGCTCTAAAGCTTTAGAATCTTCATTTTTGACCTTCCGTCTCACTTTGGGTGTTTATTTTCAAAAAAATTTTTAAAAGAAAATGTCAAAAATAGTTTTTTTTTCATGAAAAAATAGTAATTTTTGACATTTTCGCTTAGAAAATTTTGAAAATAAACACCCAAATAAGGCGGAAGTTCACAAATGAAGAATCTAGACGTTTGGATCAAACTCAACCAATATTTGTAAATTCCATTTGCCACAAAGGTATTCAGTGAAACGTGTTTTAACTAGTAAGAACCCGTTCTTACTAAAAACGGGTTTTTACTGTAACAGATATACTAAATTAATCAAAATATCTTAATGGAAACGCAAATTTTCCTTTGGAAAATTTGAACAGGACGAAAGTAATTCTTTCGAGACGCATTCTTCCCGGGTCAATCCATGATAGAGATAGATGGCCAGGATGGCCTTTGACATCCAAACATTTGATTGGAAGTATAAATCTTTTTCTCTTTGCTGTCAAAAATTACACGGGCCTTGATCCAGGATTTCGTCGCTCTCTCAAACTCTATCGGAACACACCGCGTGTTTTTTACATTCTCGAATCTATTTCTAAAATTTTATCAAAAATACAATCGCTTCATTTCTCACTCTTCAAAGTGACATCTGACAAAATGAATTTGACTTTAGAAAAAATAAAAAAAATCCACCAAGATTTATTATATTTAATTATGAACGGGAAAAACCTTCGAACTGTCATCTCTCATTTGTTTCTTCATTATATATCTCTCGACGTTGGTTCTAATTTTTTACGACCTGTGAACATAAAAAATATTATGACTATTAACTCGTAAAAATAATTTATTTAGAAAATTTGAAATCATTTCTCTCTAACAAGAACTTTGAATGTTTTTTATTTGTGTAAAATTATTTGTGGTGCTGAAATTGATAAATTGAATTTCCTATTAGATTCAAAAACTATAGCCAAATGATATTCTTCTAAATTAAATAACATATTTAATGGAATTTATATTTATTATTTCAATTCATCACCCAAATCCTTATATGGAAGAAGCACCTTACAAACAATTAGGAGATTTTATTGCGAAAACATTGTTGAATTAAAGATCAATTTTTGATAACGACTGCGGAAATCAATATAACAATCTAAACTATAATTAATTAATGCCTAGCCAGCTAGCTACCTTAGCATACTGAAAGCATTCCTTCCCATAGATATCATAGAAATTGAAAAAAATATTGATGTACTTTTTTACTTCCTGCAGTTTACCAATCATACTCGTGCTTCTTGCATCTCTCTGGAAGTAATCGGGGATACAAAAAGCTGGAAGTTGTAACCTCTTATATGACTTATTACACGGATAATATATCTACCTGAACTAAATTAGTACTTATGCATCAATTTTAATATGGCATCGTTTACAGGAGTTGTCGCTTGTCCTTATATATGTTGCAGTAAAAACCCGTTTTTTAGTAAGAACACGTTCTTACTAGTTAAAATGACTTTAAATGAATAACTTTGTGGCAACTAGGGTTGGTTAAGTTTGGTTCAAAGGTCTAGAATCTTCATTTTTGACATTCCGCCTCATTTTGTGTGTTTATTTTCAAAATGTCAAAAATTACATCCTCTACAATTTAGCTTCTAATTTTTGACATTTTACTTTAAAATTTTTTGAAAAATAAACACCCAAAATGAGGCGGAAGGTCAAAAATGAAGATGCTAGACCTTTGAAGCCAAACTCAACCAACCTCAGTGAACTCTAATTGCCACAAAGTTATTCAGTGAAACGCGTTTTAACTAGTAACAACGCGTTCTTTCTAAGAACGGGTTTTTACTGCAACATATACATCAAGTTCATTTCAAAATTATAACTTTTTCGAATAAGGTTAAGTTGTAGTAAAGGGATAAATAGTTCGCTTATTATAAACAATTATTTATATGTGCTTATAAAATGATTTTAAAAATAGTGAATTATTTTTCGAACTACTTGTTTGATTCTTCAACTAATGATTTGTTCCTTGTACTTAGGCACTGTGTAAACTAAGTCTATCTAGATTAGAATTGCAATTACTATAATCCATTAGCCCATTGGGTTAATAAACCATGGATAAAGCATGGGTGGTTTAAACCAAAAAATTTGCAAAATATTAAAATAATACCTTTAGAAATATCATTGCAGTATCGAAAGGGGGAATTTTTAATTTAGTTTATAAATAAATTATTAGATACCTAAGTCTTCAACAAGGATCCACTCTAATGACATATGTACAAATCTATCTCTGAATAATTTGTTAAAGAACCTATTCCATTTTTATAATCATGTCACTATAATTAGTCATCATTTGTCTCCGTCGGGTCTCGTCTCTATGCAGGCAGTGAATGTGCTTGAGTAATTCATGAGGATGTCTGATCGACGCGGATGAGGACAGAGGGACAGATACACGCACATGAACTGACAGACAGACAGACAGACAGACGGAGAGCAGGAACAGGAGGAGCAGGGGACCAGGAGGGTTGGACCAAAGCATCACGCACCAGTAGTGCAACATTTATCTTGTCCGACCGCGAGCTAATATATGGCTTTTTAAACGGTGGCTTAACTTTCGTCTGCTCCACCTCCAACTCATCACGACCCTTGCCTGCCTCTTTAAGATGCCAACATTTCTTACCCAAGTGTTATTTTTCAATTATTTAAGCCACCGATTGCTATAATAAAAATGATTTTCGATAAACATCCTTTGAAGGCTTGGATCACTCCTGCATATATGGATGCATCATGTTGCCACTTACGGAACGATACAGTTTTAGAAATTAATGTTTTCTTTAGCCTTTAGTTAGAAAAGGAGGGATTTTAGTTTGAAAGAAAAGAGACCATGAAAAATTAGTATCAAATGAAACGATCCATTGATGCTGTCAGTTGCTACTCGTATATAGATTAAATGAATCTTAGGATTACTACTCATTTAGCTTCAGGAATCATGCCCTTTGAATTTATATATTTACATCTATATAGTGTTAGAGAAAATTAAATTGGTAGATATATCAAATTTAAAGAAGGTTCTAGAAGAAGTTTGCCGTAAAAAATCGTCAGGAAAAAAAACAAACGAAAGATAAAGCCAACATAAATGGTTATAAATATTAAGTAAGTTTCAGAAATATCTTTAATAAATTGCTTTAATTTATATATAAGAAATTTAAGTAATGTTCCAACGCCTAAAAAGTATGCAACCAGAGATTTTTATAGAAATGCCCCAAGCTTACCCCGCAGGCGTTTATAAATGGACGGGTTCTGCAAATACATATATTACCATATATTATTTTATTTTAAAATATACGTTCTTATAGCAAATCAAAACCTACCCTTTAGGCGTTCATAAAATATAGGTGCATAGTGCAAATATATATATTTTTTTAGAATAAAAAAAAATCCAAGACTATCTTAAAGTGAAAGAATTATGGGTGATACGGAGATAAGTAGTGGCTTTAAACGAGTCTTAGAACTGATTACTTTATGTTGATACAATTTGAGCTCCTCTAATACATAACTTTACCCTTGTAGATCTATAGATTTACCATTTTGTTAAGCTACTGACAAAGTTTAATATCTTTAAACCCCTTCATATTAAATTCTTGTCTATAATGCTCAGAATCCTATAGAACTAAAAAAATACAAGATAGAAATTTTAATCCTCCACCCGGATTCGTGGGATTCTGATGGGGATCAGAGTTAGGAGAAGAGGAGAGAGTCCAGAGGACATGTATAGGGTTGGTGGGGTGAATGATGATCGGAGGTGGGTCTAGGGGGAAAATATAGGGTCAGTGGTGTGAATGGGGATTAGAGGAGGCTAGCAAGAGATCCGCATCGCCGACCCTGTATATTCTTAAACTTATTATTTTAAATCATTTGTCTTTTGATTTATATGCATTTTGGTGAGGATCAATGTAGTTTTTTATGTGATTGTTTGTGTATATAAGTGAAAAAAAATTATATATTATTATATTAATTTGGTAAATAGAATTTATCCGGAACTTGAACTCGAAAATTCGCTGTGGAAATCAGAGACACTGAATATTCTGCTAGTTAGGCTCTAGGTATATATAATAAGTGTTTTTATTATTATATACCTATTTTATGAACATTTTTAAAGAAATATAAAGGTCGTCATACTTGAAATGAGACCATCTAAGTAAATACGAGGAGCAAATGACAGGAACATTTATTTATTATTAAATTAGGTAATTAGTATAATTTTATATAAATAAATAAACCTTTATTACTCGACCTGCTTAAAATAATGATGAATTGTTTTTCTTTTTTTATAATTTAGCAAATTTATTGCGTTTTGGTCTATACATAATATTCAACATCGAAAAATTTATACTTTATTAGATATTTATTATTTTGTCAAAATAGTTAGTACCTGAATGTGTTAGCAAACTTTATATAGGCTTTACTTAAAAAAAATCAATGAAAGTTTTAAAACGAAATTTTAAATTTATATTATATTTAATATTAAGATTAGAGGCTAATTAGCCTTTGGTTGAAATCGGACCAAAAATTAAGGGTGATAAGAATTGTAAAAATATAAGCCCTTTATTGTGCCATATGGACTAAATTTTGCCCAGTTAGCCTTTAAGCCCTTAGGGAACTATCAATATAAATATCAGCTACCTAAATTGGCCGAGGGATGGCTCAGGGGTATGGTAAATTCATGAGATATTTTAACCTAACAATATTATCTTCTGAAATTGTTTTCTACATATTAAATCACACGCCCCTTCATTTAATCTATCATTCTTTTTTTCAATCAAGGAACCTCGTGAACATAAACCCTCGTATATCATGTTAGATAAATTATATTCTATTGTTTAATATAGCGATCTAAATTGTAGGGATGAGCTATCTTCATGAGAGGCTATTGAAAAGGGCATCACCTCTCCCTACTAAATTTCCCTGGATAATTAAGAAAGGATACATTAGTCAGTGGAATTTATTGGATGCTTTTTTTCAAAGGTAGAGCATTTAATTTAATAGTATACCTATACATTTCTCGAAAAATAAAAATGAAATTCCTTTTATTATCGCTATTTTTACTGAAGAATTCACAAAATGTAACAAAAACATATTTTAATATCGAATTATTTCTAGCTCATATAGTTTGAAAAAAATTATTGTAACATGAATTTTCGGCTTTTTAGTAATTGCCATTGGCTCTTACCTTTACTAATAATGAAAGGCCTAGACTTTAAAAGTAGGTTTAATTATAATTTTTAATTTAATATGAAAGTTCTAGAGACTAGAGGAAAGTTTAAGTAATTACAATTTTTTAATTTAATTTAATAATTAAACAACTTGACAGCTTTCTACCTAATATAGGTATATTATATATATATATATATATATATATATATATATATATATATATATATATATATAATAATAAAATAAATATTAAAGAATGAATTAACAAAACAAAAAAAAATGGTAAAAACACACGTTTTCATTGTAAGCGTGTAGTTTCGTAAGCTTAGACTAGTGCGATAAAACATCTCATTATATGTACAAACACCTATTCTTATACCTATACCCACTTTTTTATATCATACCTACACCTTAAGGCAAAACCAGAAAAAACCACTAAATCAAAAAAGAATACAAATTACTATCATTTTTTGAGATTGGATAGGTCGTTCATGTACCATATAGCGTTGATGTTTTTTTTTTATGTCGGGAACCCGAGTTCAAATCTTGTGCAGATTATTCATAAATTTAACCCTCAATAAACTGACTCCTAACTCACTTATTTATACAATCATAAACACATTTTCAGATACAAACATTGGTATCGGCCGAAATGAAAAAGGATCAGAAAGTAATGTGTTTGAATTTCTATTACCTACCTACTCGGTACATCTCATGCGAAGCGGAAAAATTGCTTATTTTGTGCTTAATGTCTAAAAATCATTTTCAACCATTACTTTTTCTGTATATTTGTCTGTAATCCGATAACAAAGATAACTCAAAAACGGAAATTTGTAAAAAGTTCTTGCGCTAAAATGTTTGCATTTCCAATGCGGAGAAAAGATTAGATTTTGTGTTCTCCAGCTTTCAAACTTTCGGTTCAAAAAGTGCGGAAAACATCATTTTATAAACATGTCTGTTGATCTCAGTTGTATGAATGTTGTTAGAGTTCGTGGCTGTGATGGAACTGTATTAGAAGAAGCGGATACCGCCAAAGTTGGATGCGCTGGGTTCAATAAAACACTGAATAAAACGTTTCGCCCTGAATTCCCAATTAACTGAAGATGGTCAAATAAATTCAGGCCGAAACGTTTTATTCAGGGTGTTTTATTGAACCCAGCGCATCCAGCTTTGGCGGATACCTCCTCCTTCATCTAATATCATTTGATAAAATCAGGAAAAACGGGTAATGATAAAAACGTAAAAATAATCACTTTGGTTTATTTGAGCTTGAAAGCTTGGATTATATCCACTTAAGGAAATTTGTATGTCGGTTGGTAAAGTCTTTGTAAAAGTTGACAAAGGGTAAAATCTTAGAATTCACCTTGTGCCCGTCGAGATAGTTAATCAGATGAAAGTGGGTGTCATCTGATTGGCCATCCGGTCCAGCATAAGGTGAATTCTAAGGTTTTACCCTTTGTCAACTTTTACAATGACTTTACCAACCGACATACAACTGGCCCTTAGCCAAATTCAGATTTTTTTTACTTATCAGTCTACAAGATAGAACATTTGGAGAATTTATCAGCGAGTACCGTACTTATATCTCGTGGATCTTTCGATTAACTTTACAGCCTCTATGATTTGTTGGTGTAAATGATTTTGTTTGACGCTTGACTATATCATTGATATAGTCAATTGTGGTGGTGTGATGGCTATAGTGATGTTCTGATTGCAAAGCGAACTAACGAGCGGAAAATCTCCCCCGGCTTAAGATGTTCCGAACGAGATAAATCAGCTTTTGGTGGTGGTGTCCGCCTAATTAATTAACTGGGCGGTTCTGCTTATCAGCGTATCTTGAGTTAGTTGGTGGCAGCCGGCGCGCCGCCCACCGCTCCTCGATTAAACACCTCTTAGCCGGTAAACGCTAATCACCTGCGGCTGCCTGTCCATAGACTCGGCTTGATTAATTAAGCTTTTCTTCAAATACCACGAGGGCCCAAAAGCCTTCTTCGGGTTAATTAATTATGCGTATATTTATAGCCATCAGAAACCCAATGGCGATATGCCCTTCCTCCCTTCACTTTGAGAAGCTAATATCCAAAGGGGAAGAACATCAAAAATAATTGAATTGAAAGCTAAACCTACTAATCTAATCCAAATGCCTATTTACAATCAGAAGAGACCCAAGTGCTTATTTCCTAACAAGTTAGTTCAATTCAAGGGGTGCGTTTTTCTTATTTGAAAGATAAATGTTTCATTTCTCATTAGAAACTGCGTAATAGGGAAGGCATCCTACCTGTTGCTCTTATTATAGTTCCGGACATGTTATGTAAAGTTCAATCAGATTTTCCAATAATAATGATAATAAATTTAATTAATTAATAATTCTCTAATTTATTTTTCTAAAATACTAATCCAACAATCTTAAGGAGAAATCAATTAGAGTAGGTATATTTGATCCCATATGTTGTTCTCTATCTGATACAAAATAACATATTTCTATACCTATATATAAATGCATATATACCTATTGCATCTGTATATTATATATAATTTATTTGTTCAAGACTAGATAGTTTCTAAAATTTGACGTCCATCATCAGTTTTTAATTAAAGATATAGGTAAATTCCTTTTGTTTTAATATTAAGCTGTCTTTACGAATTAATCCTGATGCTTGTAAAGTTAGGGTTTTTTTGAGCCCATGGAAATCAACATACAGAATATTTATAATTTAAAAAAATGATGATGAAAGTTAGACTTTCGAAAATATAGCCTCTTACAAATAAATTATACTATATATAAATATACATTTATAATGTATAAGTATAGGTATAAATTTATTTGCATCAAATATAAAAAATCACATTGATTTCCCCTCAAGAATCAAGAACACTCATCAAACTAAATCTTTTCAATTTTCTAATCTAATCTAAAGTCTGTAGATACTATATAATCAGAAATGACAAAAGTTAATATTTTCTAGCAGGTTATTTCGGTTCAAGGGGTTTACTTTAAAGACACTTGAATCTTCGCCAAGAAAACAAAAAAAAACTTTTTTTAGTATATAAATTAGAATTTGATTTTCTAAATAGGTACTACATATTTCTCAGCAGTTTGGCTAAGTTCAAGCTGTTTGCCTTTTTTATTTGAAAAATTTGTTTCATTTTTCATTAGAAACAGGTTATAAAGGCATCCTACCTGTCGATCTTAATTCCAAAGACGATAATTAAAGTCATTAGATTCCATTTTCAAAAAAAATAATTATTATTATCAATTACTAGGTAATAATTTATAATTCAAAAATTTGTTTTTTCTAAAGCATAATAAGTACTATATATTAAAAGTTTAAATTCATCCATAATTTCAGTTAATAGAGCTTTTAATACTGTAATAAAATTCAAATAAAATCATGTGATAAAGAACACTTTTTAATTTAATTAATAATGTTTGTTCTCGGTCAAAGAGATTTATAGGTACTTCCTGATAGAAAAGTATATCGTATATCGTATCATGAACTATTTATTCCATCTGAGTCCAGTTAGATGCAACATTCTGCGGAACTAATACAGTGACTTTTCTTTCGATTTTGTAAAACCTATATTTTTAATTATAATAAGTTGAGAGTAAAATTTATTGTTTGTTTCTTAGTCTTTTGGGGAATAAACATTTTTTTAACGCAGTATTTTATAAATAAATTGATCCAATGCATAAAAACGTCCTAAAAATCTAATTTTTGATAAGAGATCATTTAATTGAGGGTATTTTTACTATGAAATGCAGCAACTCGTAATTGAGAGTGGAGACTTTAATAAATGAGCATAGGTATTCTCAGCAAGGCGTTTTTGATGGTTCGCTTTTCACCCTTCAAACGAGTCTTTCGTGGCAACCGGAAAAAGGCAAATTAAAAGCATGGTTTGATGAAAAAAAAGTGCGGAGGCCAGAAAGTCAAACTTTGGGATTGTTTTGTTAGTTAAATATCGAGAACAGCTTGCGAGTCATTTCCTTCAGGAGCGAGGCCTGTGAATAGGACCAGAGCAGGGAGTCAGGCAGAAATCCTGTGCTAAATATCCTATTATTTATTGACTCCACTCAACCAAATTAATATCATCACAATCAATTACATCAATATCGATTACCAAACGGCTCTTCTACAAATTCATTATGAACACAAAACACAAAAGAGAAAAGATATCCGATGAAAAATTATAGAATTAGATAAAATGGCACCTTCTTAAAGAATAAAGTGACTTACTTTTTATACATAAATAAATAATAGACACTTCACTGAAAATCTCGATTTTAAATTTCTAAGCAATAAATTAAAGATTGTGTCTTTTGTTTAATATAAATAAGTATTTGTCTCTAATTTCAAAGGCCCTTGGACTTCCAATTTTTTCCAAAAAAAAAGAAGTAAATTCATCACTTATGAACAAAATTCTTTCAAGTACCAATATTTACCTATATATCAGACTGAAGATAAAAGCAAGTCAAAAATATATAAAAATATCTTATTATATTAAACAAGCAATTCTTGTATTTATAGATATATATAGAATCGGTTTCTCGAAAACGGCTATATATCGATTTGTATGAAATTCATGGGTTAGGGGGTTTTTATGTCGGCAATTCGATCTGACACGGTCTCATCTTCGGCTAAGTTGTTTTTGATGGGTTTTTGATAATTGAAATAATTATTCCCAGGGGCTGTCTCGATAAAAATGTATAATTACATTTTTATTTAATTTCCTTTTAATAAATAATTTGGTTTTTTATTTTAAATCCCACAAAAATATCATTACAGATATATTATTATATATTAGAATTTGCCAATTTAATTAATTAAAGGTATTTTTCTATAAAATAATTTATTAGAATATCAATTTCATTCTCTTAAAAAATCCGACAATTCTAGAGATTGTATCTACCCTCCTTCTTTAGGATTTAAAAGAGTCAACGAAAGAACCTCTGTGTATATTAATATTATTTTTAATTGCAATTACATTCAAAAGTTTGTGGCCAGGGATACGCCTTGATGATGGCCATAGCGGGTGTAAACGTTTGTAAAAATATAAATTAAATTTTATTTCAATTTTATTTGATTTTGGGTGCCATTAAAAATCGACCTTTTTACCTGTAAAATTAAAAATAATATTAATATATCGCCTTTAATTGAATCAAAAAATTACCGAGCATTTCTGCGTGTTCCAGATACTTTATATTAAGCAAGTAGATCATATATTTTATCCCTTTAACTTTGAATAAAAATTGAAAACTTATTTATATTTTTTGCTATTTCTCTCTCTCTCTCTTAATTTTTTCCTCAAAAATTAGCTATTTATTAATAGATATAAAATTAAACAATAACAAACAATTTATTTCAAATTAATTGTCCTTAAAATTTATTTCCAAAATTTCAAAAAAATTTCTAATTATATATCTAGTAAATCACCACCTAGCAAAAGTATCCGGAATTTTTAGTCCGATCAGAGTTTTTATATTTTAAATTCAAAATTTAAAATTTAATTGTAAAGTCGGTTCACATGGGATCGGGTAGAAAGGAAGGAAGCTAGCTAGGTAAAACGGACATGAAGCAGGCAGGCGTGGCGTGTGCCTTTTACGTCAGCCAATCAACAAGCAGCAATGGAGACGCCTACCAATCACATTCCACTTCCCCCCCCCCCCCCCCCCCCACCGCCACTCTAGATCTTTTCTTAACTCATCCTGATTTGTATAGGCCATTCCAATTGGTCATACAAAATGCGCTGCTTTATTTATTTAAGGTAGTTTAGTTTCACCATATGGGGTTTCTTAGGATTTTTTTGAAATTTAGATAGATTATTATTTAAATACTTCTACATCGATTGGTGAAAACGAAATTTATGAACAATATAGTGCCGGAGATATTAAATTCCAAAGATAGAGTTTTTCAGACTCTTATACACTATTGCACTATACCTACGGGATATCCGAAAGTTTACATACATATTTAATTACACTTAAGAAACTCTTCTTACCATTGTTATAAAAAACTAAACCAACATTAAACAATAACTAATACATTTTTTAAGAAAATTTTAATTGATAGTTACAACCGAGGGGTGAACCGCGATTGGAATTAGGTGTACACCGTCTTTGGAATTACTTTGGAATTCATTAGATAATCTATTGTCATCTATTGTCTTCTACTCGGAAATGAAAGTGGAAGTGGAAGTAGGTGTACACGATTTTAGGTCGCCGTTCACCCCTCGGTTACAACACAGTTTCTGAGATAATAATGAATAAATAATAAAAATGGAATAATTAAAAATTTACACTAAAAACAAGCTGGCTACAAAGCATTTATTTAACCTAAAAATTGGGTTAACTTTAGTACTTTTTTGACGTTTTTTCGCCTCAGCCATTATCACAACAGCTTTCAATCGCTTATTAAGAACTTTTTGTTTTAAAATCTTCCTTTACAATGTATTTTATCTGACATTTCTATGATAAAATATATACAAGCTCGGGCAGTGTTGCTAGATTTGTCAAACGAGCACGGGATTGACTAGTAGTGGTACATAAACAGCAAAAAGTTTTGGGCTTATGAATTATGAATACTTATTGTCTGTTCTATATACTCTAGCATTAACTTTTTGCTAGTATATTGTCGCGAAACAACTACCTTAAACACCTACACACTTCTAGTTAACGATTTATTTTGTCATTCGAATTCCTCCCTCTGAGTTAATTCTATCTAACTAGTCTTTTATTTTATTTCGGTATTTCTATCTAAAATTAACCCTATTTCGAAAAAAATATACAAATATTAAAAAAAATTCAATCATTCCTTTGGTTTATTACTCATATATCACTATACGATAAATATAGTTATTTATAGTCAATTTTAAGACCAGTATTATTTGATTAAATTTTAACCACACAAGATTATTTTAATATCCACTAATAAAAAATATTTTATGACTATCTCAAAGAATAACTCATTAAAAAAACTACATTTTATTAGGATATTATAACTAAATAAATATTCCCTTTAACTACGATACAACAAATAGAACAGGTAGTTTCTCTATACATAAAAAATGGATTATTTTTTGATTTTTAATTTCTTAATCATTTATTTAATTTAAGAATAGTTAAAAATATAGGTATTATATTTTTATTCAAATATTTTATTGAGATAAACAGCAGTTTATTTCATTAATTTTAATAACGTTTCTATTATCTACCTATATTCTATTTTATACCTATAAATATTTATATTTTATTATAGTAGGATTAATTAGAAATTTCTTTTAATTATTTTATTATTTTTTTATTTAATAAACATAAATATATTTTACAGTTATAGGTGTTAAAATATATCTATAGACGAAAAATAGAATGAAAAATAATTATTTATTATTAATTGAAAACTTTCTATTTCACCTCTTGTTTTCTTGTGATGGGAATAGGTACTGTGTGTTCCATTAAATGAATATTAGAAAAAGAATCTTGTATATTATCTGGTGGAATCATGGATTACGTGCATTAAAGTCTCTAGAGTCTAGAGGAAGAGAATCGCTATAGAAATATATTAAAAACAAACAAAAAAAAAATAAAATACTTTTTATCACATTCTTAAGAAAATAATCTCTATTTAATTGATAATATACTAATAGAATTAATTTAACTTAATAAACTTTGATTGGATCTTAAAATCCGAATTAATTTTTCCACGTTTTGAGGTCTCCTATTAGCAGAATTAAATTTAAACATTTCGGAAGTCACTTTTTGTTCAAATTATCCATTTATTTGAGGTGTTTTGAAGGTTTTTTAATTTTATTAAAAACTTTTATTAATTAATTTTAGAGAAAAAAATTTTCTAAATTTTTTTATCAAAAATAAGCACACTAGAAGGTGTAACATAAATAAATAAATAAATAAATAAATCTTTATTTCTCGACCTGCTTAGAGGCACAAGTCCTCGGTGGCTAGGTCCTCCAAACATCAATACAATCTAGCATTCATGTCCTGAGTTCATTACAGATAGGTACTTGAATTATCAAAAATAAAATATTCAGAATAGGTGAAGAACAAAGGATTTATGCATCCAGTTCTTAATAATAATATTTAATATTCATTAATTGGAGTTTTCTAGAACATTCACATTTATTGATAATCTCTCTCCCGAACTAAAATTTGTCAGAACTTGTCTTTTAGATCTTTGCACGTTCTTACATGTCAATAGATAATGGATAGTCAGTGATTATTATATATGTGATCCTTTTAAAAAATAAACAAGCAATTGGGGTTTTCTAGAACAATCACAATTGATAATTTCTCTCCTCAACTAAAACTTGTCAGGACTTGTCTTTTAGATCTTTGTGCGTTCTTACATCCCAATAGATAATAGGTAGTCAGTGATTATTATATATGTGACTCTTAAAAAATAAATTATCGTTCCTCATATCCTTCTTTAATCCCATTCGATTTAAACCAGGGCTGTCCAACTCGTGGCCCAATATAAAGCCATAAAATTCCTTAAAACTTTGAGATTTATAAGTAGATACTGGAAAACACACAACAATTTGGCTTGATAATTTTTCGGTCGGGTTAGGCTAGGGGTTAGAGTACCAGCCTGCTAACCAAATGGACCCGGGTTCGAATCCGACTCGAGGCATCCGGCCAAAATCTGATCCCTGAGTAGAGACAAATTAAAAAAAAATAAGTATTGTAAATTGGCTTATGGCTAGAAAGACCGAAAAGCCAAAAAAAAATATTGTCTCTTTATTAGAATAATTTATATTAATTATCTAGCCAGGAAAAAATAAACAAATACTAATAGGTACATAATATCACTTTTTTTAAGAATATATTTACATATACGAGAATATATTTTCCAGTATAAATTTAAAAAAAGTAAAATTAGAAGCTCAATATGAGCTAAAAAAATATTAAAGTTCTTATTTCTACATTATTAACCATCTTTTTTGAATAACAAATATCAATAGAATTATAATATTTTACCCGCCGTCCTAGACAATTTTTTTCTTCAAATGTGCCCCGTGTAAGCCAAAAGGTTGGACACCCCTGATGCACTGATTTGGACATAAGAAGGGGCTACGCCTAAGGTGCTAGAAAATAAATTTAAATGTAATGCAATCTTTTTTCAGATTATATAATCTAGTGGGTATCTATAGTAGGTATATATCTAAAGCTGAAGTTTTGTTTTCATGCACCCTTCCCTATATTAACGAATAAATTCAAGAGGGTTTACCTGGGAGATAGCGATGGAAGGCTAATCGTAATTTGTTTTTTATTATATTTACTAATTATAAAATTATAACTATAAGATTATATAGTCTCTTAATTTCTGTAAAAAATAGATTTTCAAATTTTTTGAAGTCAAAATATTAACGTAGGAATAATTTGTTGATTTGGGCCTTAAAGGAAAAAGTAGAATTTCTTTTCTATTTGACCACCACTCTACTCGCAATTCTGTTGGGTGTTTGCGAACTATGGTGTCTAATTGTGGTAGGTAATAAGGAAAATTTATTTAACTACCTATCCCTTTCTGTAAATATCTAATCATCGAAGTTCCCATCAAAAAATCTTATCGCCTATACTGTTCGACCCACATAAATAATATATGATGATTACAAACAAATATGGTACATAGAAAAAAAATCAAATGAATATCATAAAGCTTTGAGTTCAACGTGTAGGATTAATAATCAATCGAAGGGGATATCGAAGGCTGGCCCTTCTTTTCTTTGGTGGCCTACGGTCATGTTTTCTTTTAAATAACTTTGCATAATAATATAGAATTTAATTATTAATTCCCATTTATTATCTGCTGATATCTGAATAGTATCGATCGTCTTCCATTTGTGTATATGTAATTTCATGAATAGATAATCGAAGGTCTATTACATAATAATCCTTTTTTTTCTTAAATTTTCCCGATCTTATCTGGTGCGATTGACCCATTAAATATTCGTCTAGAGGGAGGGAGGCATCCAGTCATTTACCATATAAATAGGTCCAGAAATTCCTTAATTCCTGTGGGATTGACACTTTGGGCTAAGCTGAAGCCTCCGTTGGGCCCCCTTTGAGCCCCCTTTGAGCCGCCGCGCCGCCGCCACGCCTCCGTTTTCAAGGGGGCCCCGCGCGTGCCCCCCTCACTCACACCCTTTGCTAGAAAACATCTGTAGGGTCAACACCGGGTCACAAAACACACGGCTCTTTTTTAAAAGCCGACCGCTGGGTGCGTCGGTGTGAGCCTGAGCCTCTACTAGTGAAACCAATGACATCGGCCCTGTGTATGCCTGACAGGGACAAATGTGTGTGCGGTGGCGAGAGGCTCTGTGTGGTCCACTGGTACAGGTTGATTTATTTGCCCGGTCAATTACCGGTCAATCAGTCGGAACGTTATGGAAATCGGCCTGTGAGAACGAACCCGAGCTCAGGCTCAGCCACCTGCTCCCTTCTCCCAGGGATTCGCATTGCTATTAAAACTGACATAACTTCTCTCCTTTCGGAACACGGTTTCGTCTTTTCACTAAATCCCAGGATAAAATACTGATTGTTCACGGAAACTTATCCAAAATTATATCTACATATATACCTAAACCTAGCAACATCAGCTCATAAACAAATATTTTATATTTAAAAATTTTTATACTTTGAAACTAATAAAAAGTCATATTCAGATAAAATGAAACAGAAATGTGTATTTTTATTAAAAGAAAATATTTTTTGAAAATTCTTTTGCAACCATATAACCAACAGTCGATTCCTGAAATGAAATATAAAAAAGAAAATGTCGTGTAACTTACATAATTTTGTTATTTATTTCTCAGAATGGATATATTCACCCGTTGGGGATTGAACCCAAGTGCAAAAAAGCATTCCGGGCCAATGACTTGTCCTCGAACCAAAAGCAATCTAACACATATTTACTTTTAACTTTTAAGGAGTTCGGTGTTGGTTCTAGGTGAATTATTTTAATATAATAAAACTTGAGTAAGATACGAGGTAGGTTTGTGAAACCTACCTCGTATCTTACTCAAGTTTTATTACATATTTCACACGTTAATTTTTTTTATTTTTTACTTAGAGATTTAATTTTCATCATTAAAAAATTTCACGATGAAGTGTCTTCAAGTCTAAAAATACACTCAAACCATATATGATAATTTAAATAAAATTTAGGAAGTGTTTCGATCCATAGTAATTTTCGAGATTATTTTATTTTGACCTAATTTTAAATATATGAGTCATTCTTGTCTAATGAATGCGCGTTTAAATCGATTACTTATTTGAATGTGGTCAAAAAAATATTGATAATTTATTAAAAGGGATGACTGCCATATTCACTTTTTGCTTATTAATAATATTCAATGTAAATATGATGAATAAAAAATAATTGGCTAGCCCCACTACCATGCGCGTTAAATATTTAACAATTGACTGCTTAAACTCAACATTTCAAAAAAAAATAAAATAAATAAATAAAAAGCAATCGTCTGCGTCTCAAGGTTGACAAATCTTAAATTATTCTATTCTATAGTTCGTAGGAATTGTTACTTCATGTAAAATTAAAATAAAATTAATTTAATATCATCGTTTCATTTCTTAACACTTTCTCGATATTTTTTCAATCTCTTAAATTGATTGTATCACGTTAGTCATAGTAGGTAAATATTCTTTTTTCAAAATGATCATAGTTCAATAATATAAATTAATCAAAAAATAAATCTCTTGCTGGGCACTTAATAATTCTAAAATTCTAAAATTATCAACCAAAGAATAAACTGATGCATTTTTATATTAATTTTTATGAATGAATTAACCATAAAATGAAGGAGAGGGGGAAATATTATACTAACATGAAACAATCAATTCAAGAGAGCTTGAAAAAGTCTCAAATAAAGAGGCAAATTGAAGATCACACTAAAAAATCTTAAATTTGCGACTTTAAAAAATAATATTTTAGACCGAGAGTTAGTGAACATTTTGAACGGAAATTCTTATTCGCCGAATCCAGTCGTTTTTAGGGGTAAATGACCACTGAAGATGTCAAAAATATTGTAAAATCAACTCATTTCAGGACATACCCAATGAAAATATTTACTTTTTTATACGTGTATCAGATCTAGTTAAAAATTCTAAACTTGTACTCAGCAAACGCCTGAATATAGGCAATCCATTCGTCACCGCTTCTTCAGAGCTGCGTAAAATTTAGGCTCTAGCGTAAAGTAGGTACTTGAGTTGTTATTAGAGTTTATCGATAAAAATGGGATGGTCAAAGTATTAAATTAATTATTATTACTATTTATTTATTTATTTATTATAAGAAAATTCAATGTAAATAATCATTTGGCAATAGATTTTTCCTTATTAATTTCAAAATAACATGTAAATACAAAAGATGCCTAGAATTAAATAAAATCTCTATGAAATGCGTCTTAGCGTCTTGAAGGATATTGAAAGATTTAGTTAGTATTCAGAAAAAATGAAGCCAGAGGAGAAATTCCTGTCTCGAGAAGTCATAGAGATATAAATGACTTATCGTGAATGAAGTGAATGTGATGATGATCAAAGAGAAAATTCCAATATAAAGATTATTTAAAAGTAAAATGAACTTGATGAAAATAAATCTCTTAAGAATTATAAAAAAAAAATATTTAAAATGGAAATATATTATCCAAATATTTTTAAACTCATTTCCACAGCATTATTTTTCCAAGATTTATAGTATTTCTTATAAAACTATTTTCCTGTCTTTTAATATAAAATGTATATATATTTATATTCATTTTTCTCAACTGCAATCACAAATTCGTTTTTATGAAAGTTCCTTTATGCATTGATTTATTGTCGGATTAAACCTCATAATTTAAGCTTATTCCTTATTATATTAATAGATGTTTCACAGAAATAACTTTTCTCCTATAAGTACTGACAATCAAAATATAACTCATAAATATATTTAATTGAATTGAATTTATTTTCTAATCCTGCCCGAAGATTTCTTCATTCGACTATTGCATTTCTTAGAATTGCTAATAATTGTTAATAAAAGCCGGAATATATTGACAGTGGTATTTTATTTATTCATTAATTTATTCATTTTTTCAACGACTAAAAGTCTCAATTTACAAAATTATAAAATTATTATTTTAATTAGTATTTCATATAGAGATGAATGGATATAATATCATTTAAATATCTTTAAAATAATTATTTTTCACACCCTTAAAAAAATCAGAAAAGTAGGCAAGGGTCCCCCTTTATCAACACTTTATGGATTTTGAAAGAAAAAGAAAATATAATTTACTTCAAAATTTTAATATTATTTTAATTATTATTGATGAATGGATATAATTTCATTTAAATATCTTTAAAATAATTACTTTTTACACTCTTCAAAAAATCAGAAAAGTAGGTAAGGGTTCCCCCCTTATCATCACTTTATGGATTTTGTTAGAAAAATAAAATATAATTTACTTCAAAATTTTAATATTACCTATTTTATTTATTCATTTCTTTTGATTAAAGTAAGAATTCAAAGAAGGAAACAATCTCAGACATAAAGAATTAATAAATTGGGAAAGAGATTTATCAAAATAGTTATTTTAAGGTGTTTTCTTTGAGTCCCTCTTTTTTAAGGAAATTGTGTCAAGCTGTTTTTCCAAACAGGATAACATTTGTTTTGCGAAGTCAATGGTGGGAAAAAGGCCTGCTGTGCGGGTGGCAACAAGGGCGTGAAACCTCAAAGAGCCGCCGCCAAAGCAGCCCTTATTCATCTTCCTTTTGCTCAATTTTGTTCAATGCTAATATTCCACACACTCGAATGTGTTTGAGAGCATTGTCAGTTGGATAGTAAATAGATTACCTAAATGAAGGACGAGATGGATGGACCAGAACACCTTCGACCAACTGACTGATGTTAAAGAGCCCAAGACCTATGCAGAGCAGACATCGATCTTGACGCCGCGTCAAATACCCCATTACACTTTAGAATCTTCAATGAAGCAGGTTATAATTATACTGAAAATATATCACGGCTGTGAATAGACTTGGGATAAAATTCGTATAAATCATCGTAGTTTTCATTTAGGATGAGTGTGAAAGCGATCTTTCAAGGGACGAGTGTGGCCTGTTCGTGCATTGATGTCATCACAGAGCCTGATCGTGCGTGTGGGCAATTTATCGACCCGGGACGTTTAGTCAATTAGCGCGGGCGGTGGGTCCTGGGCCCCCTGCGGGGCTAACCCCCGGGACCCAAATATTAAGGCCAGCAGGCTATATTACTCTTGGATAAATATTACACCCAACATTATTCTTCAGCAGCTTTCTAATTAATTTTTAGGCATAATTAATTTATCTTCGAGATATTTTCCAATTTTTCAAACTCAAAGTATATATTAATCTATTTCTTTTTTTCATAGATCTAATAAATATAATAAAAGTCTCATAATAATTTATTTATTTGTTGAATTTCAATTCAAACTTAGATGAGCCAGGATGTATAAATAAATGTATATAGAAAATTAATAGAATTAATTAATAAATAGGAACTTAACCTTTGTAGTCATACAACGGCAATAAATTAAGTTAGCTCATTTCTATAATTAAATATATCATATACAAATAAGGTAGGCATATTTCTTTCCTTTTGTGTAAAAAGCTGATTGATTATTACTCTATCTACTAACACTTCTAAAAAAAAGTTTTAATTAAAATTTTAATTAATTTTCTATTTACACCGATTATGGTCAAACCAGATAAAATTTTAAAGATTTGATTTTTCGTATTAGAGGGCCACATAACTATTATTATACATTTCTTGAATACAATTATCTTTAAAATCATATTATGATAACATCTTTTTCAATCTTTTACCGATTATAATAATGATAAATGTTGTATTATTCGCACCCATAATACATTTGTAGCAGAAATAGCAGGGAATTGGACAAAAATTAAAAACACAAATTTTTTATTAAATGGGCCAGACGTTTCGTCAATTTAGTTTCACTTCCTCAGAGGCCCATTTTATCACTCTTTGTCAAAAAACAATTTCACTATACGACAAAACATTATTAATCTTTTTTTAAATACATTCCTAGCTCCAATTATCAACAATCTTGGACTTATCTTAAACAATTAAAAAAAAAAAAATTGTTGTTTTTATAGGAAACGTTTGGCCTACTCTGTATTGTTAATTTGTGTCCAATTTTCTGCTATTCCTGTTATAATAATGATAGTTTAATAAAAATTACATATTTATTAAGGTATAGAAAACTAAACATTCTTATGTACTTAAGGGGGTTCGGGAGTATTTATCATTTTTCTAAGGAAATTCTCAATTTTTACCATCGAATTGATGTATTAAATATTTATTCCCGAAATTTGAAGTTGATCGTCTGTCCCATTACCGAGAAATAAATTATTGAAAATTGTTATTTTAACATGGAAATAAATGGACCGAGCTTTTAAAAGGGCTATAACTTCTATACAAATTATACCATTCTCAACAGATTTATACATATCAATAATTCAACTTTTATGAATCGATGATACATTTTTCAATAGATTTGACAGTCTAGTTAATTAGTTATTCATAAATGTAAAAATAAAAACTTATTTATAGCCAACACAATACAACAAAAGAACTAGTGTAGAATTCCAACTCTATTTCTTGAAATCGTTTTTGTGTTAAATAAATGTTTTTATAAGGAAAAAAATTTCTCTCAATATTCTTTTTATGAATATTATCAAAACAAAGATTTTTATTCGAAATTAACCTCATTATTAACAATTTTTTTATTAAAAAATTTAGTAGGCAAAAGTTGTCACTCTGCATAAATACAAAAGATTTTTGTGAAGATCAACCAGATAGATAAGCTGTCAAGAACTCTCTTAATGTAGATTTTTATCTTTAGTGAAATACTATTTATTTTAGACGTAGGTAGTTATTAAGCACGCAAATAATTATTTCTTTGATTGTGTTATTCTTGGCAGATTAAAAGTTGCATGTATAAATAATGTTAAACAATGATTTTTCAAAAGACACAAAAGAATAAGATTTATTGACATATAAAAGTGAGCATATAAGAAAGAAGAATCAGAGTCCCATTTAAAAGGCTGTGAATAGAGCGCGAACGAATCGGTTTGATATTTATTAGCGTGCAAACGAACCGAATAGGATTGATGTTTGCCGCTGGCGTTCCATTCATCTCCAAATACTTAACGTCAATAATATATATATATAATCCATAGTATCCAAGTTGAACTGGCCGGAAACGTAGCAGGAGCGCGTCTTGATCGTAACGGCCGTAGCCGCGATTATAAACGGTTTAAATTGTGAGGGTGCTCACCATTGAGATAGGCCGTCACGGTATCCATTTCGTCACACGAGACACACGACAAAGGGTGGCCGGGGGTGGGCCCCGGAACTCCCTTCTTCCCTATTGGAGCCCTAGACATGAGACATTTGCGATTTGAGAGTGAGGGTTGAATCGGGGAGGGCGCATTCGCCATGGCCAGGTGGAGAGCAGCGCTTGCAATTGGACATGCTCCCCCGAGAACACAAAATGCACAGTGAACACCCTCCCTGTTTCTTTCGGCCCGGTGCTGTTGCAGTACTCTCTCCTCCCCATCCAATCTGCAGATTTGGAGAGAAACAGGAGTCTGCATCTCTGCCAAAAATACTCACCCTAGATGTCACAGAAATTGATCGAAACGTACACTAAATGACCAAGTTATGTTACATTATCTAAAAATCAAATTCTATTTACCCCTACTTCTTGTAATATTTGTTAAACGGCTTCGCGCATATGGAAAAAGGGCCATTTTGTTATTTTTCTTAATTTTAACATTTAGGGAAAGAGGTGTTGGTTTATAGTGAAACATATTAAGCACAGGAGTTTTTTAAAAAGGTTATAAAGTGGTGTTTCACAAGCAAAAATTAAAATTAAAAAAAATTCTTCAATTATATTTTTATAGTTTTATTTTAAATACTCTAAACATATTACGGGTTTTTAGCTCATCATCAGGAGTTTGAGTTTAGAAAAGTCTTTTGTAAAGGAAAATATTTTCAATCTGTTCGATAACTGGCATATTTGTGTTTGCTAAGTATGATTATTTATAAAATGACAAATATGCAAAGAAGTTAATTTGTTTGAGCCCTGAGGAAGTCAATAAAGTTGACGAAATGTTGGCAAAAAATAAAAAATATTTGCATAAGTTATCGTATTTCCCTACAACAACTTATTAATTTAATCGATGGTCATAAATAATCAAAAGAATTTTTTTTTAATTTTTATTTTTACTTGTGAAACACCACTATAACTTTTTTAAAAAACTCTTGTGCTTAATTTTACCCTTTGAATTTGGCATGGATTAAAATTAAAACTATTTACTTTTGATATTTTAATTGGTAATAAAGGATATACAGTGGGTGACCAAATTATTATACTCAAATGATATTTATCAAGTAAATTTATTTTATTCAAACTTTTAAAAAAATTTAGTTTAGTTATCTAGTCTAATAACTCTTTTGGACTGGCCTGGCAACCCGCCAGAACTCAACCCAATCGAAAATGTATGGGCAGCCCTAAAAAAAGAAATTTGCAAAGATAAAATAATTATTTATAAAAGGGACTTGGTAGAAAATCTTATTTAAGCTAGGTTCAATACCCCTATGCACTTTAAGAAATGGCCAAATAATGCATTGCCAGCATGCAGCATCGCATACAAAATGTGATTTCTCGAAAGGGAGGATTCACTAAATCAGGGGTGTCCAACATTTTGGCTTGCTTACACGTGCCACATTTGAAGAAAAAGGACCTCCTTAACGGACAATTATTTCAATAATTAATAGTTGACTATAAGTATTTATATAAATTCGAAGTATATGTACCAATGTACCTATATATTTAGTGTAGGTAATCATTTAAATTCTTGGATAAATATTAAATTATATTATGATGATATTAAAATAGAATTAAATTACACTATATAAGAAAATTATTATATTAATAAGTAAGTATATGTCAAGGTAGGTTTCACAAAATTAATTAATTTTGTGAAACCTACCTTGATAAAAAGGGGACTTGGTAGAAAATCTTATTTAAGCTAGGTTCAATACCCCTATGCACTTTAGAAAATGGCCAAAAAATGCATTGCCAACACGGCATCATAGAAAATGTGATTTCTCGAAAGGGAGGATTCACTAAATCGAAGTGTCCAACATTTTGGCTTGCTTACACGTGCCACATTTGAAGAAAAAGGACCTCCTTAACGGACAATTATTTCAATAATTAATAGTTGACTATAAGTATTTATATAAATTCGAAGTATATGTACCAATGTACCTATATATTTAGTGTAGGTAATCATTTAAATTCTTGGATAAATATTAAGTATTATGATGATATTAAATAAATTAAATTACACTATATAAGAGAAAATTATTATATTAATAAATTAAATGTAAATGTCAAGGTAGGTTTCACAAAATTAATTAATTTTGTGAAACCTACCTTGAAATTTTATTTAGAAATTATTTAAAAATGTTTCACCTTGAACCGACACCTCACTCTTTAAAAATTAATTATCATATTATAGAAAAACTAAAAAGTTAATTTATGGTATATATATTGGTTTTTCTAGAAGTTCGTTTCTTGTTTTGTATTTCCCATAACAAAAACTTTCAATTTAACTTCCAATTTTTTATACCTAGGTATATTTTTTTTAATGACATTTTTTTCAAATTTTTTTGCCCAAGAAAAATAAATTATGTTTCCGTTTTACTTAAAAATCGTATACCTTTAAGCTCGAATTGAATATAAATAAACACCCTGCGAGATTTGGTTCTCACCAGTGCCGCCCCTTAGGGTTAGTCTAACCCAATGACAGAGTGTCACAAAGGGTGACATCGTACTGGGGGACTGGGACCACCCTAAAATGTTTCCCTCCCATATTTCGTCAGCGAATAAGCTCCGGACAATCTGAGTTCTTTGTGTCGGACCCAAGCAAATAATCTATTCAGTTTTTATCAAAGGCCGCGTTCATGAATATTAAACGGTAGTGATATACAATATAGTTTGAATTAGATATTAAAAGGGCTGTCGGAAGGGCTAATAGTTTTAATCATGTTGATTCTTTGGATGTTCAAATGATTGCGATCACCAGTAAAGAGCAGAACGAATTCAATAATAATTATTTTGGAAATATATAATAAAGGCGTCAATAAATCTCTTTTTTAATCATCCATAGAAAGAAATTCCCATTATTATGGATATAAACGATTTAAATTATTACCTGGAATATTAATATTTACTTAATAATTCAAATAAAGAATATTTTTTGCTTTAATATACAAATTCAGCATAGAATTTTACTATATTCTTACTATTTTTTTTTTTCATTTAGTTCTTCAAAATATTTCATTTTTTTTTTTCGTTTTTAATATTTTTTATATAATATCGTAAAAAAAATACATTTCCCAAAATATGGAAAAAAAAGATAGATTTTTCATTTAAGGATGTTCGGGACATATCTGAGACAGATCTGGTTGATCTTCGCAAAAATCTTTTGTATTTCTGCAGACTGACAACTTCTCCCTAAATTACTAAATTTTTTAATAAAAAAATTGTTAACAATGAGGTTAATTTCGAATAAAAATCTGTTTTGATAATATTAATAAAAAAGAATATTGAGATAAATTTTTTCTCATTATAAAAACATTTATTTAACACAAAAACGATTTCAAGAAATAGAATTGGAATTCTACACTAGTGTTTTTGTTTTATTCTATTGGCTGTATATAACTTTTTATTTTTACATTTATGAATAACTAATTAACTAGACTGTCAAATCTATTGAAAAATGTATCATTCGATTCATAAAAATCTGTATAAATTTGTTGAAAATTGTATAATTTGTATAAAAGTTATAGCCCTTTTAAAAGCTCGGTCCATTTACTTCAATGTTAAAAGGACAATTTTCAATAATTTATTTCTCGATAATGGGACAGACGATCAACTTCAAATTTCGGGCATAAATATTTAATACATCAATGATGAAAATTTGAGAATTTTCTTATAAAAATGATAAACATTCACGATCCCCCTTAATCTTTTTAGGTGAGTGACTAAAATTTAAAAATAATAATAATATCTAGTAATAATCATAATTTTTTATATTTTAATTTGAAATTGATGAAATTTGATTTGTTCTAAATAATGCAATATTTTAATTGTATTTTTCATTACTTATCATTTCCATTTTTATTTAAAAAAAAAAACTTTCTACAAAAAAGTTTAAATTAAGAAATCAAATGAAAATAAATGTTTTTGAGTTTTTTATTTTCCGTTCTTAAATAATTATTCAATTAAAAAACACCATGTTCTAGATAAAGGTCCCAGGTATAAATTAATGAGACACCTTACACGTATAATTAGATTGAATTGAGCGAGTCCGCGCATTCGAAAGGGAACTTTTTATTTAGACCTATAGTTTCATGAAATCAGAGTGAAATCGAATTATGGCTAATAATATGAATGTCGTAATATAATAGGCTAGGTGGGAAGGGCAGATTGAAGCGAGATGCCGGCTCGAAGGGCCGACTCCCTCTCGGGCTAAATGCGTTTGATCCCGAGCCGCGCGCGAACACGCATATTTTAAGAGGCAAATCCGCCCGCGGGCATCAGAAACCAACTTCGCGCATTCTTCATTCAATCCACGTCCCGCTAAACTAATATTATCAAATCGAATTGGAATCAGAGAACCGGTTGGTTTATTAAATTATTTCAACTCGTTCATATATTAAAATTCCTCTATTAAAATGACTTATTTATTGTTGATTGAACAATAAATTTCCTAAAGAGAAAAAAAAAAATTCGTCGACAAAAGATAAAAAAAACATTTTGCCAGTAAAAATTAATTCATCAAAATTGTAAAATAAAACAATTTTCTGTTTAAAATTATAGTGAATGTAATACAGTATAATTATGCAGATGATGCGGCAGCTAGATCAAAATTTCCAGGGAAATCCATTAGAATAATGAATAGGAATTAAGCATAATTTCATTCAACACTATAAACTAATATTAGGTGCAGTTTGTGTGGTCACAATCGATCCAGTGTGATAACATCAGTCTACAATAAAATGCTACGGTGGAAAATAGAAGAAAAAAATATTTAAATATTAAAATGACAGAAAATATCTAGATAAAATTGCAAGAATTTTTTTCATCTACACCACTTATTTGAATTTTATTGAAAAAATAACGTTAAAAAATTTTGTCATTCAAAGGATTCATTTGGATAATTGAATAAATTATTTTTAGGTATACATAATGTGACCATACGTCCCGCTTTGGGAGGGACAGTCCAGCTTTCGGGCTGTCTATTCCGCTATCCCCATCGAGAGCAAAAATGTCCCGATTTTGCAAATAGACCAGATTTATATACACTGAGAAAAAAATGTGGGTTTATCAAAAAATCATAAGAGATCTTTTTTGTAGAGCGCTCAATTCCCTACAAAAGTCAGTTCTGATCTTATCGATATCTTAATTCATTCATGATCATGAGTTATAGAAATCTAAAGTATTTATTTAGAAATATCTAATCCTAACTTCTAAATATATTATAAATGCAAACGTAACTCTGTATGTCTGTTACATTTTCACGCCTAAACCGATTTTGATGAAATAGACTACTTTTTGTCGCGAAAATAAGACTGAAGAGGATGAAATAGGGGCTGAAAGGGGATTCTAGGAAAAAAACCCTGGTATTTAGACAACTGTATCGGCAGATCCGTTAAGGGTATGACTAGCGCATGACCAGACGGCGTTCATGCCTATTATTCCCCTGCCGATCTATTTGTACACTCAACATAAAAGAAAACTGGATACTCTAAAATTAAATAAAAAAAACTAATAAAATCATTTTTTTTAATTCATTATTATTATGAGACCGTCAAAAACAATTTTCTTAAGTAGACAAAATATTAATAAAAACAAAGAGGCTAAGTGAAAGCCGAACTTGCAAACCATAGGTATCATAATTTTTCCATATTACATCCAATCTAATTATTTTATAGCAATCAAATAATATCTATTGAAAGTACTCAGCCATAGCAACTAAGATAGAAAGGTGGATTATTTTTACGTGCCCCTGGAAATAATAGTCAAAGTGAAGATAGAGACTGTCCTCTCTGTCATTAATATCAAATGAAAAAAATCTAATGATAAATTTAAAAAAATATTTTAGGCGGTTATTGATGAATTTTACGAAAATAAAATACAATTTTCAAAAATAAAGGGTCCTATTTTGGACAGCATCCTCTGGCTAAAAAGTCACCACCGCCCCTGATATATATAAATTTATTTATTTATACTTTTGAGGTGGGAAAAATGATACCCATTAATTTTTTATAAAATGATTTAAAAAATTATTTTTTATTTTATTTTTTATTTTGTATTATACTAGTAGGTATATATAATGTATTTTAAAATATCTTATATTCACTAATTTTGAATTATGGGTTGTTTAAAAAACTATTTAATCATTATAAGCTCTATAAATAATTTTTAAAAAATTAGCACGATTAAATATTATAAAAAAATTAAATTAATAAAAATATTGTTTATAAAAAACAAAGATGATTGATGACTTGGAAGAAAAAAAATTATAGTTTAAAATAGGGTTTAATAAAAATATTTTTTAATTTTCTTAAAATATTGTCTGTTAATAGCAAAAAGTCGATCTTTAGCTTGAGCAGAATATAATAGCTCTCTGTAATCGAAAGCATATGTTAGTCGATGTATGGTAGATGAGTATTTGTCAAGGGGCTGTCAAAATGTCACACACGGTGACATGTTGTTCTTTAGGCGGGAAATACTAAGAGAGGCAAAGAACAAGAAAAAAAAAAGAATAATATTATTAACTCGAAAAAAATTTTCTTTCGGTCTTTTTGAAGTTAAAATTATTTAAGCCTCTTCTCACTACCGAACAAGAAGTATAGATTTCAAAGTTAAAAAAAATCAAGATAATAATCCATAAAACTTTAACTACTTAGTATTTAATATATTCAAAGAAAACTTGAACTACTACTAAGTAGTTATGGAAAGAGATGATGTTGAATTTTCTCTTTCTTAACCAATAATACTAATAAATATACTATATATCATTTAAAATAAGACTCGCCAGCTAGTTAAAAATCCATTGAAAACAAACCGATCACAAATACATCAGTCTATTCGTTTATACTTATTTATAGTTATACTTAGAGACTGAAACTTACTTTTACTTTTTTAATCGTTCAAGTTAGGCTCCATCCAGAACCATCTTCGACTCCTGAATGTTCCCAGAGATTTATCATTCTTCTAGAACAGGGGTGTCCAACCCGTCGCCCGCGGGCCTCATGCTGCCCAGCATTGCAATGAGTGTGGCCCAGCATAAAATCATAAACTTCCTTAAAACATTGAGATTTATATGTAGAGATATATTTATTCCCTTTTTCGAAATTGAATGTACATTTGTACAATACGTAAAGTTTTTTTCAAGAATAAAATTCACTAAAAGCAAAATTATAACCTCAACTATATTATAAGATTAAAAAAATAATAAAGTTTCGAATATTTATAAAAAATATTCTTCTTCTCATATTTTCATTTTCTAAAATATTTATTATTTCAGTAATTTATATGCTACGACACTAACCAAGTCTATAGTTATCATAAGCAGAGAAGAAATTGGGGTTTTCTAGAACAATCACAATTAATTGATAATTTCTCTCCTGGACTAAAACTTGTCAGGACTTGTATTTTCGATCTTTGCACGTTCTTAGATGTCAATAGATAATAATGGATAGTCAGGAATTATTATATCCGTTGCCCTTTTAAAAATAAATTATCATTCCTTATATCTTTCTTTAATTCCATTCGATTTAAACCATGGCTGTCCAACCAGTGGTCCAATATAAAGTCATAAAATTCCTTAAAGATTTATATGTAGATTCTCGAAAACACACAACAATTTGGCTTCATAATTTTTTTTCTCTAAAATAAGAAATCTGAAAATCTACTGTGAAGTTTTTGAAAAATCAAAGTGCTAATTTTAAATTTGGAATTTGGAACTAGATTTCAAGATTTTAGAAAAAATAATCATCATTTTGGACTATTTTCGACTCCTTTTTGATTAGAAATAAATTTTCTATTTGGAAACTTTCTGATTGAATGTTCTAGAACAACAATTAGATACCGATCTGAAAGAAAAATTGAATATTGCCTCTTTATTAGAATTTCATATTAATTATCAAGCCAGGAAAAATTATAAACAAATACTAATACATGATATCACTTTTTGTATGTATGTAGGTATGTATTTACATATACGAGAAGCTATATAACTAAATAAATATTTTCAAGTATGTTCTAGAATGTAGTTAATCTTGTCTAATTAGTTGTTGCATTTTCTTACATCCGACAAGGACCACTGCATTCCGTAGCCCTTATCATCAAAAAATAAATTCGTTGACTTAGAAGCATTGTCTTATGTAAAGATTCACTTGCAATACCTTCCATATCAATTCCAATGTAATGCAAGCAATACGACTAGGATTAGGTCGATTGTAAATTAATAAAGTAAAGGGTGTGTAGTTTCACAGTAAATGAACTATACACCCTTTACTTTATTAATTAATATCATGTTTCACCTAAAACCTACACCACTTTCCCTAAGTAAAATCGATTGTAAATATATAGTGTAGTAAAAACTGATCACCTTACCCGATTCGACCCTACTTCATTGTTGTTGACTACAATATAAGAAAAATGTTAATTAATTTTCTATTTAAGATTTAAGGATTACCTAAACAGAAAACCTTAGAAAATAATAGGATATCTGAATATTTTTATGATAATGTCAGCCGATTATCTTGAATTAAGCAATCGAAGATCAGAGTATCGATAATAAAAAAAAAGGGATCTAGATGGGTATCAATTTCACCTGTAAGAGAAATCTTTGAACTCGAAACCACACGCGATCTTTTCATATGATTAAAATGTGGCTTTTGGCTGGCCTAAAAGACGTCCTTATAAATAATTGTAGTGTATTTGTGATTCGGGCTTGTAATCGGTCGGCCGGCGGTAGAATTAATTAGATAGCGAGGGTTCTATGCACCGAAAGCGCGCCAGCTTGACTAAGACCAGGTTCGGATCAAGCCGGACAAGGATTAGAGCAAGCCTCCTGGTCCAGGCAGGCGGCTTTCCAGCAAAAATAACGGGGAGGAGACCGGGTCCTCAGGTAATGTTCTTTCAATCCTTGTCTGCCGGCGGCATTTACATCAGCCTCTTTCGATTATATCATTTCTTTTAACATTTATTGAAACATTTAAGCAACAAAATTCATTAGAAACACTAATTTGAAGTAGGTATTCCCTAATTCATTCAACAGATTCATTAATTTTATATTCCAAATTGTTATTCAGTTCCATTATCAGAATAATTAGATGTGACAAATCAGAGGAACAATTAAACACCGTGTTAAAACATGCGATCAATTGCAACATTTCGCCAATTTATTGTGGCTTCATCAGGCTCTATACATACAAAATAAATACAAATGAATCATTCACAATCATCAAAATCAATTCAGAGATAATATAATATAATTACCTTGATCAAATTTTTAAAACACTTTGTCATTTAATTCTTTTCTTACTAATTAGAATACATATATAATACCAAGATGAACACTTATTATACAACATCATTGATTATTTAGAGTAGCAATGGATTCAACCAGACCAACTGTACACCTTCGACTGATTCAAAAGAATTTAAAAAGTACAGAAATAACTCATATCAATATATTATAATATTTAATCTAATAAATGTGTTCATATTGGTATATATAACATATATGTATTCTAATTAGTAAGAAAAGAAATGAAGTGTTTTAAAAATTTGATCAAGGTAATTATATTATGTCTGGGTTGATTTTGATGATTGTGAATGATTCATTTGTATTTATTTTATATGTATAGAGCCTGATGAAGCCACAATAAATTGGCCAAACGTTGCAATTGATCGCATGTTTTAACACGGTGTTTAATTGTTCCTCTGATTTGTCACATCTAATTTATATTCAAAGTTAGAATGAGAAAATAAAAAAGCATCTATATTTTTATTCTCTTCTATTTAAGTTCTATATCCTATTAAAAAATTGATATTAAAATTTCTAAATAAGCTCTGATTAATTTTTGGTACATATCGGCACACAAACATTAGTACTTTATTACCGTACTTTTTTGTTTTTTCTAAATATCTTGAAAATGGCCTAAGGAATTGTGATCAAATTTAATATTCTATTTAAGTACCTTGAGGTCCACCAAAAATCTTATATAAATTTTTTAGTAAAATTACCCTCTACAGTAAGCAAGTATTTTTTCTTAAATTCTTTAAAATGTATTTTTTAATCTGTTTAACATAAATATCTTATCTTATTACATTAAACGAGCAATTCTTGTATAATTATATAGATTCGGTTTCTCGAAAACGGCTCTAACGATTTGGATGAAATTCACGGGTTAGGGGGTTTTTGGGTTGACAATTCGACAAATAATATTAATATATAGCTTTTAACTGAAGCTAAAAGTTACCGAGCATCGTTCGGTGCTCCAGGAACTAATAATAAAGCACATAACTCCTTACTTTAGAAAAGTGAAAATAATCTAAATTGTCAACGTACTTTACTCTATCTTTAAAAAGATATTCGATTAAGGCTTTGTCCATCTATAATTATAATAAATGCCTATCTATAACAAAGAAAAGATCTAAAGGTACTAAGAATATCTATCTCTTCTTTAGATAAACGTTGGTGATCAGATCCTTTGATGTACCGCTCTTCTCGAGTCTTTCATGGGTAATCAAATCAGCTGGCTAGCAGTTATTGGACACTGCACGTGTTCTCTACGGCTAGAAATTTCCCGACCTGCCTGCTCTTTTAAATATTTAGATCCTTCTTGGCTGAAGGCTTCTAAAAATTATACTCCTACTATGTATCAAAACTACTACTCAAATATGTCTTTTGGTTATTATTTTATTGTTTAGGTATTAATAAAGATAAAATAATAATAATTCAATAAGATAATTTTAAAATCACTTTCCAAGATATTTTCTTAAATCGAAATCAAAATCTTGAAATGGTGACTATCGTCTAAGCGTTTGTCCTATTGAATCTAGGTATGTAGAAAGAAGTAAGAAAACATTTAGATATATATGAATATATGTATCTAATCATCTATGTTAATAAAATGACATAAAAATTTGGAAGAAAATGGCATAAAAACCTATTGAAGTAACCAAAACCTTGGTACTTGCAAAAAATTGGAGTTTTTAAAAACTCAATCTCATTTCGTCAGTGATTACCATTTATCCAATTAAGATGAAACTTTGTTTGAATTGTAGCAAATTAAATCTAGTTTAAAAATATATAGAATGGTCTTTGTCGAAAACGTGCTCCTTCATGGACAAAATGGAAAAATATCGAAAAAGTGTGAGTTTTTTTGAGTGATCGGGGGGGGGGGGGTTATTTAGAAAAAGTTGATAGTTTTCGAGTTATAAGTGAAAAATCGCCGGAAATTTTCACCTTTGCTTTCATTTTCTACAATGTTGCGTCACGAAATTTTTCTGGAAGACCTCAGATTTGGATTCAGGGCCTCAAAAAAAATATATATGCAAAAAGTCAGAACTACCCCAAAACTTTCCGGATAAAAACACAATTTGACTGACTAGTAGTTGCTTAAAATAGCTTATATATCATTATTTGTATTTAGGTATCTAAGTAAATTGAAAGTATTAAAGTAATCTTGGAAAAAAATTTCAAATTCTCTATGGTAAATCCATCCCTACGTCTCTGCATACAGATAGAGATGTACTTAAATTATATCTTAAGATTTATTTTTTAAATAAATTTTTTTTTTTTTTTTTTATTTGTTTAATTTACTAATGTTTGTTATTTTTTAATTGACTTTTTGAAATAAGAAAATAATAATATCGAAGGATCCGAGACGCTTTAATCCGACTTTAATCTGATCCCTACATGATTGAGAAATAATTAAATAACAGTGTCGTAAAATGGCTAATGGTTAATGCCGAGAAAGCCAAAAACAAATAAAAATAATAACGAAAGTTAAAAAGACTTTTCGCATTGAGTGGGCTGGCTGGCATAAGGGCATAACCCTTGCTCGTCTGGTGTGCGGAATGCTGGTACCTTGGTGCGTGTGAACCAGCAGTCACACCGTGTCTGAGTTTGCCAATGTGACACAGTGCGATTTAAGCACGACCGTGATTTAATGGGCCATAACGTTGAGACCAGTGCCCTCCAAAAGCAGTTGGTGTCTGGAGGCTTCTTTTTGGATGACGCCACCCACCTAAAATTGTTTTTAGCTCTATCTATATATATACATCGTCGAGAGTTTTATCTTTTATTTAATTAAAAATAAAAAGAGAGAATGAATGTTATAAAAGCATATGATCTCGAAAGTTAATTAGTTTTTTTTAAATTTAAGTCAACTCAGAACATATGATTTAAAAAACAGAACGCTTGAATTAAAAGGGTAGTCCACAAATTTATTGTATTATCTTGACCCAATAGCTAATTCAAATTTTAAATTTCAATTTTATATTTTCAGTTTTTAAGACACAATGATAACAGATAAACAGCAAACGGGATTTTAAATCATCGGTTCATGAAGGATCACCGATGTTAGAAACATATAGAGCGGTTTATTCTTCTAATTTTAACCATATAGCGAGACCAGTGTGTGCTGTTAGTCAATTTACAAATTTCCCAATTCCAATGTATGTAATTAAATAGAGAAGTTTAAAATTTGAGGAAAAAGTAAAAAAATTTCAAACTCAGTGCTCTTTCTGCCAGTGGAGTACCTAGATATATATTTTGCCACCCTTTCTAAGTCAATCACATGGTCGTTTTTATAAATAAATAAACATAAATAAATAATTGTAATTTAGATAAACTATAAGTGTGGAACTTTTTTACCATTGGATGCCATTTGCATATTTAAATTAGGCAGTAATAAAGAAGGCCGTATAAGTTGATATACCTATAAATTCAACTTTTATAAAAATACAAGATACTTTTTTAAAGGCCACAAGAAACTTAGGGAGGCCCCAGGTTCCTTGCATATGAGATAAAACATACACCTAATTTACAAAAAAAATATTACTTACCATTAAATATTTTTTATTTTATATTTATATATATAATATAAATAAATATTTTATGGAAATCGAATAGTAAACTTATGAAGTGAACAAGTTGTTTTTTACAACTATAACTAAATATAAAAAAATGCCGCCCGGTGCGGATCGGGGGCCCCCCCCCCCAGGTAAGCTACTGCTTTCTACGAATTTGAGTGATTTGACAGTCATTTTGTCAACTAAAAAGTCGAAACTTGACAGACACAGCCACACAGGTAGTTAATTAATACGAACTTGTCTAACTCATGAAATACAACTATTCGAAACTCCCCATAAAGAAATCGTTTTTTCTGATTTTCTGTATTTTTTTTTTTATCTGAAAATCCAGTTTATAAAAAACTCAATCACTTCTTCGATTTGAAAAAAAATACAAACATTTTGTCTCTTGAATGAAATTTTTACTACATTCCGTATCATAGTAATCAGAATTAAGATACACAAAGAGTCAGACAGACAGAAAAATTATTTTCTCTACGTTTCTGACATTTTTACACACGATAACCAAAAAACAATTCAAAATTTGCAAGAGATACTTCTCACCGTACAAGGAAAACCTAAATCCCCTGAACTAATAGAGTAAAATATTTTTCACCTTACATTTTATTAAACATTAATTATTATTCACATCATCATATTTTTGTAAGCTTTTAAATAAGAAAAAATGTAACTTTTATTAATAATCTCAATTTATTTTCAGGTAAAACAAGTGATGGCTCTGATTGTGAGAGTGAACCAGGCATACCATTGAAACGAAAACAACGACGTAGCCGAACTACATTTACAGCTCAGCAGCTCGATGAATTAGAGAAGGCTTTCGAAAGAACTCAATATCCTGATATATATACTAGAGAAGAATTGGCCCAGCGTACCAAACTTACCGAAGCACGTATTCAGGTAACAAATCTATTATTGTTACCACTCTATAATTATTATTATTAATTTTTAATGGAAGAAATCCGTTAAATATAAATTATATGGTAGCTTTATTAATGAGAGATGTAATCATTTTCTATAAAATTATACAGAATCGATAATGCTATGAAATGATATATTTATCTTTAGAATTTCAAACACTATATAAACTATATAATTTAATTACTATTATTATTAAATAATTAATTCCAGTTATTGATCAGTAATATAATACACTGAAAAAACAATTTCTTTATAATAAATATATTGATAGAGTTGAGCATTTTTAATGAGCTCTTATTTATTCCAAAGATATTTGATTAATAATCAAGATATATCGAAATCATTCCAAATATAACCAAATTTTTAGGTATTTAATCCAAATATATTATATACTTGAGTGATCTATTTCATTCAATTAGATATCTCCTAATATTAAATGAATGTCTTGTTTATAGCCCAAGAGCCCACGACGGCCAGATCTTCGTTATTTTATAAAAGCTGAAAGTTTTTCTGTACATGTCCCCTATACAGGTAAAAACGACCAGCGACTATAGAGTTTGGGTTGTGGTTACTTTGGCAGGTAACAGGTAATAAAGGTGTATAAAATAGTACTTTAAATTCGTTAAAGTATAAAGCTCAATTTTTTTATATTTTCTTCGGGATAACTTTAGAAATCTCGTCATCCATTGCCGGACACTATGACAGTTGCTACCCCCTGCCAGACACCCCTAAACATTAAGAAACTCAAGCTTGAGTGGTTTGCCATAAAAGAATTTAGTCTTTTTGATTTTAAGTCGATTCTTCCACGTTTTCAGTAGAAGTTGTCATTAATAGTCAAAACAACAAAAATGGAATGCAATAAGGTTATTCCTCTAGTATTAGATAAGAATCGATGGTTATTTTTGATTTTAAGTCGATTCCACCATGTCTTCACCAATGGTTATCAATAATAACCGAAATGTCAAAAATCTATGTAAAAACCATTAAAACTGTCCGGCTATTGAGGTAACATTTTTTTATAGGTCGCCAAGTAACATATATAAAATTTATCTTTTATATTATAACGAAAGTATAATTATAATTTATTAAAGTTTAGGGGTGTCTGGCAGGGGGTAGCAACTGTCATAAGTGTCCGGCAATGGATGACGAGATTTCTAAAGTTATCCCTAAGAAAATATAAAAAAATTGAGCTTTATACTTTAACGAATTTAAAGTACTATTTTATACACCTTTATTACCTGTTGACTGCCAAAGTAACCACAACCCAAACTCTATAGTCGCTGGTCGTTCTTACCTGTATAGGGGACATGCACAGAAAAACTTTCAGCTTTTATAAAATAACGAAGGTCTGGCCGTCGTGGGCTCTTGATCTATTACTTCTAATATAATCGAATGTCTTGTTATCATAAAAGGACTTAGATTTTTTGCAAATAGTGATATCTTAATAATTAAGATATTAAAAAAAAATTAACAAAAATTTTGTTTACATTCTTAATTATTATTTTTTTTAATTTTAAAACCCACTATAAGATGATAAGAAATATTAATATATATTAAAATTAGATTACCTCGTAACTTAAATCAAATATAATAATTCAAATTTTTATCTAATTAATTCAGCCAAATGAATAATTAAAATAAATATTTATTTAATTCATAGATCCTGCATCAAATAAATATAGGTACTCATCTTCTAGTCAGAAATACATACCTATATTTATTATAAATAAAAAATATTCATGTTTATATCATTTCTCGTCCTAATTACGTATTATTCCATTTAACTACCCAACTATTAAATTTAACTATTCCACTATTGTACCCAAATAATAATATTTTCAAAATTTACTTATTGGTGCTTGGTTCAAATAGCGTCATCTTAACTATTAATATACCTATCTAGAATTGTTCTGAAATGAGAATACTTAAAATACGTACATCATTTATTCATATTGAACAGAGATCGATTTCGCCATAATTAACTTCACCATCTATTCATATCAAATATAATTTCTTAACTATAAATATATCGTTTTTTCAGTGTAGAAATAAATATGATCTCCTTTACCTATTTATCAATAAATTCCTGATTCTAATGTGAGCTATATAAATTCTAGGTTTGGTTTAGCAATCGACGTGCCCGTCTACGGAAGCAACTAAGTAGTAATTCTTCAGGTGGTTATGGCTCGATGCCTCCTTTGCCGATGTCTTATCCTGGGGCAGCAGCGGCTGCTGCAGCTGCAGGATATTCGTTACCGCCTCAGGCTGCAGCGGCAGCAGCAGCGGCCGCTGCAGCAGCAGCTGCAGGCATGAATGCTCCTCCAGAACCATCTTTTGCTTCCGCTCCTTCCTCTCATGGTAAGTTATATTTATTATCTCTAACGATTAATAATAATGAACAGAAATTAAAAAATGTTAATTTAAAATAGATATATCCTATGCTAATTTAATATCTAATTTTACAGAACACCATAGTACTGGAATCTATGGATCTCATCACCAGAGCTCCATTGCAGCTTCAACTTCAAATGCTTGTTATCCTGGTTTGGGAGCTTCGTCTTATAGTTCGCCCGGATCACAACTTATTTCTACTCAGGTAAAATAAAGATCTTTTAAGGCATAAGTTTAAAAATTTATTTGAAATACATGATTTTCTTTTTTATTAGTTATTAAAAAAAATAATATGTTTGAGCCTCATCCACATAAGCTCACGGGGGAAGTGAAACTTATTTTGCCATAGATGTTATTGAAATAATTTAAATTTCCTAATTGTAATAAATTTTATTTGTCATGAAATATTAGTGGGTTTTAAAAATAATAATTTAAATTTCTAATTGTAATAAATTTTATTTGTCATGAAATATTAGTGGAGTTTTTAAAATAATAATTTAAATTTCCTAATTGCAATAAATTTTATTTGTCATGAAATATTAGTGGGTTTTAAAATAATAATTTAAATTTCCTAATTTTAATAAATTTTATTTGTCATGAAATATTAGTGGGTTTTAAAAAAATTATTTCCCCTCTATTAAGTAATTTCCCCTTTATTGTTTCAAAAATTCAAACATATTCGTCGCTAAAGAAGTTTCACTTCAAAAATATATCAATGATAAAAAAATATGATTTTTTTTAATAATCTCAGTCTCTTTCAGTAATTTTTTATTAATTATAGAATTACTTTTGATTTAACAATCATTATATAAATTTGAAAGTTTATAATGGGAAGATAAGGACAAGATTTTATGTGTGACTTTTTTATTTATCAGTCAACGTTTCGCCGACTTTTCCGACTTCTTCAGGTCTTCAAATAGACATGCCACACATTCGTCTAAATTCTCTTGTTATCTTCGTTACCATTTGAAGACCATTGTGTTTCTAATGGTCTTCAAATGGTAACGAAGATAACAAGAGAATTTAGACGAATGTGTGGCATGTCTATTTGAAGACCTGAAGAAGTCGGCAAAGTCGACGAAACGTTGGCTGATAAATAAAAAAGTCACACATAAAAACTTATTTTCCTATTATAAACTTTCAAATTAATACAAATTATGGATGGAAATCATAATAATAATTATATAAATTGAGATTCTCTTTTAAATAAATAATTTTGTATTGTTTTGATGCAGATGTGCTCTACAACAGCATCCCACCATGGCTTAGCTCCACCTCCGCCTCATAGTCATCATCATTTGTCAGAACCTGGATCTCCCAACTTGGCTGTAAGCACTTACCATCAAGCAGCAGGACCAGGAGCTTCCGCAGCTCACCATCTCGCACCACCATCAAGTCTTGCACTTCTATCAGGTATGCAACCGAAATTATCTTTTTTTTTATCAGGTTCTTTTTCTAAAAATTAGTTTTTATTATGAATATGTAATATAAATAGCTTAAATTTTATAGTTGCTACATCTTCTTGCAATAGTCTATTCGTATAAACTATTTCTTAAATGCTTCTTTAGGTTTCTTAATTTTTGAATTTAACACGTTATTTTACAATGAGATATTAATAAAGTGATTCTTAAATAATTTTATGTATTCAAGCATCTATTTTCAAGTATGAAGCACACAAAAAATGAACCCAGATCTAAAATATTTGATGAGCATTTTGAGAACTTACTGAGAATTCCTTTGTGCCAAATATCGACGGATTAATGTCCCAAAAACAATGACAAACTTCTCACCATAATTTCATGTTGATGATTTGTCTCTTACTTTTATAATAAAAAATTTATAAAGTAACAAAGCTTAATTTCTTATGTATATTAAGTACATATTCTTCGTTTTTTTTTTTCTCATTAGCTATTAATACCGTTAGTGTATTTTATCCGTGGCCCTAAACCCCTCATATTCTTCCAAAGTGGCCCAGGGAAGCTAAAAGGTTGGACACCCCTGCTCTAAATGTTTGAAATTTTAGGGATGCGCAGCATCCACAGTATCCATGGACCGCATGCCACCGATAGATACAGTTGTTTTTTGAACAAAATGTTTTAATTCCAAATTAAAATTTACATTATTATTTTTTGTAGCTAGACAGATAGATTTATTTATTTGAATGAGAAAAAACAACTTTATTAAAAAATTATTAAGATTGTGATTTGGAATATTTCATTAAAATAATTATACATTTATTGACATAATATAGTCTTCAAATCGCCGTTTTTTCTAATAAAACTAAATGAACTAAAATTAAAACTTGATATAGTGTTAAAAAATAAATATTCCCAATATTTCGCAGGGGGGAAGCTAGGCATTCCCCCAAGATTCGATATTACTCGTATTTAAATAATTTATTATGAATTTTCTTTATTGATTTAGTTTAGTTTCCTTATTTGATCTGAATATTATTTTTAACGATTTATATCAGCGACAAAATTTATGTAAAAGTGCTATTTCGTTGCGACTGCCCACTGTCGCAGTCGGCAGAAACTGCTGGCCGTCGACCTTAGCTTTTATATTTTTACATGCTATTATTTAAATTTCTATTGTGTTTATTGAAACATTAATAAATCTTGCTCTCTTTTTAGATTTAACGAATTTTTTAATATTTTCAGAATCTGGTCAAGAATTGGGCGGCATCTCGAGCTCTCCCCCAAGTGCATGGTCCTTGTCGAATCCGACGTCGGCTCATCTTGGACGCAGTCTATCACCTGGAAATGGAGGTCATGTGGGACTCAGCGGCTCATCAGGATCATCATCAGCAGCAGCAGCAGCTGCTGCAGCTCATGGGCTTCATGCAGCCGCTTCAGGGGTTCCTACAAGTAGTGCTCTTAGCTCTTTTGCTGCACCTAATTTTGGACAAAACCGTCCTCATTTACCCCAAACATTTTATACCTGGTATTAAAAATACAAAATTACATTTTCAATGATAGTGAACACAAATGAGAATAAGGCGTGAAGAAAATATATTTTAAAATATTATATAATTATATATACAATATATATATATCGTCGCCTTAGAGTGTAAACCTGCTAACTCACAAGAAGGAAATTTTACAGGGCAGAGAAAAAACAAACAAAATTTAATATTGTTGTTATGGAAAGAAACTATTTTTCGATTTTTTTTTCTACAACTTACGATCGTAATTTTAAGTATGAGTTTTACTTGGACTATGCTGCATCTCTTTTTCTTTCGGACGGTATTAATATATGTCATATATGATAAAAAATAGATTTAGCAGGTTTACACTCTAAGGCGACGATAACTAAAATTGGTAATTGTAAGTATTTTAATTCGTAAATTATTAATATATTTTGTAAAGTTGAATATTTGTAAATTTTATTTATCTAAATATTAATTAGACCATTTTATGAAATTGAGCAATATTTTTATATCATGTGAATAGTAGAGTATAATATAGAATATTTTTAAATTCTTGATTTAAATTAATTTTTCATTTAAAAAAAATATAAATAAAAATATTTTTGATAAATTTAAATACATAATGATAAATCTATTTAATAAGATATTTTATTGTAAATTAATTGAATATTTTGCACATTTTATATCATAGTGTAGAAACAATACTATTTATACAATTCTTTTTACATAAATTCTTTTGTACATAATATACCTTATTTTTAAATCTTTTTTACCTAAACAGTATTCTAAGGTAGGAGTGCCTTAATATTTTAAAAATTAATTGATTAAAGAGAACAATAGAGTTCCTATAAGAAACAAAAGTGTCTTAAAATTGATATAAATTTTTAAAATTTAATTGTATATACATATATATTACTTTTTATATCAATAAATAAATATTTAAATAAAAAGATTTCACGTACATATTTCTATTAACCATGTCAATTTATCTTTTTTAGTAAATTATATCTAATTCAGGAATTGAAGCTATTGATGAAATCTGTCCAGATAAAATGATAAAATTTGAAGATATTAGTTTATCTGCGTAAATAGAAGTTCTATGAATTGAAGATATATGATATACCGACAAGTGATAATCCAATGTGATGCGAGTGATTTTGATTTAGGTACAAGCGAGGGGTGAACCGCGACCTAAAATTGTGTACACCTACTTCCACTTCCACTTTCATTTCCAAGTAGAAGACAATAGATGACAATAGATTATTCCAAATAATTCCAAAGACTGTGTACACCTAATTCCAATCGCGGTTCACTCCTCGGGTACAATTTTAATGCAATAAAGAAAACCAGTTATTTTTGCATTTCGGGCCTTAGAAATTACACTCAAATAGAAAAATATTGTTGGCTATATGGATCCATGTAAGCAGGGACGGCGGAACCGTGGAGTCAGGGCAGCTGACCCCCTGGAAATTTGTCTACCTATTCCATACCCCCCAGACCCACCGGTAGGCCTACATCTCTTTCCAAGTTTTGACCCCCTGGCCTATAAGATCTTTCTGTCGTGCCTGCATGTAAGCGATTTTGGGATATTAAAGTATCTCTGTGTGTGTGTGTGGGGGGGGGGGGGCAAAAATAAATTTCATGGTCCTTTTTCTTAACACAAATTTGCACAAATATTCTTTAGGGCTTTGTTGAACTATTGATGTAACAAATAATTCCATATCTGTAAAGGATTGACGTGTGATGTCAATTTTTCGAATTTATCCCTCCCCCTTATAACTTGTTAACTTCGTGTAATACTCCCAATTTTTTTTTACGGGTGTTTTTTAGGGCCCTGGCGGGCAGATAGCATTGTTAGGTCTCCGAAATTGCTCACCTCCTAATCAAAGTGAGTTAAAGTGTTTTAGAAGACCAAGGCTTTGATAACAGAGTTAATACAAAAGGAGTAAGAAAGGATGTACAAAATAGAATAGCTACTTGAAAAATATCCAAGGATGTTTGATGTGCTCTGCGCATGTTATTCTTTAAACCTAATTGTGAATGATGCACAATGAGGCCTGGGCATAGGGCGGCAAGAAGACAGAGATAATTCAAATTAAAAATTGATTTGGATTTGTTTTATTATAAATGGATGGAAAGTTTTTAGTAAATTTTATTACTGAATTTAGTTTTAGTTTGTAAGTATACTCTTAATCTTTTAATTTATCAATATGTTCCTTTATTTAAAATCTATTTCGTTTTTATTTAAAAGCCACAGAACTAAATTTATATTTTACATTCAATTTGCCCCAAAAACTCCAGCCAGATAAGTCTTGGGCAAACGAACGAGCACCTGTTTCTGGGCAAGACAACTTTACTATCCTATTTTGGATACTCTGATCGTACAATTAGCCGCACTTAAAAGCGTATACGAAGAGCTTAACGTAAACTTAAATTTTTTGATAATTTATCGATACAAATGAGTTGAAAATTCAAGCAAATAAACTAATTCATAAATATTTGAACGATTTAGAAGATACCTTAGGAAATGAATGTATTCACTTAGACTATATCAACTGAAAGTTTTATTTAAAAATACTGATGACGTGCGCTCTGCACAAAATATATACAAAATATTACATTCACGTAATCTTCGCAATTTACCCTAATGTAGAGGTTGCACTAAGAATTTTTTTTAAGCATTCCGGCTACAAATTGTTCCGGAGAGCGGAGAACGATCACTTTTCATCCTGAAAAGGGTAAAAACTATTTGCGCGTAAGTATGGGTCAAGATAGACTTAATGCACTCGCATTATTCTCTATCGAGGCGAAATTAGTAAAAGACATTGATTACGGCGATATAATCGACGTTTTCGCGCGAACCAAAGCTAGAAAGAAGAAATTGATCTCATAAGTTAATTAGAAAAATATATTTACTATTTATTATGGAAAATTATATTTGAATTAGTAACTTATATTTCAAAATTATATTTGAAAAATTTATATAAACCAATAAGCAGTTAGGTATATTTAAAATAATATTTGATAATAAGCCATATAATTTTGACAATCACTTTTACTTAGAAAAAAGGGCGGCACATTGGAGAGAGCCTAGGGCGGCATCGAACCTAAATCCGCCCTTGATGATGCATGGTCTTCAACAGAAACAACGTTTTTTTTCTATTGTACAAAGAATTTATGCATTTTCCTGGTTCTACAAAGCGTTGGGAAGTGCTAAAAAAATATATATATATTACGATTAACTCTAAAACCATTGAGTGCAGCTACTAACTAGGTGGTAAAGCAGAGGAGATCCGTCAAAACCTTTTCAACTTTGCGAAATCTATGATTCATTATTCCAAATAATAGAAGACACCAATAGAGATTTTTTTTAATACATCATTATGAAGATGTCATAAACAATTTTATAATTATGTAGACAAAATATTAATTAAAAAAAGCATTAAGTGCAAGTGGTACATGCAAACTGTAGGTTTCGTAATTTTTTCCAAATCAATTCAAACTAAATTTTATAACAACAAAAAATAAACTGCAACGGATCGTTGCTAAACTTTATCCAAATTCATTTGAAATATTAATATGTTTTGCTGGCTTGGTGTGTACTGGATATATTAATTATTTACCCTTTAACAATAAAAAAATAATATTATTAAATGAATTTAACTTTAAAGGACATCATAGATATTAGTTGAAATATTTTTACATTGCATATCAGAGGTTCGTCCCCTTAGGAAATCGAACCCAAGCGCTAACTAAGCTTGCCGGGCCAGTAGCCAAACCCTCAAGTTTGAGTTGTTTGCCATAAAAGAATTTAGTCTTTTTGATTTTAAGTCGATTCTTCCACGTTTTCAGTAGAGGTTGCCATTAATAGTCAAAACATCAAAAATGGAATGCAATAACGTTTATTCCTCTAGTATTAGATAAGAATCGATCGTTATTTTTGATTTTAAGCCGATTCCTCCATGTCTTCAGCAATGGTTACCAATAATAATCGAAGCGTCAAAAATCTAATGTAAAATTGTTATTCCTCGAGTATTATATGAGAATCGATTGCTATTTTTGATTTTAAGTCGATTCCTCCATGTCTATCAGCAATGGTTACTAATAATAACCGATACGTCAAAAATCCAATATAGAATGGTTATTCCTCAAGTACTAGATGAGAATCAATCGCTATTTTTGATTTTAACTCGATTCCTCTATGTCTTCAGCAATGGTTACCAATAAAAACCGAAACGTCAAAAATCCAATATAGAATGGTTAGTCCTCAAGTACTAGATGAGAATCAATCGCTATTTTTGATTTTAAGTCGATTCCTCTATGTCTTCAGCAATGGTTACCAATAAAACCCGAAACGTCAAAATTCCAATATAGAATGGTTATTCCTCAAGTACTAGATGAGAATCAATCGCTATTTTTGATTTTAAGTCGATTCCTCTATGTCTTCAGCAATGGTTACCAATAAAAACCGAAACGTCAAAATTCCAATATAGAATGGTTATTCCTCAAGTACTAGATGAGAATCAATCGCTATTTTTGATTTTAACTCGATTCCTCTATGTCTTCAGCAATGGTTACCAATAAAAACCGAAACGTCAAAAATCCAATATAAAATGGTTATTCCTTAAGTACTAGATGAGAATCAATCGCTATTTTTGGTTTTAAGTCGATTCCTCTATAAATGTAACGGATAAGAAAAGAACGCAGTTGCTATGGTTACTTATAAACTTTCCTCCCAAATTTGTAGCATTTCACAGAGAAAAGCCTATCCACTCTTACTTAGTTAGGTTAAATGAGTCCTATATTACCATAAACAGATCAAATGAATAAATTTTAAAGAATTCAAAAATCTTACTTTAGAGTAAAGTACTTTAAAATATAATTTTACTAAAAACTTTATTTAACCTTTTTTGTCGGCCCCAAGGTACTTAATTAGGATATTAAATTTCATCAAAATTGGTTAAGTCATTTTAAAGATATTTAGAAAAAACTAAAAAAGTACTGAAATAAATAATGTTGTATAATACTAATGTTTGTGGGCCGATATGTACCAAAAACTAATCAGCGCTTCATTTTGTTAAAATGATGGTAGGTTTTCAATTTCATTTCAATCGGTGCAAAGGTGTGGAAAAAATCGTGGACGAAAAAAACGATAACATCCATCCATCCATCCATCCGCACGCACTTCCAAAAAAAATGGCACTTTTTGGCCTCTCGACGAGATTCAGGTAACTTTTGGCAAAACCGCCACGTGCTAAAATTCAATCTCATTGAATACTTCAATTTGTGACCTTAATTGAGTCCATGGGTTCCGTAGTCTTTACCTGAGGACCCGTTGAAGTCGCGCTTGCCGCGCGACCGATTGCAATACTTTCTCCCATGCTTCGCATTGGATAAAGTAAATATAAAGTTCATTGATTGGGATCAGTTTTAATAGATCATTTAAACCCTGTTAAACAGGTTATATTGTATATTTTATTTTGATGCCTTATTTCGTTATCAGAAAATATACAAAAAGTGAAAAGTTATAGACATATGATTTGATATCTTTAATTTAAAGTAGTTTATATTTTCAAAATAAAAATAGTATTAGTATATTAGGTGAATTTTTTTATTTTTTTTAAATCACAATTTAAGATTATTTTAAAGAAAAGACATTAAAGGGGCGGTATTTCGAAGACTTGAATCATACTGAGAAAATCTACAGAACGACCCTGATCTTATTCCTCTTAGAATTACTATCAATCAATAAATCAATTAATTCACCCCCTATGATGTCGAATTTTAAAAATACTTTCTCATTTCATGAATATTCTTTCCAAATTTCTAAATCCAGGGGTTTGCTCTGGACGTTGTTGATCTGATCTATCTTTATATTACCCTAAATTCCTTGATTCTTAATTCTAATTTAATTCTATAGATATTATAATTATAGTTAGTAAAGAAGGAAGGATGGCTATTTTCAATTAACTACTTCATTGTTTCTTAACCTTTTGTAGAGCGAGGAACCCTAGAGGACTCATATTTATTTCTGAGGAACCACCTAGCACTAAAATATGAGATATTTAACTTTTCGTCAAAATATGAACATCGTGCTACTTTTAAAGTTTCAAACTAGGGTTGCGCGGAATCCAGATTGAGAAACACTGATCTACTTGAATAAAATGTTATTATTTTTGCGGAGATTAAGTAATAAGTGATTTCTCATAATAATGGAGTTTTGATTTTTCTAGGGGAAACAATGAGTTTTGTAGGAAGTATTTATATATTAATTTCCACTTAAATTATTTCACCATTACTGCCTAACACTTGGAAGTAAACAAATTCATTTAAGAAACTTTTATTAAAGTACATTTAATTTCCATCAGAAAAGTTAATATGAGAGAATTGTCTAAAAAGTTTACGAGTTATGTAAATGTAAATATTTTTCAATATAAACCAATGAATTGGCCAGTTAATTTTTTGAATCAAAAATATGGAATTTGATTGATGAGACGGATTTCAATAAAAATTTTCACATTCAATCTAAGGGGTCCTTGATCTAAAACCGTTTTTATTTAAAAAAAAAATAAGCTGACGTGTTCTGATGTGGCCATCTACTTGACTTTACCATACAACCTGGCCCCTCACTTATATTTAATATTTAATAAAATAATTTATAATCATGTAAGGGGGTAGTTTTTGCATTTTTAGACTCCTGGGGTCCCTCTGATTATGTATACAAAATTTGATTGAGTTTGGAACAAGAGCCTATATTTCATTTTTTGACCCTACACCCCCCCCCCCTTTTTGGGCGGTTAGTTTTTGCATTTTTAGATTACTGTGGGCCCACTGATTATGTATACAAAATTTGGTTAGGTTTGCTCAAATGGCCTAGATTTTTAATTTTTAGTCCCCCTCCACCTCCCTTAATTTTGGGTCGATATGCACCAAAATTTAATCAGCTCTTAATCTCAATGGACCATAACTACGTGTGAAATTTGGTTTCGATATTCACACTAGTTTTGAGCTAGCTCGTCCACAAAAATTGGTAACGCACAGACTAACTAACAGACAGACTAACAGACATTTTGACAAAACATATTATTATTATTATCTCGAAAAATATAAGTTTTTCGATGTCTACTTATTAGGGGCTTTTTTGTAGAGCGAAATGCCATGGTTTCGCTCAATTTTTTTAATCAAAATAGTTTCAGCCGTTTTTGAGATATTTCAACAAAAAAAGAAGCAAAAAAAACCACTTTTTTCATGCACGATTACAATACTTGACCATACCCTGTATGGTAAAGTAAAAAAATGTTTTCTTTTATCAGAAAAAATTATTTAATTTTCAAATTTTAATCCTCTCTAGCTACTTAAATAGTCAGACTCCTAATTATAGATTATCAACTTTCTTTTAGTAAATTCAAATATCAAAATGTTTCTTCATTAGAGTTTTTGAATATGCAGAATATCTAAGCTTCTAGAGCAGGATTTATCTAACTTTCCACAAAAATTTCACCATCACTGCCTAACCCTTTAAGGTAGACAAATTTATATAATTACCTTTATTAAAAACATGTAATTTAACACAGAAAAGTCAATGTGTGACTAAAATGTCTAAAATCAATAGTTTACTCGTTAAAAAATATTCCAATATTATAATAGAGTGAATGGACTTGAATCAATAACATAATCAATAACGAGAAAGAATTTAATTTATAGGACAGATTCTATGATTTTAATAGAAATATTATTTGTCTCGAGGGTGTGAGCTAACTGCCCGGAAAGCATGTTGGTTCTCAGGCTCGACTCCTGGGGGGATGAATCCCCTCTGATTTCGCAATTTAATAATATTTCTATTAAAATCATAGAATCTGTTCTATAAATTAAATTCTTTCTCGTTTATAATTGATTTGTTAATCTGAACCCGAGCTCTTTTTTGAAAAACATTCCAACTCTTTTCAAAAATAAGATGCTCAAATCTTTACTTTTATAATCAATAACATACGTCTCTCTGACGGGGCGAGACATCATCTCGATATAACAGACCAAAAGAATTATTATATAAATGAGAAAGATCTTATTTTATCGATTTAATCTATTTTGAGGTTCATAGTAACTTTTTAATATAAAAAAATAGCATTTTGATTAAGAATTTTGTAGTTTAAAAGAAATTGTATGAAAAGATTCAATTTGCTATTTCCGGGTGCGAATCAACTAGAAATAGCAAAAAAGTTTTATTTTTTTCCTCATTAGATATTTATTCAAATCTATTTTGATATTTCATATCTGCGTGTCATTTTCATTTATCTTTTATATTAAATATTTATTATTAGGAAATTTCCATTTTAAAGGGAATTTTATTTGAAGTCCAATTTGAAAAAAACGCTAATAACTCCGTTTAAATTTTTTTTAAAAATATGAAATTAAATGATATTATAAAACAAATAATAATTTAATTCAATTTTGAACGAAATCGATAGTGTACTTTTTGAGAAAATTGTCAAAAACCCCGAAAACCGTCTATGAAAGGTCGTTTTAGAAACATTTTAAAATTCACCTCCATCTCACAAGTTAATGTTTTGTTTCATATGTGTTTAAAATAGCAATTAGATAAAGCCGATTATATAATAATTTGTATAACTTGATTTAGTGTGTGTGTGTGTGGGAGAGAGAGAGAGAGCTGGACTCGAACTCATGTCCCTAACAAATGGAAATTTATTAATTAGTATTTTATCTTGTACCAAATAGGTACATTGTTTGAAAATGATATGAGAGAGACATTCCTCGAATAAATGGCCCTTCTAAATGTATAATTTGAATTATTTTTCTTCAATAATTATTAATCAGCATGCGATTAGGATAAAAGCGTCCTTTGATAAAGTATAAATATTTCTTTTCAAAATATTAATATAGCTCTCGTTCGCCTTAGCCTGCAAGCCTTGACATGTTTCGCTGCAAGTCGAGACAGGTTGACAAGGTCAGGGGTCGTTATAAATGTTATAAAAGCACCCTTTCGTGATTTTATTGTTTTTGTCCTTAACTTTACATTATTTATTTATTTCTTCAAGCCTATATAACGAGGTGGCCACTAACGCTTAACTTTGGGAGCCGCAAATTTATAAAACTATATCAAAGCGAGCCACATTATTTGGACATTTATTAATGGTTTATTAAAAAAAAGACACCTTTTTTTAATTTATAAAAATATAAATGAACTAACATATATTTTTGCTCTAATTACTTATAATATTACAAATTACAAATTAATTTAATTTTTGTATTATTTATTTTTTAATTTAATTATTATACAGGGTGGGGCATAAAGATCTACCACATTTTGAAGAGATATAAAAAAATGAAAAAATTTAACTAGAAAAAAACTAAATATATTTTTAGAAAAGAAAATAAATGAAATTTTTTTTAAATATATTTTAAACATTATCAGACAAAAGGGGGGGGGGGGGGGGCGGGTTAAAAAAAAAATTCTAGCCTTTTTGACCAAACTCAACCAAATTTTGTATACATATTCTAGTGGATCCCCAGAAGGCTAGAAATGCAAAAACTAACCAAATTTTGTATACAAAGTTTGGTTGAAAAGGCTAGAATTTTCATTTTTGACCCTCCCTCTATTTTGGGTGATTAGTTTTTTGAATTTTTAGCCTTCTGAGGGTCCACAGAATATGTATACAAAATTTGGTTGATTTTGGTCGAAAGGAGCTAGAATTTTCATTTTTGACCTCCCCCATTTTGGGTGATTAGTTTTTGCATTTCTAGCCTTTTTGGGGCCCATAGAAGAATATGTATACAAAATTTGGTTGAGTTTGGTCGAAAGGGCTAGAATTTTCATTTTTGACCCCCCCCCACCCCTTTGTCTGATATTGTTTAAGATACATTTTAAAAAATTTGTTTTATGTTCTTTTCAAAAATATATTCCAGTTTTTTTTTAGTTAAATTTTTTTATTTTTTTATAACTCTTCAAAATGTGGTAGATCTTTATGCCCCACCCTGTACTTTTTAAAATCACTATTATTCAAGAAGGTTCAAGAGCCGCACGAAATTGACTGAAGAGCCGCATGCGTTGTGGCCACCTCTGTTATATGATTTGCGATAATCAAAATAAAATTAATTTTCTGTTTTATTAAATACATGCATACGATGTTTCTTAAAATGTTTAGTATTCTATAGAAATTAAATAAATGAAAAATAAACTATGTACATAGTTTTCGTAAAAAATATTTTATTTTGCCTAGAGTAGCAGAGTTGTTGATTCATAAAGAGAAATCAATGAGGTTGTTCTCTGCTTGATGCAAATAAACATATTCATATAGTATACCTATATATACAATAATGGAGAATTGACGGAAGGCAGCCCAAGGATAATCAAAAAATAAAATTCAAAATAAAATAAATTTATTGGAAAGTCATTTTTATCCTCTTAAAAACCGACTTTTCGGAAGATATTCTCTCCATCTTCAAAAATGTCTTTCCATTAAATATTTATTTTATTCGGAATTTTATTTTCTCATAATCCTTGGGCTGCCTTCCATCAATTCTCCATTGAAATTCTACCAGTTCGTCTCTCCAAAATTAAAATAGTACTTCTAATATGAATATAATATAATTTATTTGTTTGAGACTATAGTTTCGACGGTTTGATTTTTTCGTCATTTTGATAGAATTAAAAGTTTTAATAGATCAATATAAATGGCGACATATATTTTATTAATGTATAAATTTAATTTATTCGAAGTTGTGATTTTTGTATATAGGGATAAAAAAGAAAAGTATTCTATTCTATTTTTATAAGAAGTGATTTCTGTTCTGTTTTGTATTGATAAGGTTGTTATTATAAAGAGAGAAATTGTGTTTTTTGTGAATGTGCCAAATATCTTTTGAAAATTGTATTCTGATGGCCTTCAATGGTAACGAAGGTAATAAGAAAATTTAGACGAATGTGTGACATGACTATTTGGTAGGTAAACTATTGATACATGTTTGTTTTTGGATTCTGACTGTACTTTTGTAAATTAATATCAAGAATGTTCTTATAATTGTAGAAGCCCTGAAGAAGTCGGCAAAGTCGACGAAACGTTGGTGGATAAATAAAAGAGTCACACATAAAAAACTTGTCCTTGTTTTCCCGATATAAACTTTCGAATTATAAGTTAAATTATGGACGGAAATGATAATAATAAAAGGCTATTTATTTATATATAGGAAATTGAATTGAATTAATCCCACAATTATTTTTCGTATGAGCCTGAAAGAACTTTTATCCACTGATCAATGCGCTCTCGGTTTAAGGATATTCAAGGCGCACAATCAGGTCGATTTAGTGAGTTAAGCGCCATATCACTATGCTAGTTTTTGGGTTGGTGACCAATGGGTTTACATTGTTAGCTTCTCTCTTATGGCTACTAACGGCTTCATGAGAGCGAATATAGCATCGTTTAACAAATTAAAAGTTATATATAGGTACTAGTCGTATTCATTTAATTAAAATTTTCTGAATTAACAATTAAATTTTGTTACTATTTTTTTTTTTAATTAATATTATGATTTCGATCTTTATAAATTTAACCCTGAAGTGAGGTAATCCAAGGAGATTATTCTGTAGCAGTGGGGTGTTGTGAAGAATGCCTATTCTGTTTAAATTCTAATAGACATGAGAATAGAAAATTGAAAAAAGATCACTCTAGTGAAAGAATCGTTATATTCCCCAAAAAATAAGTTAAAAAAAACAAGAATAATTTTATAAAAAGCTCTTGTACGGTTGTATCTAATGAGCTGAAATCTGCCACGATATTTTTGTTTTAATAAGCGGCTTTGAAAAGTTAAATTAATATTTTTTGGATATTTTAAAAATAATTCCGTCTTTTTCACTTTTCACATTAGGTAGATATGGTATATTGAAAATATTTCTTTATTACTATATACGTACGTATATAGTGATACATTTAGTCAAGGTCTTTGATTAATTTTAATTTATTTTTTTACAGATGGAGTGGCTAATAGACTTCGAACTTACTCGGGATCGAATCTGGCTTTGGCCAGAATAAGTTTCATCTATATCGAAAATACGAAACATCTCAATAAATCCAGAGGAAGGCAACGGATCACGACTCTTGTGAACAATTTCCCAGTAATCCTCTCTAGTAATCGCCAACGACAGAGTCGTTTTGACAGATAAAGGTCATCGGCTGTATCGCCTGCCCACATATATCAGCGGTTTTGTTAATTTCTGCCTCTAACTCATTTTGACAATCAACTTTACAGCCCCTTTATTTTGTCCAATCATAGCTGAGGCTCCATCTGTTATTATTCCTGAGAACATGTCTAAATTTAAACCACTATATGACAAACAGTTTTTAATGGCTAGGAAAACTATTCGCCTTTTGTAGTATCTTTCAAGCTTACAAGATTTAACAATTCTTGTATAACTAGGAACGATTCATTAACACCACGAATAAATATTGCAAGCTGTGAAGTGTCAGAAATATCTGTGCTTTCGTCGAATGCTAAAAAAAACACTTTCAATTCTTTAATATTGTTTCACAAATTTCCATCTATTATTTCTTCTGAAATATCATTAATGCGACAGACTTATGCTTGAAAATAAGTTAGATTTATCGGGCAAAATTTCTTTTATAATTTTTTGAACACAATCTTTTACTAATTCGCCGTCCGAAAATGTCTTCATTTTTTGCAAATAACAATGCGACAATGCAATTAACTTGGTTTATAACGTTATTATATGAGTGTTGTAACGATGAACTTAACGTATTTTTGCCGGGCTTTTAATTTTTAAGACTGGCAAACTTATATTTTCTTAATTCTTCGTCAAATATCAAATAGTTACTAAAAGCCTCGTTTCGCCATGGCGTGTTTTAAGATTGAATTCTTTAAAAATAGCTACTGGGTCTCTACAAATTAAACATATGTTAATATGGAGCTATGTATTATGAAAAAAATATTCAGTTTCCCAGTAACTACATATTTGGAACGGATCACTTCAATTAAAATTCCGTATTTTTTATAGCTAAAAGTTATCCTTGAGACCTGAGGTTTTGCTCATAAGAATGACACGTAATGTGGACTCGCCTCCATGGTGAGGCTTTGCAAATGCTTCGGATGCTGGATCGGTTGCCTACCTTTTAGGCACGAATAAATAAAGGAACCGATTTGCCTGATTTCGAATTGAGTTTTTGATGTCCATTTTATTCTTTGAAATTTTATAAATTGCCTTTCTTCATCAACGATTTTTCTTTTCCTCCGGATTCATGCTTAATGGCTAAAATATTAATGTAAAATATTAAAAACTTGGAATAAAATAGGAAGAATCTGATTTAACTCTTAGCTAAATATGTTTGCAGTAGAATCAATTTGGAAGCAGATTGTTTTTTTTTTAAATTTAATAAATTATACAAAGTTTTATAAACACTGCATCTAGACCAATTAGAGAAAAGGAGGAAAAAATTGTTTTTCAATGCCTTTGTTAAAGAAGAAAGTTTTGAGACACTGCTGCGGAGAGAAGAAGGAAACATTTGTTTGTTTCATTCCATCGACCCTTTGAAACCCTGAAGAAGGAGGAAAAATGCTCCGAAGTGTCGGTTTGAAAGGAAAGGAGGAAGGATTCCAATAGATTACACCTTATTTGATATGTGTTTAATTTTGTCTTTCCTCACTACCTCTGGGCTCCCTTCCATTACATTCAATTTATAAACACTATTTAAAAATTATACAATATATCTACTTAATCAAATTACACTAGACCACTAGAGTAACGAATGTCTATTTTATTAATAATAAATTTGTTGAACCAATTGTATTACATTAATTAAAGTTTACATTTAATTTGAGGCTTCAACTTCGGAGATTACTCTCCCACTATCGACTGATCTTGATCTTCTTGAGTTTGCGATAATCTTTTTGGTCCTTGTTTTTAATAAGGGGAAAAAGTTAATGAAATAAAAAAACCTCTTTGCCATCTTGATCCTTTCAGGATTTGCAGTTCATTTTCATTCTTCAATCAATAATCCATTATTGTTTTAATTCCCATCTCTCACTAATCAATTCTCTATTTTATTAATTTAGAAACATTAAAAAATTTTTTTTTTTTGGTTTTGCGCCTTTCTTAGCCATCAACCAATTTGATACTATTATTTTTAATTTTGTCTTCTATATGCTTCTTTGTTCTTCTTCTTCTGGTGCCTATCCGCCCAGCGAATGTTGGCGATCATTCTGGCTATGATTGTTTTATTGACGGCGGCCCGAAACAACTCTAAGGAAGTCTTCCCGAACCATTGCCGCAGATTCTTAACCATGATGTCCTTCTTCTCCTAGGTCCCCGTCTACCGGCTATTTTCCCCTGAATAATAAGTTGTAGAAAATGGTATTTAGAGTTACGCAATATACGGCCGAAGTAACGATACCTTTCTAATTTTGATGTTATTTATTAATTCTTTTATCTTTTTTCATTCATCTTAAAATCTCATCATTTGTAACTGTATCTATCCAACTTATTCTCAGGATTCGCCGGTATATCCACATCTCAAATGCCTGCACTCTATTACTTGTCGCTTCTGAAAGAGTCCAGGCCTCCATTCCATATAGACGAACCGGAAACACGTAACATCTTACTAGCCGCATCCTCAAATTCTTACTGAGGTTGTGGCTGCACAGCAGGAGGTCTTTTCGCTGGAATGCATTATGTGACATTTCAATTCTCTGTTTGATTTCCACAGAGTGATCGCATTTATCATTTATAGTGCAACTTAGGTATTTAATTTTGTTGCACTCTCTCAAAAGAAGGGGCTCGTTGCTAACTTTTAGTCCGGTGTCGTAGGAATTTATCTTCTTACTGATGACCATATATTTTGTTTTGGCCACATTCAGTTTTTAGCCCATACCTTTCACTCACGACGGTTGTTCTATTTAGCAGCCTCGCGTATATCTTCCAGAGTACTAGCTATTACCAGCGTGTCGTCTGCACTTATCTGATATTGTTGATGTTTATGCCATTTACGACGATTCCTCCCTCCTGATCTTCAGGAAAGCTTGTTTAAATATTTCCTCTGAATAAACATTGAAGAGGAGCGGTGATAGACACTCTCCCTGTCGGACTCCAGCGCAGTATGTCTACCTCCTCCCCTAAGTTCACCCTCCACCCTGACTTTTTGCTTTCTGCATCCAGTATAGATTTGCGCGATTATCCTGAAGTCCTTGTCATCAATTCCAGTGTTTCGGAGGATATCTAGCATCATTTGTTTAATTTTATCAAATGCTTTTTCGAAGTCGATCAAACAAAGATAGACATCTACGTTGAGATCGCGGTAGCGCTGAATGAGGACTTGCGTCGAGAAAAGGGCCTCTCTGGTTCCAAGCCCACTGATGAATCCGAACTGTGATTGCCCAATGCGGTCTTCAAGCCTTCGGTAAATCCTCTCATGAATTATTTTTAAAAACAGCTTGAGAACATGACTCATTAAACTGATGGTAAGATAATCTTCACATTTCTTGCCGTTTGATCTTTTTGGGACCGTGATGAAGGTAGATTTAAGCTAATCCATTGGTATATTTCCGGTATTGATTTACTATTAAAAATTTGAACCAATATGCATTAAGTTCATTTTTCATCCATCGATTTTAAAACTTCTATCTTCTGGTCCTTGCCATTCATTCATTCTGCCGAGAGCCTGCTTAACTTCTGATATTGTGATAGATGAGCCAGAACTGGCTTCATTTATGCCATGCTCCATTGGTCTCAAATCAGCGCGAAATAGTTCTTCAGCTATATTTTTTCCATACACAGCCAATTTGTCATTCACGCTGGTTTGAATTTGCCCTTTTAAAACAATTTATATTGGTCTTCTATCTAGGGATCAGAATTTATTCGGTTGCCACGAGTCGGATTTGAACCCGGGTCCACTTGATTAGCAGGCTTGTACGCTATAGAAATATTTTTATGTATACTATTTTAGAACAAATCATATGGGGAAATTATCAAGAAATATATTTAATTGCACTGACTTGCAAACTCGGAATTAAAAACAAAGCAAAAAGTGTTAAATACACTTGGCTAAATTTTAAATATTATATTGTAACAACATATTTATAAAACATTGAGCTTTATTTTAAAAATTAAAAATGTTTTATTACAAAAAATTTTTTTTTTAATAAAATAAAGTGCAACTAATAATAGTACCTACATCTTGATTTTTTATTTTTCAAAATTATTTAAAAATCATATTGAAACAGACCAGGGCTTCTTAAACTGTTTTAATTGGCGACCCCATTTTGACTGAGAAGTCATTGTTGCCCTATGTTTCGCTACACCAAAATTCAGTTTCCTCGACCCATAGTTTAAGAAGCCCTGAAATAGACAATACTTGATAAATCATGTTAAAAAATATAATTCATAATAATATTATATGACTGCGGGCCGCGCATAAGTGTCTCGGGCCGCGTGTTGGCAATATATTCCTGTACTAGAGATAATAATCTCTTATTTAGATACGCGTTTTATTGAAGTATGTTTGCAGTCTGTAAAATGTTCGATTTTCGAACTCAAATTTTACTAGGTTTGGGCATAACGACTTCATTGTCCATTTCAAAATAAAATATTGTGATACATACACAGTATATCCAATACTTGGAGTAGGAAATGACGAAGGGAGCTCCGAGCCGACCCAGTATTGCGCCAACCCTTGTTTTAAAATTTAGGGAACTGCGGTTGTTGGTTTATAGTGAAGCCATTGTTAAAATTAAATTAGGTCTCCTTGTGGCTTACACCACCAACTCCAACCTAATTTAACCCTTGTTTTGCTTGGCCCTAACCTGCAAGCCCGCTTGGGCCCGACACTGGCTAGAAGCGGGGATGATAACAACGCGGCCCGGGCTGGGCCGAGGAGGGCTGGCTCAATACAGAATTCTAGCCTGGCCCAGACCGGGCAGTAAGCGTCGGCTCTATACTGAATTCTTGCCTGGGCCAGAACGGTCTCTAAGCGTCGCGTCGGCTCAAAACTGAATTCTAGCCTAGGCCAGAGCGGGCATTAAGCGTTGGCTCGATACTGAATCCTTGGGCTATACTGATGATTTAAATATTAAAATTTTTTCTTTAAAATTTTAAAATCTTATAGAATCTTGAAATCAAAAATTAAAATTAATATAATTAGATATAGCTTTTTATTTTTGTATTAATAACTAATTATTATAAATGGGAATGAAATAAGAAGTGTTTAATTAAGGATTAATATTTATTTATTTATTATTCATGACTTTTGCCTTATTGTGGCCAGTCTCAGCGTACATGTTACATCATTTACATTTTTTATAATAATTTTTAATATTCTAATGGTGTTTGTATTAATGAAATTATTTATTTATTTATTTAGATAATTTTACGGACTAGTATTTCACTTACAAAAAAAGAGATTCATATTCTCTGTACACAAGTTAAGCATGCATTTACATCAGAAAATTTGCAGAAAATTATAATATATAAAAACAACATCAAATTTATATAAAACAAATTTAATAACAATATTAAAAATATAATAAATAAACTGCAACGTATCGTTGCTAAACTTATCAAATTCACTTGAAATATTAATATGTTTATTCTTTTATTATTAATCAGATATCACTTGCAATTTTGGTAAGCAACTCAAGTTGAGTTGTTTGACATAAAAGAATTGTAGTCTTGATTTTAAGTCGATTCTTCCACGTTATCAGTAGAGGTTGCCATTAATAGCCAAAACATCAAAAATGCAATGCAATAAGGTTATTCCGCTAGTATTAGATAAGAATCGATCGTTATTTTTGATTTTAAGTCGATTCCTCCATGTCTTCATCAAAAAACGATAACACACACACACACACACACACACACACAACCATCCATCCATCCATCCCCACGCACTTCCAAAAAAAATAGCACTTTTTGGCCTCTCGACGAGACCCCAGGTAATTCCGTAGTCTTTACCTGAGGACCCTTTGAAGTCCCGCTTGGCACGCAACCGATTACAATACTTTACCCATGCTTCGCATTGGATAAAGTAAAAACAATATAAGAACAATGAAAAATTATATGTAAAAACAACAAAGAAAAAAATATAAAATAAAATAGAAATATATATAGGTTATTAATTTAGTGTTACATTACATAAAATTTACATAACTTCATTCAAAAACAATACAAATTCTCAAAAAGTTTAATAAGACAAAATTCATTAGAAGAATACCTAGTTTAATAATTTTTAAATTAAAATAAAGTAAGACATATCACTCCCCTCAGACTGTCATAAATTTCCGAAAAAATGATCCATCCAATCAATTTAGATGTAAAATTTGGAACCATATTGTAGGAGAGGACTCAGTTGTTGTTGATTTTTTTTATTTTATTGTAAGTCACTTGCGTTCCCTTTAAGAGGGCAGTGTCCACTGATTCCTAATCACAGCGGACAGGAGTACAAGTAGTATTATAGGATAGTTGACTTATATCTATCTTAATAATTAAAATGATTATGGAGGGGCAATTAAATTTATACAGGTATATTATATTATTATATTATTTACAGTCAATTTATTAAAGTGAAAGACATACTATGACACCAATTATTATACATGAAATATTATTTATCATATTATTATACATGTCTTATTAACATATTAAATATTTAGTAGTTATAAATGGTAATAATATATATATATCAATTATGTTTATCTAATTAAGTAACCAATATATGTTTTCGATGGATGATATTCTTGATTCTTGTTCAATTACTGAAAATATATGTGATATCACCATTCAAGACGCTGAACCTATTATTATAAATCGGAATGGTTTGAATATTATTAATGTTAATATTAGGAGTATCAAGAGAAACTTTGATAGGTTCATGGCTTATTTGAGTTCTTCTAGTATAAAATTCCATGTGATCGTTTTGACTGAGACTTGGAATGACAATAGTATAATGTTTGACTTACCAGGATATCAGAATTTTACATCTAATAATGCTGAAAATAGAGCTGAAGGAGTATCTATTTATTGTTTAAATGATATTCAGGTATCCAAAGTTGACATTGACATTATTGATGAATGTAATTCTATTTTTGTCCAGTTTTCTACTTCATCATTTGTTTTCTCCCTTACTGCAATTTATAAGTCATTCGATAGGGACACTTCTGTTTTTATTGAAAACTTGTATGATCATTTATTACTTTGCTCTGGTGTCAATTATCATTTCATTTGTGGTGATTTGAATATTAATACAATGGTTCCTGATGAAAACTCTAATAAATACATAAATGTTCTTTCTGAGTTTGGATTCTCCCCGTTAATAACGGGACCGACTAGAATAAATATCTCTACTGATTCTAAATCATGTATTGATCACATTTTTTTCAAGGGATCAAATAAATTTGATTGTTTGGGATTTATTTTTGTATCTGATATATCGGATCACTTTGCAACTTCCACTTCTTTATCTTTTTTGAAGAAATTTGATGAGATAAATAGATCTATGGGTACACTCTCAGATGAAATTAATCCACAAAATAATATTATCACTGTGACTGACATGAAATTACTGAAGAATGAATTGATTAATGAAAATTGGACATCAGTTATTCAGTCTAATGATGTGGATCTGGCCCTTCAAAATTTTTATAATATCATGTCATTGTCTCTAGAAAAATCCACCTATAAAAAGAAAGTAAATAATAAATCCAGGAGAATTAAATGTTGGGTGACCAAGGGTATATTAATTTCAATTAGGAAAAGACAAGCTCTTTATAAAAAAGTAATTGGCAATCCTCTTGATTTTTCATTAAGGGTCAAATACAACAGATATCGAAATGTTTTGACTTCAGTGATAGCTCTTGCTAAATCACAGTTCTATAAAAAGGAAATAATAGATAGTCATGGAAACATGAAATCAATGTGGTCGATAATTAAGAGAGCAACAAATGTTAATGATAGAGTCCAAAAAATATATAGTGTCCTGGATGAGAATGGATCTGAAATTTGTGATAAATTACAAATTGCAAATACCTTTAATTCACATTTTGCAAATGTTGGAGATAGAATTAAAGATAAAATTTTTAGTGATCGAGATTTTGTTTTGGAAGAAGAAAGTAATAATTATATTTTTGAACAAAGTGAAAGAATATCGGATTCTCTATTTTTGAATCCAGTTACTATTGATGAGATTTCTGATTTATTGGGTGGTCTCAAAAAATACAATAGTTATAGCGAATTCGGAATAACTAATAGAATACTGATCAACATGAAAGATTATATTAAGATCCCGATAGTGCATATTTTTAATCTGAGTTTTCTTCATGGTAAATACCCTTCAGGATTCAAAAGTGCAATTGTTCTACCACTTTTTAAATGTGGAGACAAAAGTCCTTAGGAAATTATAGACCTATTTCTCTTACACTATCTCTGTCAAAAATACTGGAAAAATGTATCAAGGTCCGATTGATGTCCTTTATACATAAACATGCTATAATATCCAAAAGACAATATGGGTTCCAGCCTGATATATCTACATCTCATGCTCTTTTTGATGTTTCAAAACACATCTGTCAAAGTCTTGATAGGGGGATTATGGCTTTGGTTTGTTTTTGGATGTAGAAAAAGCATTTGACTCCATTAGTCATAAATTATTAATAAAAAAGATTGAAAATTATGGTATTCGTGGAATCGCTCTTGATTTGATAAAGTCTTACATCAGTAATAGAACCCAAATTGTGAAGATTGATGAAATCAAGAGTAACCTAACAACTGTGAACACTGGTATTCCTCAGGGAACTGTATTAGGCCCTTTGCTATTCATTTTATATATAAATAATATTTTTTCTATTAAGACTAATGGATTACCCTTTTGTTTTGCAGATGACACTGCCTTTATCTTTTCGGGCGACTGTTTTAATAACTTGACAAAAACTGTTTCTGATGATTTTAGATTGGTTAAGAAATATCTTAATACCAATTTTCTTTCTATAAACATTCAAAAAACTTCATTGGTTTCCTTCTCGAATGGTGAGAGAAAGTGCTCCTCAAGAGCACACCTCACATCACTCTCCACTCTATCAATTGTACTGTCTCTCAGGAATGTTCATGCCAAGTCTTGAAGTTTGTAAATGAATGTAAATATCTGGGAATTATTTTCGATTCCAAAATGAGCTTCAAGACACATATTTTGAAATTGACTAGCAGTATCAGAAAACTCTTTTAAAAATTTAAGATTCTGAGAGGCATTCTTAGTTATGAAGTTCTAAGAATGGTCTACTTCTCCTTGTGTCAGTCTTTACTGTTGTATGGGATTTTGGTCTGGGGGAATACAAGTGAATTCATTTTAAGGGGTCTTTCTGTTGCTCAGAATATTGTTATTAAGATTATACTAAAAAAGCATCTGTATAAATTTGAATTGATAGATTGACGAGTGATGCCCTCTAAGGGTATAGTTGTGGAACCTTGGCCTGGGCAGCTCTCGCTGCCAGTGCCAGCCAGTCTCTGTTGATAGTTGAAATGAGTTAGTTGAAAGGAGTCTTAGTCAGTCTCTGTTTGATAAGTTGAAAGTTTGATGGTTGACTGCGTTAGCAGATTGAATTGAGTTGAATGTTTTGTATAACTGCATCAGCAGAATTTTGATTATATTTGAATTGAGTGTAGAAGGAAAAAAACCAAACTTGAATCATCCCATATCTCATCGTCGGATAAAAAACCAAAGTGAAACGAATTGCCACAAGAAGTCTGCATTTACGCCACGCCATCACCATTGTATTAAATTTCATTCGTATGTACAAAAAACCATTATTTTTATCATTAAAACCATTGTTAATATCATATCAAAAAATCTTTGCTTTTATTTATTGAAGAAGGAGAAAATACACCTTCCTTTATCTTAATTAAAGAAATACAGTCCACACCATTATCCTAAGTTCATTATCATATTTATACATGAAAAATTATACATGATATGATCTAGGAAATTTTACAATTTTATACATGGTCCATCGTCGCAGGATTATACATTAATCCTTCATAGCCAAAGGTAGAATTTTCTCAAAAAAGAAATTCTCCACTCTTAAAGTCTAAGAGCATAAAAGAACCAGAGATTCCTTCAAGAAAAGGTTGGTGTAAAAAATTAAGTAATGCTGCAAGATATTGCAGAAAAATATTGCAAATAATTAAATTGCAATTTTTTTTGTATTGAAAAAGCAAAGCAAAGATTGGTTTTAAGCTGATTTGGCAACACAGCATTTGAAATTTGAACTGCAATTGGAAAATTTATCTATTATAGTCCTTTCTATTAAATTAAAAATGGCTTCCAGGAAAGTTAGATTATTTAGATGGAATACGGAACGCCTGCAAAATTCCGTAATTAAGGCCACGAAAGAAGGAAACCTGGAAAGCTTGAATTTATTAAAAACATTAAAGAGAGATTTGAACAGATTACTCGAAGAAAGGGCGGATATTGAAAATGCCGTATATGACGCGTTTGAAAATTTACAAGCTGAAGAACAGCCACTAAATTATGATGAATTTGATTTGGTAAAAATAACAAATTCAAGTTTGGATATCATAAGGGATATTGAGTGGATTTTAGAAGAGAAAGAAGAAAAATTGACCAATGCCAGAATATCTCAAATTGATGTTAAAATGACAAGTCCAATAAAGGAATCAAATGCAAGTGTTCCTGTTATTAAATTGCCCATATTTGAAGATGGTTTTGTGGAATGGGTAGAATTTTTTGATTTATTCAAAGCCCAAATTGATTCAAGAAATAATTTGTCGAAGACGGAAAAATTAATGCATTTGAAGAATTCGTTGAAAGGAGCCGCTTTAAATAAAATTAAAGGCTTGAGTATAATCGAGAGCAATTATGAAATTGCTTTAAAAGTTTTAAAAGATTATTATGAGTCTGAAAGACAAATAATATTTCAAACTATTGATAAGTTATTGGAGTTCCCGAAAATTAAAATATTAACTAGGGAAAAATTAAATTATATATATGATCATTTCCGAAATGCCTATTCTGTGTTGCAGAATTTTAAAAAGGTCACACCAGGGAATGATGATTTTTTTATAAGGATATTAATTAGGTGTATACCGCAAGATTTTATACATCTATTTTATAGAACATTAAATTCAGAAACTGTACCAACAGTTTCCAATTTTTTTGAATTTTTAGATAAGGAAATTAAATCGTGGAATGTAATTGAAATAGAATCCAGAGAAGCTTCGACCAGCAAGTTACAGTCGAATTCTCCGAAAATAATGAAAAATAAATATTTAAAAACTTTATCGACAGTGGTAACAAATAAAATTAATAAATGTTTCTTTTGTAACCAGGAAAATCACAAATTAGATAATTGTTTTAAGTTTAAAAAATTAAGTTTTAGTGAAAAAATGAACTTTATTTTAAAAATGAAAATATGCAAGTTGTGTTTTAAAGCAAATCATGATTTTTTATTGTGCAAATCTATTCAATGTCATTGTGGGAATTATCATAATCCCATATTACATGCATCTAAAATAGAATTAAATGATTATTTTAAGAATGTTAAAAATAAAAATTTTAAATCAATTGAAAATGTAAACAATTCCAATGTTCAAAATATTAATGAAGTTGTAAATGTTTCAGAGACTCCAAAAAAGACTTGTTGTACAAATTTACCTCAAATACAACAAAATATTTTATTGGGCACAGCGATGGTCAGACTGCAGACTTCCGAAGGCAAGTTCACAGCGCGATGTTTAGTTGACACGGCGAGTCAAAGTAACTTTATTACTAATGAATTGGCTTCTAAATTGAAAGTAAAGGTAACAAAAGAAAATAATACTCCGATTTATGGATTGGGTTCAAGATTGGTTTCATGTGTTACGGGTTCTGTGAATGTAAAAATTTCACCTATTAATAATAACTTTCTAGCAATAGATTGTCCCTCTTTCACAGTTGAGAAGATTTGTGACAATTTGGAAAGATTTCAATTCAATATAAACGAATTTTCTCATCTCAAAAATTTGCAGTTAGCCGACCCTGAATTTCACTGTGGGGGTCCGGTAGATATGCTATTGGGCTCAAAAACTGTAGCTCAAATATTAAGGGGAGGTGTTAAGAGAGGGAGTGAAAATGCACCCGTTGCTATTGAAAGTGTATTGGGATGGATTTTGTTAGGAAATTGTCCTTCAGAGTTGAAAGAGCAGGCTACCAGTCAGGTAAAATCCTATCTTACGTTGGAGTATTTATCAAAAAAATTGTGGAGTTTAGATAACCCCACTGAGATTGATCCAGTTAAGTTTGATCAATGTGAGAAACATTTTTTGGAAAATTATTTTCGATTGCCTTCTGGAAAGTTTTCTGTAGCCCTACCATTTAAAAATCCTCATTTAAATTTGGGAGAATCTAAACAAGGTGCTTTAAAACGTTTTTTCTCTCTTGAGAAAAAATTTGAAGCTAAGTTGGAATTTAAAATTCAATATTCTAATTGTATTAGTGATCTTTTTAAATTAGATTTTGCAGAAATAGTGTCTAATCCCTCTATTAATGATAAATGTTTTTATTTACCTCATCATGCGGTTATTCGTGAACAAAGCTTATCCACAAAAATGCGGATAGTTTTTGACGGTTCAGCGAAAACAGAGAATAGTATTAGCCTTAATCAAATTTTAATGACAGGGCGACCGTTGCAAAGCGATATTAGGTCCATATTAACCAAGTTTCGACATGGATCGATAGGTTTCACCTTTGATATACAGAAAATGTATAATATGATCTTGATTAATGAACAGGATAGAGATTTTTTAAGATTTCTATGGAGGTCTGAACCATCAGAGCCGGTGCAGACTTTCCGTTTAAAAACTTTGCCATTCGGCTTGAAATCCTCACCTTTCTTAGCGTTACGAGTTTTGATAGAACTCGCTAATCTAGAAGGATATAAATTTCCAAAGGCCAAGGCAGTCTTGGATAATTGTTTTTACATGGACGACGGCTTTGTATCAGTTGATTCTAAAGAAGAGGCTGAAGCTATTATTTTGGAAGTTAAGTCATTATTGAGAGAAGGAGGTTTTTTTACTGACAAATGGGCGTCAAATAATTCATATATCACCCAGTTGGTCAGAGAGGAGGGAAATTATTCGAAAATTATTGCTGAAAACCCGGTCACAAATACATTAGGTTTAATTTGGAATACCAAATTTGATAGTTTTCAAATTGCTTACACTAATAATAAAAATGTTGTTTTAACAAAGAGAAAACTTTTAAGTGAGTTAGCTCAAACATTTGATCCGTTAGGTTTTATGAGTCCTGTTTTAATTAAATTTAAAATCATTTTTCAGCAATTATGTAAACAAAAGTTAGAATGGGACCAGCCTGTTAACGACAGGGTTAATTTGATTTGGTCGGAATATCAGGAAGACTTAAAATTATTGAAAGGTTTTTATATTCCCCGATTTATTGGAGCTGTAAAGCCTGAAGAGGATTTTTTTCTTTTAGGCTATTGTGATGCTAGCGAACTGGCTTATTCAGCAGTCATTTATCTAGTAAGGGGAATTTTTCAGAAAACCTTGCAAGTTAGTCAAGGTTGGTTGGTGGGTTCGCGAACTAGAGTCGCCCCCTTAAAAACAGTCAGTCTTCCTCGATTAGAATTAGCTGGAGCATTAGTTCTCAGCGAATTTTTACATTTTATAAAACCATCTATTTTGATTCCTTTCAAGGGAATAATTTGTTTAACAGATTCGATGATAACTTTAAGTTGGATTCAGTCAGAGCCTTATCGATGGCAAACTTTTGTAGCTAATAGAGTAGCAAAAATTCAAGAATATTTACCTGATGCCTCTTGGCAATATGTCAAGTCAGAGGATAATTTAGCAGACATGGGATCCAGGGGTATATATTTAAAGGAATTAATTGAGAAAGAGGAATGGTGGAGAGGGCCGAAGGGAAGTTTACCGCTGAGTCCCCCCTTCACTTTCAGATAATGATAGACAGGTCTGTTTGAAAGAGGAGAAGAAAACGTTGGAGGTATATTTAAATAAGCAAAATTTCTCTTTTCTTCAATTGTTTTCATCTTATTTGAAAACAGTAAGAGTTTTAGCAATTATGTTGAGATGGCTGGCGAAAATAAAAAAAGAAACCTTTCAAAAAATTTTGGCCAGCCACTGAACGAGGTGGAATTAAAAGGGGCTCACTTGAGATGTATACAGCTATCTCAACTGGAGTCTTTTCCCCATCAAATTAAAAATTTAGAGGAAAATAAGGAGGTTAAATGGCCACATGGGTTAATGGGTTTAAACCCTTTTTTTGATTCGGAAAAAATTATCCGAATAAAAGATAGATTAGAATTGTTGAGAAAAGAAAAATCTGAAAGCTGCCTTATAATGTTAGATTATCAAAATCCTTTTACTTTTAAAATAATACATTATTATCATGTTTTATATTTTCATGCGGGAGCCAAATTTTTAATTAATTTTGTGCGAACGCGATATTATATCCCTAGATTAACTAAACTAGTAAAAAAGGTAATTTACAAATGCATAGTTTGTTTTAAGGCTAAGCCTAAATGTATGGAGCAACAAATGGCCCCGTTGCCCTTAACTAGGATTACCCCCGCGCGACCTTTTACTAATTGTTCTGTTGATTACGCTGGTCCATTTCTTGTCCGCAACAAGCTGGGAAGAAAGGGACTGGTTTTTAAAGCGTATGTCCTTGTGCTGGTCTGTCATGCCACAAAGGCAATTCATTTAGAACTAGTCACTAATTTAACTAGTGAAAATTTTATTGCTGCTTTTAAGAGATTTATAGCAAGGCGAGGCATGCCTTACGCGATTTTTTCAGACTGTGGCAGAACTTTTCTAGGTGCCAATGCCCAGCTTAAGAAGGACTTGAAACTTTTAATCCAATTAGAACCTTCGTCTGCTGACCATTTGGCTCAATTTGAGGTAAAGTGGAATTTTCATCCCCCTTACGCCCCCCATTTCAGTGGGTTAGTTGAAGCTGCAGTTAAGTCGTTTAAGACACATTTATATAAAATTGGGAAGGTTGAAAAATATTCCTATGAAGAATTGAGCACCTTGCTTTGTCAAATCGAGGCTATTTTGAATTCTCGCCCCCTTTGTTCCAGATCTATTAACGAGGGTTACGATACACTTACTCCTGGTCATTTTTTGACCGGATCCGAGTTGTTGACACCTCCTGAACCTGATTTAAGGGGAATAAAAGAGGGAAGGTTATCTCGTTGGCAGTTAGTTCAACAGAAGGTACAAGGTTTTTGGAGAGATTGGGTAAACGATTACCGAATTTCTTTATTGAAAAGGACGCGGTGGCGTGGGACCCACCCCCTTTAAATGAAGGACAATTAGTATTAATATTCATGCCTACCCCTCCATTGGATTGGCCTTTAGGTCGAATAGAAAAGTTAATAGTTGGGGCAGATGGCTACCCTAGAGTTGCTGATGTACGAACTAGCAAAGGTCTTTTTCGAAGAGCCATTACACAAATAGCTCCTTTACCAATTGAGTAGCCTGTAATTTCCAACCTGGGATAATAATTCTAATTAATTAAGGTTTTATTTTAACCATTATTAAATTTTATTTATTGATAAATAATAATAATATTTTTTATTAAGAGTGTGAATTTTCACTATGTTAATTCACTTTGAGTTGGTTTGAAATCTCTTTGCTCATCGGAACGAGGTTTGAGGGAGATTTACGCCCTCCTTCACACCTTTTACTGTATGCATGAAGGGATTAATTATTTATTGGGCCCATAAGGGTTTCTTAAAAAGGGTTCCCCTTTTTTGGGTTGGCCATGAATTGGTGGGAATTTAAAAAAACTAATTTGGGGTCAATCTAGCAAAGACTCACAGGTAAACCCCCTAGCGAGTCTTTGGGGGGGAATTATGTATAAATTTGAATTGATAGATTGACGAGTGATGCCCTCTAAGGGTATAGTTGTGGAACCTTGGCCTGGGCAGCTCTCGCTGCCAGTGCCAGCCAGTCTCTGTTGATAGTTGAAATGAGTTAGTTGAAAGGAGTCTTAGTCAGTCTCTGTTTGATAAGTTGAAAGTTTGATGGTTGACTGCGTTAGCAGATTGAATTGAGTTGAATGTTTTGTATAACTGCATCAGCAGAATTTTGATTATATTTGAATTGAGTGTAGAAGGAAAAAAACCAAACTTGAATCATCCCATATCTCATCGTCGGATAAAAAACCAAAGTGAAACGAATTGCCACAAGAAGTCTGCATTTACGCCACGCCATCACCATTGTATTAAATTTCATTCGTATGTACAAAAAACCATTATTTTTATCATCAAAACCATTGTTAATATCATATCAAAAAATCTTTGCTTTTATTTATTGAAGAAGGAGAAAATACACCTTCCTTTATCTTAATTAAAGAAATACAGTCCACACCATTATCCTAAGTTCATTATCATATTTATACATGAAAAATTATACATGATATGATCTAGGAAATTTTACAATTTTATACAGCATCCAAGATTTGCCACGCTGGCGTTATATGATGAGTTTAGGGTACTGAATTTAAAACAATTATTCCTATTGAATGCTTGTATTCATTTATATAGAATAAATTGTACAAATTACAATTTGCATTATTACCCCACACGTATATCTAGCAGAACAAATATAATTTTGCCCAGGATTAAAACTGAATTATACTCGAGACATGCTCAAATTGTTGGCCTGAGAATGGCAATAAAGTATAGATATAATTATGATCAATTTAGAAATGTTAGACATATAAAGAGTTTTTTAATTAATTCTGGCTTTCTAAGAATGTGAATTTGTATGACGATTTTATTTTATTTTGATTTACTTTATTTTATGTTGTTTTACTTTTTATTTTGTCTTTGTTCTTTTATGTCTTTAATTTAAAGTAATTTATCAAATTTATGTTTTTGAATTTCTCTGTTAATTTATCTTAAAATTTAACCCTCGACTCAAGATTAATCTTACAGAGGGTTAAATTTTATTTTATTTCATTTTAATATAATACATATAGTTGTGTTCATGATTTGAATTTTGATTCAAATTTTAATTGATAAATATTGTTAAGGTTCAATATGTATTAATATATATGTAAACTGTGCATGTAAACTGAGCCAAATAAATTATCAACAATATTAATTTAAAAAAAAAAAAAAAAAAAATATATATAGTGATAATCAATTTCATTACGAATAAAATTATTATTATATTAAATGAATTTATGTGTTTAAACACTATATATTATTATATCTTTTTGTTTAAATAAGCAATCTATAGGGACAAAATAGTTGCAACATGAATATTAATTATTAGATTAATTATATTGATTTCATTAATTAAATAAACATATTTAGTAACAATGAATTTTACATTATTAATATGAAAATAACTATTTTCGTTATTTAGTAATCACTTACATAATAGGATGGCCATCGTCTCCCAAATTTCGTATGCGCACACACTCACCCCTACAGCTGTAAAATTCCCGATCTTATGCCCCGTATAATTCACCCCCAAGAATAATCAGTCACCACGAAACAGCCCCAAATTTCACAACTAAATTAATTCTTTATCTCATCCCCTCTCCTACACAAATAAAATCACCCCTATTCTAAGCCCTATACTCACAAATATTTCACCCCCTGTTCTCTCTGCTGCTAGGCTAAAACCCGCTCTCGCGATTCTTTCCGGCCACGCGCTCTCCGCCGCTCTCTTCATCCGTCCCCCACTTGCCCCTCTCCCACCTTCGCGCGTGGTCGTCGCTAGCGAATTTCTTACCATCAGCGAATTCTTCGTGTACTCTCCGTTCTAACAAATTAGACCTCCTAATGGAAAATAACCAATATATTATTAACTAAATATATTTACGTATTGACAAACTATTTATTTATTGTCTTCCCAGGCCTTACATCGTTCATTGTTTCCCCAGACCTTACATCACTTCCTTCTTTTTTGAAAGTTGACTCCTCGCTAGAGGATCAACTTTACCTCTAGAACTGATCGCACTAAACTTCATCTTGAACCGGCGCGATCTCGTCAACGGAGTTATTATGTTGGGGTTCCTGGGTCGGTTCGGTCGAAGGGACTCGACGACACCAATACCATCCGAAGATTACTCCACCGAGTAAAAGAGGCTGGTGACCAATCCCGCGGGTAGTACCACATGTTGGACGTACTTCCGGCGGGAAATCTGGTCCAACTCATCCCGAAGGCGTTGGAATGCCATCTCTAGGGAAACCAGGTGGTGTTTCTCCCGGAGTTTGTCCAATCCGACTAGGGCATCTCGTAACTGTGGCGAGTCCTCAGGAATTTGGTGAAGATTTAGAACGTCAATTACAGGAAGAACATACATCGCCGGACTATTCATCTGGTGATGGAATAACGTCTACCGCCGAGGGAGAAGAACTGAGTATTCCGTCCGCAGGCGACATCCTTCCTTCAACTGGAGTGTTCCGACCAGACCCAGGGTTGACTCGACGGGGGAGGGTTCATTGACGGGTTCGCGACACTGCACTCGCGCACTACGCGGTTCGCTTAGGCTGTAGGTCCACTCCCTGCCCCTCCACATGGGCTGCCATTGATCGCCGACAGACCCCAAGAGAATTGTCCACTGGCAATATTTGTCCAGGTCCTGGAGCTGTCGGAAATATAGCGAGCTTAGGCAAGTGCGATAATTCCGGGAAGATAAGGCCACGGGATCGCGGCACACCATGGGACCCTGGCCCAGACAACGACGGATATATACTTCCGATAAGGGGATATATAACTGGTGGTCGGGAGTTACCGCCGGCCAGTCTGACGGTTGTTCCAGCAAAATCTTAGTGTTTATAATGTTGTTCAAGTCCGGTAGGTTATGCACTCGGTATAAGTCACAAGTGAACCGGTCATCTCGGAGAGGTACGTTCACCACAAACCTAATTGCACCTTTAACACTATACACTCGTAGCAGGGTCCATTGGTAAAACTTAAAGCTATTTTCTATATTTAAAGGGGTCACCCATTCTAGTCCGATAGGTAACCCTGGGCTTAATTCTAATAGTATAGCTAAGAGGGCTCACGGGCCGATCAGGCGCGGCTCCAATCGCCCCGTGGCTGCCGTTTGGATAATGGCGAGGATTTCCATCATCCAATTATGAGCGGACTGTATGCTTTTCCCTAAGCGCCGAATACGTATATGTAATTCATTGGTTTGGTAAAAGGTCTCCGGAGCTCGCTAATTTCCGCGAGGCTATCGATGAAGTCCCGATTGACGGTGTTTGCCAGTTGCAAAATCGCCGCCGTCAGTTCTTCAATTCTGCCGAAATTTAGTTTAGTCTTTTTATCGACCTGGTCTAATATTGTAATTTGGTCCTTAAGATAGTGTTCTTTCCAGGCCGATATTCCACTTGGTATTTATAGTCGGCTAGTTTTAGCGCCCACTTCGCCTGTCTCGAGTAGGGGTCTTTTTCTCCTAATGTCCATTTTAATGGGGCGTGATCGGTGATCAACTTAAACTGTTGACCATAGAGAAAGCACCTAAATTTTTTGTGGCCCAAACTACCGCAAGCAGTATGCAAGTGCAAGTATGCTATGCCAAAGTTGCATATACTTTACAAAAACAAACACTCTGCAAGTATGCCAAGCCAAAGTTGCATATGCTTTGCAAAAACAAGCAACATTGTCCGCCTCGGTGGTGTAATGGTCAGAACAACTGACTGGCAACCCGGAGGTCTCGGGTTCGATTCCCGGCTATACCCAGACATTTTTTCTGTAAGTATAGGGTCTGGTAATAAAAATTAAGTGGGAGATAAATTTAACCGAATTTATCGCGCGGAGGATTTACCACTGCTCGAAGCCCCTAAAACCTTGGTAAATTGGATATTGAATTGTATCTAAGTTTCTGAGATTGGCTCGTGATCCCGGCTTCTTTTCCTTCTGCTCTGTTCTTTTCACGATTGAGGGGCCAGTCCATACAGGCCTTTAGGGGATCCACCTTCTGGTGTATCTCCTTCTCTCATCAATATCATTAAAAAAAAAAAAAAAAAAAAAAAAAACATGCAAGCTTGTCGCTGGGAAACTAGGAGATTTGATTCAAACTTGCCTCAAGTGTATATATTTGCCACGGCAAACTTGCTGCAAGCTTCCACTTTTGACACATCAAACTTGCTGCAAGTAGGATTCAAGTTTAAATTGCTATCTGGGAGGTGACGTGCCACCTGGCTAGCAAGAGGGCCTTGCAGCTAGTATTTAATATGAGGGACCAGATTGTATGGTAAAGTCAAGTGGATGACCACATTAGAACGTATCAGTTTATTTTTTATCACTGCCACTCACAATTAATTTTTTATTTTTAAATATATATTATATGAAAATGTATTTTAATTTAATTTTATAAAATTAAATGTTCGAATTTTAATGATATGTATTAATTTTTTTATTTATTATTATTCATTTTGAACAAGATCCATGTCCTAGCGATTCAATAAATAATAGATTATGGATTTAAATGATTAACTTGTAGCGCGCTCTCGCCATCAATTTGTATATCATTGATTGATATATATATATATATATATATAGAACTTGTTATGTCGTCTATGACAATTTGACGTGGACTTTTGTATTTTGAAAAAACAAAACTTATTTGGAAGTAGTCTATTTATTGTGATATAAGTAAAAATCAAATTTTAATTTAAAGAAATATAGAAAAAGAGTGCTTATTTCAAATTTATAATGTATCTTTTAGATTCAATTCCAACTCATATGGTAATTATTTTTTCTTTGAAGCATTTCCTTATTTTGACATGTTATACAAATTGTTAAATGATTTTCATAATAATATTTAACACAATTCAAATAATTTCTTTACCATATATTTTTATTTATTTTTTTATTCATTAGGATTATGATGGACAACAAAAAGCCGAAAAAATTTCTCGAATTATAATTACACTCTTTGGGGTAAGTTAGTCAATATTTTAAAAATAAATCCAATGATAAATGAAAGGACATACCTTGAAAAATGTAATAAACACTAGAAACCTTAAATATCTCAAATCTACTAACAAATTGAAAAATTAGATTTTATCACTTTACATTAAAAAAAAGCAAGAGAATAGAAATAATTCAAATTAACTTATTTCATTTTCTATTGTTCATACTAACCCTAAAACAGATTTACCCCAAACTTGCAAGAAAAGTTCATTTTTTGACATTAAGGGCCGGTTGTATGTCGCAAAGTAAATGCTTTTTACCACCAGGAACTTTCAGTGCCTGTCATCTGATTCGTCAATCCCAGCCCCTCCATTTACCATCTACCCTTGGTTAGTGGTAAAAAGCATTTACTTTGCGACATACTGGCCCTAAATGTTAAACTATAGTTTTAATGGCTCATTCCATTTTACCCTATTGAGTGAATATTGATGAGGCAGTCCAAAATTCTAAAAAAGAAGATAATTTAAACTATCTTTTTATTGATAAACCAACGTTTCGGAGGCTTATTCCCTCCTTCTTCAGGGTTTTGAAAGGTCAATGAAGGAAATCCAATGTGACATTCCCCTCTGTGTCCTCTCTCAGGGGCAGTAACAATATTATACCGTATTTCATTCTCAGCAGAAAAATAGTGTAGTCTGCTGAGAATGAAATACGATATACTATCTTGATCAAAAAGTTTCAGGAATTTATTCAGAAAATCAAAAATACAAATTTATTCATCAAAATCGATATTGTCCCCTTCAAAGTACTCCCCATAGGTTGCAGCGCACTTATGCCAGCGCTTAATCCAATCCTCGAGACATTTTTTATATTCAATTTTCTGTATGGCCTTCGGAGCTGACTGCGATTTTTTCATTATCTCCACTTGGCTGCTAAAACGATTTCCCCGGAGCGATTTTTTGGGTCGACTGAACAAGTAGAAGTCACAAGGAGACAAATCAATGAATTCGGTGGCTTTTGGAAGGTATGCGTTCCGTTGTTGGTCAAAAAGTTGCGGATAACGATGGCATTGTTCGACCGCGCGTTATGTGATTCCCACAAATCCGGTCTTTTTTAGCGTCTCAAAGCCAAATCATTAAACAAAATGTCTTGAACGGATTCATAACCGATGTTCAAGTTGGCTGCCATCTCTCCAATGGCCAATTTACAGATTTCGCCCATCATTTCTTTGATTTTATCGACGTTTTCGTCGGTTTTCGATGTCGACTGCGTTCGTCATCCTAGACAGACTCATGAAAACTTGGGCCACACATAAAAGTTTGTTTTCGATAGAGTAACACTTGTTGAACATTTTCCCACCGTTTTTAACTCAAAATTTAATACAAACTCGTTGATGCAAAGACGATTTCATTTTTAAAATCGTAAAAATCGCAGACAGCTCCGAAGGCCATACCGAAAATCGAATATAAAAAAATGTTTCGAGGATTGGATCAAACGCTGGCATAAGTGCGCTTGCAGTCGATGGGGAGTATTTTGAAGGGGACACTATCGATTTTGATGAATAAATTTGTATTTTTGATTTTTTGAATAAATTCCTGAAACTTTTTTGATCAAGGTAGTATTATTGTTACTGCCACTGAGAGAGGAGACCGAGAGGGATGTCACATTTGATTTCCTTCATTGACCTTTCAAAGCCCTGAAGAGGGAGGGAATAAGCCTCCGAAACGTTGGTTTATGAATAAAAATATAGTGAAGGGAAATAAAAGAGTGTGTCTTCTAATGGAATTATACATTTTATTTATAACGAGACTATAGTTTCGAGGGCTTTGCCCTCTTCATCACTCTATTACAATTGTTCCACAGGAATTAATTTTTTAAGTGGGAGATAAATTTAAGCTAATTTATCGCGCCGAGAATTTACCACTGCTCGAAGCCCCTAAAAACTTAGTAAATTGGACTATATCTAACTTTCCGAGATTTGGCTCGTGATTCCGGCTTCTTTTCCTTCTACTCTGTTCTCTTCACGATGGAGGGGCCAGCCCATACAGGCCTTTAGGTGATGGACCTTCTGGTGTATCTCCTTCTCACATCAATATCATTAAAAAAAAAAAAAAATGTATGAATGGAGATATATAATTCCAGCAAAAGACACACTCTTTTATTGTCTCCTTCAATATATAAAAATTCTGCTACTCTCGGCAAAAAAACTTTCAATTTAATAAAAAGCTAGTTTAAATTATCTTTTTTTTTTTAATTTTGGACTGCCTCATCAATATCCACTCAATTCAGTTATCAGTCCGTCTCCAAAAATTACTTAAATCTTATTAATACTCTATATTTTATGACTCAAATTTTAATCCAGTTATTAATTGAAAACAGTTGAACTAAAATTTTGGATGAAGTCATTTTAAAAAATTATAATTATATTGAAAAATTCAACGTTGATAAGTTTGATATTTTTAACCATCTCTTAGAAAATTCATTGGAATTTTGCAATTACATTAATCTTAATCTAAATTATAAAGGGTTCGAAATGATTATTTAATTTATTACTATTATATATGTACTACTCTCAAATGTACCTTATAACAAACAAATTTTGTGAATATCTCTAATAATTATATACCTATTTGAAAAACTCATTCTATTCCCAAGTGACCCCAGAATCATAGAGTATATAAGATAAAGAACGCAGTAGTTGACACTTTAAGGAATTTTTTCCTATTCGCTGACATTGTTCAATCTTCGTTCACTTTATGGAAACTATTTCACCAGTAATAGTTGGACTAACTATTCCTCTATCATAATTCTGCAAGCATTAATTCAGGAAGGTGAATATATATATTTTTTTTTCTAAAAAGGGAATCGATTCAATAGTTGACACCCAGCGAAAAAAAACAACTTAGTAGTTGACACTCTTCTGGATCAGTAGTTGACATATGAAGAAAAGGCTTTAAATTGATTGGTTTTTGTAAAGTATGAACACAGGAATGTTATTTTTATTTAGCGTATGGCTTTTCTACAGAATCATAGATATTATAGTTCGGGAACCAAAAAAATATTTCTAGTTTTCCTCATTTTAACCTGCTCGTTGATGTGAAATAGCACAATCTTCCATTCGTATTCGAGCTTATCTACCCTTTCTGGCCACTTCCAGAGTCTTCCACACTTTTGCATTGCTGAAATGGTTGCACCCGTTTCACACACCTTTCAATTGGGTGTTTCCCTTCAACCTTGTACTTCAAGGTGATCCTAGGGATTGTAAATTGTCTTGGCTGCACTTTTATATGGTGTCCTATGCAGTCACACATCTTCCACGACAGGTTCCATAGCCTCTTGCGTATAGTTCCTGAAATTTCCCTTCGTCGGAGGCATCTACGAAATGCCAAAGGAACAAATCAGAAGTTGACCTCACTAATTCCAATAGTTGACACCCCGTGTCATCTATTGGTCACGATGGTTCTGGAATCTTAGGGCCGGTTGTATGTCGCAAAGCAAATGCTTTTTACAACTAACAAAGGGTAGATGGTAAATGGAGGCACTGGGATGGCCAATCAGATGACTTTCTACCCTTTCTGGCCACTTCTAAATTGATTCTCTTTTATTATTAGAAGTATGTATATTATACACTCACGTGCAAAGAAATGGAATCACCTCCCTTGCGAGTTATTAAATGTAATTTTCATTCTCAAATATAATAATATATTTCCATTAGGTTATCATTCTACATTTATTTTATGCCTCCTCTACACTATGATCCAACTTGGGCCAATTCAAGAAAATGTGTAGAGGGGGGTTGGCTTGTATTGGTCATTGGTTGACGCTGGCGATGGTTGGCCTTCAGAGCGGTTTTTTAGATATATCAAAGAGTTATGGAACGAAAGTGAGCAGTGGCTAGTTGTCGTTTCTACAAGGCCATATGTTAATGAAAAGAGAGTGATTCCATTTCTTTGCTCGTGAGTGTATATATATACAAGAATTGCTCGTTTAATATAATAAGATTATATTAAATCAATATATTTTACATCAAAAGTCATCTAGTTAATTTTTAATTATTTGACTTGGAATGAAAAATTAGGAAAAAAATCAAAATTTTCGAGTTTGGATCTTATTCAAATTCAACAAAAAAATAAATAAATAAAACAATAAAAACTCTATTTAAGCATTTTTTTAATATTTAGTATTGCCCCCCCCCCTTTTTTTTAGAAAAAATATTTAAATTTCTTATAAATTACAAACAAACATATAATATATCATTAAATTAATGAAAAGAGAGTGATTCCATATCTTTGCTCGTGAATGTAGCTTCAAAAAATAAAAACATCTATATATTAACAATGTGTTCAAAGATAACAAGAATAATCTCTCAATTGATTAAAATATATTATTTCTGTTACTAGTTATATCTGCTAAAATAAATTGAATTAAGTATTAGATTCAAATTGCATTAAAATTATTTTATTTTTCAGTGTGTTGGCCTAGTTTGGGGATATATAATTCAACAATTTTCTCAAACCGTATATATTCTCGGCGCCGGTTTTGTTTTGGCTGCACTTATAACAGTACCTCCATGGCCAATGTATAGAAGAAAACCTTTACAATGGCAAAGAGTGAGATCTGAACAAGAAATAAATGAAGCCCCAATAAAAGGAAAAAAAAAGAAATAATTACTACAAATAAATCTGCAAATTCATGTATTTAAAAAATGTAATTTGTATTCAATTGTAATAATAAACATTTATGTATAATTTTTAATTAATTTATATAATCAAAAATAAAAATATGTAATTAAAAACATAATGTGCTTTTAAATAAAAAATATTATGGTTCTGTGACAACAAGTTTAAGATCTTTCAAAAATGGATCGATAAGATTTTCTAAATTTAAAATATGTCCGGTATTTGATTCACTACTAGCAATAAAACTTAAAACTAATGGAAGTTTATTAATTTGTATAACTTGATAAGATGAATACATGCATATCAAAAATTTGTTTTTGCCAAGTCCTAATTTCGATCCTTGGTCTGTAGCCATGCCAAATGTAGAAAGAAAGGATGGTCTCATTGCAAGTTCAACGGCTTCTTCAGTATTAACTTTTATTAGTGGTACACCATCTCGATCGGTAATTAAAATGGAGTGTAATCCTTCAACTTTGGGTAATAAAGAACCGAGAAAATTTTTAATCTCTTCGTTCATTATGATCATAATCTATAAAAAATTCTTGAAATTAAATAAGGAATAAAAATATTTTAGAAATTTCAATTTGGAATACCTTAATTTAACTATATACGTATACAAAAATATAGATTTATATTCAGATATCAAAAAGTAAATCTCGATGACATTTGGCAATTAATACCAACATAACAGAAATAAATTCCTCTGCGTTTATTTTTTTAGTTTCTTTTATGCTGCATATTTGGATACCATTCTTAAATGTGCCGCGTAAATGAATGTCAAGTATAAAAGTTAGTAATAATACGAGAAAGATTATTATAAGGAATAAAGGACATTGGTTAAGAAAATAGGTATGTAAAACAAAATTACGATTAAACTTTATAGTAAGGGCAAATTATATTTTGAAAATTCTTAATTAATTACACAATATATGATTATTATAACGAGTGATTTATTGATATTAATTCATGCTGTCCATTTCAAACATCTTGTATCTAAATGAGTACCTAAACATTTAACTGAACAATATCGTGCTCCACAAGGAATGCAAGTGTAATTACTAGGAAATCCACACACAGCACAAAAGTGTCTTTCGGGTAACTTTGAAGGCAAAGCTTGAGCAGATAGATAATTCGGAGGATTAGGATGGAGATTTCTATCCTCTTCAACTAATTGCGGAAAAGTTCTTCGAAACCTAATAAAATAAAATAAAGTTAATATTTTTAAAATTATCATATAATTATATTAATTCTAAAAAAATTTCTATATTTTTATGATAAAAGTCAATTATAAATATTGGGCGATAGTATGATTTCTGTGTCAAAATATGACATTTTATTCTTGAGTAGTTTTTGTCATAAGAAAAAGATCCACTAAAAGGCGAATTTTTATTAGCTTTTAAAATAGCGAGGTTTGAAATTAACTAATTTATTGGAAGTAAAGTTTTCGATTTTATATATAACTAGCTGCCTTCGGCGGCCCTCTTGCTAGCCAGGGGGCACGCCCCCACACCACCACCCCACTACGCCTCTGGACCCTCACCTGAACCCCCCACTCCAACCCTGCATCCCCCAGCCCCATGGACCCCCACCCACTCCCGCTACGCCCTCTGGGCTCCACCCCGCACCACCCCCACCCTACTCCGCCTCACCCCACCCCATTCCACCCCGTACCCTCATACCGCACCCAGTTTTTTCATTTCTAGCCTTCTAGTGACCCACAGATTATGTATACAAAATTTGGTTGAGTTTGGTTCAAGAGCAAGAATTTTCATATTTTGACCCCCCCCCTTTGAGAAGTTTTTTGGGTTTTTTTTTTAAACAAAAGTTGACAGAAATCACATCTCCTACAACTTTGCTCATAATAAAATTTGCCGTAGAGTTAATAGTTTAGGAGTTATTTGATCATTTTCATTCGTGCGCCCCCCCAAACCCCCTTTTGGGATCAAAATATCAAAACGTTATATAGCTATAAACGTAAGTTAGAAGACATCTAATATGAAATTTCATAATAATCCCTTCAGCCGTTTTTACGTGAATCGTGAGCAACTTTACGCGGAAACCACGGAAAAATACAGACAGACAGATAGGAATTTTGTTGAGGGTGTTTTCGTTCATAACTTTGCTTGAAACGTGTGCAACCAAAATTTGGCGTGATTTGGAGCCATGTACAGACAAAACCTTAATTTTATATATATAGATTATAAATTTTTTTTACCGAACTATTAAAGATTAACTAAACCGAAAAAGTACTCCACTAGATGACTACAAAATTCGTTATTTTTCCTGACTTTAGTATATTAATAATATATTTCAAGAGAACGTTTCTTGAGTGGGATGCGAAATTTCTATTGATTGTCTCAAACAGAGAATAAAAAGCATGCTTTCCATTGGGACAGGGCAAGAGGGTCAGCCATTCTCCTAACGAACGATATTTTTGTTTTGAGAATAATTCTTGCAAATCCAGGTGTGAAGAAACATTGACGTAATTAACAAGGTTGTGTTACTCCGCGACCACCACCATCCAGATTGAAATGCTTAAGACTCCTAACAATACCTTCAACGAAACCCGTTGCCATCGGGTGACAGCCACCTTCGTGAATGACATGATCAATCCTTGACCTCCCCCTCATTCTCTTCATTCTTGGCCCAGCACCTTGAAATAAAGTCCCCCTCAAAAGGCATCAAAACGGGTGGGGTTCCTTGAGGAACCAAGTGTTCAAACATATATACCGTATGGTAAAACCCACACAAAAATCATAAAACTTAATCACAGAGGTAATCACAAAGTTAATGTTACCACCAAATGACTCGTCCCAAACAACCAGTTCTGAATATCTCTGGTGGATAGTTTTAGAATCACTCCAGAGATCTTGACAAATTCTGGACAAACAACACTTCTCGCCGGCTAACCATGCTTTCTCAAATCACTACAACTAATAAAAGGATTCCCACCAAAAAAATTGTTGACCCCAGAGAAGAACATCGAGGTCGCAATTTCTTTTGTCGATAGCGACTCTCAAAAAAAATTACGTTGTTATTCCTTAGGTATTTTTTTTCTTCTTAACCGATTTTGGGTCCTATGATTACGTATTAGTATTGATTATAAAGGAAGCTCTGTCTCTTTTCCTGTCGCCCCAACCAAACAACTTTGCGCATTGCCTACCAAACTAGAGCATAAAATCCTTATTTCCCTTAATCGATATTAAGGGAACATAGTATTCTATAGTATTGTCTTGGTAAAGGAGTCAGCGAATTCAGATGCGTTCTTTTTCTTGATACACATTGGTAACCGGCAAAAAACACCCGCATGTCATCCCACTCAGTTGTTTAAATAAAATAGCCAAATTTTCCTGGAGTGGGTTGGATTGTTGGGGCTTTTAGTAAAGGCAGAAGTTTTAATTTTGATTAATTTGTGATCTGAATTGCCTAAAGAGGGCCTAAATTTTTAACCGACTTCAAAAAAGGAGGAGGTTCTCTATTCGACTGAATTTTTTTTTTTTTTGTGCCTATGTTACCTCATATCTCCGCCAATTGTTTTTTTGCATTGGGTCCGGTCTAGCTTCCGATTGGTCCCATTTTTTTCGTTTTTTTTCATAGGTATTAGACCTTTTTTATTAGGTTTGTTTAGACCTAACCTCTTTGTTTATGAACCGATTTCGATGGTTCTTTTTTTATCCGAAAGGGGTCAGTGTCATATTAATTTGGTCAAGTTCTGATGATATGATCACTATTAATAACATCACTAAAAGAGAAAAATAAAAATAATTTTTAAGAAAAAATAAAAACCGACTTCAAAAAATTAAATGCAACAAATAAAATACACTAAAAGGTATAAAATAATTATTATCTTATTTAGTTACAACTAAACGACGAAATATTAACATGAAATTACTTTTTGAAGTGGGTGCCAAACATATACCTTTTATGAATCGCACTCGACGGATCTTACTTAGTACGTTTGTCGGGTACGCTCGCTTATAGGTATAGTTTGTTTGGTACCGACTTAACTAAGTAATTTCATGTTAATATTTCGTCGTTTAGTTGTAACTAAATAAGATAATAATTATTTTATACCTTTTAGTGTATTTTATTTGTTGCATTTAATTTTTTGAAGTCGGTTTTTATTTTTTTCTTAAAAATTATTTTTATAGTCTCATAAGATGAAGGGTGAGACGTAAAGAAAGATCGACAAGAATAAATTATTTTATTAGATTTGTAGGACAATTAATAATTTGCGAGAGGCCATACGAGGAAAATGTTTTTGCAGCTCAGATCTCCGGGAAATTGTGGCTAGAGAATTTAAGCCAATTCTTGTTGGGGACATTTAAGTCATCTAGAAAAGATATTTCTGAAAAGAGAAATTCTTTGCTATGGCACTCGGGTAGGTAGGTGAAAAGTTGTTGGTATTTGGAATCTAGCTCCCTCGATTTCCTGACCTACTCTAGAACAGTCTCCGTCTGTTTTCTTTTTTATAAATACTTCCATAAGTTTGTCCTGAATAAAAAAAATCAATCATCTCCCCTAAAGCCTATTTTGCGCGAAACATTCACGCCCCCAAACACGAATCAAACTAGATACAAATCAAACAAATATTCGATAACTAGTTTATCCCTGACCTTAGAAACTGCATTACAAACACGGGCTTGTATAGGGTGGTCCAGAAAGAAATTCATTTTTGAAAATAGAAAGAAAACAAAACTATTATATTTAAAAGCGTTTAATCTTATACAATATAAAGTTTATTAAATATAATTTTAGTTTTTGAAAATTAAATCATCAAGATGACGTCCTTGGCTGTTGCGACACTCCACCAAACGGGCACGAAAATTTTGAAAAACCTTAGTAGGATTTTCTTTTGAAATGGCTTTCATTTCTTGCTGAATATTCAGCTTCAATTGCCGCAATGCTGTCGGATTATTAGCGTATATCTTGCTTTTAAGGTGTCCCCATTAAAAGAAGTCTGCTGGACTCAAATCAGGACTCCTCGGAGGCCAGGTTATATCACCCTCCGTGAAATCAGTTTCTGAGGAAACATATCCCTTATCACGAGCATGCTCTCATTCGAAGTGTGACACGTGGCTCCATCCTGCTGAAACCATGTGTTTCCTTTGTAACCCCGCGATTCTTGAAGCTTCAAATGAGAGCATGCGCGTGATAAGGGATATGTTTCCTCAGAACTGATTTCACGGAGGGGTGACATAACCTGGCCTCTGAGGAGTCCCGATTTAAGTCCAGCAGACTTCTTTTTATGGGGACACCTTAAAAGCAAGGTATACGCTAATAATCCAACAACACTGCGGCAAATGAAGCTGAATATTCAGCAAGAAATGGAAGCCATTTCAAAAGAAAATCCTACTAAAGTTTTTCAAAATTTTCGTACCCGTTTGGAAGAGTGTCGCAACAGCCAAGGACGTCCCGAGTCATTCCGTGCCAAATCAACACACTTTAAATAAAAATTTTACCTCACCACTTTCGATTTTCTTGAAATTTGGTACATTGATATATTGTGCTAATATGAATGAAAATACAAAATTTCAAATTTTTATCTTGAATAGTTTTTTATACGCCCTTGTGAAGTTTTCAAAAAATCGCAAAAAACCACGAACAAACAATTTTGAAACTGCTCTAAAAGCTGTCTTAATTGAGTTAGAGAGGTGGGACAGGTGTCATTTTGCAGCTTTTTTAATGCTCTTTTCAGAGACATGACATAGGTTGTAATAAGATTTTTTAAATCAAATTTTTGATTTTGATTTTTTCTAAAAATTACCACTTTTAAAATTTTCAAAAAAATTCTATAAATAGATAGTACTTTCATAAACTACTATGCAAAGTATAATGATGGGATGGTAATGGGGTCTATGTTTAAAAAAATTATTACTGACTCTTGTTTTTCATAAATAGCCAGTTTTGACCAAATAATAATGATTTTAATGTAGTGAAACGACATTTTATGAAAAATCACTTGTGTATATTAAACTATGTTTATGAAATAAACACTGTGCTAGTTAAATAACTGTTTAATAATAAATTCATGGAACATATATTTCTTAGGCTATATTTAAATGGCGGCTTCGGGCAAAATTGCTAGGGCTGTACCTATAACAAAATGACATAAAAATCTATAATTCAAGTTGAACATATTGTTTTGTTGTTTGGTGAATACATGAATAATTATTTCATTAGGTCAGCTTTACAATAGTTAGCAGATTTTATAACAAGACTATATATTTATGAGTGATATTGAAGTGTGAGATTTATTTTAACTTCATTAAAAATTTACACAGAACTAAAAATATTAATTGTAAACCAATAAGAAAAACATCAGTACTGACCTAAAAAGTGGCTAAAGATGTGAAATTGTTGAGTATAAATAAGATTTTATTTGAAGAAGGAGATCCATGTTCAGAAATTCACTGTTTAAATTTTGAAAAAGCCATCGGGTTTGGTCTACATCATTTTCTAGAAGTTTAATATACACAAAGTGATTTTTCATAAAATGTCGTTTCACTACATTAAAATCATTATTATTTGGTCAAAACTGGCTATTTATGAAAAACAAGAGTCAGTAATAATTTTTTTAAACATAGACCCCATTACCATCCCATCATTATACTTTGCATAGTAGTTTATGAAAGTACTATCTATTTACAGAATTTTTTTGAAAATTTTAAAAGTGGTACTTTTTAGAAAAAATCAAAATCAAAAATTTGATTTACATTTAAAAAAAAATTTTATTACAACCTATGTCATGTTGTATGTCTCTGAAAAGAGCATGAAAAAAGCTGCAAAATGACACCTGTCCCACCTCTCTTAACTCAATTAAGACAGCTTTTAGAGCAGTTTAAAAATTATTTGTTCGTGGTTTTTTTGCGATTTTTTGAAAATTTCACAAGGCCGTATAAAAAACTATTCAAGATAAAAATTTGAAATTTTGTTTTTTTTATTCATATTAGCACAGCATATCAGTGTACCAAATTTCAAGAAAATCTAAAGTGGTGAGGTAAAATGGGTGTGTTGAGTTGACATGAAATGAACCCTCCCCTAGTAGCACAATGTTTCAAACTATATAGTAACTATATCGATTCTCAAAATTTATATAGGGGCAATATAGTTACTATATAGTTTGAAACATTGTGCTACTAGGAACTAGGGTCATCTTGATGATTTAATTTTCAAAAACTAAAATTACATTTAATAAACTTTTTATTGTATAAGATTAAACGCCTTTGTTTTCTTTCTATTTTCAAAAATGAATTTCTTTCTGGACCACCCTATATTAAAGTGCCCTCACTGGACGCTAGACGTTCTACTGGGCCAGCATACAAACGCTCACCGCTACAGGCTCTCCACTTAGTCCAGGCCCTAAGATTTTGGCTATATCTTTCATTTCAATTGTTTATTTAATAATCTATGTTTAATTTATAGAGAACAATTAAAAATTGCCTTTGTTTGTAATATTCCGCGCTTTTTTGTTTCTTTTTTCTTGATCCCCTTGCTTCCAATGTTTCTTGAAATTTAGGAATTTTTTTGCTCATTACTGTAAATAAACAATTTAATTAATACATATTTTTATATCTAATTCTAATTTCAATCATTAGACTTGCCTAGATCTGCATGAGGATCTTCGTGGAAATTATCTTGCTCCAATGCTTCAATAGCTTTTCTTGCTCTTCTTTTTCTAGCAGCATCATCTAAAACTCTTTTTTGATTCGCATCTTTAATTCTTCCTGATTCTCTTGCTGATGCCATTGTGAATTTGATTTTTTTTTATTTATGAAAAAAAATATTTTATTTATAATCCCCTATCAGCCAAAGGAAAACTAATCTTATCCATTAAATCGTCAACTCTAGCTTGTAAGGTTTCTAAAATATCTGAAGATATGAACAAATGTGTTTCGTCTAAATCTTGGATTATAAATCGTTTTCCTAGAGCTGATGTTTCATCCAAATGTAAAAGGAATTGTTTCATAGCATGATCGCTAAAAAAATAATCAATATTTTAATAATTACTTAAATTACTTCAGTCCAGGCAAATTATGATTTTAACAGGAAATAATTCCCGGTAAAGATTTTATTCCTGGAATACCTTTATTGGTACTCCAAATGAGTGGTTTTCATTTTATGAATGAAAAACTGCAATTTTTTGCAAAAAAACTGAAAATTTCAACCTCATTGCGGCACGGGTTACCATTATCCAATTAAGATGAAACTTTGCTTGAATTGTAGCAAATTTAATCTAGTTTAAAAATGTATATAGTGGTCTTTGTCGAAAACGTGCTCCTTCATAGTCAAAATGGGGAAAAATCGAAAAAAGTACGAGTTTTAGGGATATTCAATCCCGGGGGCTGTTTTTGACAGGGGCTAGTACCGGTTCTACTTAACCTAAATAGATGAAATTGTTATCATTTTACGTGTAATTTAAAGAGCTTTAATTTATCTAATACATAGATATCTTTTTGACTTGATAAGCCGTTATAGAGTTATTTAAGAAAAACTGAAAAAAACTCCGAAATTTTCTCATTTTGAGGCGCGTAGAAAAATTTCCACAACACAGATTTGGGGGAAAACTTAGGGTAGTAATATTGGAGTACTAATAAAGGTATTCCAGCAATAAAATATTTCCTGGAATTATTTCTTGTTTATCCCATTTTTTCACGTAATTTCCCTGCACTAACTACCTATGGTAATGTAAAAATAATAATAACTTTAAATTATTGGATAAAAAAATAAATTCGTTTTATTTTTATATCTTAATGTGAAACCTACCAAGTATTTTTTCAATAATTTAAAAAATGTTTCACCAAGTACCAACACCAAATTCTTTAAAAACTAATAACTTTGTTTGTGCTAGATGTCTGGAACATCCTCTACTGAGAATTTGATTCGTGGGAAAAATTTTAAGTTCAGATTAAAAAATCCTGCTTTCGTGAAAAACAAATATTTGATTCGGGATTATGTTACGAACATGTTCGATAGACCTTAGCGAGGATAAAAATAATCCACACATAGCATAACATAGACGCGCATGCACTGTTAATGATTCAAAAATCTGGAACATTTTCCGGACATTACTACGAACCAAGCTAATATAATTTTTGAGAGATTATTTTTGTGGTTGTGATGTTATAAATAAAGAAAAGCGTTGATAAGCAGCCAATATACACTGTGGTGCAAAAAAGTGGAACACTTAGAAAAATTTAAGTTTTTTCAAATAATTTTCAGAAAAAACTGAAAGTTCCTGTCATCTGATTGGCCATCCCAGCCCCTCCATTTACCATCTACCCTTGGTTAGTGGTAAAAGCATTTACTTTTCGACATACAACCGGCCCTTAGAGAGGTCAAAGAGCTGGCATGTGGCAGAGCCGAGTGGAGACAGGTGGTTGTGTCAAACCAGTCTTAGGACAGTGTACTCAATGATGATGATTCTATCAGAAACCCGCGTTGTAGTATTATAAATTCTTTCACAAATATATATTTTTTTTTTTTTCTCACCTTGTATGAATAATGATTTATTAATTCTCTATAAAGAATCTTTTATTTTTATTTTTTTGTAGATTTTAACTCAGCTGGGAGAAAATAAAAAGACAAAAAAATTGTACTTATCATTATTGATAAAAAAATAAATACATTAGTTGCCTATTAAAGTAACTCATCTATATAATTTTGTTATTTTAGATAATGTCGAAAAAGAAAGGTCTAAGTTTGGATGAAAAGAAACAAAGAATGTTACAATTATTCTATGAAAAGCAGGATTTTTTTCAATTAAAAGTATTTAAAACAATTAATTTAATAACATATTGTTTTTATATTTAAATCTAATTAATTTTATAGGAACTAGAGAAAATTGCACCAAAAGAAAAAGGAATTGTTGCTCAATCTGTCAAAGATGTGGTCCAGATGCTGGTTGATGACAACCAAGTCGAGAGTGAAAAAATAGGGACTTCAATATATTTCTGGGCATTTCCAAGGTATATTTGATAAATTAGCTTTAAAATTATTATCTCATTTAATTTCTTTATAATTTAATAGCAAAGGAATCAACATTAAAAAGAGAAAGATTGATTCTTTAAACGAGAAACAACAAGAGTGTTCAAAAAGATTAAAAAAAGCAATCGATAGTGTTGAAATATTGCAAAAAGGGAGGGAAGATAATGAAGAGAGAAATATTATTTTAAACAAATTAACAAATTTGAAAAATGAAGAAGATATCTTAAAAAAAGAGATACAAAAATATAATGATTCTGATCCTGAAGTTATAGAAAAATTAAAGTCTGAAATAAAAGTAAAGATAATTAATTTGTTATTATATAAATATATGTTTATACAACTTAATTTTATTTTAGATCTCAAAAGAAGCAATTAATAGATGGACTGATAATATATATGCAATTAAAACATGGTGCAGAAACAAATTTGCTATTGAAGAATCAGAAATAAATAAACAATTTGGAATAGATTCAGAATTAGATTATATAAATACTTAAATAAGTCCATAAATGTAACATACCATTCAATTAAAATTCCTTTCATAACATTGACCATATTTAAATGTATTAAATGTTTATATCAATAAATCCACATTAATATTGGCATTTAATTACTTTTTACTAATATTCTTAAACATATAATAGACTCATAAAAGTCATCATTTATAATGTTAAATTTATTCAAACCAAAATAAAACAATTTTTAAAAAATGATAACCTAACTTTACGGGAGTTTGATTCATCAAATGGCGGAATGATTTGAATTAATTTCAAAACTATATTTGAATATATGGATTACTTTCCATTTAAAATTATTTGTTAATAATTGAGAGTTTAATTTTAAAAATTGTCTTTAAAATAAAAAATTGAATATATAAATTCAAACAAAAATTTAATTACATTTTAATTATATGAATATAAATTACAAATAAATAAAAAATTATTTTTTTCTTAAAGCAATTTGAACCGCGAAAGTTAAATAATATAAACAATAATTTCTTATGTTAATTCTACATATTAGAAAATTATTTTATTATTTTTTGAAAAGGAAAACTAAATTTAGCATCCGACGGGATTCGAACACGTGTCTCTCTCCTTTAAGCGAAGAGCGCCTTTCCAATTAGGCTACGGATGATCTCGCCAGATATGCTCTTTAGATTGAATGTCATTTTTACTTTTCGCGGCTATTTAAAGTATAGTTACTTATGTTTTAGACAAATTAACTTTTAAACGTTAGTTTTAATTTTTTCTTTAAGCAATTTGAACCGCGAAAGTTAAATAATATAATCAATAATTTCTTATGTTAATTTAGTAAAAAAAAAGACAAAACGTAATTTAAATAATTCCGCGCAAAAACCCGATACCAGGAGCAAACCACGCATTAGCCATCCCGACATTTGCCATAAGTTGTTAAGGAAACCTGATCAAAACCTTAACAAGGATGGTATGACCTCTCTCTCTACCTCAGCTAATCTCTGCTTGTGAGAACTTGGCTAAATTCCCGAAAGGGTGGAGGCCAACCAAAACCTACTACTACTACTATTGCTTGTGAGAACTAAATAAAATTTTGCACAACTCTAAGACATTATTCTACCTATTAACTTTCGCGGTTCAAATTGCTTTAAGAAAAAATTAAAACTAAATTAAATTAGGGAACGAAGAAAAGATTTTATATTATAGACAAAAGGATCAGCCGGGATTCGAACCCGGGATCTCGCATATGCGCTGCGACGCCTTTATAAGAACCTTAGCTCTTATCCTCTCGGCCACTGATCCCTGAACCCAAGCTAATACCTATAATGTCTATATGAATTATGGAATTTCTTTAATCTCTGCCTCGTTCAATTTTATCAGCTCTGTATAGTAGCCTGACTATTTTTTAAACTATTCTCAAACGCCTCCCAATCGATCACAAAGTCTTATAAAAGCGTCGCAGCGAACATGCGAAGATCCCGGGTTCGAATCCCTGCTGATCCTTTTGTCTATAATATAAAAATATTTTCTTCGCTCCCTAATTTAATTTAATTAATAATTATCTTTCGACGAGGCCTCGTTGTGATTGCGCTCAAGGGCAAAGAGAAAAAATTATTTTCGACCCTTGGGTTTGTGATCGATTGGGAGGCGTTTGAGAATCGATTAAAACTAACGTTTAAAAGTTAATTTGTCTAAAGCATAAGTAACTATACTTTAAATAGAAAAGGCCGCGAAAAGGAAAAATGACATTCAATCTAAAGAGCTTATCTGCCGGGATCATCCGTAGCCTAATTGGAAAGGCACTCTTCGCGTAAAGGAGAAAGATACGGGTTCGAATCCCATCGGATGCTCAATTTATTTTTCCTTTTCAAAAAATAATAAAATAATTTTCTAATATGTAGAATTAACATAAGAAATTATTGATTATATTATTAAACTTTCGCGGTTCAAATTGCTTTGAAAAATTATTTGCCATAAATGTTATGTTTACTAACATCTGGGATGCAAATATATTTTAACCCTTTATTTTCCTTCTAATAATATATTTTAATTAAAACATTTAAATGCTTTTTATATTTTCTCGTTATTATTCAAGAGCATCTCTTTTTAAAAACCTTCAATATTTTCAATGTCATAAAGGGCAAATCACTGTCAATTTTCATTCGTCATTTTCAAGCAATACATCCAGTAAATATAACTTAGGAATATATCAAAGTAAACTTAATTATTCTTTAAATAAAAGAATGGAAAAAGCTTTGGTTTTACTTGCTGAGGGTACAGAGGAAATGGAAGCTGTAATTACTGTAGATGTTTTAAGAAGAGCATTAGTGAGATCAAATAACCTCTAGTAATTTAAATTGGAATTGCATTTATTTAATAATTTGAATTTCAGATAAATGTAACTCTAGCTGGTCTTTCTTCAAAAGAAACCAAATGTAGTCGCGATGTTGTTATTGTACCAGATATGGATTTAAAAAGTGCGATAATTAAAGGTTCATATGATATCGTTATTATTCCAGGAGGATTGAAAGGAGTAGATAATTTTCTTGAGGTAATTCGCTATATCACATTTGTGTAATGAAATAGTAAAAATAGAAACATTAATTTTGATTTCATTCATATTTTAAGTCTAAAGAAATCGGAGAATTATTAAAGAAGCAAACTTCTGAAGGCAAAATGATTGCCGCAATTTGTGCTGGACCTAAGGTTTTGGCATTCAATGATATATTATTAAAGTCCAAAATAACATCATATCCATCGCTAAAATCTGAATTAGAAAAGAAATATACTTATATGGATGAAGATGTGGTTGTTGACGGTAATCTTTCATATTTTATTAGGAAATAATTTACTCTAAACCAGCTATTCTCAACCGCTGGTCCGGCGGACCACCTGTGGTCCATGGAGAAATTTTACTAGTCCGTGGACAATTTTTTCTATCAACAAAAAAAAAAAAACTAATTTTTAATTTATAAAATTACGAAATACAAATATCTTAAACTAATTTTAATTCTATGTAATTTAAATTACATAGAATTGCCGTACTAATCATAATTATGATTAGTACGGCACTGAAGAAAACTTCCCGAAATGCTTACAAGTGCGCGCACAATTAACTTATGTAGTAGTTCTTTAATACCTAGTCAAATTTTGTTGTTAAAAAAATATCACTGGTCAGCGAATTTTTTCAACAAATTTTACTGGTCCGCGGGCCAAAAAAGGTTGAGAAACGCTGCTCTAAACAGTTATTTTTAATTTGCAAGAAATTTTCTCTGGAGAGAGACGGACTGGTAAAACTTTTAATTGAAAGCGAGGGGTGAACCGTGACCTAAAATCGTGTACACCTACTTCCACTTTCATTTCCAAATGGAAGACAATAGATGACAATAGATTATCTAGTGAATTCCAAAGTAATTCCAAAGACGGTGTACACCTAATTCCAATCGCGGTTCACCCCTCTATTGAAAGTAATGGAAGAGTTAGTGAGGAAAGAAAACAAAAACACATATCCAAATAAGGTGTAATTTATTGGAATCCTTTCTCCTTTCCTTTCAAACCGACATTTCAGAGAATTCTTTCCTCCTTCTTCAGGGTTTCAAGGGGTCAACAGGACCCCTTGAAACCCTGAAGAAGGAGGGAAGAATCCTCCGAAATGTCGGTTTGAAAGGAAAGGAGAAAGGATTCCAATAAATTGCACCTTATTTGGATTTGTGTTTTTGTTTTTTCTTTCCTAGTTTTTAAGGAATTTGGTGTTGGTACTTGGTGAAACATTTTTTAAATTATTGGATAATGTGAAACCTACCAAGTATTTTTTATCCAATAATTTTTCTTTCCTCACTACCCCTGGGCTGCCTTCCATTACTTTCAATTAAAAGTTATTTTTAATTGTATATACCTTTAAATTTTGTTTTTAATTAATTTAGAATATGGAAACTGAAACGTAGCCAATGGTGGGGGTGTTAGGCTCCACTATTGTCCAATATCCCCCCCCCTTCCATATAAATTTTTGAAGGGAAATTGCTTATCCAAAAACGTTAGCTTAAAATTTTGTTCTAGATTTTGTAAAAAAAAAAACAAATTTAAATAAAAGGTGGGGAAGCGCGGATTTTTTTTTTTTTTTTCAGGGAGGCATAGTAGCATAAAGATTGAAAACCGCTGCCTTAAATAATTAGGTGAAATTTAATCAAATCAAACACAAAATAATAGGAAAAATTTAACTTTTTCAAGATAGAGGATGCAGTACGAGGATCGTTTGAAACGTTCTCGGCCTGACAAAGAAAACACAAGATTTTTGAGAAATTTTTATTTTATTTTTCAACGTAGCCACGTTGCAATTGAATACATTTAGACCAGTGATGGTTCCCAACAACCTTTTGTTGCCCATCTCCCCTTTCTGGAGGTTGACTATTGTATGCCTAATTTGAATTTGAATTAAAGTGTAAATAATAAAGCAGTTTTATTATTTTAAACAATTTTATTACCGTATATAAAAAGTAAAAACAACCAAAGCAGTTTTATCGGGTCACTCTTAAATAAAATAAAAATTAAAATGTACATTTTTTACACTTCTATTTTAATTTTCCCTCCTTTGAATATTCATCGCCCCCAAATCGCCTCCCACTTATTTATTGCCCCCCTGATAACCCAAATCGCCCGCTTGGGGGCGATCGCCCCCAGGTTGGGAACCACTGATTTAGACCAACGACTTTCTAACTTTTTAATACTCTTAGTATAATGTGATTTGTCCAACTCTGTAAAATAAGCGGTTGTCTCAGCTATGGCCTCAATCATTTGAAGTGAATTTTCGTCCAGCGAACCATTTCTTCAGATTTGGGAAGAGGAAGTAATCGCTGGGAGCCAAATCCGGTGAATATGGCGGATATGGAAGTACTTCGAAGCGTAGGTCATGGAGTATTTAAAGGATCATTTGACAAATATTAGGTACGAGCAGTACCCGGCGTGCCTACGGCACGCCCGGCACCGCTCGGCCCTCCGGGCAGGTGGCCCTGGCGGGCAGCGTCTCGAGATGTGATTATTAGCTGTCCGTAATTATATGTTTTGAAAAAAATATTTTTTTGAATAATGAATTTTGATCAAAGAAAGATTTAAAAAATATCAGTAAATGCTTTATAAATACTTTATTAGAGCATACAACCATTTCTCTCGAAGTTCCCGATCGGTTGGAAACCTATTTCATTATTATATTAAGGTAAGATAGCAGTACCAGGCGTGCTCCGAGCTGGTGGCCCTGGCGGGCAGCGTCTCGAGATATGGCTATTAGCCATTTCTCTCGAAGCTCACGATCGGTTGGAAAACTATATAATATATATATATTTTATTATAGAATAGAATTATAGAATAGATTGATAAGAGATTATTATTTACCTAAATAATGTGATATTACCGCATTGTTTAACCATTCTTTGTGGGCATAAATCAGCTAAACAACGACGTCCCATAATTAGTTATTTTAATAATTTTTGGAGTTTACTCCGTAAGAATCGATTTGCATATAAGGAGCCCGGTATGGGAAATTATGGGTAGTGAAATTCATTCAACGAATGACAACGTTATAGTTTTTCGTACGCACACTCTTTTTTCTCAGCAGAGGGCGCTACCTCCGTCAACTCGGCTTGATAGCCAGTTGTCAAATTGGTTTTAGCTTAATAAATATTAAATAGGTAGAAACAATTAGTTTCATCTTCAGAAATCTAAACTGCATAAAATCCTCGACAATTTAAAATTATTCCCATATTTTTAATCGGGATAATAAATTAAATATCGCGAGTTCAAAAGCCGAGTCACCGGGGTTAGTTGAACGACTTGGTTAAATTGCATACAAATAATTTGTGCAGACGAAATTAAATATATTTGGATCTAAAAATTGATTATGAGTTAAATTACCGATATTTTAAAATATATCTCGATATTTAAATCGAGATATTTAATTAAATATCGCGTTTTCAAAAATATAATATTTTAAAATTAATTTTTCTATTAAAATTTAAAGGATTTATATATTTGTCTACTAATATTTTTCTACTTTTTTAATAATACATTTCAATATTTAAATTTATCTAAAAATAATCTCTAAATTAAATATAATAATTTTAAAATTAATTTGTTTATCTACTAAAATTTCAAATTAGCCGCGCAGTAATAAATTAAGAATTATTATTTTTAGGTTAAAAAATAAAATAAAATGAGAGAGTCTTCTGTTTTTTAATAAAATAATTTTTAATTATTAAAATTATTAAAAATTATTAAAAAACAGAAGACTCTCTCATTTTATTTTATTTTTTAACCTAAAATAAAAACAATTCTGTTACCATCGACAGTGAAATCTTTTATTCAACTAATAAGAATTATTCTCATTATTCCATTAAATCATATCTCATTAATACTTATATTGTAAATTAAATATATATAATATATATTTATATTTTAAAATTAATTTGACTGCTAAAATTTCAAGAATTTATATGTTTCTTAAATTCAAAAAAAAATTAATTTTCCCGGTATAATATATATTTTAAATATAATATATATTTTAAAATTTCAAATGAGACACGCAGTAAATCTAATATTCTAAGCTATATAGAGGAATATATTAATATTAATATATAGAGATATTATAGATAGAGAATATAGAGATATTTTATTTGAAAAATTTGACAATCTAACTATTAGTTGCTTTTTGTCACCACATCGTTCTTTGATGCGCCACATGGCATGACAATGGCTTTTATATATATAGAAGATAGAGATATTATAGATAGAGAATATAGAGATATTTTATTTGAAAAATTTGACAATCTAACTATTAGTTGCTTTTTGTCACCACATCGTTCTTTGATGCGCCACATGACATGACAATGGCTTTTATATATATAGATAGCCCAGGGGTCCCCCAAAGCTTTTAGAGATAGGGCCACACGTGAACATTGAAAACTATGGGGGGGGGGAGATATAACATATATTATAAGGAAATTTTAATAATACGCTATTATATGGCATTAATATTAAATATAGTGAATATTTGTAAATTAATTCTGTAGTAGCCGTGGGCCGGATGGAAAAGTCTTAAGTGCGGGATTTTGCCCGCGGGCCGGATGGAAAAGTTTCAAGTGCCGGATTTTGCCCGCGGGCCGTAGTTTGGGGACCCCTGTATAGCCATTTGATGATACTTTTGTGCCATCTACATTATTTGTCAGGCCGAGAACATTTCGAACTATCCTCGTTTATTTTAAACTGTTCAAACAATTTTAATAATGGAAACTTTTTTAGTTTCTTTAACTCCATAGCCCCCGCAAAAAAATGGGGGGTCCAGGTGCATCCGTGGGTCCCGGGCCCGCTCCCGGCCGTGGAAATTTTTTAAATTATTCCACTTCATTAAAAACACATACTTAAACCCGGTTTAGCTTTTGGGCCTCGGGCCCGAAATTTTATTTGGGGACTGTGTTTAACTCTGAATTTAAATATTTGTTATTTATTAAAATTATCTCAAACTGTATTTTTTAGCGAATCTTTTTAAATGTACTTATAAAAGTAATTAATCATATTAAAATAGATAAAAAATAATTAAAATTTATATAATGTTATATTTATGGGGGTCGGGTAAGCTTGTGGTTAGCATGACAGCCTGCTAACCAAGTGGACCTGGATTCGAATTCGACTCGAGGCATCCGGCTAAAACCTGACTCCGGGGGAAGTAGGGACAAATTTTAAAAAAATAAAATAATTAGTATCGTAAATTGGCTTATGACTAGAAAAAAAATGTTATATTTATTAAATTGAACAAAATAATTACTGAGATTTGCAAATATATTTTAATTTAATTTTTTAATAATTTTTTTTTAGGTAATCTGATTACAAGTAAAGGTCCGGGAACTGCAATCAAGTTTGCTCTAACAATTGTGAAATATATTAAAAATATTGAAACCGCTAAAAATGTTTCTCAACAACTTCTTATTGAACCATCATTTCTTTAATTTTTAAATTGTATGATCATTTAAGAATAAATATGTTTAAATTATATTTGTTAATACTGGATTTTTTTCCAATTACCCGTAATATTGAACTTCCTTTTTTACTTTCACATTTATATTCATAGAATATAATGGGGAAGTATTGCGATGGCCAGTCTGTCTCTTTGAGAGCTTGTACCTCAGAGATGAAAAAGTTCATTTAATTTTGTAACTTCTAGGTGGAAGGAATCGATTCGATGCCCCTAATAGTTGAAAATTGGATTTAGGACATAAAACCGGAAATTGTGGTCCCCAGAGGCCAAAAATCCATTGGTCAATGCGCGCGTACGTATGTAGCCCCCAAGGGGTGAACCGCAACCTAGAATCGTGTACACCTACTTCCACTTCCACTTTCATTTCCAAGTAGAAGACAAAAGATAACAATAGATTATCTAATGAATTCCAAAATAATTCCAAAGATGGTGTACACCTAATTCCAATCGCGGTTCACCTCTCGGTACCCCCCCCCCTGCGTTTCGCAACCATAAGTCTCAGAGCTACGAAATTCGAAACTTAAGCTCCATTTAGGCTAGAAGGATTACAGCAAGCTTTTGGTTGAAATCGGAAACCCGGAAGTGGACATTTACAAAGATTTTTCGTTTTTTTTTATTTTCTCAAAAACAGCTCTATCGATTTTTTTAAAAATTAGTGTATTTACCAAGTGTCACGAGTTAATATATGTGTCAAATTTTTATTCCCATTGAATTAAAGGAAGGGTTGTAATTTAGGAGTGTTTGTTTAAATTATATTCTTTAATACTGGATTTTTTTCAATTACCCGCAATATTTGAACTTATTCCTTTTTTTCTTTATTTTTAATAATATTTATGATCACGTGGTACTTTTCTCCAATCATGATTCCACATTTAAATAATGAAATCTATTGTTGATTTTTGTTTAATTACTTGAAATGTTTAGTTTGAATTTTATTGATAATTATTTTTTAATTTTCTGATCTTATTTTGGAATTTTTTTGCAATAGAACGATTTCCATTTTTCACCTATCCTCTTCCGAACTTTTGGCGGGGTTTGTTGGCAAGAATTTCCAGTCAGCCATCTTTTTAGCAGCAAGAATCTCCCAAAAAGCAGACGAACTCGTTCTGTTGTAAAGACCTTTTTTTTCTTTGTTTTCACTAATTGACCATCTATCGAAATAATGTACATGGTATGTTATTTTCAATTTTTATTCTCCTTCTACTTTCCTGAATATAATTATAATTTCATTTTTTGAGATAATTCATTATTCTAATGCTTCTCTAGAAATAATATATTCTTTTTCATATAATAACTTTTCCTCAAAGAATATATTTTTGACTAAAGACATGTTAACAATTAATTAGATTGACATTTATTTAAATTGATTTTAAATAACTTAATATCAATGTTATTTTTTTGATATTTATCCCCTACCTGTCATAATTTTTGTTCGGTTTATTCTTATTTTTTTGTGGTAAAAATTTATCTATTTTTATTTTGTTAACAGCTTGGAAAATGGTAAATGTTAGTTTTTCTAGATTTAGGATTAACTAAAATAATAAAATACATAACGACTTATTTCAAAAATGGCGTCTTATCTCTCGAAAAAAAATAAGGTAACCTAATCGACTAAAATTTCATACATTTATATTTTAACAAACTCGAAATCAAAATTCAGAATAAAATATTTATGACTGATGTATTAAAAATTAAAAAATATTTCTTTTTTTTCTTTTTAGTCTTCCAATTCAACTCCAGAAGGCAATAGCCCTTCAACTTCGCCAAATTCATCGGTCAATAATTTAGAAACAAATATAAATCATCATACTATTCAAATGAATTCAAATTCTTCTCAAAATGGAAATTCACAATCAAATCCTAATAATGCTCCAAAATATGGTACTCTTGTTCCTAATAGAATATTTGTAGGAGGAATATCTGGTAATACAACTGAACATGAGCTAGCACAGTTATTTTCAGGTAACTATAATAATTACCTTTATATTACAAATTGACATATCTCTATCAATATCTGAGGCATTCCACGCCAAATCGGACTGTTTGAAAATTTTTAAATTTTTGACATTTTTTAGTACCCATCAAAAAACATCTGATAATTTTGAAATTTTTTGACCACCGGTTTAAAAGATATCGAATTTCGGTTTTTTGTTCATAACTTTTTCAAAAATCGTCCAAATTCCAAATTTTTTTGTTTTTTTATATACTTTTTAGAAAAAAATACAAAAAAATTATTTAAACTTTTTTATATGCGATTTTTGAGTTTGAAAATTTAATCTTTTTTTTGAAACAATGTTGTACTCTTTGATTTTTTTGATAATTTTTTATTTTAAGCTTCTATTCATTCTACAAATTTTAAGACCGGATTGATAGTGATCCTATGATAATTAGGTACTATTTTTTTTCGATTTTTGAAAATTTCGAAAAAAAATTATTCTCTATTAACCATTATTAAAACCACTTTTTGCTATTGAGTTCTGTTTTTTAGTTATTTTGAATTGATTTTTATACATTTTTATCGTTAACAGATGTTTAAAATAAATAATTAATATTTTAGTTTGATGAAAGAAAATCAAAATCCGAAAAAATAGTAATTATCATAGGATCACTATCTTAAAATTTGTTCAATGAATAGAAGTTTAAAATAAAAAAATTATTAAATAAATCAAAGAGTACAACATTGTTTCAAAAACAAGATGAAAATTTTCAAACTAAAAAATCGCATATAAAAACACTTGAAATAATTATATCCAAATACCTACCACCCGATCGTGAACCTCGGCTGATCCTTTTATCTATAATGTAAAAATCCTTTCTTCAGTCCCTAATTTACTTTAAATAATTTTTTTGTATTTTTTTCTAAAAAGTATGTAAAAAAATAAAAATTTTGAATTTGGACTATTTTTGAAGAAGTTATGGGCAAAAGACCGAAATTCGATATCTTTTAAACCGATTGTCAAAATAATTTCAAAATTTACCAGGATGAGTTTTTAGATGGGTACTAAAAATGTCAAAAAATGAAGGAAATCAAAAATTAAAATTTCTCAAACCGTCCGTTTTGTCGTGGAATGCCCCATCTATATAACTATATTAACCTTTTTGAAATATTACTAATCAAAACTTAAAATTTTAACTTTATTTTTTTTAATAACATTGGAACAACTTAGTTTTTAATAATTATAAAAAAAAAATATATTTTTACATTACTTATGTGTCATAAATTTTTGAAAGTCATTTTTTAAATTAAAAAAAAAAAATTAAAATTGAAATTTTACTTATAAGAATAAAGCAGAGAATGCCCTCTGAGGAAAATAATCATTCATATATACACTCAGGTGCAAAGAAATTGAATCACCTCCCTTTGTTGTTAAATGTAATTTTCATTCTCAAATAGAAATAATGTTATATTAATTTAAATTATACCTTATTAAAGGCAAAAATTAAAAATTAAATCAATATGTTTTACATCAATAGTCATCCAATTAATTTTTAATTATTTGAATTGCAATGAAAAATTAGGAAAAAATGAAAATTTTGAAGTTTGGCTATTATTCAAATTCAACAAAAAAATAAAACAATAAAAATTAGCATTTTTTAATATTTAGTATTGCCCCTCCCCCTTTTTAGAATTTTTTTTAATAAATTACAAAGAAACATACAATGTATCATTAAATGAATGAAAAGAGTCATTCCGTTTCTTTGCTCTTGAGTATATATCTGTATAATATAATTTTATTTATTTGAGAACAAAGTCATATTTTGTCTTCTAGAAAACGGTAAACTTTTTGTCCATTACTAAACATAGTCAAAAGTTTTTACAAACTATTGAGTAATTTCATTTTCTAAAGAAAAAATTGAACTTTTCCCAAAGCTCTTTTCCACTCTCCAAATCCACCTTGTCTCAAATATCAATTACTGTCTCTTAAAAGATGCCTGGAATTCAGAACCAAGGAAGTACGAGTAATTCTCTCTGCAGTCAACACTTATTAATATTAATAAATGTATTTATCTTTAAGGACCAATCAATCATAGATTTTAAAGAAAATATTTTTACATTGCATATCAGAGAGGTTCGTCCCCTTAGGAATGATATGCAATGTAAAAATATTTTCTTTAAAATCTATGATTGATTGGTCCTTAAAGATAAATACATTTATTAATATTATAGGTCTGGGTTGATTTTTGAAATAATTTCCATCTTTTTTTCAAAAAAAAGACACTCAAAAAGATACTTAAATCTTTGCTTTCGCTTATTATATTATTAGAAATCATAAGGGCAGGACAACAAAAGCCATAATTGTTTTAAAAAAATATATATAACTCTACATGGTGGGATTTTTAAAACTAGATTTACAAAGAATTTTATTTTGTTAACGGAGAATCGTGTGGGTTCTTGGTGAAACATTTTAAAATAAAGTAAAGAAAATTTTGAAAAATTTAAGAAACTTTTTAAAATTTGAAATAAAAAATACTAATAAGTTTCCTGTATTTGATTCGATAGCGAATCGAAAGCAGATGATTTTTGTCAAATATTAAATGAAAATAATATCCGAATTTATATATTTCTAACTTGAAATTATGAAGTTAAATATATAACAATATAATAATAATATAATATAACAATTATGAAGTTAAATATATAACACCCCTACGCGCTTAAACTGGATACTAATCGAACAAACGCATTCGCCAATTATTTATCCCCATGACATATAGAGACTGGAACTCTCTTCCCCCGACCGTCTTTCCAGCAACTTATGACCTTCAATCTTTCAAGACCAGCATCCACAGATACCTTCGACTTCTACCCAATCACTAAATCTCCCCTTATCTTCACGTACAAGAGTCCACCACGGACTACAGAGGTTGTACCTTCTTGGTGCAACTTCTTCTTGTATCAGTATCTTTATAAAAAAAAAAAAATTATAATTTTCTCATTAATATATCAAAGAATAATTAAGGACCAATGAGAATTGTTTTGATCGCGCTTTTTAAACAAGATATGTATGGAGAATGAATATATAACATCTCAGATTTCAAATTCATTTGGTGGTCCATATCAATGTTTGATATAAAAAGTGTCATTTGGGCTAAACGCGAAAATGATGCTGGATTATAGCCAAATGGTTCACATCTTTTTCATTCTCTCTTGGTTCAGACTTAAGACTCAGCAGAATCCAATAGCTTCAACCAGCAGTAGTCTCGCGATATATATCTTGTTTAAAAAGCGCGATCAAAACAATTCTCATTAATGTGTTAATTATTCTTTGATATATTAATGAGAAAATTATATAAAAATACTAGGTAGGTTTTACAAAAATAAAAGACAATATGCTAGTTTTAGCACGACTCTATCTCTATATATATATTTCGGGGTATGAGCCCATCTACAGGAGTTGACAGAAGAAACTGAATACAAAAATATAAAAATGCTTTAGAACAGGGGTGAGCAACCTTTTTAACCCACGGGCCAATTTAAATTTTAAAATTTTGTGGCGGGCCGCACTTACTAATAATTTACAAAGCTTTATATATATACTAATAAACATTATAATATAAAAATACAAAATTAAAAAAATAAATATTTCATATATAAATTTTAATGCGACAAGAAAAGAACAAAAATGCAAAATTTAAAAAGTAAATATTTTATATAATTATAAGTGTATATTATAAGTGTATATAAATGTTAATGCAAAATAAAAACAAATAAAAGAAGAACAGAAAAACTAATTTACTTGAAAACTTTAATGAGAAATTTGGCACTGCTTTTTCGATATAAGCTGATCAATATCAGCCGGTATTGATGAAGTAGCTACACGTATGCAGCTTTCTAATCGAGCATCACTCAGTCTTGATCGGTGGTCATTTTTGATTAATTTCATGGTTGAAAATAATTGTTCGCATACATACGTACTTCCGAAAAGAGACATCATTTGCTTTGCATTTTTCGTCAAAAGCGGAAATTCTCAGGGCTCACATAAGATTTATAAAAATTATCGATGTTTACTGAGAAAAATACATTTTTTAAATCGGTATTATTCTGTATGTTAATCACTTCCATTTGAAAGTTTTCAGGAACTGTATCCACATCGATATTAAATGGCGAAGAAAACATTTTCATGGAAACCGCTATCTTCTCAGCTTTGAACATTTGGAATCGTAATTGAAATTCGTAGATTAAAATGTCTATATATTGTACGTATTTTTGAGAAGTAGTAACGTTTTCTTTTTCTAAATATGGAAAGTGAGACACATTATTCTGCAAAAGATGCTGTTTCCACAATTTTAATTTGCGCTCAAAGCCTTGAATTTTATCATACATTCAAATTGTGAATAAACTGTTCTTTGCCTTGAAGTTCCACATTAAGATCACCGAGATGCTGAGTTATGTCGATAAGAAACGCAAAATCGCACATCCATTCTTTATCACCAAAATGAGGAAAGGCATATTCCTTCATATCCAAGAACAATTGTATTTCACTTTTTAAGGCGTATACTCTTTTAGCATTGCACCTCTACTAAGCCAACGTACTTCGGTATTGAAAACCACGTCGCCATATTATTGCATGTTTGAACAAGTCGCCGATAAATGAGTAACTCGTCTATGTATTCGCGATTCAGACTAACTCCCTAACTAACCGCCTCCGTGGTGTAATGGTCAAAGTAACTGACTGGCAACCCGGAGGTCTCGGGTTCGATTCCCGGCTATACCCAGACATTTTTTCTGAAAGTATAGGGTCTGGTAATAAAAATTAAGTGGGAGATAAATTTCACTGAATTTATCGCGCGGAGAATTTACCACTGCTCGAAGCCCCTAAAACCTTAGTAAATTGGATATTGAATTGTATCTAAGTCTCTGAGATTGGCTCGTGATCCCGGCTTCTTTTCCTTCTACTCTGTTCTTTTCACGATGGGAGGGGCCAGCCCATACAGGCCCTTTAGGGGATCCACCTTCTGGTGTATCTGCTTCTCACATCAATATCATTAAAAAAAAAAAAAAAAAAAAAAAAAAAACTCGAAAGAAGTATACTTTGACATAAATCATATGTTTTAATCTGTCAAATTACATTCGATGGTGGCGCTAGTGTCAGATTGAATCCCGAATTGTATAGTATCCGATTTATAAATTGGCGACTACTACTAACATAACATTATAATTAATTTATTGATGGGAGAAAAATTAATAAATAACAAATTATTATTATTAATAAAAAATATATTAAAAATATTTATTAACAATATAATAAATAACAAATTATTATTGTTTATAAATAATCGAGACGAATAATAAAATTCTATTTTAGAAATGCTCGGCGGGCCGCAGAAAAATATTTAAAGGGCCGCATGCGGCCGCGGGCCGCGGGTTGCTCATCCCTGCTTTAGAAGTAAAATTCCTTAATTTTAACAATAAGAGAAGGGGGAGATGAGGTGAGAGAGGGAAGGGTTTCCTTTAAAACACGTTACAAGGAACATGAATACTCTCTTGAACGTTTAAATTAATCTGATTCATCCAATTTTGTCTCTACTTCGGCCTGTGCAAATCCCCTTCATGAAATCATTCCGCCTCCCCAAACATCTTGAATTAAAGGGACAACTTTTGTTAAGGGAGAATGAATGGTGTAGGTTCTTTTTTTTTTTTTTTTTTTTATAATGATATTGATACAAGAAGAAGTTGCACCAAGAAGGTACAACCTCTGAAGTCAGTGGTGGACCCTTGTAACGTGAAGATAAGGGGAGATTTAGGGATTGGGTAGAGGTCGAAGGTATCTGTGGATGCTGGTCTTGAAAGTTTGAAGGTTATAAGCCGCGTCTCACTAATGTATACAACTAACTAAATACATAACCTCGGGCATAATAAATCGTGGTAATAATAAAAAGAAACTAAATAAAAATAGCTAAAACAAAAGAAATAAAAGTGGAGAAAGTAATGAAATCTAGAGTGGAGTCAAGTTAAATAAATATAATAATTATGTTAAGAAAATAGTACGTTCAATTAAAATAATGCCTTTACATTTTGAAAGACAATCTAGATTTATGAATTCTGAATTTTTAATTTAAATTATTATTATTAATTAAATTGAAAGTTTTTGAGTAGCAGAATTTTTTATAAATTGAAGGAGACAATAAAAGATTGTCTTCTGATGAAATTGTAAATTTTTAATTTATTTATAACGAGACTATAGTTTCGTTATAAATAAATTTATAATTCCAGCAGAAGACACACTCTTTTATTGTCTCCTTCAATATTATCATGAATCTTGCCATTAGGATAAATGAACTAAATTCATCACTAATTTAAATTAAAAATTTAGAATCCATAAATCTAGATTGTCATTCAAAATGTAAAGAAGGCATTTTAATTAAAAGTACTATTTTCTCAACTTAATTATTTGGCTAATTTAACTTGCCTGCCATCTATTTATTTATTGTATATATAGAATTAGTAAAATTCAATACAAGAATTAAGTACAAATAAACAGAATTGTGAACAAATATAACAATAAAGCATTCCCTCCCCCTCCCTCCCTCATTTATTTATAATAAATGAACGGAGACGTAGAGCACCATCAATAAAATTGTATAAGCTTCTCAACTTTTGTAAGCTCAAAGGCCTCAAAATATCCCAAAATTATCTTCAGCATTCTCAATAGAATCCCTTAAATAGACTTCCCTCAACGCCTTGTATATCGGGTATACATTTAAAATATGAAATAAATTTTTACTTTCATATTTGTTACAAATGAGCAGACCATCTCCTTGCCTACAATCTAGATTTCACTACTTTTTCGAACTTGGCCTGTTTTTTTCACAAGTGTTTTGGGTGGGATATCTCTTCTTTTTGTAAACTAATATAGCTTTTTTTGAGGGGGGTTAATTTTCCCTTCAAATTTCACCTCAAAATTTTAGAGGTTAATTGTAGTAAAGTTTTTGTCACTGATGTTCACCTTTATTAATCCCCCAAACTCTACAAAATTGCCAAATATAACATTCTATGGTTATTACATATTTAAAAATGATATAAATTACCCATTCATTTTAAAGGTTGAAAGAGAGAAAGTCTGGGTTTTTCGATTTTTCCTTTATTATTACCCCAAACTAGCATTATGCCAAATTTTAGCCTCCTAGATTCATTTCATATATTATAATAGATGCAAATTTATTAAATTTAGAAAATCATTTTGTTTTAGTTAATTTTTCGATTCGTTAGTTTAGTATAAAAAAAAATGCTTTTTATTTAAAAATCTAACTTCACGTATTTTTTTACTTTATTTTTTTTCTTATTTGAATTCATTTTAATATTAAAAATTACAATTTTTTCTATCTGTAAATATTTTTATAGCTTACGGGAATGTGAAGGCCACCAAAGTTATCAGTGATAGAGCTGGTGTTTCGAAAGGTTATGGATTCGTCACATTTGAAACTGAAGATGAAGCCAAGAGACTTATGCAGGATGTAAATTAGAAAATTACTTTTATTTCAAATTTAGATTATTTTCTTAATATCTTTTATATCTTTTCTAGAATGATGGAAATGGAATAATCTTAAAAGAACGTAAACTCAACATTGCTCCAGCTATAAAAAAACAGGTAATAAATTACTAGATTTTTGAATTTTATTATATATATATATATATCTTGTTAGGAATGAGAAAAACATTTCCTATATATTAAATATTTCTGGATGTGTTCGAATGTGGAACATTCAGATGTTTCTAGTTATACCTTATATCAGGGGTTTATTAGGCTTATTTTGTCATACAAGTCTAACACAGAATTGTTAACTCCTTGCAAACTCACCAATCCCAACAAAGTATTACAACACAAACAATGGATAAGAAATTCCAAACTAAAATATTAAAATGTATGGATTATTAGTTATTATAGTCATTTCTTTTCTTTTTTCGTAATACAGATTTTTAATAGATTTTTGTTTTAAATTGTAAAATCATTGGCGTACCGGTAGCTGCTTGTCCCCGTACCGTACTGGTACGCGTACCCAAGGTTGGGAACCACTGCCCTAAATTAACTACATTCACGAACAAAGAAATGGAATCACCTCCTTTGCGAGTTATTAAATGTAATTTTCATTCTCAAATATAATAATATATTTCCATTAGGTTATCATTCTACATTTATCCTATGCACCCTCTACACTATGAGCCAACTTGGGCCAATTCAAGCCAATGCCAATGTGTAGGAGGAGGCTTGTTGGTCGACATTGGTTGACGCTGGGAATGGTTGGCCTTCGGAGCGGTTTTTTCGATATATCAAAGAGGGCCAATGTTAAGTCACGAAAGTCCCCAGTGGCTAGGTGTCGTTTCCACAAGGTCGTAGACATTGGCCTAACTCTTGGACCGCTGTGTGGAGGCACCATCAAATTTACTCGTTTTACTGGTGGCCAACATGTTTGGCTCACGTTGGGCCATAGGGTAGAGGGCCGATTAAATGCTCAAAATTGAAACTTTTTAGAAAAAATATTTAAATTTCTAATAAATTACAAAGAAACATATAAAGTATTATTAAATTAATGAAAAGAGAGTGATTCCATTTCTTTGCTCGTGGCTGTATAATATATCCTTATATATTTATAAAGTTTAAAGCGTGTCGGGATAATATATTTGATTGTTGATTTCGACTACTTACACGTTGAAACTATGACTGACTAGTCGTTTATAAATTACTGATATACTTAACTTAAAGTTTAAGGAAAGCGGTGTTGGTTTGTAGTGAAACATATTAAATACAGGAATTATTTAACGGATTATAGTGGTGTTTCACTTTGTGAGAAACACCACTATAATCCGTTAAATAATTCCTGTGTATACTTAGTTGCCTATTTTATAAGATAAAAAGACAGAAATCTATCATTCGCTATTACGCTTGTCCCTTCAAGAAACAGAAACCCTTCCGGCCTCCGCCATTCTCTGCACTGAAAACTTCAACACCTGGGCGCACAGACCACATGTATCGGCCCATTTTTTCTATCAATTTCTCCTCATCGGTAATGCAAGGGTCACAATTTTGACTAAAACTAAAATGTTGAATGACCTTGTATTAAACTGAAAATGAAATCAAATAAAAAAATATTAAATCAAGTGCACCGCGAAACTGATAGTTGATTCTACATATCAAGAAATATATTATTATTATTTTTTTGAAATGGAAAAAATAAATGAGCACCCGACAGGAATGCGTTCTACCAACACGCCACAGGGCTCTCTTACCCAGTCGAGATGGCTCTTGATTGAATGTCATGTTTTTCTTTTTAGCGGACTTTTCTATTTAAGGAGGTTCTTTCGCGACAATCCACACAAAAAGTTTTAGCCTCGTAACCTCTCTATAAATATGCACGGTATTAAAATTTTAGGTTATGTTTTTTTTAACGTGACTGTACTTTTTACACTACTATATTCTCTTTATGAATGGATCGTTTCCAAGCCATTGATGTTATATCCCCTCCACTAAAAATAATCGCCCAAATATGTTTTTTTTTTTATTTATTATCAAAACTACGTGGTAAATAATTTCAATTTTTTTAAGTTACTCAGAATATATTATTCTAACAAATATTAGTTTTTCATCAAGATGGTGAAAGTCCTTCAATGAAAAAAAATAAAAAATGATCATTTTTCCACCCTTTCCCTATCTACCATATGTAAAAAAATTCATTTTTAATGGCAATTATTTCATTTTTGGTGTGGTAAATCGTCTTGAAATTATAACAGTGTGTTTATTATGCTTTTAATGACTTATATTCCAAGTTTCGAAGATTTTTTGAATTTTTGCATTTGTGAAAGAACTACCTTAAAGCATAGTTACTTTTGTTTTGGATAAATATACTTTTAGAGATATCCAGCCGGGTGCTCATTCATTTTTTACTTTTCAAAAAAAAAAATACTTCTGACATAATAATAAATGATTTCTCGATATCTAAATCTATCAGAAATCATTGAATAAAATATTTAACTTTCGCAGTCTATTTGATTTAAAAATATAAATACTGGACCAAAGTATCTCTATTATTATAAAAACTAATGTTTAAAATTATATTTATCCAAAAAATATTAATTTAAACATTTATTTAAGTCACCAAAAAAGTAAATTCTTTATAAAACAGAACTCTGCTTTATTATATTATTATAATTTGAAATGTTATTTTTATTTATTTCTATTTCAGCCATTTAGTCGATCATTCGATGCTCCTTCACCCCCAATTCAATCTTCTAACGCAGTATTTTATCCAAATGGGGTACCAATCACTTTCCATAATGGAATGGCATATTTCCCATCTATGACTCCACCTATTACAACTACTTCACCTCTTGCTAATTCAGTAGAACAGGTTCCAGTTTATCCAGGTATATTTTATATAACAAATTTAAAATTATCCATTTTTTTTTTCAACATATATGCTATTTTTTAATTAATTATAGCGACTTATGGACCTCCGCAGCCCGCACCTACTATTTCTCCTGCTACTGCATATTCAGTTTGTTATCCATATACTCAGACAATGTATGTGCCTACGCAGTATCCATATCAAATCCCTGTAAGTATATAAAATTTATCTTTAATTATCGTTGAAAATAGCTCTTATTTTAAGAGCTCTATTTCTCAAAGATTGCTTTTGTTTACTGTAAATTAGATTAGATTATTAGATTGAAATTGCAAGCAGGGTAATAATATATCCCCGAATATTTAGCATTTTTAAATTTGTATTATATTGCCTATTCAGTCATTTCCTACAATATTACTCGTTCACTTAATTTTGTTGCATTCTAACCAATTTTGTCTAGTTTCCAAAATAAGTAAGAGAGATCAATGCTTGGTTTGCATAGTTTATTTTATTTATAATAAATTTCTCGTTTTGGACTAACTTGAATTTAGAATATCAAATAGAATTTATATTATTTTATAGAATTTAAAAAGGACCTTTTATAACATTAATCTATTAATTTTTCAAAATTTAATTCAAATAGATACTTTTTATTTTATTTATTTTTTTTTTTTTTAATATGAAAATGCTCTTAATTTTATTTTATTAAAATTAATACAATTGAATGTAATGGAAGGCATCCCAGGGGTAGTGAGGAAAGAAAAAATTAACACATAAAATAAGGTGTAATTTATTGGATTCCTTCCTCCTTTCCTTTCAAACCGACGTTTGGAGGATTCTTCCCTCCTTCTTCAGGGTTTCAAGGAGTCAAAGAGGGAAGAATCCTCCGAAACGTCGGTTTGAGGGAAAAGGAGGAAGGATTCCAATAAATTACACCTTATTTGATATGTGTTAATTTTTTCTTTCCTCACTACCCCTGCTACTGCCTTCCATTACATTCAATTAAAAGTTCTACCAGTCCGTCTCTCCAGAGAAAATTTCATTGCAAAAAAATGTAATTAATATTTTTTAAATTTTAAAACTGTTTTAAACAGTTGCTTTCTGTTTTCTTAACTTTATTTAATTAAATTTATTATTTTTTGAATTTTATTCATGTATTTTTTATTTTAAAATTTTTTAATAATTACACTATGTGAAAGCAACAAAAGAAATATCGTCTCCTTAGAAAGTAAATCTACTAACTCACAACAAAGAAATTTTTCAGGGCAGAGAAAAATCAAACAAAATGTAATATTGTTGTTATGGAAAGAAGCTATTTTTCACATTTTTTCTACAACTTTCGTTCGTAATTTTAAGTAGCAGTTTTACTTGGACGATGCTGCATCTCTTTTTCTTTCGAACGGTATTAATATGTCATATATGATAAAAAATTGAGTTAGCAGGTTTACACTCTAAGCCGACGATATCCATTCATTAGTATCATTCAAATTTCTCATATTTTTATTTGTTATCATTTTATAGATACTGAAGTTCTTATGATAATATCAATTGATTAAAAAATTAGTGCTTTGAGTATTTCATGGTGAATTCCCAAGAACAGTTATCCCATATTCTTGAAAATATTTTCTAAAAATTAAATTTAGAGATATATAGATTGTAATCTCTTTACACTCATATTATCAGATTTGATATGTTTCTGTTTCATGAAAGAATCTGTTTAAAATTCTACCTCTTTCCTTTGAGAAGTGTTTTTTCTCCATCATAATCGCCCATTTTTTTCCAGAGTAGTCCAGTATGATTTCTATCTTAGTACTAATTTGCGCAAGTCCTATGTATAGGAACGAAATTTGAAATCATTTTAAGGTAGTTGTTCCGCCAAATGGGTTTTCTTAGGATTTTTTTGAAATTTAGAAAGATTATTATTAAAATACTTCTGCATCGATTGGTGGTAAAAAGAAATTTATGAACAATATAGTTCCGGAGATATTAAATTTCAAAAATCGAGTTTTCCAGACTCTTATACATTGCACTATACGGGATATCGGAAAATTTACATACATATTTAATTATAATTAAGAAACACTTCTTACCATTTTTATCAAAAACTAAACCAACATTAAACAATAACCAATACATATTTTAAGACAATTTTGATTCATAGTTACAACACAGTTTCTGAGATAACAATGAATAAATAATGAAAAATGTATAAAAAAATTTACACTAAAAACAATTTGGCAACAGCGCATTTATTTAACCAGCGAAAGATGTATAAAGCGCGCTTGCACTAGAATTTTTCAAAATTATAATTTTCATAAGGTAACGTAGGCGTTGATTACCTTTTTTAAAAAATAACAAAACGATTTTTATAGAAATTTTTTTAACTTTTAAAATGTATTTTATCTGTCATTTTAATAAAAAATATTCAATCTCTTACAATGGTCCCAGATTTGTCAAACAAGCACGGGATTGGCTAGAATCGGTACATAGACATCAAAAAGTTTTGGGCTTATGAATTATGAATCCTTATTGTCTGTTCTATATACTCTAGCATTAACTTTTTGCTACTATTGTCGCGAAACAACTACCTTAAATGATGATAAAAACTATTTTTGAGACAACCGTCTCTTTCAGAAAAGGAACTATCTATCTATTTAATAATGTATTATTTCCTTCTAACTTATATTTACAAGTATAATTCTACTTTTAGTCTATTTCACGATAGAATGTCTGCCCATGTGGTTGAGAAACAAAACCACTGTTTTTTTTACTTGAAAGCTCTTCATATTCTGGCTTGTAATCTTTAATCGGCGCCTGAGCTCTAGAAGTTGTTGATTTCTACACCTAGAAAGAAACGCTCGGCATATTGACTTTGAAAGTAATAGGTGATTGTCGCAAAAATGTTTGCCCTGTTAAATCAGGATAGAAGTTGTTATTTCAAATACATTCTTTCAAGGAATTGATTTTTTAATTGATAAATTTTAAATTTATTCGTAAAAGATTTTAAGAGAAAATCTATGAATAATATTTGATGAATCTGAAGAAATGGAGAACTATTTAATAATGAGCATTAAAGAGTCTTAAAAATATCCTGTTTTTGAAAATTATTAAAAACTAACTCAATTTGTAACAAAATCATACATTAAATTGAAAGTTTTTGCCGAGACTAGCAGAATTTTTATATATTGAAGGAGACAATCAAAGAGTGTGTCTTCTGCTGGAATTATAAATTTTATTTATTTATTTATATAATTTATTATAATTCATACATATTCATTATTAAAAATAAAAATAGCCTTCCTTTACAATAATTCTATAATAATCCAAAAATTATTTTGACTTTAAAAAATAAACGATATTCAATAAAATAATATATTTTCGTATAAATAATCTTTTTACTTGAACTACGTATTTAGTTTAGATTTTAAATTTAGTGGTATGTAAACATTATCCCATATTAAGATATTTGGCCATATTATAATTGATTTTTTATTTGATTTTGTATGAATGTATATTTTGTTGATAAATATCTAATGTAAAATTTGGCTTAAAATTAAATCAATTGCCAAAGTTTTAACAAGATTTATGTTACTAAATAATTTCATTTCTTGTCAAAATTAAATACAAAAAAAATCAGTCGAATTGAGAACCTCCTCCTTTTTTGAAGTCCTTTAAAAATGAATGAATTTAATGAATCTTTGCTAACCTAAAGATTGGAGATTTAGTTTTAAACCAAATCAAACAAATTTAAAAAGAGAGAGATTTTTTAAAAGTTAAAAATGTTTTTCTTACAAAAAAACAACTTAAATCTGTTCAATTTAGGTTAAACTTGATCAGAAGATTCAAAATGATTAAATAATTAATTTTAATTATTTAGAACAGCGGTTTTTAACATAGGGCCCTGCCGGGAAGTGAAAAAAATGTACAAAATTAAATTAAAATAAAACAAAACAAAAACTATTGAAACGAAGACAGTAAAAAACATTCATCATCAAACATATTTTTTTTTCTAAAAACACTGTTCGACAAAAAATTTCTCCCCGTAAATCTAACAATGGATTCCGGTAGAGTTTTATATGCAGATTATCATGAAATTTCCCAATTTTTTACAACATGTCAGAGTTTTGAGATGTCAAAAAAGGCCATTTTGACCTATTTTCGAGTCCCATTAAATATTAAACAGCAATATTTGAAATCAAAATATTTTGTTGACGTAATAGAAAACAGCTTCCTCTTTGATTTTCAAATTGCCATTTGGTTTTAGTTCAATTATAACTTGATTTATATCTAAAAAACTAAAACTATTGATTTTAAAGGATAATAAACATAGATAAAAACATAACTTTTTATTCTTTTAGCTATAACTCGAGTTCTAATTGAGCTAAAAACAAGTGGTAATTTGAAAATCAAAGAGGAAGCTGTTTTCTATTACGTCAATAAAATGTTTTGATTTCAAATATTCCTGTTTAATATCTGATGGGACTCGAAAATAGGTCAAAATGGCCTTTTTCGTCATTTTGATCGATAATATCTCAAAACTCTGACCTGTTGTAAAAATCGGGAAATTGCATGATAATCAGGGTTATAAAACTCGACTGGAATCCATTGTTGGATTTACGTGGAGAAATTTTTGTTTAATTTTTGTTGAGCAGTGAAATTTTTAAACCAAAATCCAAAAATTGAGTAAAGCAAAATACATTTCGATAATATTTTATTACTATACATATTTGACCCTGTTAAAATGTTAGAATTATTTTTCAACGTCTTGTTCACTATTTGTATTCTCTTGCAACAAAATTAAATTTTTTAATTCAATATTATATTACTGGTCTGGTCTATTCGCGAAGAAGCCTTTGTTTGCTCTTGCTGCATGCCCTTAATCCCGAGATAGCGTTTTTTAAATAGAAAGTTGTTATCACTTTGTTTATCCACGCGTTCATACCTAAAAATAATCTACTAAATAATTACCAAAATCTAAGAACTTGGCCAAAACAAATATTCTGTTCTATTTGAGCCTGGAAAAGTCAACCTAAATATACATCCTATACTTCGCTTCTGTTTAAATAAGTTTTTTTCCAAAATAACTTAAAGAATAAAGATAACCCATTATATCTTCAAAGAAATACCATGTATTGCTATTTCGAAAGATAATCTATTTTACATAATTTTTTCAAACAGAACTATCCTGAAAAGAACTGATCAGTTCGAAATTAAGTGGGAGATAAATTTAACTTAATTTATCGCACGGAGAATTTACCATTGCTCAAAGCCCTTAAAAAAACTTAGTAAATTGGATTGTATCTAACTTTCTGAGATTTGGCTCTTGATCCCGGCTTCTTTCCTTCTACTCTGTTCTTTTCACGATGGAGGGGCCATCCCATACAGGCCTTTAGGGGATGCACCTTCTGCTGTATCTCCTTCTCACACCAATAACATTAAAAAAAATTGAATAATTCGCTTTGGCCAGGTTTCTCTGAAGAGATTTGCTAGAACTGGCTTCCCAAATCGTTTTTTTATATGTATTTCAAATTTTGGTCAACTAACTCGTTAACAAATTGGCAAAAATAACTTATAAATTATGAAAATTTATTTTTTGTTTTAATTTGGTACTGACCTCTTCCTGAATAGGTCGGCTCTTTGCGAAAAGTCCAGACTTGTGTCCATAACATTGTATATAATATGAAATACCATCGCAAGAAGAATAATGAAATTTTTTTTATTTATTGAAAAATTTTATTGTTTTCAATTTTAATTAGTGTTTCTGTCTACTATTTCTCAATTTATTCTATCAAATAAATAATTACATATGATATCTTCCACATTAAAATAATGAAATATCCAATAAAAATTGATATAAGTATAAATAATTATTTTATAAATATTTATTATTTACAGATTAAGTATAGTGAATATACTTGAACTTGGTAATCATCTATGTCAGTGTTTCTCAACCTTTTGTAGAGTGAGGAACCCTAGAGCACTTATCTTTATTTCTGGGGAACCCCCGAACACTAAAATATGAGATATTTATTAGTTGAATAAAAGATTTCACTGTCGATGGTAACAGAATTGTTTTATTTTTAGGTTAAAAAATAAAATGAGAGAGTCTTCTGTTTTTTAAATAATAATAATTAAAAATTATTTTATTTAAAAAACAGAAGACTCTTTCATTTTATTTTTAACCTAAAATGAGATATTTAATTTTTCGTTAAAATAACAACATCATGCTACTTTTATAGCTTCCAAATATAACATATCGCCTGCCGATGACGGTGTTGCCACATTTTAAAAATTTGCTAGATTTTGGGGAAATTGGTTACAAAAAACGTGCATTTTAAATTACAATACCTAACATTTTTATTTCCATAAATAATATTCTTAAATTTTTTTGGAAATGTCATTGGGATACCCATATGCCCCTTTCGGATTGGACAGGTTTTTTTTTACATATTCAATGTACACTCAAATAATATTCTCATCTATTTGAAAAGCAATATTATTTCAAACGTCATTAATTCATAATAATAATAAAACAATTTAAATGATGTTTTCATTTTGTTACGTAATCATTGTATTATAACAAAGTTAAGGAAATTTAGACCAACAAAAATGGTATCACTGAGACAATAATAGTGATGTTCATCGCATTCTTAACTATCAATGGTTTTAATAAGATTGGAGTAATTTTTGGAGACGGACTGATAAGTGAAATTGAGTGGATATCGATGAGGCAGTCCAAAAAAGAAGATAATTTACACTATCTTTTTATTCATAAAACCGACGTTTCGGAGGCTATTCCCTCCTTCTTCAGGGTTTTGAAAAGTCGGTGAAGGAAATCCAATCCAAAATAAAAAGATAGTGTAAATTATCTTCTTTTTTTGGACTGCCTTATCGATATCCACTCAAAGAATGGTTTTATGTTTTTTATAAAGTAATACTTTAGACTCTAAATTTAGTATTTTTTTCTTTACATGACACATTTTTTGAGGGGTAATACTACTAACTACTATTTTTGTTTTTCTATTTTTTTCTTTTATTGATCCCTAGGCGCGGGGAACCCCAAACCTACCTTTTTGGAACCCTGGGGTTCCTCGGAACCCAGGTTGAGAAACACTGATCTATGTAATATTATTATAAACCATATTCGACACAATCAATTTATTATCTAGACTTCCAATTTAAAGCCATGATTTTTTATCTAGTATATAAGATATTACGATATTACTTAATTATTTCAAATTAGTCTTTTAGTTTGATAATTACTTTATCAAAAAATCATAAATCCTACTTCAGGCCTAATAGAAAGTCAAGGCTCCCCGTAGAATTTTTCAACTATAATCTTTCCAATATGGTTGCCAATTTCTAGTCGAGCGGCAACTTTATTCACGCGACGGACTCTGCGTATCCACTTAGCTATATCGTGCCGGTCCTCGACCGAATCTATTGAGACACAAAGACCCCTTCACAGCAGCCATTCGCCGAGAAGGTGGGCGACTAGATACATTCGAGCACGACGGAATGGCCATCTTAATTATTTACTTTCTTTATCACTCTTTATTTCTTTTTAATTTTACGCGTTTGCCATTGGTTTTATTATGCTACCTAGAATAACCTAGAAGTTCAATAATCAAATCCCACTACTTTAGCAAGATTTTGTTGTCAACTAAACAATATAATTAATTAATTATTCGTTAGTGCTTCTGGAATTTTTCTTCGCCGTTTTTGCTCATTTAAACCTTTGCCATATATTTATCTTTATATAAATAAATATTTTATTACTAAAATTTAACTTAAATTTTGATATTCTAAACAATTTTGGTGTTTAAAAATATTTTCTATATATGGAAATTTATCTTCTTTTTTTTCATTTTTATATCACTTCTAATTGGAATTGCTTTTTTATATATGTATAACTCATCCATATATTTTATTATAATAATCTCATTTTTTACTAATAAGAGAAAATATTACTTTATTCTAACCTAAATTTTGGATGGTGTTATTTTCACAATTAGCGCACGTTTTTTTAAATATAAATATTTTTTATAGCATGCAATTTTTAGATCCAGGTGTAGCTCTCTTTCTAATAGCATATTAAATTATTAATAATGTAAAATTACTTAACAATTAAAAGTATATAAATTTAATTACATTTTCAAAAGAACTGATTTACTATTAAAAGACAGTACGACCCTTATTTTCAGACCCCTGGTCAAACTGCTCATCCCTATATATATCATGGCCACGCTCCTCCTGGGAACGGAGCTTCTGGTCAAGCGTCAAATGGAGGTTCTTCAGGTTCTGGTCCACCACCAGGAAGCGGAGGTGGAGGAGGTGGTCCGAATCCGAATGGTTCCACTCCTTCAACTGCAGCTCCACCTCCACCACCTCCCCAATCAGCCCCACCAGCTTATTATCCAGGCCCGGGTGACATTTATTATGCTGCTCCTAATCCTAGTCAACCCACTGGACAACACCCTCCTCCGGGCGCATTCATCTTCCAAAATGAAATGTATTTATACGAAACGCCCGGACAACAACCGAACACCCAGACGCCTCCAGAAAATGTGAATCTTAACCATACTAACGAGGTTTGTAAAACTATTTCTTTTTATACCTTTTGTAAAAAAATTGGTACTTACTTATTAACACCACCAGCTACAGGTTTGGCGGTTTTTAAGCGCCGTACTAACTACGAATTGTTTTAGAAAATGAATATTAATTAAAAGATAATTAGTAAATACCCAAAAAAATTCGAATATGTAAAAGTCGTTGCCGGTTCGGTTAAGATATATTCAGTTCGGCTCGTTTCGGTTCGTTTATCTTCATTTCGGGCTGGCATTTAGCCTATTGGGTTGGCTAACGCCGAACTGAATATATCTTAACTGAACCTTCCAAAGTTTATTCGGGAACCCATTTTTTTTTTATCTAAATGAACCGAAATGATGAATAGAACCGAACCTATGAAAAGATCTAAAAGTGAAAATTGCCAACGCCCACTGGCACTCACTTAGACAATTTGAGATATCACAGTCCATAAACTCAATTTTAGTTCAAATTTGTAGTTTAAAATTTTATTTGTAGCTGCGGTGGCGTTAATACGTAAGTACCAAAAAATTTCATTTAGCCAGCATGTTTGGCTAGCTTCCTTAATTTTTTATTCGTCTACACACATTTAATATTTATTTTTTTTGAAATCTATAATATATTTGTGGGAACATTTAGGACACAAGCAACCACACGAGCACTCCAGGTGGCAAGGAGACGACATCTACATCCAGTCACAAGCCACATTTAGACAACAATAATGCTAGTAATGGCGGCAGTGGTAGCGGCAGTCACACAAATAATCGTCACATTAATTCTGGCACTTCTAACCATATAAATGGTATTCCAGTTCATCATATACAAGAAGAATGTGAATCTACATCCAATAAAGCTCAACAGCCGCAGCATTCACATCACCCAGTTGCCCACCTTCACCAGCCGCTACCACCGCCGCTGCTTCACAACATGGATTATCCACCGCCAGGTGTCTCTGGTTACTATCCTCACAATATCTCTCCGCATACACATGCATTAGCAAATCCACACTCGCACCCTAATCCTCATTTGTCCCAAATTCAGCCACCACCTCAGCTCCCTCAAAAACCACATATGATTTATCCCCAGATACCATATTTTCCTGGTCCTGGATTTATTCCGCATGCTACAAATATCCAACAATTGACTCCACATAATTCAATACGTCCTACAAATCGTCAAGGTAATAAAATTCAAATTCCTCCTTTTCCTAAATATTTTGATAAACCTAACCCCCGTGGTGGCGGTCGGCGAATGTTTAAAGAACCTCCACCCAACACTAACTTTAATAGAAATGCATCTAAATATCAAATCTCACATCAGACATCGACGAATAGAAAAGAGGAAGAAAAGACTCCTCCCCCCTCACCTTATTCTCCTCATACACGTATGAACCCAAGCATGTCTCCGCAGTTACAGTTCCCAGCCAGAAACAACAATTATTACCAACCTGCACCGCCTTCGCAAATGCATCCTCATCCTGCTCATTCTCAACAACGACGTTATCAACAGCGCAAGCCTCCATCGCAGAATGGAAAGAAATACAAAATGAATGGAGTGCATAATATAATATCTAATAATAACAATACTGGAAGTGCAAGTTCTGGAAGTAATCCAAATAATTCTGCTACAAGCCCAGGAGGTGCTGGTGATAATGTTTCCACCAATATTCAATCTTGCCCTAGCCCACAAAAAGTGATAGAAGAGGTTGGTTCAGGAGACGCTAAATCTTTGATCCCCCTTACTCCCCCATCAACCCCACGTATAGCTTCGGCGCAAAATCAATTATCTGCACTCTCCATATAAACTTTAAAACTATTTATTTAAAAAAATATTTATTGTTATTTAAATTATTATATTGTTGTTAGGCACTTAAGGGTTTTATATGATTCTTTTTCAAAAAAGCGTCCAAGTGAACGACTTAATGTGTTCCAAATGTGTTCACTTAAAGAACATGAATACAAGCCCCAACACCTAGACTGATTTGTTATTGTATCTATACTCTATTTTCTAATAAAAAGAATATTATTGAATATTTGTGCCAAAAGACAAAAGTCTTCCAAGGCTAAATTTAGAAACACACTGTTATTTAATTGTAAGTTGTAAATATTTACTGTTTAAATATTAAGTAAGTAGTACAATATATGAATAGAAATTTGTACAAAGTAAAAATATATGTTTTCATGTCTAGGTGTAGTTAAAGAGCTAGAGGTGCTAGGTTCTTTTTTGAATTTGTTTTTAAGTTAGATAAAAAGCATTCGTTGGATCTCAATTTATCGTCCTTGGCACGAGTTTTTTGATAGGTATCTTATAAAACCCGAGAATATATATACGATATGACGACTATATACCGTATGCATAAATGTATAAATTTATATTATCTATATCTAAAGTTTGAATGTGAAATATTAATATGTATGATTTATCCATAATCTGATGTGTGCGTGTGTGTATTTTCTCGGGTTTTGTTTTTGTTTTGAAATTTTAATTAGCGATTAAAATCGCCTTTATGCACAATTGATCTCTTTCGCAATGCGAAATAAATGAAGGCTTTATCAAAGACATTGCCCAAATAAATAATAGATCTTCCCTATCTAAATACTAGAAGAATATGGATCATGAATGCGTATAACATAATTACGTGTAGTAAAAAGACATGTATACTCACAGCTGTAGAAAGTGAAGTGAAGTGCTGTAAAAAAAATGTGTTCATAGTAGAACTGAGAAGGTAGAGTTTAGAAGTCATATTTGCTTTCTGGATTGAATGAGCCAAAAATCATATTTTATACAAAGAATCGGAGTGCCATTTTTGCTCAAATCGCCAAATTTATCAAATAAGTTCCTAAATATAATTTTCAAAATCGAGGCCTAACATGCTTATTTATCGATTGTAAATAAGCAAAATAATTTGAACATATAATATTATTTTTAAGTGTTTAATCTCAGGTGTACTTCTTTGTTGACCCTAGTCACTTAAAGACTTATGAAATGAATTGTTAAATAGTGTATTAATAATAAAGTTTTTTGCGATTTAGTCAGAATTTTTAAAACGATGTTTTAAAAATAAAATGGTTTGGAATCAAGGCAGCACACGATCTCGTTAGAATAGTCCAAGTACAAATAGCCTCTTGTATCTCTAAGTATTTAGGGACAGGATAAAATTATTCGAGTACTTAATTTAGAACTAGCCTTCCAGAACTAATACTAATCTCTTTAAGGCTGTGAGAAAATATGAGTTTGTTGGTGAAAATGATGGTTGATTTGTGCTCTTAAAATTAAAGTATAGGTTTTTTACATATTCAATAATTGTAAATTTTTTGATCAAGAACCTCTTCATTAGAATTTATAAATGTTGATTTCTAGAAATTATTTATACAAATAAATATATACAGAATTTATATTTTGATACATTTTTTCCATAGATATTTTCGATTTGTTATATTAATTGCAAATTGCATTAAATTGAAAGTTATTTTGCTAAATCTAATTTAGAGGATCTTGAATATTATGAAGAATTAATTTAAAAACAAATTGTTATAAGAGCACATATGTAGAGCATTCAAACTGCAGGATTGTATAATATTTACTCATAAATATATATAATAATATATATATATATCTATATATATTATTATATATACATAAATGTTTATAAAAGCTTGGAAGTGTCTATAGCAATACAAGAGTGCCTTTAATGAATTGTTTAGTTTGCAACTTAATTTAATTGAGGCCATAAAAATGAATTATTGAATTGTAATTTGTGATATTACCAGAATAATGAATTGACTTAAAATTTTGTGAACAATTTCCTTTTAAAAGAAAAAAATTTAAAAAAAATTAAAAAAAAAAAAATAAACAATAAAAAAATAAAAAAAAATGTGATCTTAATATTATATATATATATATGTATATATAAATTCTCTATGTAGGTAATAATTAGATAGGTAGCTAAGTAGCTCTTTTATTTGATATACTAAATTGTTCCCCTTGCCTAAATTTTAAATGCTTTTCGTTTCCCCCCAAATGGATTTGCAAATTAGCATGAATTAATTTGTTAAGTCATCATCTAAATTTATCTTAGCATTAGGATTAATAAGAGTTAAAACTGTATTTATTATTTGCTTAATATTTGATTTGTTTCAAATGTATAATGCAGTTTTGGTCGAATATATATTAAGGGTTTAGTACAAATTAATGCAAAACAATAGCTAATCCTTTTCCAATAATTAAAAATATTACAACATTTTATTCAGAGAAAAATAAAATTGGCACTGTATACATAATTTCATTTTCGTTTAATATAGCAATTTAATTTGTTATTATAACGAAAGCAAATGTATAGTAGAAATTTAAGAAAAATCGTAAATTAGCTTAACTGTATATGATTTGTACTTGTTATAAGAATTAAAGTTGTATAAAACCTATCTTAATTATTCTATTATTTATATAATTAAATATATTGTAAAAGCTGGCTGGTAATGGAATGGCCCAGGATATGAAACGAAACACAATTTCCAAATAAAATTGGGTTTTATTGAAATGTCATTTTTTAACTATTTTTGGAGATGCATATTAGGAGGAACTTCCTTCTCATGGCCCTCACATACAATTTTGGACCCGGAACCCAAAATCTGAAGCGAAGTGGAAAAAAGTTGGTCAGAATAGATTTTATTTTTTTGCTATTTCGCCAATAGCCGGATACTGACTGAGGATTTGCCTCGCGAGGCCAGCCCCTTGAGGCAAATGCCTGGTCGGTCAATACGTGCCTCGCCCAAGGCAAAAGTGCCTGCTGTCTCGGCCCTATCCATTGGTTGTCGGTTTTTGTGAATGCTCAAAGGCGCCTCGGGTCGTTTCCTGCGTTCACTCAGGATGGTTCTGCAGCAAACGCCCGAGGCAGCCTCGCGAAGCTGCTCGCTCAGTCAGTATCCGGCTAATCACTGTAATGATTGTGCTTGTGAGTTGTTATTTTAATGAAAAAAAATATAGTGCCTGGATAAGGTCCTAAAAATAACAAATAAACTAAACTACAATCACATACTTTTTTACATTCCAATGATACTATAAGAGTAAATGCGTAAACTTATAAATGAAAGCGAAATTAAAAAAAAATTTAATATTAAACATTAATTTTTTTGCAACGAAATTTTCTCTGGAGAGAGACGGACTGGTAGAAATTTTAATTGAATGTAATGGAAGGCAGCCCAGGGGTAGTGAGGAAGGAAAAAATTAACACATATCAAATAAGGTTTAATTTATTGGAATCCTTCCTCCTTTCCTTTCAAACCGACGTTTCGGAGGATTTTTTCCCTCCTTCAGGGTTTCAAAGGGTCAATGAATGAAACAAATAAAATGTTTCCTTCTTCTCTCCACAGTAGTGTTCAAAAACTTTCTTCATTTTTAACAAAGGCATAGAAAAACAATTTTTTTCCTCCTTTTCTTAATTAATCTAATTACATTTTATTTGTTTCATTCATTGACCCTTTGAAACCCTGAAGAAGGAGGGAAAAATCCTCCGAAACGTCGGTTTGAAAGGAAAAGAGGAAGGATTCCAATAAATTACACCTTATTTGATATGTGTTAATTTTTTCTTTCCTCACTACCTCTGGGCTGCCTTCCATTACATTCAATTAAACATTAATTTTTACAGTAAACAAATATTTTTCCAAGTTTTTTTTAATATACACCATAAAAAAAATGTCAAGGCTGAGCTCGGGAGACCCACGGGTGAGGGCTATACTCCTACAAGGTTCAAAATAATCAGTGAAGGAATGAAAAATAAAACCGGCGCTTTCTTGTCACCCCTTTGAAAAAGAGCTTAAAAGTGAGGACATCTCCTTCGAAATGTTAAAATAATAAAAAAAAGTTGAAAACGAGAGAATCTATTTAGGCTTTTATGTGGAAATTGACTTTTCATTATCCTGGGTTGACAATCCATTAAATTCTACAGCTCACAAACTTTTCATATTTTAAGCATTCTTGTTGCTTAGGGAGCGTTCAAGTATTACGTAACTCGTTTTGGAAGTTTTTGGGCCCCTCACCAAATGTAACTGATCATAATGAATAACCAGCCACACCATAGCAAATTCAATACCCCTCCCCTCCCCGTGTTACGTAATACTTGAACGCTCCCTTATAGGACATCTCCAGTTGAGATCTGGTGACGTCACTTCCGTGAAGCACTCAGATTTCAACCATAGAATAATATAACTAGGAATTCAAATATAAATTGTAATGACTTTACACAAAATAATTGATAACAATCTTTAATCATATTAACTGTAATTATCAATTATAGTCAAAAATCTTCATTTATTTTTAAGTTGAACTGTGGTCTGAAATGAACGCCGTCAGCATTCTTTTCAGACTGTTTTCGACGTGAGCAGTATCTCAGGGATATCAATTCTGAATGCATCCATAATATGTAAAATAAATAAAAACTATTATCGTCATAATAATTAACTGAAGTCAGTACTAAACATAAAGCTTATCCTTCTCTCAACTAAAATACTTGGTGAAAAGTAATCATAAAGTAATCATAAAAAAATATGGATAGAAAACCTGGGGGTGGGATCAGAGGCGTGCATAGAACTTTTGCCGCCCCTCCTAAGTTTATAAAATGGTGGTTTTTTATAAATTAATAAACATAAATAAATAATTGTAATTGAGACAAACTATAGGTATACCATTGGATGCCAAATTTAAATTGGCACTAATAATGGAGGCCCCATAAGTTGAAATACCTATAAATGAAACTTATAAAAGTACAAGATACTTTTTTAAAGGCCACAAGAAACTTACGGGGAGGCCGCACCTATGAGATAAAACACTAGTATAACTAATTTACAAAAAAAAAAAAAAAATCAACTTCAATTTGGAGAAGCTTCTTTCGCAACTTGCAACACTAATAGCAATTGTTAAAAAAATTCTTAGCAAAATACAGAATTTCCCATCTATACTGTTAAATAAATTTTAGTAGATCAAGAGGGCCTTTAAGCCCTTTTTTTAATAGATTTTTAGAAATAATATTTTCTTGAAAAGTTTTTATTTTGCCGAGAATAGCCGAGTTGTTGATTCATAAAGAGAAACAAAGAGGTTTTTCTCTGCTTGATGCTATTTAATTTAAATAATATTTTCTATCCTACATTTACTTGAACGACGAGGAAAAATATTCGAAATCATATAGTAGTTCATAATTCGTAGAAATCGAATAGTAGACTTGATATAGTGAACAAATTGTTTTTTACAACTATAACTAAATATAAAAAATGCCGCCCCAAAATATGTTCCACCCGGTGCGGGCCGCACCCCCCCCCCTAGTTACACCACTGGGAGGAATAAAAGAGAGTTGAGTAATTGTGGACGTCGTCTAGAATAAATGGTCGACCTTAGAGAAAACAGAATATGGTAATCTTCCAATGACGATCTTAAAACGTACTAAGGTGTTAGAAAGAGATTTCAAACTAATTCCATAGCATGCATGGAATGAGGTCAAACGCCAGAAGCAAGATAATGAATAAAATTAGGAAATGATAATCAATTAGGAGAAGATTTAACAGGTAATGAAAAAATAAATTTTTTTTAATAGATTGAAAAAAAAAATTGCCATTTTTGTTATTTTAAACAAATTAATCAAAAGGAAAATATGGTTTTAAGAAATTTGAGTACCGCTAAAAAAGTGTCACACTTATAGAAACAAATCAATTAGCAAAGTTTTAGTTTAAAAATCTTTATTCTTGACTTATCTAATATACTAAAGGGGAAATAGAAATGAAATAAGTCTATTCAAGAACGATTAAAAGTAATTTAATATCATTAAAACTAAATAAAATATATAATCACACGTTAAAAGATTATTATTAAAAAGATATAAATAATGGGTTATGCAGCAAGGGGGATCCTACCACCCATCCTCCCAAATGGTTTCCTAAACAAAAAATAAGGTCTTAATTTTGTAAGATAGTTATATCAAACGTAACGTCCCCGGTACATGACCTCCCAAAATGAGCCTGGGACCGCATATGAATAATGGGTTATGCAGCAAGGGGGATCATGACCCCCCCCCCCCAAAAAAAAAAATTGTTTCCTAAACAAAAAAATAATGTCTTAATTTTGTAAGATAGTTATATCAAACGTAACGTCCCCGGTACATGACCCCCCAAAATGAAAGTCTGGGACCGCATATAAATAATGGGTTATAGCAGCAAGGGGATCATGACCCCCCCCCCCAAAAAAAAAAATGAAAGTCTGGGACCCCATATAAATAATGGGTTATGCAGTTTCCTAAACAAAAAAATAAGGTCTTAATTTTGTAAGATAGTTATATCAAACTGAACCTCCCCGGTACATGAGCCCCCAAAATGAAAGCCTGAGACCCCTAGTGCCCCTAGTCCCTGGTATGCAGAGTGAAATTGCTTCCCCACCCCAAACGCCACCCCTCATTCAAAGATTCCTCAGATTAGGTCATAAAGGTTGTGCACTTTTGGATTTTTTAAAGCGGGATATTCAAATAAATATATTTATTAAATTGAATAATATCAAGTAGATTTTAATTATTTCTGTTTAAAAATAGTGAATATAAACAATTACAAACGTTTAACTATAATATTAATTTTGACCAGTTAAGTCTTGTTGGTTGCCTGAAAGCGCGAGGAAACAGAAATAGAGAAGAATTAATGATTTGGTGGGGGGGGGGGGGGGGAGAGGTCACCTCAAAGTGGGGGGTAAAAATGCTGAGAACAGGAACTTTGAACATATCTATTTTTTATATATATCCAGTAGACTGTAACATAAATTTTCATAATAAATATATAGTTTTCTTAACTATATTGATTTACAAGGGTAAACGCATTCCTTGAGTATATGTAAAGGAAAAATTTTTAATATTCTCTGAATGATCGATGAATTCAAAATAAAAAACCAAAGCATTTTCTCAAAATAGGAAACAAAATTTATTCTTAAAAATTTTCTTATTTTCTGAAATCTATTTTATTAAACCTTTTTTTATTCTATTCTCAGAAAATAAGATATTTAAAATGTATTCATGTTTTCATTGACTAATAAAAAAAAATATTAATTTCTGCCAGTTTTAATTTTAGAATTAATTTAAAATCTTCAATTTTTGTTTTTACCGAATTTTATATATTTTATTCATTTAAATTTCAAAAAATAATTGTGTATATTATTATGCATAATTAAAATTATTAATTATTATTATTAATTTTGTTCTTTTAGAGATATTTCAATTTTCTCTTTAAAAGTAAATTACCATTTCTAATTTATTTACAATTTCTTAATATAATAATAATAAAAAGTTTATAAATAATATTTTGAATATTATTTATTTATTTAGTTGAGGATTGCTATTTAAACTACTCTCTGGAAGTCGAAGATGATCCTCAAGATGGCCGGGTTAAGTGAGTGCTTTAACATCGGAAGTATTGTTTCATGTAAAACATGTTATAATATGGAAATTGAAGGCGAAGTACTCGCCTTTGATCCTCAAACCAAAATGCTTATACTAAGTATCCTTTTTTATTTAAATAATAATTCTTATTCTTTCTTTCATTATCACTTACTTCATCTCACCATGAACATTTCTTGTCAATTTAATATATTAAATTAATTTTAAAGATATTTAAATATGCATAAAAATAATTTTTACTAATATAGATAATAATTTCATTGGAAATGAGGTAAATTAGATTAATGAGAACAAAATGTTTTGACAACTTTTCCTTAAATAAATATTAGAATGTCCATCATCAAATGGAAAATCTCATTTAAATGATGTCCACATCGTAAATCTTGCTTTGGTTAGTGATATTCAAGTTAAAAAAGAAGTCAATTCTATTCCAGAAACCCCACTGTCGTTAAACCTTCAAATGTTAAGTTAACTTGATACTTGATTTTTTTCTAAATTGAAAATTTATTTATTATTGCTTTTTTCTTTTAGTTAAATGCAAGGGTCCGTAATCAAATTGAAATAAAAAAAAGGCTAGTAACTGGAATGACAAATGCTGTTTCACCTGAAGGACAAAAATTATTTTTGGCTATTTCTAAAACGTTAGTTTTTCATTAGTCAAAGTGTTCGTATAATAGTAAATTTAATTAAAATTTTTTTTTAGAATAAAAGAAGTATGTTGGCAAGGAAACAATATATTAGTTTTCAGCCATATACAAATAACCCCACCATATAAGTCTGAAAATGTAACATCGTTAAATGGAGATCAAGGCCAAGCCCTTAAACATATTCGAAAAGTCGTACGTAAATAATAAAATAAAATTGAGTGGATATCGATGAGGCAGTCCAAAAAAGAAGAAGATAATTTACACTATCTTTTTATTTAAAAACCGACGTTTCGGAGGCTATTCTCTTCTTCAGGGTTTTGGAAAGTCATTGAAGGAAATCCATTGCGACACAGAGGAATGTCGCATTGGATTTCCTCCACTGACTTTTCAAAACCCTGAAGAAAGAGGAATAGCCTTCGAAACGTCGGTTTTATAAATAAAAGATAGTGTAAATTATCTTCTTCTTTTTTGGACTGCCTCATCGATATCCACTCAATTTCACTTATCAGTCCGTCTCCAAAAATTATAAAATAAAATATTTATATATTATTCAGTGGATATCGATGAGGCAGTCCAAAAAAAGAAGAACATTTATACTATCTTTTTATTCATAAACCGACGTTTCGGAGGCTATTCCCTCCTTCTTCAGGGTTTTGAAAAGTCAGTGAAGGAAATCCAATGCGACATTCCCGCCTGTCTCCTCTTTCAGTGACAGTAACAATAATATATTATATTTCATTCTCAGCAGATATAGTCTACAGATATAATCTGCTGAGAATGAAATACAATATATTATTGTTACTGTCACTGAAAGAGGAGACAGAGGGGAATGTCGCATTGCATTTCCTTCACTGACTTTTCAAAACCCTGAAGAAGGAGGGAATAGCCTCCGAAATGTCGGTTTATGAATAAAAAGATAGTATAAATTTTCTTCTTTTTTTGGACTGCCTCATCGATATCCACTCAATTTCACTTATCAGTCCGTCTCCAAAAATTACTCCAATTTTATATATTATATTTAAAACTATATTAATTCAAATTTTTTAATTTTAGGTTGAAAAATTTGCACAAGATCAATTAGCAGATGAAGCTACATCAGCAAATGCAAATACTTCACCCCCAGCAAACCAAACGTCATCAGTTTAATTTATCTACAAATCTACATTAATTACAAAGACACAGAAACATTCTAGTTGCCTATAATTCATAAGAAGTAAATTTTAGAATGACTATTAAGATTACTGAAGTAAACTGTTTATGGTCTTTAAATTAAACTGTATATTTATTGGTAGATCCTGCTTATGAGTTATTGGCAACTATATATGAGTATCCTTGAAACTTATAAGCTTTCTAGGATTTACTTCTTTCATTCGTGGATTTTAAAAATATTGACTTTGTTAATTAAAGAGATATCTTTTAAGATTTAAAATTTTTTTCGGATTAGATCACCAAAAGGGCTTTATAGGAAATAAATAAAAATTTTCAATTATCTAAACAGCGTTTCATTCATCACTTTTGGTGTCGAATGTTCACCTATAAGAAAGATTTTAATTAATTTTCTTTTAAATGTGGTCTAATTCAAAAAACTTCCAATTCAACAATCAGAACAACAACCAAAGCTCCAACATGATGATATCTTAAAAACGCAAAAGTAATATTTTTATTAATCCAAAATAAAATGTATAGTTTCTTAGTGAATTTTTTTCTACTGAAATACCAAATTTGTTTTAATCAGAATTAGTAATCTCCTTTCCTATCATATCTTTGGTTCTATTTTGTTATATTCTTTCATTTCCTCATTCCTTTCAAATCAGGCAAATACTTCAAAATTTCTGTTATATACATTTGTAAACAAGAAAGTATAAAAAATTTGAATAAACTCTTGTAATATATTTTAATATTTTAATAATACATCCAACTATATTTTATATTGATATATTTTTTTCAGATTCGATTATATAAGCAACATATGAAAACTTTTCATTTTATCAGACTTGATAAAATTAATTAACTATTATAAAATTTAATCATTTTAGGCTTCCCTTTGAAATACTTTATTATTTCTCTCCAAAACCCTTTTTAGGTCAAGGCCACCTCAAGAGCTTTTTATTTACTTTCACGAAAACATATAGGATAGAGTGCTCCTTATTTTGGATATTTTTATATATTTACGCGGACAGGGGCTCATATAGTTCTAAATAAATAAAAAAAATATCCCCCAAGTTTCAAGTCTCTATCTCAATTTTAACCTAGTGCTACACAGCGATTAAGTTTCCCATCTAAATAACATGGGATTTTTGGCATTGAACGATTAATTTTTTTATTCCGGCCAAAGTAATGGTTCAAAAAATTAAAACTCTGTAAACTTTAATCTTATAATAGTAGCTATCCTTCAGAATTTTTACAGATTTTTAGCTATTACAATTTTTCAGTTACATCTAGATAAAATACTGCTAAATCTTAGTATAGCAACTATTATAAGGATAAAGTCTATATAGAGATTCAAATTTTTTGAACCATTACTTTGGCCGGAATAAAAAATTGATCGTTCAATGCCAAAAACCCCATGTTATTTGGATTGGGATACTTTATCGCTGTGCAGCACTAGAGACTTGAAACTTGGGGATATTTTTTTGAACCATATAAGCCCCTGTCAGCGTAAATATTCGAAAATATCTAAAATAAGGAGCACCCTAATATAGGTATATATATAATATGCTTATTTTTATTCCCTCTTATCTAGTTTGTTCTTTCTTTGTACAAACTAAGACCTTAGTCTTGCTCTTATTTATTTTAATTTTGACCCCCTCTTCTAACATTCGATTTAATCCATTCAACTCGTCCTCTAATTAATTTTAATTGCCCTCAAGAAGAGCTGTGTCATCTTCAAATCTAAGCAAAGCGCAGAAAGAAATAGATGTTGCTTGTTCATAGACAAGAATAGGATAAAGCTTGTCAATTGATAGAGAACCTATGATCTTTGATCTTACTTTAATATAAGCTCGGAGAGAAGAATTGCGTGAATCTTATCTTCTATTTCTGTGGCCTATCAATTGATATAAAACATATAATAATCTTTTTTTAATATAAACTCTAATCTTGCTTTAGTGTTTCAAATTCCAAAGCACTAAACAAGGCTAATAATTTCCAAAATTAATTAATTTATTTGCAACGAAATTTTCTCTGGAGAGAGACCGACTGGTAGAACTTTTAATTGAATGTAATGGAAGGCAGCCCAGGGGTAGTCTTAATTAAGAAAAGGAGGAAAAAAAATAAATTGTTTTTCTATGCCTTTGCTAAAGAAGAAGAAAGTTTTGAACACTGCTGTGGAGAGAGCAAGGAAGCATTTTATTTGTTTCCTTCATTGACCCCTTGAAACCCTGAAGAAGGAGGGAAGAATCCTCTGAAACGTCGGTTTGAAAGGAAATGAAGGATTCCAATAAATTACACCTTATTCGATATGTGTTAATTTTTTTTCCTCACTACCCCTGGGCTGCCTTCCATTACATTCAATTAATTAATTTAATTGGTATTCTACGTAATAGCCTTGCTTTCGTTGTTTAATTAATTAAGTAATCCACGCCAAAGTGAAATTTGAAAAAGCAGTGGTCAGCAAGCTTTGTTTACAGGCAGTGGCGTACCGAGGGGGGGTCTCAGGACTTTGTTCAGAGGGGGACCCTCCGAAGACTCTTTGACAATCCTTTCCATTGAAAATGGAGTAGCTAAAAACATTAATTTTGATCAACCTATAAAATAAATTTCTGTAGTCAAGGCTCCTAAAAAACAGTTTTAGCTTTTTTATTGACAGAAAAGTTCAAACTTTTTTTATAAAAAAATCAAAAATTACAGATTAACAAGATTTTTTAAATATATCTTTCTCTGCTCTAAGTTGTTTTTTCTTTAGATTTTATGTTTTCCAAATCATTTTATCTATTTAATTTTAATTATATATTTGTGTTGACATTTTATATAGTGATGATTCAAGTATAAGGGGGAGATTTCCGCTCCGGGCCTCGATATCTGTAGGTACGCCACTGCTTACTGTCGTGCTTTCAAAAATGCTTTTTACGCCTATGATCCTTAAATTTTATTATCAAAATTTTTCATTCGTTTTCGAGAAATTTTGAAGCTTAAAGAGTACTAGAATGAATTTCTTTAAAAGGCAGAACCCAATAATGAATAAGGGATTTCATTACATCTTAAATAAAATAAACTGATTAAAAAAAAATGGAAAATCTTCCAAAATGCATTTTTTATTGGATATCGACACTTTTCGGGGGACCTTTTTGTAAAAATGTGAAGGATAATCTTTCGAACATGAATTGTAAATTTGCAAAGAAATTTTCTCCGGAGAGAGACGGATTGGTAGAACTTTTAATTGAATGTAATGGAAGGCAGCCTCTGGAGTAATAACCATTCTAGATTGCATTTTTGACGTTTCGATTATTATTGGTAATCATTGATGATTGCTGAAGACATGGAGAAATTGACTTAAAATTTTACATCAGCATAATGATTTTGATGAATTGGTATGGTAGTGAGGAAAGAAAAATTAATATCCAATAATATTAAAATTAATTAAAACCAATACTTACAATTCATAATTGAAAGTAATGGAAGGCAGCCCAGTGGTAGTGAGAAGAAAGTTAACACATATCCAAACAAGGTGTAATTTGTTGGAATCGTTCCTCCTTCCTTTCAAACCGACGTTCCTGAGGATTCTTCCTTCCTTCAGGGTTTTCAAGGAGTCATTGAAGGAAACAAATAAAATGCTTCCTTCCACACTCCACAGCAGTGTCTAAAACTTTTTTCTATGCTTCTACTAAGGAAGAAAAAAGCTTTAAACACTGCTGTGGAGAGTGGAGGAAGGAAGCATTTTATTTGTTTCCTTCATTGACACCTTGAAACCCTCAAGAAGGAAGGAAGAATCCTCCGAAACTTCGGTTTGAAAGGAAAGCAGGAAGGATTCCAATAAATTACACCTTATTTGGATATGTGTTAACTTTTTCTTTCCTCACTACCTCTGGGCTGCCTTCCATTACTTTCAATTATGAATTGTAAATATTATACGATATAAATTTTAATAAAAAGCAATAAGAAAATCGAAAATGCTGACATTGACATTTTTAAACTGACTATGGGAAATTTTGCATTATGATCAGCCATAAAAAACGCACTAAATATAGTTTTACGAGACCAATGTTTGATCGAATATCTATCTAATGCCTAGCAACCTTAGTTACATTGGATTGCATAATATTAAAAGTCTCTCTGGGATATTCTATCATTAATTATTATGGGTTAGAGTCTGGAGTTTTTAAGTATTACATATACAAATTATATCTTAAAACGAAATGGATGACCGAACAATTGACTCTATATTTTCTGGCTCCCTCAAATGCCTCCCTGCTGTCAGCTCTAAGATTGTTCGAATCTTCACAAGTTCAACATTTACGGGTAAAAATAATTAAAAATTAAAAAATAAATTAATCATATTTACTTCTATTTATTAAAACAAAAATATATATGTATATATAGATACTACGATGGAAAGAAATACACTTATGGCTCAATGTTATCCAAAACTTAAGGATTATTGCAGAGAAAAACATGGTCTTGAATTTCAGGTAAATTTTATTACTCAACTCAAATTCAATTTAGAAATTTAGAAATGTTCTTTAAAAGATACAGATTTTATAAAGTGACTGAAAATACATTTTCATGGACGCATATTATCTATGGTCAAATCGTTAATAAATAAATCAATGAAACATTCCTATTAGTACCCAAAACAAAATAACATCGTAAAATATACATTTAATTACAGTCCGTGTCGAGTTACTTGCAGCTTCTAATTTTGTTTTTATTTCATCCATTTCGTAGCGTGGGTGAAATATTGTAATCGGTCTCGAGCCAAGCGAGAATTCAAAGGGTCCTCAGGCTAAGACTACGGAACCCATGGTCTCAACCACCCAGACAGAAGGGAATATTGCAGCAATATTGCTAACCTTGCACAATATTGGCAATATTGCTGCAATGTTCCTGCAAAATTGCCAATGTTGCTGCAATATTGCCGCAATGTCATTGCAATGTAAAAGAGGCGGACATAGGAATTTTTTTTTTTTTTTTTAATGATATTGATGTGAGAAGGAGATACACCAGAAGGTGGATCCCCTAAAGGCCTGTATGGGCTGGCCCCTCCATCGTGAAATGAATAGAGTAGAAGGAAAAGAAGCCGGGATCACGAGCCAATCTCAGAAACTTAGATACAATTAAATATCCAATTTACTAAGGTTTTAGGGGCTTCGAGCAGTGGTAAATTCTCCGCGCGATAAATTCGGTTAAATTTATCTCCCACTTAATTTTTATTACCAGACCCTATACTTACAGAAAAAATGTCTGGGTATAGCCGGGAATCGAACCCGAGACCTCCGGGTTGCCAGTCAGTTATTCTGACCATTACACCACGGAGGCGGACTAGACAATAGTGCTGCAATGTTCCTGCAAGGTTTAATATTGCAATGTAATATTGCTACAATATTCCCTTCTGTCTGGCCAAAGTCACAAATTATAGTATTAATTTAGGTTGAATTTTTGTCAAAAATTAGATAGGCTCTCGCCCAGAGCCCAAAAAGTGCGATTTTTTCATTTATTCCGTGGGTATGGATGAATGTATCGTAATATGTTATCCCTGAGGGGTGAACCGCGACCTAAAATCCTGTACACCTCTACTTCCACTTCCACTTTCATTTCCAAGTAGAAGACAATAGATAACAATAGATTATCTAATGAATTCCAAAGTAATTTCAAATAATTCCAAAGATGGTGTACACCTAATTCCAGTCGCTGTTCATCCCTCGGTTACCCTTTTTTTCGTCGACGATTTTTCCACACAGTTCAACCGATTGAAATGAAATTGAAAACATTCCATTACTTTTTAACAAAATGAAGCACTGATTAGTTTTTGGTATATACCTACATATCGGCCCACAAACATTAGTACTTTATTCCAGTACATTTTTAGTTTTTCTAAATATCTTAAAAATTGCTAAACCAATTTTGATCAAATTCAATATTCTATTTTAGATACCTCGAGGGCCCCAAAAATGATTATATAAAGTTTTTAGTTAAATTACCTTTTAAAGTTCTTTTAGTAACCAATTACTTTTTTAACAAAATTTTAAATTTAATAAAATGCTAAATTTGAGAGGAAATTTTATAAGTAACCATAGCAACTCTGTTGTTATCGGATCCGTTACTTTTGCTGAAGATCAGAAGGAATCGACTAAAAATCAAAAATAGCCATCAATATCAGGGGTGTCATGATGCGGGAACGCCGTTTCCACACTGGTTTTGAGTTTTTTTATTTATCTATTTAATTTTATTTATTTTCTTAGAAAGACAGACTGGTAAGCGAAATAAGTAGGTTATAATGAAAGGCAGTCCATAAATTAATTTTTTTTTTTTCAATTTCCGACGTTTCGGAGACTTTTTCTCTCCTTCTTCAGGGTATTGAATAGTTATTGATATTATTGGTATAACTCGGTTCCCATTTGACTCTCCTTTCAGTGATAGCAACAATATTACAATATTTTCCAACATTATACCATAAGTGTACTTGTTTATCTCCTAAAGGAGAGACAAATGAGAACTGAGTTATACTCGCCCATCAATAACTATTCATACCCTGAAGAAGGAGAGAGAAAAAGTCTCCGAATCGTCGGAAATTGAATAAAATTAAATAATTTATGGACTACCTTTCATTATAACCTCCTTTTTTATCTATTTATTTTAGGGGTTAAAATTTTTTTTTGAAAAACAGAAAAAATTTAAAATTTAAAATGCATAATTTGGAATATATAAGTCTAAAAATTTCCGGGAGGATCGCTGGAACCCCCAGCTCATCCGGAATTTCAGCGTTCCCTCACTGCTAAATTTGCGATGACACCACTGATCAGTATTTATCTAATACTTGAGTAATAACCATTCTACATTGCATTTTTGACGTTTCGATTATCATTGGTAACCATTACTGAAGACATGGAGAAATCGACTTAAAATTTTACATCAGCACGAGGGGTGAACCGCGATTGGAATTAGGTATACACCGTCTTTGGAACTCATTAGATAATGCCCCTTCATCTATTGTCTTTTACTTGGAAATGAAAATGAAGTGGAAGTAGATGTACACTATATTAGGTCGCGGTTCACTCCTCGCATCAGCATAATGATTTTGATCAATTGATATGACCCCTGGTAAACTGGCTTTTTTTTATTTTTGATCCTTCGCAAAACAACTGTACCAGACTCCGTCAAATGCACTTTTTAGATCCAAAACATAAGCAATATTAATTTTACCTTTAAACTTTTTCTCTTATTTAATTATTAAAGGTTGTGGACATGAGATGGGGAGTAAGAGACGAAGCCACAGACGATCACATGACAACAGAATTGTGTATGCGAGAAATAGAAAATTGTCAACGTCTTTCTATGGGTCCTAATTTTGTGGTAAGACTAATTTATAATTACTAAATATATGTAGACATATACCTATTTGTAAAGAAATACTGCGAAATAAAAATAATCATTGCTAGAGTAAAGGCTCATTCATCCAGAAACTTATATATCGTCGCCTATATCCGCGAGTGTAAAACTGCTAACTCACAAGGAAATTTTACAGGGCAGAGAAAAAAACAAACAAAATTTAATATTGTTATGGAAAGAAACTATTTTTCCTCATTTTTCTTCTACAACTTATGATCGTAATTTTAAGTAGCAGTTTTACTTGGGCGATGCTGCATCTCTTTTTCTTTCGAAGGGTATTAATATGTCATATATCGTCGGCTTAGTGTGTAAACCTGCTAACTCCATTTTTTATCATATATGACATATTAATACCGTTCGAGAGAAAAAGTGATGCAACATCGTCCAAGTAAAACTGCTACCTACTTAAAATTACGATCGTAAGTTGTAGAAAAAAATGTGAAAAATAGTTTTTTTCATAACAACAATATTAAATTTTGTTTTTTCTCTGCCCTGTAAAATATCCTTGTTGTGAGTTAGCAGGTTTACTTTCTAAGGCGACGATATGATAAATAATGAAGTTAGCAGGTTTACACTCTAAGGCGAAGATATACCTATACTTATAATAAATCGGCTTGCGCGACAACGCCGACGTGATTTTTTTAATTTTAAAACCCACTAATAGATTTGTTATGGGAGAATGGTGTGGGTTCTTGGTGAAACATTTTAAATAAAGTAAAGAAAATTTTGAAAAATTTAAGAAACTCAGTGGATATTGATGAGGCAGTCCAAAAAAAGAAGAGGATAATTTATACTATCTTTTTATTCATAAACCGACGTTTCGGAGGCTATTCTTTTTTTTTTAATGAAAATGATGAGAGAAGGAGTTACACCATAAAGGTGCATCCCCTAAAGGCCTGGGTTGGCCTCTCCATCGTGAAAAGAAGAAGAAGAAGGGTTTTTGTGGGCTGGGTAGGGGTCGAAGGTATCTGTGGATACGGGTCTTAAACAGCTGAAGGTTATAAGTCGCGGGGAAGACGGTGGGGGAGCGAGTTCCAGTCTCTGGAGGTCATAGGGATAAAAGAGTTCACTGAGGGCCAAAATGGAGGGTTTTTCGTTTTCGAGATGCTGGTATATGGAGGTTTTTTTGCTAAAGAGACTGCGAGTATTGGAATAGTGAATTTTAGGTTAAAAATAAAAACAATTCTGTTACCATCGACAGTGAAATCTTTTATTCAACTAATAGGAATAGTGAATGCTCAATGTACGTTTCGTCGACTTTGCTGACTTCTTCAGGGCTTCAAATATTCATGCCACACATTCGTCTAAATTTTCTTTTTATCTTCGTTACCATTGAAGACCATCAGATACACAAATTTCAAAAAATATTTGGTACATTCACATAAACAATTTTTTTTTTTTTTAATTTTAAATTTGAGATTTCTTTATGTAAGGATCAAAAGAAAAAATATTCTATTCTGTTTTAAAAACAGTGTTGCTTCATTCTATTTATGTTATTTCTGTTTTATATCTAATGTAATTGTTAATATAAAAAGAAAAGAAAGACAAATTGTTTATGTGAATGTGCCAAATATTTTTTAAAATTTGTTTCTGATGGTCTTCAATTGTAACGAAGATAACAAGAAAATTTAGACGAATGTGTGGCATGACTATTTGAAGTTCTCAAGAAGTCGGCAAAGTTGACGAAACGTCGGCTGATAAATAAAAAAGTCACACATAAAAACTTGTCCTTATTTTCCCATTATAAACTTTCAAATTATATTTACTCATCCGGTTCATGCGTGGGAGGATCGGAGGGCTATAAGGGGAGATGTGGAGGCCCTTTTAAAATAAAATAATTGAAAATTTTTATTGAGATAGGGGGTAAAAGCGAAGATCAGCAACTGAAAAAACAACATGGTAGTCATGAATAAAACAGAAGCTCAGATGCCTTCTGTCAAAAAACAACAGCTTTAATTTAGGGACGATCTAGAAGCCAAAAATGGAATAAGTGAAAGTCCTTGCCCGCTCGGTTAAGATTTATTCAGTTCGGCTCGGTTCTTCGGTTCGTATACCTTCATTTCGGGCTGGCATTTAGACGGTTAGGTTGGCGTTAGCCAGCCCGAAATAAAGGTATACGAACCGAAGAACCGAGCCGAACTGAATATATCTTAACCGAATCTTACAATGTTTGTTTGGGAACACATTTTTTATCTAATCGAACCGAGATCATAAACCGAACCTGTTCAAGTTGTTTTTGACAGAGGGCAGCTGATCTTCGTTTTAGCCAGGATTTGTTATTGAGGGGACTAGCACTGGTGCCATCTTTTTTTCGGCCTTCTTCTGTTGCGTGTGCTCTCCGGACGAGCTTCCTTGACAATTCTAACGGGACGACTTGCATACATTCTGTCGACGCGAGCCGCCCAATCTCCTGGGTACTATTGTCTTGCAAATGTTTTTTGTCGAAAGTAGCAGATCTGTTAATATACCAAGTCTGTAACTTTAAAATGCGGGTTTAAAAAAATACACAATAATTTTGAAAAAATGGAAAAATATATTTATTCAAAGTACCGGCCCTCGCTTTCTATATATTTTTGAGATTTAGTAGTAAATTATGGATGCCATTCCAAAAGAATTGAAAGTCGCGTGAGCAAAACCAGCCGTCGAGTCATTTTTGGACGACTTCTTAAGAATGGAAATGCTGGTCGGCAAGTGAGTCTCCCATGGATGAAAACAGGGGGTAGTCGGAAGGAGCAAGGTCTGGTGAGTACGGCGGGTGGGGCTAATATTTCCCATCCAAGTACTGTCAGAGTGTACTTGATCAGTTTTGCTGCGTGACTGGGTGCATTGTCATTCAACAAAATCACCTTCCCATGACTTCGAGCCCATACTGGTCGTTTTTCGATCAACAAATGATTCAAATTAATCATTTGTTGTCGGTAGCGATCCGTATTAACTGTTTCGCCAGATTTTAGCAGCAATTCAGTGTCTTCAAACTGTTTCACTGTTTCTGAATCGTTTAAAGCACCGTTCGCAAGTGTCTACAGATAGAGTATCTGCACCGTATGTTTCCACAGGTATTCGAAGAGCTTCCGCTGCTTTTTTCTTCTGATTGAATAAGAAAATCAGCACGTGCCGCAAATGCTCTCTGTTTACCTCAAAACTCGACATGTTTACCACCGAAAAAAGAATATGCTACTAACTCTTAAACGTTTAAACAAATATTACGTTTTGAAGCTTGCTGTCATAGCTACAAAATGACATATTGGTTATGGGTCCAGAATCTATGAGCTTTGTTGGCCATCTATTAAAAAAAACCGCATTTTAAAGTTACAGACCTGGTATATTATCGATATTAATATATACTATATACAAAAAATAAATGCTCAATAAATTATATTTCAGTTACGCGTGTACTACAGTGGCAATACGATAGTGTAGTTTTACAACATTATTAACAATGAATATACATTCATGTTATATTAAGATAGAAATTATACTCTCATTTATATTTTTAGGTCTTTTTAGGACAAAAATATGGGTACCGGCCTATTCCTACATATATATTATCCTCTGAATTACAACTACTTCGAGATGAATTGGTAGCCTGTGGAACTGATGTAACTTTACTTGACATGTGGTATCGAAAAGATGCAAATGCTGTTCCTGCTATATCAGTACTTCAACCAATATCTTCTATTTTAGTAAACTTCAATAATAAGGTAAGACACTTAGATAAACCTGGTTAAAATACAGACAGATGCTGGATCGGTAAATCATGTACTTTTTGTTAATTTTTTTAAGAGAATTCCTAAACTTCAACAACACGATCAAGCAGTGTGGTGGGATACACTTGGAAAAATGCAAAAACTTCTTCGGAAATCCGCCCACTCTCTTTATTCGGCTGGCAAGCTCGATAAAGATTCAATGCACAATTATTTTATGTCGGGTAAAATTTTCAAAATTAAAAAATTTATTTGCAATGAAATTTTCTCTGGAGAGAGACGAACTGGTAGAACTTTTAATTGAAAGTAATGGAAGGCAGCCCAGGGGTAGTGAGGAAAGAAAAACTTAACACATATACCATATATCCAAATAAGGTGTAATTTATTGGATCCCTTCCTCCTTTCCTTTCAAACCGACGTTTCGGAGGATTCTCCTTCTCTCAGGATTTCAAGGGTCCAATGAAGGAAACAAATAAAATATGCTTCCTTCTCTCTCCACAGCAGTATTTAAAACTTTTTTCTTCCTTAGAAAATTTTTTTCTATACTTCTGCTAAGGAAGAAAAAGTTTTAAACTCTGCTGTGGAAGCATAGAAAAACAATTTTTTCTAAAGAAGAAAAAAGTTTTAAACACTGCTGTGGAGAGAGGAAGTAAGCATTTTATTTGTTTCCTTCATTGACCCCTTGAAACTCTGAAGAAGAGGGAAGAATCCTCCGAAACGTCGGTTTGAAAGGCAAGGAGAGGGATTTCAATAAATTGCACCTTATTTGGATATGTGTGAATTTTTTCTTTCCTCACTACCCCTGGGCTGCCTTCCATTACTTTCAATTAAAAATAATTTCTCATTATTTATTATTTTTAGTTACTGAAAGAGAAGTGATAAATGGAGTTCTCAATGTTAAAAATACTAAAAATCATTGTTTGGCCTATCTGAGATATATTAACAATATAAATTTGCAAAATATAAAAAAAGCTTCTTTATATATTGATATACTAAATCGAAGTGTCGATAGTGAAGCTGTTAAACTTCTTGCTGATTTGAGAGATGTTAGAGTACCAAATCGAATTGAAACAACAAATATTCAGAGGTAAATATCACAACTTGAAATACGTATATTAATAGGTATATATTATAGCCTGTGTCTTCGAATTGACCAATCTGTGACTATCCGTACGCCAGGAAAAATCAGAGTTCAAACGGCTGCATCTTCTCCCATCCAATGCAGGCACTTCTTATGTAGATTCTCCACAATTGATTCCTGGTCCTTTTGTCGCCTGTGTCACTTGTTCGCTAATATGTTTGTTAAGGTAGTTCTTTCACAAATGCAAAAATTCAAGAAGTCTTCGAAACTTGGAATATAAGTCATTAAAAGCATAATAAACACACTTAAAATTTGAAGACGATTTACCACACCAAACATGAAATAATTGCAATTAAAAATGAAATTTTTACATATGGTAGATTGGGAAAGGGTGGGAAAATGATCATTATTTTATTTTTTTTCATTGAAGGACTTTCACCATCTTGATAAAAACTAATATTTGTTAGAATAATATATTCGGAGTAACTTAAAAAAAAAATTGAAATTATTTACTTCGTAGTTATGATAAAAAATACAAATAAACAACATATTTGTGGGATTTTTAGTGGAGGGGATATAAGTTCAATGGCTTTGAAACGATCCATTCATAAAGAGATATAGTAGTGTGAAAAGTACAGTCACGTTAAAAAAACATAACCTAAAATTTTAGCACCGTTCATATGCATAGAGTGGTTACGAGGTTAAAACTTTTTGTGTGGATTGTCGCGAAAGAACTACCTTAAATGAGCCATTAGATTAAAATCTTACTCCCAGATATTTGTATTCTTTCACCACATTCATTTCTTCTCCTTTCCATTTCCGATAAAATTTCTGTTTGTTGGTCTCCTATTCCTTTTTAAGATCATTATTTTTGTTTTTTTCAAATTAAGTTCTGGAAAATTTGCCTCGGTATACAAGTATATCTGTAGATTTTCTATCACCTCTTTCAAACTAATTGCATCATCTGCCAAGACAACGACATCGTCAGCGAACTTTAGGCATCTAATTGTTATCCTACCCAGTACTGTCCCTCCGATATTTTTTCTTTCCCACCTCTTCTCCACATCGTGTATAGATAGATATGTTAAAAAGGGTGAGATCATTGGCCAGCCTTGTCTTAATTCCCTTGAGGTAATAAGGAGAAAATCCATCTTCTAATCGTCTTGATAATGTTGGTTTATAGATATTTTCCACTAACTTTAAAAAATGTTTTTATGTTTTAATTTCTTCAATATTTTAGCAGGGCTCACATTATGAAAGACCACCTTAAAGTCTATATAAAGAAAGCATCCATCATGGTTTTTGTAGAACTTGAAATACTCCCTTGAAAAAGTTTCAAGAATTTATTCAACAAATTTATTCATCAAAATTGATATTGTCCCATTGAAAGTACTCCCCATCGACTGCAGCGCACTTATGCCAGCACTTGATTCAATAAGCATTTTTTATACTCTGTTTTCGGTATGAACTATCAGAGCCGTTTTCGATTTTTACGATTTTAAAAATGAAATCGACTTTGCATCAACGAGTTTGTATTAAATTTTGAGTTAAAAACGGTGCGAAAATGTTGAAGAAGTGTTACTCTATCGAAAACAAACTTTTATGTGTGGGCCAAGTTTTCGTGAGTCTGTCGAGGATGACGAACTCAGTCGACATGGAAAACCGACGAAAACGTCGATAAAATCAAAGAAATGATGGGCGAAAACTGTAAATTGACCATTGGAGAGACGCCAGCGAACTTGAAGATCGTTAATGAATCCGTTCAAGACATTTTGCTTAATGGTTTGGCTTTGAGACGCCAAAAAAGACCGGATATGTGGGAACCAAGCGCGGTCGAACAATGCGTTATCCGCAACTTTTTGACCAAGAACGGAACGAATACCAGCCAACAGCCACCAAATTCGACTGATTTGGCTCTCTGCGACTTCTTCCTGTTCAGTCGGCTCCGGCGTACGCGTTTTAGCAGCCAAGTGGAGATAATGAAAAAATCGAAAATCGAATGACTCTGATGGCCAAACCGAAAACCGAATATAAAAAAATGTTTTGAGGTTTGGATCAAGCGCTGGCATGAGTGCGTTACAGTCGATGAGGAGGAGTAAGTACTTTGAAGGAGACAATATCGATTTTGATGAATAAATTTGTATTTTTGATTTTCTGAATAAATTCCTGAAACTTTTTGGTCAAGATAGTATATACTTAGCTATAGTTGAAGAAATTTTCTCTTTGGAGAGAGACGGACTTGTAGAATTTTTAGTTGAAAGGAAGGAAAGGATAGTGAAGAAAAAAATTATTATATTTCCAATTAGGATGTATTTATTGGACTAAAGAGGAGGGAAGAATACTCGAAAACGTTTGTTTAAAGGAAAGGGAAAAAAAGAATGATATTCAAATAAATATTAGGTCATATTAAAAAGTCTCCGCGGTTTTTTGGTAAATTTTAGAACAAAAAGTTTCTATATTGAAAATGAATTTTAATCAAGTACATATTGACCATTATTATCTATTCTACCTTTTGCCATTTTTTGGGTAGCTTCATAATTCCATCGGTGTAGAACTTCTGTGATTTATCGTCTAAAAACTTGGCCAAGTAATTTTCAGCGGCGCTTCGGTCGGCCAATTTTTTACCATCAATAGTGTTTTGCAGAGACCGAAACAAATGGTAGTCAGACGGTGCAAGGTCCGGGGTATACGGTGGATGCATCAAAACTTCCCAACCAAGTTCTGTCAATTTGTTCCTAGTCACCAAAGATGTGTGTAGCCGCGTTGTTTCGGTCTCTGCAAATCTCTCTTGATGACAAAAAATTGCCGACCGAAGCGCCACTGAAAATCACTTGGCCAAGTTTTTCGACGATAAATCACAGAAGTTCTACACCGAAGGAATTATGAAGCTACCCAAAAAATGACAAAAGGTCATAGATAATAATGGTCAATATGTACTTGATTAAAATTCATTTTCAATAAAGAAATTTTTTATTCTAAAATTTACCAAAAAACTTTTTATATGACCTACATCTTATTGGAAATATAATAATTTTTTTCTTCACTATCCTTGGGCTGCCCTCCATTACTTTCAACTAAATATAGCTAAAGTTTTAATTTACAATTTTGAATTAAATAAAGAGTTAATGTTTTTTTAGATATCATATAGATTGGATTGGCCGAGAAGGGTTAGATACGGAAACACATGGAGAATATCTTCAACATTTTATAACACATTTTTATCGTAATATAATAAAGCTTGTAGACCGAGCAATGCGTAAAGAAGATTCAAGTGCTCAAGGGCAAATTGTTACAGAAATTCTTCAACATCTTCATGTGTGTAATAATTCCGTTAAAGTAAGAAAAAATTTTGACTTTAATTTGCAAAATATTCATTGTGATATTGAAAACATTAAAATATTATTTTCCAGGTATTTTATGGAAGGGAAGAAAATCTTGTTCATATAGAAGAATATATGCTTGGAGATAATGACAAACCTTTGGTTTTATATGGTGAAGGAGGATGCGGGAAAACTTCGCTTCTTGCTAAATGTGTTGAATTAAGTGCAAATAAATGGTTTGCAAATGCTCGGCCAGTATGTGTAATTAGGTTCTTAGGAACTACACCGGATTCAAGTGCTCTCGCTCCTGCGCTTCTTTCAATTTGCCAACAGGTTCTGAATTAAAGTCTCATCATTTAGTTTTTCTCAGTATTTTTCTGTAGAAAATTTATATTCTCTTAAAAATTCTAAATGATATTTATATGCCATTCACGAAAGTTGGCAAATACTTTGCAAGATGATCTTTTCATAATACCATTTTCGAAAATTGTTTTCTAGATTGATTTCACTTTGTCTTCTCTTGTATTTGTTGTGACACTTGCAATGTGATATTAATATTGATAATACGAGGCATGTTTTTAAAGTAAATACCGTTTTGAAATAAAAAAAAACAAGTCTACTTTTCATAACAATTTTATTTTCACATGTACCTGTACCTTAATCAACATTTCGACATAGTTTTCTCCAACATTAAGGCATTTATTGTATCTATCCACGAACTTTTGTATTCTCTCCTCAAAGAACTCTGCCGCCTGATTAGACATTCACTGCGACTTTCGATAATTCAGTCGTTTGGTCACATGTGCAATTGCAATTGCATAAAGAACGCCTCTTGACATTAGAGGAAACAAATCAGATGACGACGAAATCATAAACCGTCTGTTCTCTCTCACTTTTTCGTCAACTTTATGCTTATGCAGCAAATCTTCAATAATGTCAGAAGGTCGCCCACATCCTTCATCGTCATGAATTTTCGTACGGCCATCTTTAAATGTTTTAACCCATTTGCGTACCATTTGATTTGTTTCCTCTAATGTCAAGAAGTGTTCTTTATGGAATTATGACCAAACGACTGAATTATCTAAGGTTGCAGTGGGTGTGCAATCAGGCGGCAGACTTCTTTGAGGGAATACAAAAGCTCGTGGAAAGATACAATAAAATCCTTAATATTGGAGGAAACTGTTGATTAAGGTACAGGCTTTCATGTGAAAATGGATATGTTATGAAAAGTATACCTACTTATTTTTTTTATTTTTTATTTTTTTTATTTCAAAACGCTACATACTTTAAAAATATGCCTCGTACATTGACTGGAATGGTCCTCAACCGAGTCCACTCGTTAATAAGTTTAGCTCAGTAATGGATCAATTTTTTCAGATCACATAACGAATTAGTTTAATTTTTTTATTAGAGAGACAAAATGTTTTTTAAAAGTGAGATCATATCTGCTGAAAACATCAAGTTATTCATAAAGAAAAACCATAAAATAAGCATTAGTTTCAATATTAAATCATACTTACTTATAATATTTAAGAAATATATATAATATTATTTTTTACTTTTATTCCGATAATAAATAACGAATTCACTTTTGATTAAATAGATCTCTTATAATTATATGCTTCCTCTTGAAGACATACCAACAGAATTAGTGCCCTTACAAGCCTTATTGAAACAATTACTAACACTTGCCTCACCAACTCAGCCGCTACTTTTATTTTTGGATTCAGTAGACCAGCTTAAAGGGGCACAAGATGCAGCCAACAAAGTTTCCTGGTTACCTTTAGCCCTTCCCAAATTGTGTAAAGTAAGTTCTTATACAGTGAAGAATTATCGGCTGACGCGAGTTGCTCGATGATGTCGCCGGGCGACGAATCACGGCAACTTGAAAACTTAGGACAAAAGTAACTCCATTATGCAAAAGCATTCAATTCTATTTCGACGCTTATTCTCGGGCTTACAATCGTGACGAGTTCGCTTCTGACGTCACAATCACTTAAATACCACATATTTAAATAATCACAACAACCGAAAAGGCAAAGGATGGTAGTTATTTAAAGTATGGAAAAAGCAATGGTTAAATTTAATGTCAGATCTTTTATCAAAAGACAGAGTTCGTTTAAAACATTTGAATAACAAAATTACTACTTATAGTCCAGTCAAATTGTATTTTTATCAGGAAAGTTTTGGAGTGTCATGGAAAATGCTGGATATCTATAAATCTAAGAGTTGTATCAAAAAAGTGGTCCAAGTAAACGTTCAAGTAAACAAAATTTCCTAGAGAATGAGACAGGAATCAAGTTTCAAGGATGAGTGGTTTTCATTTTATGAAGGAAAAACTGCGATTTTTTGCAAAAAATTGCAGTTTTTCAAAACTTCAACCTCATGTTACCATTATCTCATTGCGGCACGGATTACCATTTATCCAATTAAGATGAAACTTTGTTTGAATTGTAGCAAATTTGATCTAGTTTAAAAATGTATAGAGTGGTCTTTGTCGAAAACGTGCTCCTTCATGGTCAAAATGGGGAAATATCAAAAAAGTTCAAGTTGGTAGCAGGGTAATAATAATTTTTTTTTATCTCCACTTGCCACATCGGCCGGCCGATTTGAGCCACACCCATTCGATGCTGGCAACATGTGGAGCGACTCGCGTCTGCCGTTAATCTTTCTCTCTTTACGACATTTAAAACTATGGTATACCCGAGGGGTGAATCGCTATTGGAATTAGTTGTACACCTCTTTGGAATTATTTCGGAATTCATTAGATACTGGCCCTTCATCTATTTATTGACTTCTACTTAGAAATGAAAGTGGAAGTGGAAGTAGGTGTACACTGGTATATTAGGTCGCGGTTCACTCCTCGGGTATACCTATATTTAATTATTATTTTATTTTCTTTCTTATTTCTTTTTCTTTTTAAAGATAATAGTTTCATGTGCTGCAGAAGAAAACAACCAAGAAGTTTCTAAAGACTATCATTTATTATCAAGAATGATAGACAATAGAGATAATTTCATTGAAGTCACAGCTTTAGGAGAAGAACTAGCCATCAATGTTATGAAGTAAGTACCTATACACATTTAGGTATCGAATTTATGAAAATAATTTTGAATGAAAAATGTAATAGTTTTTATTAAGCCCCAACAATAAACTTATAAAATTCTATCACCTCTTTAGAATGCACCTAAAGAGTATTGCACCTTCTTGTGTCTTTATTATTAAAAATAAAATAAAATAAAGATTATAAACTATGAATTTTTTTATAGAATGTGGATGAAAACCAATGGTCGCGACTTAACTAATTATCAATGGCGGCTTGTATGTAATACTATCGAAAATTGTTCTCTACCTATTCTTGTGAAATTAGTGTTCGCTGAAGTGTCCCGTTGGAGAAGTTACACCAAACCTCAAGATACCAAACTTGCGAATACTGTAACCGATTCAATAAAGATGTTGTTTGAAAGAATTGAAAAACAGGTAGGTTTGCATTTCAATTTTTATTTTTAGATTTATTTCAGAGGTATTTATTTTACAAATTCAGAGCTAGATGTTTTGCTTGGATTTTGTTTGATAAAAAATAAAAGCGAAACAAATTTCTATGTCATATAGGGCTTCTAACCGTCTATTTATTCAAAAACATTGTGATCAGTGGCGGATCAAGTCAAGTGGGGGCCCTAAGCGGTAAAATAACGGGGTCCTCTAAGTCAATTGGTGAAACAAACAATCCTTATTTAGAAGTGAATTAAAAAAAATCGAGGCGTTGTTACGTTTCTAAAATTGAATACAAGTGTTATAAAACAATGTTTAAGAAAACACTTTAACATAATCGGCCATTTTTGGGGGCCCTTATAAGCACGGGTCCCCCGCAGCCGCTCATTACCCTAAGATCAGCCACTGATTATGATGAATCTTTTTTTGAATTTAATCATATTATGATTAATATTATAAATAAAACCTATAATTTTAAAACCAAATAACAACTCTTTGATTGACACTTCTGAGGTAACTCTATTTATTTAACCATTAGCTTCGTTCGTGGTAGGTATCCGGAAGTTGTTTGATATTTTTTTAAGATGTGTCCTGAAGCATTTAACAGCGCATACTATGAGAGGGAATATATGTTCGGTGTAGGATTTTTAGGTAAAACAAAATATATGCTAATAACTAAAACAACTCAAAATAACTGTGGAGTTTATGTAAAAAAACCAACCTCTTGAAAGGGTGAGAGAATACAAATACCTGGGCACAACCATTAATGAAAACAATGATAACTCCCAAGAAATACGAATCAGAATCGAACCGGAGAGAAGTACATTTATAAAGATGAAGAGACTTTTCTGCTGCCTAGACCTGAACCTTGAACTAAAGACACGAATGATGAGATGTTATGCCCTATCAGTGCTATACTACGGGATGGAGGTCTGGACACTGAGGAAAGCCGATGTAAGGAGGCTGGAGACATTCGAGTTGTGGATGTATAGAAGAATGCTGATGATCTCATGGGTGAAGAAAGTGGAGGTGATGAGGCGTATGAGGAAGAAGAGGGAGGTGATTCTGACAATTAAGAGAAGAAAAATTTTATATATGGGACATATCATGAGAGGGGAGAAATATCAAATATTGCAAAATATTATGCAAGGAAAAATTATAGGAAATAGATCCGTAGGGAGGAGACGAAACTCATGGTTGAAGAACCTGAGAGAATGGTTTGGTTGTAGTAACCACCAACTATTTAGATCTGCGGTCTCAAAAGTAAAAATCGCCTTAATGATTGCCAACCTTCGGAACGGAGATGGCACCTAAAGAAGAAGTAGGATTTTTCATCTTCGCTAAGGTTCAAGGATCTATCGAACCCGTTTTCGGAACATATCTCGAATCAAATATTTGTTTACCATGAACACAAGTTTTTTTTTCTCTGAACATCTAATTTTTTACCATCATCATCATCATCATTGAGTATACAGTCCTAAGACTGGTTTGACGCAACCAACCGTCTCTACTCGGCTCTGTCCCCCGCCAGAGTTATTTGGTTGAAATATTCTGATCTGGGCCTTCCCCTTCCCCTTTTCTTTCCCACCTCCCACTCCAAGATATCCCTAATTTTTTACCACGAACGATAAAATTCTCAGTGCGCATGCGCCGGACATGTACCACGAACGAAGGTATTATTTGTAACGGTCCTAAAAGTCATTATTTTCTTGATAAACCGCTGAAATTTCCGGTACGAAGCTCTGCGAAACCTTCGCACCAGAATATCGATTTTTATTGAAAAGAAGGAATAAAATAGAAAAAAATTATTGGTTTAATTTTTATTTTTTTTATATGTACAAAAACTCAAACACAACGCCAAGCTTCGAGTATACAAAATAAATACCTCTGAATTATATCTAAAAATAATTTTCAGTAAGCAATTTCTCAAATTCTGCTTGGAAACTTTTTAGCATGGGCGTCTGTTAGTCTTTCATGCGCTTGCATATATCACTGCATCCAAAAGTGGTTTATCTGAATCAGAGCTAGAAGATTTAATTTCACTCGATGATAAAGTACTTGATGATGTTTATCAATATCATTTACCACCTGTTCGAAGAATTCCACCTCTTCTTTGGACGCGAATACGTAATGATTTGCCCAATTATCTTACAGAACGCGAAGCTGATGGTGTTAGCGTTTGTAATTGGTACCATAGGTAAGTAAATTTAAAAATACGTATATACTGTGGCGGATTACCCAATATGCGCAGCAAGCCCATGCACCTAGGACCCCCTCGATGGGATCTCAAATTGTTATAGGTTAATTAATTCCAAAATAAATTTCTCTTATTATTTTTATTTCCAATAATATACTATTTAAATTTTTTTTGAAAATGAATGATCGTATTGGTTCGAAATGATTTGGGCTTGCACCAAGGGCTCGCAACTTTAGTAATCCGCCAATAAATAAATTAAAGATGTTCATTTTTATATTAATAAAGTATGTTATATTATTTATCTTTAAAAGGCAATTCAGGGAGACTGCAAAAGAGATGTATTTTAAAAATCAAAATATGGCTCATTACTTTCATTCAATGATTGCCGATTATTTTTTGGGTATATGGGGAGGAGGAACACCTAAACCTTTTAAATATACCGAAATCCAGCGACACAGGTAACATTTTTTAATATATCTTTCAAGGTTTCAATTCAAACTACATTTATTTAATTTTTTTTTAGATTTAATTTAACAGATAGAGATGGTGCTGCAGATAGAAAAGTACCTGTGATGCCGTTGGTCTTTTATTCGAAAGATGGAAAAATATCTCGCTATAATCTTAGAAAAGTATGACTTTATTTCTAGCAAATATTAAAAAAAAAAAACGAACTTTCTATGATTTTTTTATTTTTGAGTGCTGTCATAATCCGGATAGACAGAAAAAAATATTCCTGCTTGAAAATTACTTTTTCCTCGTTTCACACATTTTTTAACACATTGAACAAAAATAAATAAATAAATTACGAGTGACTTCACGCAGGCTTACCGAGCAAAATTTCATAGGGGTTTTGTTCTTCCCTATCACATACTACTAAAGGGCATTTGTGTCTGCCTCTATAACTACCTACCTACATACCTATGTCCCCCCAGGGGTTGGGAGATGGGGTCCAGGGGACTACTAAAGAGCATTTGTCCCTGTCTCTGTATGTACCTATGTTTCTATGTTTGTATGTCCCCAGGGGGGTCCAAGGGTTGGGAGTCATGGGGGTGATGGGGGTTCAGGGGCTACTAAGGGGGATTTGTGCCTATGTCTGTACCTATGTATATACCTATGTGGGGTTGGGTTCAGGGGAAAGGTGGGGGTCCAGGGGTTGCGGGGTTCGTGGGTGGGGAGTCCAGGGGGTAGGTTTACTGGGTTGGAGGGTGATCAGAGGCGGGGGAGAAGTTACGGGGTTGGGGAGAGAGTCGGTGGGATGGAAAGTGGTTGGAGATGGAGGAGTGTTCAAGTGACGGGGGGGGGTCCAGGGGGCGAAGCCCCTTGGCTAGCAAGAGGCCCACCGAAGGCGGGCCTTGCAGCTAGTACTCACTAAAATTATGTGAACTAATTCAAATCAATTTCACTTAAAAAAAATGTATTTTTTTTTCAGTTCGGCGAAATGCCTTACCATTTGGTCAGGTCGCGCCGTTTTCAAGATCTTTACGAACATGTTCTTTTTAATTATGAATGGCTTCATGCGAAATTGAGTTCCTGTCCTCTCCAAGCTGTATTAGCTGATTATGAAGATGCTTGCAGTAATTTGGAGATTCAATATCAACGGTGAGATTTTTATCATTTTTTTGTCTTTGAAAAATTAATCTAAGAAAAAATATTATTTTGTAATTCCAGAGAGTTGATTCTTGTCGCCGATGCTTTGCGCTTAGGCGGAGCGATTCTTGGTATTTATCCTGATATGCTAGCTCCTCAATTAATAGGACGTCTTTTACCTGAAATGGGCCCTAATCAAAATGTTCACATGCTTATCAAACAATGTGATGCTCTTGGTCCTAAGCATTGCGCTCTACTTCCTATTTATCATTGCCTTCATACTCCTGGAGGTCCATTAAAGGTGAGTCGATTCACCTTTTCTGATAATCAGAGCTGGGCACAACATCGTTAATCCGTTAATCGTTAATTAAAGAAGTTAACAAATTTCTTAACGATTTAAATTTTAAATTAAACTAAAAGATGTTAACGGTTTTCTTAACTTCCTTTCAATTGAACTTCCGTTAATTTTAGTCCGTTAAATAAATTTATAATTTATTAAAGAATATTGTTAGAGTTCGTGGGTGTGATGAAACTGTACTAGATGAAGCAGGAGGTATCAGCCAAAGATGGAATCACTGGGTTCAATAAAACACCTTTAATAAGACGTTTCGGCCTGAATTTTATTTGGCCATCTTCAGTCAATTAAGAGTTATACACAAAATGCGGTACACATATGTGATCGAACCAAGCCTTGTCAAAAATAAAAAAAATTTTAGAATCATGTAAATTTATAACGTGCCTGGACCCAAAAGTTTCATTCAGAATGAAACTTTTGGGTCCAGGCACGTTATAAATTTACATGATTCTAAAATTTTTTTATTTTTGACAAAGCTTGGTTCGATCACATATGTGTACCGCATTTTGTGTATAACTCTTAATTGACTGAAGATGGCCAAATAAAATTCAGGCCGAAACGTCTTATTAAAGGTGTTTTATTGAACCCAGTGATTCCATCTTTGGCTGATATCTCCTCCTTCATCTAGTACATATTAAAGAATAATTAACATATTAACGAGAATTGTTTTGATCGCGCTTTTTAAACAAGATATATATCACGATACTACTGCTGGTTGAAGCTATTGGAGTCTGCTGAGTCTTAAAAGTCTGGACCAAGAGAGAATGAAAAAGATATGATCCATTTAGCTATAATCCAACGTCATTTTGCGTTTAGCCCGCATGACACTTGGATAAGTTCAGATATTATTTTCACTTAATATTTGACAAAAATCACCTGCATTCGATTCGCGATTGAATCAAATATAGGAAACATACGATTTAGTCCGTTACATTGGTTGTTGCCGTGATTTGAAGAAGATTTTTTCTGCAGTGTTATTCAGACTGAAGAAAGGGCCAAAGGTCACAAATCTCTGAAAACAAAGCTCAGAATTTGGTCAGAACTTGGCTGGACTCAAAGTCAAAAGACTCTTTTACAGATGCTGCATTTCTAGGAGAACCGGTTTTAATAGAATTGTTTATTAAATATAACACTGCTATTCCGTCTAGCGCTGCAGTTGAACGTCTTTTTTCTACAGGAAAAGATGTTTTACGGCCGAAACGAACATTGGTGTCGGATGACAATTTTAATATGCTAAAGTTTATGAAGGGAAACATGCACCTAATGCAAAATTAGGATCAATAACTGATTGCTGTTTTTTTCCAATAGGTCCATAAGTTTCTGTGTTTTCTTCTTAAAAGCATTACATACTTAATTTAACTAAATTATTTGTCTTATTTACCTCTGTAACACTGTACCAAAGCCAAGCCTCATCTATTATCTTTAATATACATATATAGGTAATGCTTAAACATCAGTGCAACTTTTAGGTGGTTAACTTTTAACGGATAAATTTAACTTGCGTTAAATTTGTGAAAAGTCAACGCTTTAACTTTTTGAGTAGCGGATTATCGATTAACGAAGTTAACTTTCGAATTAACTGTGCCCAGCTCTGCTGATAATTACATTAATATTTATTAAATTATTATTTTTTTAAAAATATTTTCTAGTATTCTTTAGAAGGGCATCAATTTGCAGTTTTCGGATTCTGTCTTACTTCGGATTTCAGATATATTGTATCTATATCTAATCGATTTTTAACTTGGGACCTAAGCACTTCGGATTTAGCAAGAGATGTTAATCCAGCGCTTGAAGGTTTAATGCAAGGATTATGTTTAAGCCCAGATAATCGATATGCTGCTGCATTTACAAATAATAATCAGGTACTTTTTTATTTAACTTATGAATTTATATATTATTGACAATAGCGAAAGTTTTTTCTCCAAATCTATAAAAATTTCAAAACAGAATAAATATACCATATAATATGTATAAAAATTACTTTAACATTTACACCGGCCATAGAAATTTTTTCCTGCTATTAAATTAACACACAAGTCGAACGGAATAATACAATATTATTTATCTTGTTTTTGTATTAATTTTTTTATAAAGAACATTTTTTTATAATCTCTAATTTTCTAAGGGTCCACAAAAATTAAGCCCCTGGCCGGATCTGGCCCGCGGACCGGCAGATTGACACACCGTGTTTAACAATTTTATTTTTTATGAAATGGATGGAATTATTCTAAATTTTAAACAAACCATACGTATCTGTCGACTGTCGCCAAATTTAATGATTTTAAAACTCTATTCAAAGAATTGAAGTCCCTATTATCTTAGATGTTGGTAGATATTGACCAGACCAAACTCTGTTCGGAGAAAGCAGGCATGGTACTTAAGTTCCTGGGGAGGGGGTCGAAACCTCTATCATAAAAAAAAACAACAAATATAGATATTTATAATAGGGACTTCTATTTTTTGAAAATAATTTTAAAATCTTAAATTGTGAATATTGGTGAACCTTTAGCCGTACCCTTAAGGTAGTTGTTTCACCATTTGGGTTTTCTTAGGGTTTTTTTTTTTGAAATTTAGAGAGATTATTATTTAAATACTTGTGCATCGATTGGTGGCAAAACGAAATTTATGAACAATATAGTTCCAGAGATATTAAAATCCTAAGATAGAGTTTTTCAGACTCTTATGCATTGCACTATACGGGATATCGGAAAGTTTACATACATATTTAAATATAATTAAGAAACTCTTCTTCCCATTGTTATAAAAAACTAAACCAGCATTAAACAATAACTAATACATTTTTTAAGAAAATTTTAATTCATAGTTACAACACAGTTTCTGAGATAATAATGAATAAATAATGAAAAATGTATAATTAAAAATTTACACTAAAAACAAGCTGGCAACAAAGCGTTTATTTAACCTAAAAAGTGGGTTAACTTTAGTACTTTTTTGACGTTTTTTTCGCCTCAGTCATTGTCGCAACAGCTTTCAATCGCTTATTAAGAACTTTTTATTTGATAAATCTTCCTTTATAATGTACTTTATCTGACATTTCTATGATAAAATTTATACAAGCTCGGTCAGTGTTGCCAGATTTGTCAAACGAACACGGGATTGGCTAGTAGTGGTACATAAACAGCAAAAAGTTTTGGGCTTATGAATTATGAATCCTTAATGTCTGTTCTATTTACTTTAGCATTAACTTTTTGCTAGTATTGTCGCGAAACAACTACCTTAAGCTAGTGGTTCCTAACCTTTTCAGTTTCATTACCCCTGTGACCAGCAAGCCATGTCTTTACCCCTTGTTAAAAATATATCCACCCTCGCCTCACCCAGTCCCGTAGCGAAAAAATTGAATCCGTTACCGTCGGCATTTATTAATTTGTCTGATTACTCCCTTCAAGAAGCTATTTTACCCCCATGGCGGTAAATACCCCTAGAGTTAGGAACCACTGCCTTAAACGGTGTACAATTGCAATCCTACTGGATTTTAATCATCCTCCATTATCTTCCTTTAGGTCTCTCCAATCGCAGCAATCAATATGACTGGTATTGAGACTGTTTTGTAATAAACCAAAACCATTACTCAATTATTGCTTATTTTTTAGTTTAAATGCATTTTTATTTAATAATTCACTAGTTTATTTTTATAAAGAGTTTATTTATTTTATTTTTTTATACCCTAATCTATATATTTATTTTCAGATTGTCCTTTTAAATACATTGACTAGTGAATATGTTATAATAGAAAATCCATTGCCTCAGAAAGAAACTCTCCAAGGAATTTTTGTAACTAAATTCAAAACTCTTTTATTCACGGATTTGAATTTTGGTAATTATTTCAAATTTTCCGTGTAAAATATTTATTCAAAAAAAGTTTAGTAAGAAATTTATTTTCATTAAAATATAGTATATAGCTATATGTTGCAGTAAAAACCTGTTTTTAGTAAGAACGCGTTCTTACTAGTTAAAACGCGTTTCACTGAATACCTTTTGTGGCAACTAGAGTTTAATGATGTTGGTTGAGTTTGGTTCAAAGGTCTAGAATCTTCATTTTTGACCTTACGCCTCATTTTGGGTGTTTATTTTCAAAAAATTTTAAACGAAAATGTCAAAAATTAGAAGCAAAGTTGTAGAGGATATGATTTGACATTTTGAAAATAAACACCCAAAATGAGGCTTAAGGTCAAAAATGAAGATTCTAGATCTTTGAACCAAACTCAACCAACATCAGTAAACTCTAATTGCCACAAAGGTATTCAGTGTGAAACGCGTTTTAACTAGTAAGAACGCGTTCTTACTAAAAAACGAGTTTTTACTGCAACATATACAAAAATTAAACTAATATTAAAAAATATAATTAAGTTCATTAGAGAAAATTAATTCAAAATTATATTATAATTCATTATTTAGGTGTATTTTTAATATGAAAGGCCAATTGATAGAAACTTTATCATCCAACGAATCCGAATGGAAATTACTTCAAATGGATTATTTAAATGAAGAAGAATATCTTTTTATTTTTGGACTGGAGATTTAGATGTTCCTGATATGATGATCAAATCCTTTTGGGGCTCCTCTGTGATCGAACCATTACATTTTCATAGGTAATGGTTTTTATTTTCGAAAATCCTAAAATTATTATAATGTTACAAAATTTCAGTGCGATTGTATTAATGAAAAATAGAAAATCCCTTTATTGTTGTTATGAAAATAATAATTATAAAATCGCTAAATTTACTATTGATTTTGATTCTTGTACTTGGGTTAAAGAGGTAAGTTTCATTTGCAATATTATATAATAAATATTTAAAATTCTTCCACTTTTAACCATTTACATTTACTAATTTAGTATGAAATTCCATCACCAAATTACAAGCACGATGAAGAAGAAGAAATTCTTCAATTAAAAATTGATTATGGACGAGCTGGAACTGGTCTGGGAGAACGGAACCTTGCAGTTTTAGCCACAACTTATAATGGATTCGTGATTTGGGATTTAGGTGTTGAAGTAAATATTCCCTTTCAAACTATTTTATATTTAAACATTCAAGACAATAAATATATATAATTTGCCAAAAACTATCTAAGTATTTAAACAACTATTTAAAATAAGCTGACGTGTTCTGATGTGGCCATCCACTTGACTTTACCATATAACCTGGCCCCTAAAATTATTTATAATCATATAGGGGGGGGGGGGGGGTTAGTTTCGGATTTTTATACTTCTGAGGTCCCAGTGATTATGTATACAAAATTTGGTTGAGTTTGCTCAAACGGCCTAGATTTTTAATTCTTAACCTCCCCTCCACCCCTCTTAATTTTGGGTCGATATGCACCAAAATCTAATCAGCTCTGGTGCTCTGGGTGGGGAACCATGGGATGGGTTGCTTGAGGCTTGGTTGCGGAGGTGGGGGCCGGGGCCGGTGGATTGTGTGGAGAGGGTGGTGGAGCCTAGAGGTCCTGAGATCAGACCTCAACCGATCGGTAGGGGGGGCGTCGCAGGGCGAGTCGTGCGGCCTACAATCGCATGCAGGGTAAGTGGTTCAAAAACAAAAATATGGCCGTGAGGGAGGTACTTGAGGGGGTTCCGGATCGCAGCGTGGGGTTCCCTGCATTGAGGCAGTACTGGGGACCTGTCCTCGGTGACTGTCGCGGCGAACTCTCCGCGGTTTCCGATCGCCCTTGGGTCCTTCCTCTCCCGATAACCCTCGAGGAACTAAATGGTACCGGCGGATCGGTCAAGTCGGCAGCGGGGCCAGACGGTCTCTCGTCGGGGTCTTGGAAAAGAATCCCGGCTGTGGATCGTGTCGCCCTGCTAAATGCGATTCTCCTCGAGGGCACGGTCCCACAGGCTCTGTCCCGCGCTCGCACTGTGATGTTCCCCAAGATTGCTTCACCGACCTCTCCGCAGCATTATAGGCCAATCACGGTGAACTCTGTTGTCGCTCGGCAGCTTAGCAGGATCCTCCTGCGTAGGTTGGAGGGTACTGTTGAGCTGCGGAGTGACCAGAGGGGCTTTACCAGGGCCGATGGTTGCGCCGAGAACACCCAGGTCCTGGGGGCTGTCATCAGGGACGCGAGGTATCAGTTTAAAGAGCTACACGTCGCGTCTCTGGACATATCAAAGGCATTTGATACAATTTTGCATCAGCCCCTTATGGATATCCTGGGTGACCTGCTGGACCCTTCTCTCTGCTCCGTGATTAGGTCGGGGTACATGGGGGGGACAACATCAATTTCCCACGAAGGCTCGCAATCAGACCCCATCAAGACCGGAAGGGGCGTGAGGCAGGGGGATCCTCTCTCTCCCTTTCTTTTTAACTTGGCGGCAAAACATGTATTAGACCAGTTATCCCCGGACATTGGTTATGATCTCGGAGGGGTACGCATTGGGTCTCTTTCCTTTGCGGACGACGTCGTTCTTGTAACGGCGTCGGGGCGTGGAATGAGGTCTCAGCTTCGCTCCTTTGAATCCGCTGCCGCTGCGCTGGGGATGCGTATAAATGCCGCCAAGTCTGTTGTGCTCTCGCTGGTGCCCGCGGGGAAGGACAGGAAAATCCGTGTCTGTACAGACTTCGACTTCAGGGTGGATGGTGGACGCCTGACTCCCTTGGGGGTGGGCGACTCCTTTCCCTATCTTGGAGTCCGCCTCGACAGCTCGGGCATTGTCACCTCGGGGTGGTCGGTGGGACCACTGCTGGAGAGGGTGAGGGCTGCTCCACTAAAGGCCTCACAGAAGCTGGAGATAGTGCGAAACCATATAATACCCTCATCTATTCACCCTCTCGTTCTCGGAGGGAGTTCAGTCGGTCAATTGTCAGCGGCCGACAGAAAGATTCGATCTTTTGTAAGATCGATCTTAAAACTCCCCCGTGACACCCCTTTGGGTTATTTTCATTCCAAAATTAGGGATGGCGGGCTCGGGCTGCAATCCCTGGGTTCTTTTATACCTCTCCTGGTGCACAATAGGCTTAACAAAATGCGAACATCAGATTACCCAGCTGCCAGGGTGGCAGCTGAGTCTCACACGTGCACCAGGAGATTGGCATGGGCAGAACGGGTCCTCCGTAAGTTCGGCGGGGTGGAGGGGGTTGGTGAGTACTGGCGCGAGAACTTACATAGCAGCGTCGACGGGAGGGATCTGGAGATGTGCGCGGGGGCAAAGCCCTCATATAATTTTATGATGCACCCGGACCCGATTAAGAACAATATCTTTATTGAACTATGTAGACTTAGGTCGGGGTCTCTTCCTTCGGCCGTTAGAACAAGTAGGGGAAGGCGGCCGGAGGGTCCACCCATGTGTAGGGCCGGGTGTAGAAAAACTGAGACGACAGGGCATATTCTCCAGTCGTGTGGGAGGACGCACGATGGAAGGCTCAGGAGGCATGATGCGGTGGTGAGACGTCTGGCTGATGAACTTATTAAAAAGGGAATGCGGGTCGAGCTCGAATATTTATATCAGAGCTCGGCCGGGAACAGGAAGCCAGACATCGTGGCGAAGGACGGGTCGGGGACGGTGTGGGTTCTGGATGTTCAGATAGTGTCAGCGCTCCTCGGACTGGGGGTTGCCCACAGAAACAAAATCAATTATTATAAGGGCAACTCCAGTCTGGTGAGCAACATTGCGGCAAGGTTTGGGGTGGGCTCGGGTTCTGTGAGAGTTGAAGCCATCACACTCTCGTGGAAGGGAGTGTGGTGGCATAAAGCGGTGCCTCCCCTTGTCGCCCTGGGAATTTCTCAGAGAACTTTATACGATATGACCTTCAGGGCGATGAGGGGTTCATTAATGAATTTTTACAGCTTCAACAGGAGAACTTATAGGGAAATCGCCATGCGATAGAAATTGTATATAAAAAAGAAAAAAAAGAAAAAAAAAATTTTTTTTTGTAAATATATTGTGTTAATATTCCTATAATCATGTAAATAATCCTGTAATTAAATTCACCCGATAATGTAAATATTTCTTGTTAGTGGAGGCCCCCACCTGCGTGGCCCAATAAACGAAAAATCAATGGACCAAAACTACATGTGAAATTTGGTTTCGATATTCACACTAGTTTTTGAGCTAGCTCGTCCACAAAAATTTGGTAACGCACAGACAACCAGACATCCAGACAGACTAACAGACATTTTGACAAAACAATTATTATCTCGAAAAATATAATTTTTTCGATGTTCATTTATTAGAGCTTTTTTGTAGAGCGAAATGCCATGGTTTCGCTTAATTTTTTTAATCAAAATAGTTTCAGCCGTTTTTGAGATATTTCGAAAAAAAGAAGGAAAAAAAACACTTTTTTCATGCACGATTACAATACTTGACCATACCCTGTAAGGTAAAGTAGAAGTTATATAAAGATATTTATGGCGTATTCAACTTAATGCAGCACTCTTGGGGCTTCTGAGCATGCATGCTCATTTGATATCTCTTCTCTAGAAATGTCAAAGTACCCATGCTCAGTACACCTGAGTGCTGTGCGAGTGCATTAAGTTAAATCTCAATTATAAACATGATTTGAATATTTATAAGCAGGCCCGTATTTTGGCATGTGTAGATGCACACAGAGCATCAAAATACTCGTATAGCTACTAGTAAAAAAGATATTAATATTTTTATTGATTTTATCACTATCAAACACTCATTAGATAAGGGTTCTGGCAATAAAATAATATGGTATTATTAATGTCATATATTTTTTACTAATTGGACGTTTCTGTGATATATTTTTATATAGGCTATTAAACTACAGGGATTATTTTCTGTGTGTTCACCACATATTTTGATCTTCAGATTAATTTAAAAAATTTTAACCTGCACATTTGTTTTATCTTTGGTCTATTCAGTTAGTTTAAATACTTCAATAAAGTTTAAAATTGAAAATTCCATAACTTATTGTTGATACTCTGTAAACGAATAACGATGCTGAAGTTTTAGCTGAGGGAAAAGGAGACGTAAAATAAATGACGCCACAGAAGAGTTATACATCCTAAATAGGGGCCTTTTGTATATATCATTATATAGTATAATATATAAAAAGAGAAGGTGACGTTTCATTCATTCATTCACGCAGAGCCCAAACTGCTGGACCTAGAAAGATGAAATTTGGAGTATATATTCTTTCTACGATTTATGTGTCAGCTATAAGAAGGGATTTTATTGAAATTCGAACTCTAAAGGGGGGAAAGGGCCCCAAAATCTGTTTTCAGAGTTTTTTATTATCTCTTAAACCAGAAAAGATATCGATAGCCAAAAAAATGTTTCACTTTCCTTAGAAATTTTCATTAATTACTTATACATTCATGGACAAAATTAGCGGAACAACAAAAAAAGCTATAATTCGATTTAAAGCGACTCTTATCCTTTAATTTCTTTATTAATTTGTTAAAATATTATTTTTAAACTTAATTTTATTCAATAACTCACATAAATATTGATTTTTCCTCAAATCACACATTTTATTTAAATTTTATAAAATTTATCTTTATTAAGTACATTGTATCAAATTGCTTTTTGCTTAGAATTAACTGTTTTTTTTTAAACATTGTTTGAATAAAGTTGATTTATTATTAAAATTGGTTCATCAGACATTAAACTCGACATTAAATGCAAAATGACCGATCTGAGCGAAGTTGAGGTCGCCAGAGTTGTTACGTTAATTGAAAACAGTAAAAGGACATACCAAGAAGTGCCGAAATGCTTGGTGATCGAAATCTACTATACAACGATATCGCAACAAGAGACGTGAAGGCCAAGTTAGAAAAAAGGCTACATCTACCAGGGACGATAGATTTATTGTTAGCTCTGCTCTGAGAAATCGTACCCATTCCGGAAATGACATCCAAAATCAATTGAAAGAAGTGAGACAGGTGACAGTGTCTGTTAAGACAGTTAAAAGAAGACTTAACGAAGCTGGAATATTAACGCAAAGACCGGACAAGGTTCCCATTTTAGAGACACGTCATCGAGTAGAGCGTGCAAAAAACCATGAGAATTGGTCTGAGATGGATTGGAGCCATGTTTTGTTCACAGACGAATCAAGATTTTGTCTGAAGCCATCCGATGGAAGGGTGAGAGTGTGGAGACTGTCGCAATCAGAGGTACCATCAATGGAACATTCTTCCACTGACGGCTTTCGATGGCGGCTCTGTTATGGGTTGGGCTGCCATTTCTTTGGGGCCACGTACGGAATTAAACACCTTAGAAAATGGGTCAATGAATGCTGAAAGGTATATTTCAGACATTCTGGAAGATTATGTAATGCCTTTCGCACCATACATTGGCAACTAATTTATTCTAATGCATGATAACGCTCGCACTTACGAAGCCCAGAAAGTTTGTCGCTATATGTCAGCAGTGAATTTGTCGACAATGAATTGGCCTGCACCCTTTCCAGATTTAAATCCTATTGAGCATGTCTGGGACATGTTGGGAAGATCATTTAAGAAGAGATCTCTAGCTCCTGTTAACCTTGAGGAACTGAAAATGCACTTCTTGAGGAAGCGTATCGAATACCTCAAAAATTCATTGATAACACAATTATGAGCATGCCTAGGAGAGTTAAATGTGTTATCAGAGCCAGGGGAGGGAATTTAAATTATTAAAACAATTTAAATTTTTTATAAAGAAAAAAAATACAATCAAACATTAAATCACTTAATTTCAGATAAGACATATTTTTTTAATTTTAGATTATTTTAAAATTTTGCAATTTATTAATTGATGTCAAAATTAGTTCAAAATTATCAAAATCACTTAAAAAATAAATGACTAAAAAATATATATATATATATTTATATAAAATAAGCATATTTTTCTGGCTTTTATTCGACGTTTCGCTAATTTTGTCCACGAGTGTATATATATAAAATTAATTTTAATAACTTTTCATACAGGATCTTGATCACGGAGGAGCGAATGGACCACCTGAGCAAGCTCTAGTACTATCACTTCCTCACAGTATTCATAATATCAGTACCAGAAAACTTGAATCGAATTCGATAATGATATCTGTAAACCGAGATCTTGCAGTAGCTGGAGTAAGGTACTCGAATATTTCTTTATTAATTTTGCATTTTAATAATTTTATTAACTATAATTTAAACTTGAAATTAAAATATCGAATCGCGAAGTGCTATATATAGTCGATATTATTCTAAGGCATCAACTCTTAGCCCGGGTACAAATTGAGCGTATTTCATACATTCACAGCAAAACTAAGTCATATCTATTTTAAAATTTTAATCGTTCTTTAAGCCTCTGCTGGCTCTCTGCTCCGCGCGCCCTAGGCTCAATTTGCGCCCGGGCTTAATATGAGCAGTGAGAGTTTGATTTCTTCTGAATAATTACTTTAATTAAGAAAAAACCAATTAAATTTACCCGAGAATGAGGCCCGGCGCAATTGAACCCAATCCACGCACAGCCCACGCGTGGTTTGTTTTGTCAAACAAGTTTTGAGACCGAGTGGCGCATATTGAACCCATTCCACGGCCAGTCCACGTTTAATCTGTCTCTGTACTTGACCACTTGTGGGCTGTGCGTGGATTGGATTCCATTTGCGCCGGGACAGCCCATCCACGCAGTAGCGCATATTGAACTCAGCCCACACCCACGCCATATCTACACTTTCTATATGAGCTTAAAATTATTATTATTATTATTATTTTATTTTTTTAATTAAATAAGAATTTATCAACTTTTCTACCTACCCACGACCCACGACCCACGAAAACTGTGTTTCTAGCACACCACGACCCACACGAGACCCACGAAACGGGTTTAATATGCGAATGGGTTTAATATGCGCCACTCCGTCTCAAACCTTGTTTTACAAAATAGCCCACGTGTGGGCTGAGCGTGGATTGGGTTCAATTTTCGCCGGGCCTAAGACCCTGGGAGATGGAATTGCCGATCCAAAAACCCCTAACCCGTGATTTTATCGAAATCGTTCCAGACATTTTCGAGAAACCGATTCTATAAAACTAAATATATTAGATATGATAAAAAATTCGTGTAAGTTCTTCTCACTCTTTTTTTTATTATCGTGGTATTGTGTACGATGAATTTTTACGACAAGGTGCTACAGTTAATAAAGAAAACTTTGAGCGTATTCTTGAAGCAATTCGTAGAAAACGGCCAGATTGATAATAAGTAAAAATATATTTTTCTAGGTGGGTTTCACAAATAAAACAAATATATGTTTTGAGTTTTTAATCTCGATATATATTTCGAGTTTTCTTTTTGTAACTCCTGATGATGGGCTCATAACCCGAAATATATATCGAGATTAAAAACTCAAAACATATATTTGTTTTATTTGTGAAACCCACCTAGAAAAATATATTTTTACTTATTATCTATTAAAATGTTTCACCTAGAACCGACACCTAATTCTTTAAAGATTATAACGGCCAGATTTATGAACGGATAATTCTTGGTAATTACACCATGATAACGCCCTAGCTTCATTGTTTAATTGGGAATTTCTGGACAAAAATATCACCATAATGCAAACGCAACTACCGTATTCGTCAGATCTGGCCCCATGAGACTTTTTTCTTCCCAAAGATGAAAATTTTTTACGGTCATTGAAGAAATAAAAACAAAATCGCTGGAGGAGCTGAACCATACCAAAATCTGCGTTTCCGAAGTCCTTTGAAGACTGGAATAAACGGTGGCATAAGTGCATTATATCCGATGGAGACTAATTTCAAAAGAACATGATAAAAATTGATAAATAAATAAATATTGTTAATTAAAGTATTGCACAAATTATTTGATCATATCTCGTATACCTATATAAACATAGATACAAAAATTGCTCATTTAATATAATAAGATATTCTGGATTTTATAATTTTATAATTTAACATTTTCTCTTTTTAGAAAAAATCTCTACGTTTGGAATTTGGAAAATTGTGAGCTAGTCAAAGTTCTTGATGCTCATTTTGGAAGAATTATATCTTTACAACCTCTCATAATTGGAAATTGGAATTATGTAAGCTTATCATTTGTCAATCAGGCCACTTTTTAAGATTTAAGCCTTAAATGCCTCATTTAAATCATTAAAAAATAATTCTACTTTTTTGAAAAAATGTGATAGTAATTAAGTGATATCGATGAGAGTGTCCAAAAGAAGAAGATAATTTACACTATCTTTTTATTCATAAAACCGACGTTTCGGAGGCTATTCCCTCCTTCAGGGTTTTGAAGGGGGAATAGCCTCCGAAACGTCGGTTTTATGAATAAAAAGATAGTGTAAATTATCTTCTTCTTTTTTGGACTGCCTCATCGATATCCACTTAATTCACTTATCAGTCCGTCTCCAAAAATTACTCCAAATATGATAGTAATGTTTATATTTCTATAGCTAGCTAGAGCTAGCATCTACAGGCTCTGTATTTTTTTCTATTAAGTTGAATCAGAAAAATTGAATAAAAAGTAATTAAATTGTTAAGTTTTATACCTATATTATGAATAATGATTTTTATTTAATAATAGAAAAAATATATAAGTATATTTTTTTTACATAAATATTTATCGAGATAATTTTGAATTATCTATAATTAAAAATAAGTGAATTTTGCGAATTTTTGGAACAATACTATTTTTCCAAAATTCACTCATCACGGGAAACTTTAAAAAAAGCCACAATAATTATTATTTAATAAGAAAAATGAATTTTAAAGCCAAATCGTGGATTTTATTCGATATCGTTAATTTTATGTCATAAGCTCCTCAGAGTTATACCCGAGTGGTAAACTTGCTACTCAGGCATCTTTGAAAATTCCAGACTGAAGAAAATTCATTGTAAAATTTCACTGGCATCTAATGGTCTAAATCAAATATTTAGGTAAGCCCATGCTTTATATTATAAATTATAACTATAATAAAATGTGGATTTTTGTTAATACTTTCCCACCATTTAAAAAATGATTGAAATGTTAAAAAAAGCTATTGTTATAAATATGGGCATGAGTAAGGATGTGTATTCATAGCAAGATTGTTAATAAATATTAATTTTAAGTTTTGTAAATAAAAAAATTTTGTTCAAAAAAAAAAAAATATAATTAAATGCTAATGAGTTTTTTGAATTTCGATCTTATAGGTAAGAGGCAAAACATCTCAGGGGTTTGAGCCAACTTACCTCGTTCACAAATTTGAAACTTGGGTTCAACTGCAGAGTGGATGGCCCCTTTTGAATTGAAATTAAACATATTTAATAATAACATCCTTGATATATACCTTATTGCCTTTAAATTCATTTCTTCTTATTTAATTATGTGTATTTATTTTTTTAAATAAAACCCATATTATACTACTTACCTTCTTCAATTTCCATATAAATTACATACCTAATGAATTTCAAAATAAGCTGACGTGTTCTGATGTGGCCATCCACTTGACTTTACCATACAATCTGGCCACTCACTTATATTTAATATTTAATAAAATTATTTATAATCATGTAGGGGAAGGGGCTAGTTTTTGCATTTTTAGACTCCTGGGGGCCCACTGATTATGTATACAAAATTTGGTTGAGTTTGTTACAAGAGCCTATATTTTCATTTTTTGACCCTACCCCCCCCCCCCAAAAAAAAAAAAAAATTGGGGCGGTTAGTTTTTGCATTTTTAGACTCCTGGGATCCCACTGATTATATATAGAAAATTTGGTTGAGTTTGCTCAAATGGCCTAGATTTTTAATTTTTAACCCCCCTCCCCCCTTAATTTTGGGTCGATATACACCAAAATCTAATCAGCTCTTAATCTCAATGGACCAAAACTACGTGTGAAATTTGGTTTCGATATTCACACTAGTTTTTGAGCTAACTCGTCCACAAAAATTTGGTAACGCACAGACTAATAGACTAACTAACAGACATTTTGACAAAACAATTATTATCTAGAAAAATATAATTTTTTCAATATTCACTTATTAGGGCTTTTTGTAGAGCGAAATGCCATGGTTTCGCTCAATTTTTTTAATCAAAATAGTTTCAGCCGTTTTTGAGATATTTCAAAAAAAAACACTTTTTTCATGCACGAAATATACCATACCCTGTATGGAAAAGTAAAAATATAGTTTTTGAGTTTCTTGAAATTTATTATTATTTAATCAAACTCTTTTTCCAGGTTATAACATCTTCAATTGATAGATCGGTTAAAGTTTGGAATATCAACAATATTTTTGAACAAGTTCATGTAATTGATCGTCATGAACTTCAAATTGATGCTATTAGCCTTAGTCAACTATCAGGTATTAATTTGTTTATATGAAAAAATATTATATTTTTTCAAATGTTCTTTTTATTTACTTTAAGATATTGCTGTAACTGTTACTCGAGGATGTGTCGGTGTTTGGGATATTCGACTAGGCAAACTTGTTTCTAAATTAGCTGATTCTCCATTAGGCGCTATTGTAACTCATGCATTAATTACTCCTGATGCAAAGTAAGCAATTTTCTCTTTTCATTTTGTATCTCGATTAATTTACTTATTCAATCATAATGTTTTATAAGTAGGTTATAATGAAAGGCAGTCAAAAGATTATTTAATTTTATTCAATTTCCGACGTTTCGGAGACTTTTTCTCTACTTCTTCAAGGTATTGAATAGTTATTGATGGGTGAGTATAACTCGATAAATTTTAAGGAGTTAGGTGTTGGTTCTAGGTGAAACATTTTAATATAATAATAAAACTTGAGCAAGATGCGAGGTAGGTTTCACAAAAAAGAAATAAAACAAAATTGACTTTTGAATTCAGAAGTATAACTCGGTTCCCATTTGTCTCTCCTTTCAATGATAGCAACACTATTACAATATTTTCCAACATTATACCATAAGTGTACTTGGGTATCATAACATTATACCATAATCTTGGAAAATATTGTAATATTGTTGCTATCACTGAAAGGAGAGACAAATGGGAACCGAGTTATACTCACCCATCAATACCCTGAAGAAGTAGAGAAAAAAGTCTCCGAAACGTCGGAAATTGAATAAAATTAAACAATCTATGGACTGCCTTTCATTATAACCTACTTATTTCGCTTACCAGTCCGTCTTTCTAAGAAAATAAATAAAATTAAATAATTTTTATTTTTAAAAATTCTATTAAAATTTAATATCTTACATTAGATATATAATTTCTGCGGAGTCTGGAAATATCTTGGTTTGGAATCGGGCGACCCAACAAGTTATTTCAAAGGATGAACAGCCTTCAATACGCCAATTAACTTGGATCGATAGTGGAACAAGACTTCTTGCAATTTCACTTATTTCAGTTGATTCTAATCAACCAAAAGCTTTAATAGTAGTTCGAAATATTCCAGGTTTGATTATCAAAAATATAATTATTTTCTCTCAATTGAATAATTTACACATTATATAATACTTAACTATTTGGTTCTATATTTTCCATTTTTAGGTGGAAAAAAAGAATTTTCTGTATCCTATCCAGTAAAAGCCTCAATTGTTGGAGGATCTGCATTTAACCCTGGTATAATTAATTGTGATGGTACATGTATAGCTGTCTTAGCAAATGAAAAGGGATCGAAAGATTGTATCCATGTTTATTCATCAAGAAATGGCCAACTTATTTCAAAAATTCCTATTAAGATATCATCTAACAAGGTAAGCAACAGAAACTGTAGAGAAATATAAAGAATAAAACTACGAATAATCTTATTTGTGGAATGCAAATTAGAAGGGTACCATAGACCATGGGAAATAATAAAAATATCTGGTTTTGACTTATATGGCAAAAGGTAATGGAGAAAAGACATTTCAAGTAAAATAACAAAAAAAAATAGCTACCATAAGTCAACAAAATTAGATTCTCAAGAACAAAAATATAATTTATATCAACTAAAAGACAGATTTATAGATTTTAGAAACGGACACAGATTAAATTCTTGAGAAAACCCCCTCAAACTTGGCCATAAATTCCTCCCCAAAGAAGAAAAAGAGCAAGGAAAAGGTGGAATGAAAACTTAAACCATTACCATAGAAGACTACTTATGAGACTGGGAGATTGCCTGCCCCCAGACCTGACTAGATGACTTAATAGGGGGAGGGGGGGGGGTGCTGATTTTTCACGAGGCCCAAATTTTTTATCCACTAATTCTTACTGTATAAATATATAAAATATATATATATATATATTTTACTCAAAAACATTTGTAACATTACCTATTTACAGAGGTGGGGATAGGTGGGTAAGCGGAATGAGCGACTGCGGGGGAGGGGGGGGGGGGCGTGCTTGTAAAGGGTCCCAAAAAAGGCCGATTGTGTTAAAGTGTTTTCTTAAATATTGTTTTATAACTCTTGTATTCAATTTTAGAAACGTAACAACACCTCGATTTTTTTAATTCACTTCTAAATAAGGATTGTTTGTTTCAACAATCCAACTGAACTAATTTATAATATATTTTATGAAAAATTATTTGAAAAATTAAATGTTTTTTTTAATAAGTACCAAAATTTGGATACAATCCTTTATGGTTCAGAATTTTTTTATTTTTTGTTTAATTGATTTTGAGGGCCCTCTTATTTTACCTCTTAGGGCCCCCACTTGACTTGATCCGCCACTGCCTATTTACGTTTCAAGACTTGCGATTCCTTACTTAGAATTAGCATTAGCGAGATAGTTGGATTTTGGGGTACTAATATGTCATAATAATGTTAGACTTCAGCTTTAGAAACAAAAACTCATTGATAAAAAAAAATTTAATGAAGTTATTAATAAAATTATTAAGAAATCAAATTAATATTTATAAATTGAAGAAAATAATAAATATTTATTATTTACCGCTTTCTTCTATTATATTTCTTAACATGAACATCTTATACCTAAAATTTTTCTAAAATATTTAAACTACTTTAAAATTAATCAGGAAAATTGAAAATAACGCCTAAAAAACATCCCCTCCTCTTCAGTCTATGGCCGTCTGTAAAATATACCACTAGGTATATATAATATCTAATTATAAAAAGATCTAGTAAAGAAATTTAAAATAGTTTTGTAATGTATGATGTAAATCATTCTAATTCGAGAGGATATAGATTTTCACATATATATCGCATAAGCACCCTTTGTACTTAAATTCGAAATATCTTGAATGTTTTATTTAAAAGAGTTAATATTGTTAAATAAATATTTTCTATAATAATAAAACTTGAGCAAGATGCGAGTAGGTTTCACAAAAAAAGAAATAAAACAAAATTGAGTTTTGAATTCGATATATTTCGGGGGTGAGCCCATCATCAGGAGTCAATGTAAATTGATGATGGCTCACCCCCGAAATATATCGAATTCAAAACTCAATTTTGTTTTATTTCTTTTTGTGAAACCTACCTCGCATTTTGCTCAAGTTTTATTATTATATTAAAATGTTTCACCTAAACCAACTCCTTAAAAATATTTTCTATTTTATTTTAATTAATTAATAAAACTACCATGTTTTTAATATAATATATTTGAATTTATCTTTAGGAAATATTGAATCTCGTTGCAATGCCAAATAAAGCTACTCACATTGGTTATATAACTCAAGATAAAGTAACATTGATAGATCTGAAAAGTAAGAAAATTATTCGATCGATTCCGAAATGGGGTGGAATATGTACTAAAGATGGGAAATATGGTCTCTATGCACCTTCAAGGTTTGTATCAAATTATTACTCATTAATTTATTTTAACTTAAACTATTCAGACTTGAATTTTTTTTATGTGTTTTTAGACAACAAAATAAAGAAAAAAAATATTGTTTTTATTATTTTTTCCCATGCAGGTGTAGAAATGGTACAAAATATATTTATACGATCAAGTACCAGTGTGGGACTCCCTCCTATATCTGGGGTCCCGTTGTTTTTCCTTAATTATTTTTAGCAATCAAATTAATTTTTATTGCAAGTACTCACACTAAACCACTTTCAATAATTTTTAGTGACTTTAAGCTAGTTGTTTCAACGTATGGGTTTTCTTAGGATTTTTTTGAAATTTAGACACATTATTATTTAAATACTTCTGCATCAATTAGTGGCAAAACGAAATTTATGAACAATATAGTTCCGGAGATATTAAATTCCAAAGATATAGTTTTTCAGACTCTTATACATTGCACTATACGGAATATCGGAAAGTTTACATACATATTTAATTATAATTAAGAAACTCTTCTTACCATTGCTATAAAAAACTAAACCAACATTAAACAATAACTAATACATTTTTTAAGAAAATTTTAATTCATAGTTACAACACAGTTTCTAAGATAATAATGAATAAATAATGAAAAATTTACAGTAAAAACAAGCTGGCAACAACGTATATATTTAACCTAAAAAGTGGATTAACTTTAGTACTTTTTTTGACGTTTTTTCGCTTCAGCCATTGTCGCAACAGCTTTTAATCATTTATTAAGAACTTTTTGTTTAATAAATCGACCTTTATAATGTATTTTATCTGTTATTTCTATGATAAAAATATTCAAGCTCGGACAATGTTGCCAGATTTGTCAAACGACCACGGGATTGGCTAGTAGTGGTACATAAACAGCAAAAAGTTTTGGGCTTATGAATTATGAATCCTTATTGGCTGTTCTATTGTATATAGGCAGTCTAGCATTAACTTTTTTCTAGTATTGTCGCGAAACAACTACCTTAAAACAAAAAGTTGCTAAATTACAAAGGGAAACTGCTAACGAATTTCTATATAGCTTCAAAGAGCGCGACTCAAGCGTCATCATTTAAATTAAACAATAACATGTTTATAATAGAATTTTAAGATTCAACGGTATCCCACTATACAGGGTGCACGATTTTTTTTTTTTTTATCAGTACTTTCTGTTTGGGAGGTGTCTCATTTTTTTTTTTACAATTTTTCAACTTCTGTAAAATCACGACATACATAAATATGTTAAAATAAACTATATATTATTCTAGGATCCTAGTAACTTTGAAACTATATAAATGAAAATTCAACAAAAATCCATGATTCCTAAGGATTCTATCTTGTAAAATATTAAATTCTTAATTTTACTTTAATAAAGATCAGAGTTTTGAAAAGTTTTTAAGGTTCTTAAATTAGAAACTTTCTTGTTATTATGTGTCTTAATTAAAATTTCCATAAAATTTTCTCTTTACTATTATTGATTGACTAAATTGAAAAATTAAAAAAATTAAATCACTCTGATTACTAGTTTCATCATAAAAAATAAACTGCAATGGATCGTTGCTAAACTTTATCCAATGTACTATCTTATTCTAGGGTAAAGTACTTTAAAATGTAATTTTACAAAAAACTTTATATGACCTTTTATGTGGTCCTCAAGGTACTTAATTACAATATTAAATTTCATCAAAATTGGTTTAGTCATTTTCAAAATATTTAGAAAGAACTAAAAACCTACTGAAATAAAGTATTAATGTTTGTGGGCCGATATTTGCCAAAAACTAATCAGCGCATCATTTTGTTAAAATAATGGTAGGTTTTCAATTTCATATCAATCAGTTGTAAGGTGCGGAAAAAATCGTAGACGAAAAAAACGATAACAAACCTCCATGCACTTCCTGAAAAAAATGGCACTTTTTGGCCTCTCGACGAGACCCCATGTAATTTTTGGCAAAACCACTACGTGCTAAAATTCAACCTAAATGAATACTACAATTTGTGACTTTAATTGAGACCATGGGTTCCGTAGTCTTTACCTGAGGACCCTTTAATACTTTACCCATGCTTCGCATTGGATAAAGTAAAAATAAATTGTCCAATAAATTATTTTTCATATGATTATGTTATACATTGATTACAAATTTGTTCTTTACTTTATAAATAACCGAATTGAACTAATAATTTAATATATAGAAGTTAATAAATTGTATATTATTTAATTTCAGAGGAGGACTTGAATTAATTGAGCTTAAAAAAGGTTCGTCGGTTCGAACTTTTATACCAAAAGTGGCTGAAGGAGTATTTAGCGTCTTATGTATGTTTAACAGTACAGATCAATATGTCCTTTATTATCATAGTGGTAAAAAAACCTTAAGAGTATTCAGGTATTCATAATGAAATCATATACAAAATAATAAAACTATTCATTAAACCAATTAACGTATTATAGAACTTTGGATGGAGAAATGGTAGCAAATTTTCGAGTTCAAACTGAATTATCTGCAATAGCTTCAACTGCAGACGGTCTTACTCTTGTTTTGGGCACAGCTGATGGCTGTGTTTCTGCCATATCTATTGCTGATTCTCTTTATCCAGAATTAGCCAAGCGTTTGGGAGATTTGCCATCTAGAGATCCAGAAGTTAGTATTTATAAATTTGTCATATTAAGTGCAAGAGTATTTTTAAATGAGATAGAACTTTAAATTGGAATATTACACATACAATTTGACCAAATGATGGGAATTTTGACTTTATTTAAGAGAAAATCTTTTGCCATTTTAGTCTTTAAATATTCTTTCGGACATATGACCCCGAAGACAGATTCTAATAAAGCACTGAAGGTTCAATTTTTGATGACTTTTTCAAGCATTGGTCCCCTGATTTCGACAATTACAGCACGCGTAATGTTATTCTCCAAATGGTTCAACGTCGCTGGTTTTTCTGCATACATCAAAAACTTTACATATCCCCACAGAAAATAATTCAGAGGTGATAAGTCACAGGATCGTGGTGGCCAATTAAGGTAGTTCTTTCACAAATTCAAAAATTCAAGAAGTCTTCGAAACTTGGAATACAAGTCATTAAAAACATAATAAACACACTGTTAAAATTTGAAGACGATTTACCACACCAATCGAAATAATTGCAATTAAAAATGAAATTTTTTACATATGGTAGATTGGGAAAGGGTGGGAAAGTGATCATTATTTTATTTTTTTTCATTCAAAGACTTTCACCATCTTGATGAAAAACTAATATTTGTTAGAATAATATATTCGAGTAACTTAAAAATAAAAAATTGAAATGATTTACCTCGTAGTTTTAATAAAAAATAAAAAAAAAACAATATTTGGCGATTATTTTTAGTATAGAGGGGATATAATATCGATTATTTTTAGTATAGAGGGGATATAATATCGATTATTTTTAGTATAGAGGGGATATAATATCGATTATTTTTAGTATAGAGGGATATAATATCGATTATTTTTAGTAGAGAGGATATAATATCAATGGCTTGGAAACGATCCATTCCTAAAGAGAATATAGTAGTGTAAAAATTACAGTCACGTTAAAAAACATAACCTAAAATTTTAGCACCGTTCATATTTATAGAGTGGTTACGAGGCTAAAACTTTTTGTGTGGATTGTCGCGAAAGAACCTTAACAGGTCCATTTCACGTCATAGCTAGATCGTCAAATGTTTAATTAATAAAGTAAAAGGTGTATAGTTTCACAGTGAATGAAATAAAACTCAAAGAGGTTTATACAAACTCAATATATTTCGGATTATTAGTCCATCATCAGGAGTTTACAAGCTAAAACTCAAATGTTTCCCTTCAATATATCCATTGTTTCAGGAGCTCTATGGCATGTACCTCCGTCCTGTTGGAACCACATTTCCTCCACATTCATGCCACCCAATTGGGGAACGAAATAGTATATTATCATGACTCTATAGCGTTCGTCATTAACCATATACGCTGACCGGCTTCACTTTTGAAGAAGTACGGTCCGTTGACACCTTCATCCATAGAGCACACCAAACAGTGCATTTTTCTGGTTGTAATAGCTTTTGAAGAATTGCTTGTGGATTCTCTTCGCTCCAAATGCGACAATTTTGCTTGTTGACATAGCCATTGAGCCAAAAATCATCTTTATTAGAGCGAAGGTCATATGCCCCAAATATTTTCAAAGACTAAATAGCATAAAATTTTCTGTTAATTAATGCCAAAATTCCGATAATTTGATCAATTTCAATTGTGTTTTATTTCATTTTAAAGTTCTCTCATGCTAATATATATATATATATTTATTTTATTATTTATTTACATTAATGAATTTTATTTTACACGCAGTGGAAGAGGAAACAAGAGAAAATTAAAGCGAATGCTCGATTTAAAGCAGCGGTAAATATTGCAAAACTATCAACACATTTTTCAAACAATCCTAATGAAGAGATAATAAGTGAAAATTAATTCGGAATATATAAATATTCTTAAAATAATAATATAATTATATAAATCTAGTCATAAAAACCATCACTTTTTTATAAGTGATTAATTATGCTCCATACAATCCAGTACAATTATAAAATTTTAATCTAATAATATAATAAAAATAGAGGTAACATCATATGCTATACGCGATTTGCTAATATTCAACATTTATGGCAAGCTTCTGCCTATACGGCAATGTACTATTTTCATAACTCATAAGTATAGCCAGTTAGTTTATAGTGAAAATAGAGTGTGTTTCAAACTTTGAACATGCTATATAGGTCACTAACATTTGACTTAATATTTATCTATAACTATCAAGGAGCAAGATGTATAGGTTCCCAAAGTGAGGCTGAACCGCCCCTCAGTAAGCGCTGAAGCTTTCTAGGGGGGGTCGATAGTCAGATAGACAGATAATGTGTTCAGAAGCATTTCAGAGATGGGGGGGGGGGGTGTTCAGACGGTCTAGGGGTCGGTGGCTCCTTATAGAGGAAATTAATAAGATATATATATCTTTAAAATTAATAGCGATTTTGCAATTAGATAATCATTAAAAATTCAAATTCTGCATTTTATTGTGATAGATAAGTGGAGTCATACAAAGTATTTAAATGAAATCTTTTATTTTCTGAATATTTTGTAAATTTTATTACTTCATTATGTCTGAAGTCTGTGAATCTAAGAAGAAATGTCAACAGTACAGTAGTGAGAATTTGAAATATGTCTTTATTCAGTCTCCTACCAATTATTTCATCTCCTACCTATGTTCTTGATTGGCCAAAAAGTATTTTCAAATGAAGCATTGAAGCCTTCTAGGCTACAAGAGCATTTGACTAAAATGCACCCTGATAAAAAGGATAAAGATTTATCCTATTTTCAAGTACTAGAATAAAAATATTTTAAACTTCCAACTATATCAAAACTTTTCAACAGCAGGCTCTCAAAAATAAAATTAATAAAAACTTATTACCATCCACTACTGGCGCCACAGGTTATCTAGTTTAGGAACTCTCTCTCAATCGAAAATGATATTGCTGAGAATTTATAGTAGATTTTACAGATCTAATAAAAATCTTTGCAGAAAAGAAAGGACGAACAGAGAATTTTTAATAAAATACATGATTTATTATTTTAGTAATTTATAATAATTTAAAAATAAAACCCGTGGGTAATAATTGTAAGCATGAATATTGATTTTTTTATTACATTAATTAACAAAACTGCAGTTTATCGAAATATACTTACAAAGGGCGCTAGAGGGTCTAAGACCTGCGCGAAAGAGAAGGGGAAAACAACCCGAGTCTGCTCAACGTGTTCCCATCAACGTATTTAAATTGTGAATCAGATATCGTTATGCGTGAATGGATGTAGGCAGGGGGGCTAGCGGGGGCTCTTGCGAGCCCTTTGTTAAATTTTTTAATTAATTGGCGAGCCCCTTGTTATTTCAGTTTTTTTCTTTTTATGTATAATTTTTATGTTTTTCTTTTGATTTTTGTTTGTAAATGTTAATTTTTTCTGTATATTTATATTGTTGTAACTGAATTATAAATGTATCTTATGTATAACAAGTTTAATAAAGGCTTGTAAAAATATAACAATTTATCAACATACAATTCTTATTTTTAACAAACTAAGACCGAGCCCAATGTTAAAATTTTTATAGCTCACCACTGGAGGTAGGTATACCAACAAAACTTTTAAGGTATTAAACTGAATTTCTGATTGTGTGGAGAGTGGAGGATATTCTAGGATTATATTTACCCTTCTCACCTAGTCAAATTCACTTTGGAATAATTACGAGCAAATAAAATGATAAGTAAATAAGCCAACACGTTTCACACTATTTTTAGAAGAGTCTTAAGGCTCCGACTCAGTGGTGAGCATTCAGTGGGGCTTTGGTGATATCAAGGGCTACAGCGAGGGTTTCTTTTCCGGTCTCTAGAGTTTTGCTCAAGGTGTGGGTGACATAGGTTAAGATGTCGCCTGTGGAACGATTTTTTCTAAATCCATATTGCCTATCGTGAATTAATTTATTATTTTCTAAATGATGAAGGACGTGTTGGTTTATAACCAATTCCATTATTTTGGAAAGAACAGAGGTGATTGAGATAGGTCTGTAATTAGAGATTTGTGAAGAGTCTCCTTTTTTAGGAATAGGTGTGACTCTGGCTATTTTCCAGCTTTTGGGGAATATGCCCGATTCGTAAGAGAGTTGGAATAGCTTGGATAAGATAGGGACAAGTTCAGGGGCGCATTTTTTAATGAGAATTGGTGGGATGTCATCCGGGCCAGCGGCGGATTTGGAATTTAATTTATTAATGACTTTTATGATTATTTGGGGCCTGAAAATTATTTTGTCCATGAGGTTGGTTTGGGGGTATAAGTGGGCGGGTTAAACCCTTTGTCATCTAATGTGGAGTTAGTTGCGAAATAGGAGGCTAGTGATTCAGCTTTTTCAGTGGGGGTCGTGGCTACTGAACCATTTGGATGAAAGAGGGGCGAAATTTCTATTTACTGCCTTGTGTAATGAGAAAAAGGCCCGTTTTCCATTGGGGCAAGATGCGAGACGGTCAGCCGTCCTCTGGTCGAATGATTTTTTTGCCTCAGAGATGATTTTTTTGCATGAGCTTCGCGATTTTGTAAATGCAACTCGGTCACATTCTAGACGTGAAAGTTGCCATTTCTGAAAAGATTTGTTTTTTTCACGGACGGAATCTGCGCATTGTTTACCAAACCAGGGCTTAGAATTCTTGTTCCCTTTAATTAATTTTGAGGGGATATAGATTTCCAGACCTGTTTGAATTGCCTCGTTAAAGGCGTCAACTTCAATTCAGGGAAAATTTAGTGTTGCCTTATTTCTAGGCGCGTCGATAGAAGCCCCCCCAAACATATCATTCGATTCTAATTCACTGGAATTCAGTGATAAAATTTCAATGCTAAGCCTCACTCTAGGTCAGTGATTCTCAACCACTGTGCCGCAAGATTCTTGAAGTGTGCCGCCACAGCTACTCTAGTGGTCTCTCCCGAATTGATAATTATTTATTTTTCTACATTTCTTTATCAAGTGACACTATATTTAATCCAAATATTTATTTGATCATTTGAATTAAAGGGGTAGTAACATTTTACAGGATGCAGAATGTATTATGATAATTTTATAGGTACATCAATCAATAAACCAAATAATATTCTATTAATTTATTTTATTGTTAGTGTGCCGTGACAAAAAAAGGTTGAGAATCACTGCTCTAGGGTCTGACCTTTCTTGGAATGACCATATCTCAACCACTGCTAAAGCTGCAGCGCGCAAGCTTGGTCTCCTATTTAGGTATAGATGCTATTATAGTCCCAGTCAACTCTTACACTGTATAAGGCTCAAATTCGTCCCTGTCTCGAATATTGCTCTCATCTGTAGAGAGGGGCCTCCACATTCTCTTGCCACACTGGATACAATCCAGAAGCGAGCAATTAAACTAATAGGAGACCCGGCTCTAACCAACTCACTCGACTCTTTGGCTCATCGAAGAACCGTTTCTGCCTTTCCCTGTACTACAGATACTATCATGGTGTCTGTTCAGTAGAGCTGAAATCAATTATCCCCCTTAGAGCCCTCTTTGCTATAAACACGCGGTTTTCGAAAGCTCAGCACCCATTCGCTGTCAAATTGGATAAAAGCCGATCAAGCGCTTTCGCCAACTCTTTATCCCTATGACCTCCAGAGACTGGAACTCGCTCCCAGCCACCGTCTTCCCCACGACTTATAACCTTCAGCTGTTTAAGAACCGCATCCACAGATACCTTCACCTCCTGCCCAGCCCATAAAATCCCCTCTTCTTCTTCTTTTCGCGTTGGAGGGGCCAACCAAGGCCCTTAGGAGATGCACCTTTTTGGTGTATCTCCTTCTCACATCAATTTCATTAAAAAAACAACAAAAAAACGCGTGTGTTTGTAATTCACGCCGCCTGCTCCGCTGCCCGCTCAAAATGAGCGGCCACTGAGGCCATACCCTAAATCCTGAGCTGCCAAAATGACCTAATACCTTTTGTTATCTTGTTATTTTTTTTATATTTTAGAATGTTATGTATATTATCAAATAAATTTAATGTATGGGAGTAGTATTGCTATTATTTTAATTATTACTATCCTTAGTGTGCATAGTTTTTACTAATAATATTCAATTTTTTTAATTAATTAATTAATTTTTATTTTAATGTTATTGATCCAAAAAGGTGCAACCCCTGAACCTGTAAATCTTTATCCAATGTACTATATCTTACTCTAGGGAAAAGTATTACTACGAACTCTAACAATATTAGTACTTTAAAATATAATTTTACTAAAAACTTTATTTAACCTTTTTTGTGGTCCTGAAGGTACTTAATTAGGATATTAAATTTAATCAAAATTGGTTAAGTCATTTTCAAGGTATTTAGAAAAAACTAAAAAGTACTTAAATAAACTACTAATGTTTGTAAGCCGATATGTACCAAAAAACTAATCAGCGCTTCATTTTCTTAAAAGAATGGTAAATTTTTAATTTCATTTTAATCGGTTCAACGGTGTGGAAAAATGGACGAAAAAAACGATAACATACATCCGCACGTACTAAATGAAAAAAATCGCACTTTTTGGCCTCTGGACGAGACGTCATGTAATTTTGGCAAACTCCGCCACGTGCTAAAATTAAATCTAATTGAATACTACAATTTGTGACTTTAATTGACTGCATGGGTTCCGTAGTCTTTACCTGAGCACCCTTTGAAGTCGCGCTTGCCGCGAGACTGATTATAATAATACTTTTAGCCATATGCTTCTTATTGGATAAAGTAAAATGAAACTTTCTTAACAGAGACCGAATTTGTGCATTTAGACGCAATTAAACCCATTTTTATTTGGGATATTTGTGGATAAATACATATATTTGAATATTTTGTTTAAAACACTTTTTTTTATTTGATCTTTTTTTTTTTTAAATTAAAAATAGTATAGGTATATTGAATGGCAAGGGCGTAAAGTGAAGAATATCTGATGTCGAGAGTTGCGGCATGAAAAGACCTTATGGTGAATATTATTATATGCTATAAGCTGAAGCGAATGCCGCCAACGTTGATTGTCGCCTGTTCCTGACCACGGTCGGGGAGACCCCATGTAATTTTTGGCAATTTTTGTAATAAATTAATATTACATAAAAAATAATTGCATATTTATTTCATTGCATATTTTAAAGTTTTTTTTATTGCATGACTTAGGTTTTTAATGCATAAAAATCCGGTCTCTGACTCTAATTAATTAAACAATTAATATAATTATAATTGCAAATAAATCTTATTATATTAAACGAGCAATTCTTGTATATATGAGGATAAGTCAAAAATTACTTACACTTTTCGTTCTAAAACTTTATTAAACTAAGATAGGTGTACAACATCAGATACATTATTTTTCGATATGGTCTCCACCTTTAGCAATGCACTTGGTCCAGCGGGCCACAAGCATCCGGATGCCTTCCTGGTAGAAGGTTTTCGGTTGGTCATGAAGCCACATATGCAAGGCATCCCGAACTTCCATGTCTGAGGCAAATCGACGACCTCTCAAAACTTCCTTGAGTTGTCCAAAGAGATGAAAGTCTGAGGGAGCGAGATCTGGGCTGTAGGGAGGGTGTTCCAGGGTCTCAAAACGTCTTCAAAGTTGACGGTCGCCCAGCTCCCTCTTTTTGTGTTACGCTCGTTCGGCCACTTTTAAACATTTTGATCTGTAAAAAACGCTTTTACGAGATAAAGCACTTTCCCCTTATTGTGACAAAAGTCTCCGGTGAATTTCAGCACCTTTCACACCCTCTGACCACTCCTCGTTGCTCCTCTTTGGTGCAAACTTATAGCGGAGCTACGATGCTTATGCTGTTGTAGCTAGACGAAAACTGACGCGATCGTGATTAAATTCCGCACACGTGACCACAGATCTGCCAAATCAACGCATGCGCATGCGGCCGCCTCCTATCTTAGTTTAATAAAGTTGTAGAACGAAAAGTGTAGGTAATTTTTGCCTTATCCTCGCATATAGAATCGGTTTCTCGAAAACGGCTCTAACGATTTGGATGAAATTCAGGGGTTAGGGAGTTGTTGGGTCTCATCTTCGGCTAAGTTGTTAATTGAAATAATTATTAAGCTAAGTTGTTAATTGAAATAATTATTCACTGGTGGTTGTCTCGATAAAAATGTATAATTACATTTTTATACAATTTCCTTTTAATAATTAATTGGTTTTTCAATTTTAAATCCCACTAATAAATCATTACAAATATTATAATATATTACAATTTGCCAATTTAATTATTTATAGGTATTTTTTATAAAATAATTTATTAGAATATCAATTTCATTCTCTTAAAAAATCCGACAATTCGAAGGATCGTACCTCCTTCTTCAGAATTTAAAAAGGTCAATCAAAGAACCTCGGTGTATATTAATATTATTTTTAATTGCAATTACATTCAAAACTTTGTGCCCAGTGATACGTCTTGATGATGGCCATAGCGGGTCAAAACGTTGGTAAAAATATAAATTAAGTTTTATTTAAATTTTATTTTATTTTGCCAGAGATTAAAATTCGACCTTTTTACATGAATTTAAAATTAAAAATAATATCAATTTATCGCTTTTAAGTGAATCAAAAAATTACCGAGCATCGCTCGGTGTTCCAGGTACTAGTTATCAATGTAAGCAATAAATCAAATTAGTTGATATTCAACATATTTTGAATCTCCCACTTGCAAAAACTTGGCTGCCATCTATAGAGCAATTTATTTGAATTATAGCTAACTTCATTTTATTATGATCAATTTTCATTTTAAAATACTTATATTAATAAATCCTAATTTAATATGTCACATAATCCGGAATTAATTCTATTTATAATGATAACAAATATTTATTTTTCTATAATACAGTACCTCAACTAATTAACAATAAAATTATTGAATAGGTAGGCAGTTTGTATTATATTTTATTATTTTTGATTGATCATTCAAGATATTTTCAGATTTTGACAATTCCACAATGTCTCTTCCCGGCCCTTCTAATGCTCCGGAGCCAAATGCCCAATTAAATACATTCAAAGCTCTCATCTCAACATTGGCTGATCCAACTGCAAAGGATGAAACGAAACAAAAAGCTGCCCAAGAAATTTGTGAAAATTTTGAAGTAACATTATTGTTTGGACGAGAGTGGAGCCCTTCCTCATAAGTTTTGGAATTTACTTTATATTTTCTGGAGTATTCAAAGTCAAAGAGTAAACGATTATTTGTACTCTTTGTTTTTAACAAATGACATTAATTCTGTTTAAGTGATCTTTTAGGGAAATGCTTTTGGACTCTTATCACATACTGCCGAGGGGTGATCCACAATTGGAATTAGGTGTACACTGTCTTTGGAATTATTTGGAATTACTTTGGAATATTTATATATATATATAAAATTAAGGTTTTGTCTGTATCATTGCTCAAATCACGCCAAATCTTGGTTGCACACCTTTCAAGCAAAGTTATGAACGAAAGCACCCTCAACAAAATTCCTGTCGGTCTGTCTGTATGTCTGTTTCAGTGGTTTCCGCGAAAAGTTGCTCACGATTCACGTAAAAAAGACTGAAGGGATTATTATGAAATTTCAAATTTGTATCAGATGTCTTCTAACTTACGTTTTTAGCTATATAACGTTTTGGTATTTTGACCCCAAAAGAGGGTTTGGGGGGCGCACGAATGAAAATTAACGAATAACTCCTAAACTATTAACCCTACGGCAGATTTAATGATAAACAAAGTTGTAGGGATGTGATTTCTGACAACTTTTGTTTAAAAAGATTTCCCCAAAAAGGGGGGGAGGGGTGAAAAAATGTAAATTCTTTCACTTGGGCCTCTAGAGAGCTAGAAATGCAAAAACTAACCACCCAAAATAGGGGAAGGTTCAAAAAATGAAAATTCTTTCTCTTGGAGTAAACTCAACCAAGTTTTATATACATAACCTGTGGGTCACTAGAAGGCTAGAAATGCAATAACTGGGTGCGGGGGTGGAATGGAGTGGGGATGGGTTAGGGTATGGGGTGCGCAGGGTGGAAGTGGGGGTGGGGTGAGGGAGTGAGGCGGAGTAGGTGGGGGTGCAGTCCAGGGGGCGTAGTGGGGTGTGATGCGCAGGGTTGGAGGGCATGGGGTGGATGGGGTGCGGGTCCGAGGTGGGTGGGGTGCGGGTGGTGGAGTGAGGGGCGGGGGTTGGGCAAGGGTACGGGGGGCGGGGGTGATGGAGAGGTTTCGGGGGTGTGGGAGGTGAGGTTCGTAGGGTTAGGGTGGTAGTAGTGGGGCCGGGGGTTGGGATGGTGCGAGGGAGGTGGGGGGTGCTGGGTGGGTTTGTGGGGGAGGGGCAGGGGCGTGCCCCCTAGCTAGCAAGAAGGCGGGCTTTGCAGCTAGTTCATTATATAATCTATTGTCTTCTACTTAGAAATGAAAGTGGAAGTGGAAGTAGGTGTACACGATTTTAGGTCGCGGTTCACCCCTCGCATACTACCAAAGAGCATTTGTGCCTGGGTCTCTATCTTATCTATCTATCTGTGTCCGAACCTCCAGTGTCTCTATGCCCGTCCCCCATAAATAATCAATCAAATAATTCCTAAAGTGTAATCTACTGCCAGGCACGTCGGAACGATCTTAGGCCAAGGGGTCAAATCTTGGAAAGTGATGTAGACCTACCGGGGGGTCTGGGCCCCAGAAAATTTTGAAGCAAATTAGTACAATTTAACCCATTTTTAAGCAGTTTGTAGCTGTGGTTTTATTAAAAACTGAAAAAAAGAGTTCAAATTTTGTTTGGAGTTATAATGCTTGAGTTTAGGTTCAAAAGCTAATAAAATAAAACGAAATTAATTAGCAATATATACTTGTATTATTCTTAACAAATATGAATAATAAACTTATGTAACTAGGAAAACAAAACCTTTGTTCATCAAATAAAAATAATTAATTAATAACCTACCGGTAACCCCTAATTAATGTTCAATATATTGGACATGATCTTAAGACACTAAATTAATCTACAATCAAGTGTTCATTGGATTTTGCCTAATATTGTAGCTCTTGTAGATACATTATTGATGAACTTCTTAGTCCAAGAGCCCATGACCCATTTTTCATGAAGTGTTTGATTCAAGTAGATATTTCACCTAGAGGTAAGGTCAGGTGGGGTAACTGGGGCCGGGGGCAACTGGGCCAGGGGTCCTGTAACCCCAGAGCTTTTTAATTTTACCGCATTTTTTTAGCGCAATTCACTTTTTCATATTGGTGGGAAATTTTCAGTGTTCCTGAATTAGAGAAATTTCTTTAAGTTTATTTTATACTTAAGTACTTAGTTAAGTTAATTACTTATTTACTTATTTACCAAGTTATGTGCTTACTTCTTACCTAGTTGCCTTACCCAGTTCCTTGAAAATATTGAGACTTGAGTAAGTACTTAATTAAGGCTTTCTTAAGCATAAGGAACTTATTTAACTTTATTTCAATGGGTAAAATGAAATTATTTTGTTTAGTTGTTTGATTTATGATACTTTTTTTTGAATTTTCTGTAATAAAAATCGATTTTAAAAATTATACTTGGCGTTTAAACTTATCTACCTTAAAAAATTCAATAGAATAAAAAAAATAGAGGTCTTGGTGCAACTGGGCCAGCCTAGTCAGGGCCCAATTACCCCGAATCGCTTACATCTTTGATTATTTTTAATCCATATACAAATGAGACTAATTCTACCTACGGCCAGGGCCTTGAGGGATAGGGGAACATGTCCAACTGCTCAAAAGATGTTAAAAATTAAAAAAACAGCAAATAGGCTGGGCTGGTCCAATTACCCCACAACGCGTTTAACTGGGCCAACCGCAAAACTTTACATTCAACTTAAGATAATTCCAAAATTTTGAATAATCAAAAGTTGAAAGTATCATGATTATTTGAAGAAAATTTCATCTTTCAATTAATATAGTCACGAGATCTATAAATTGTGAGGAAGCTTAGTTATAGCCAAAAATATGGAGTACTATCCTTGGGAAAACAAAAGAAGCTGGCCCAGTTACCCCACCTGACCTTATTATATAGCATAGATGAGTAGGGAATCGGCTGTTTTCCTGATCTACCTGAGTACTGCTACTACTGAGCCAGACAACCATATAGTTGCATTTTTTATTTAAAAAGCAACTTTAGGGTTGTCTGACTCAGTGTTGCCCCCCCCCCCCCTAAAAGTGTCTGGCTTAGTTAATTTTTTAATTTAAAATCAACTTAACTGTCCAATAGTATTCGTTGTATTTTGGAGTCATTCCGTGCCAAATCAACACACTTTAAATAAAAATTTTACCTCATCACTTTAGATTTTCTTGAAATTTGGTACACTGATATATTGTGCTAATATGAATGAAAATAGAAAATAGAAATTTTTTATCTTGAATAGTTTTTTTTATACGGCCTTGTGAAGTTTTCAAAAAATCGCAAAAAAACACGAACAAACAATTTTGAAACTGCTCTAAAAGCTGTCTTAATTGAGTTAGAGAGGTAGGACAGGTGTCCATTTTGCAGCTTTTTTAATGCTCTTTACAGAGACATACAACGTGACATAGGTTGTAATAAAAATTTTTAAATCAAATTTTTTATTTTGATTTTTTTTCTAAAAAATACACTTACTTTTTAAAATTTTCAAAAAAATTCTGTAAATAGATAGTATTTTCAAAAACTACTATGCAAAGTATAATGATGGGATGGTAATGGGGTCTATGTTTAAAAAAATTATTACTGACTCTTGTTTTTCATAAATACCCAGTTTTGACCAAATAATAATGATTTTAACGAAGTGAAACGACATTTTATGAAAAATCACTTTGTGTATATTAAACTATGGTTATGAAATAAACACTCTGTGCTAGTTAAATAACTGTTTAATAATAAATTCATGAAACATATATTTCTTAAGGCTATATTTAAATGGCGGTTTCGGGCAAAATTGCTAGGCCTGTATAACAAAATGACATTATAAAAATCTGCAATTCAAGTTGAACATATTGTTTTGTTGTTTGGTGAATACATGAATAATTATTTCATTAGGTCAGCTTTACAATAGTTAGCAGATCTTTGTCTGGAACATTCACCTCCGACCCGGAAGAATCTTCATTTTCAGAATTTTTATCACTAATAGGCACTGTATTTTTTAACTTGGTTAGGTCTTTTCTACACTGATCACAAATCACGGAGCCATCAAGTATTTGTGGAAATGAACCTGTCATCCAAGGTGTGACATTTCTCAGTTTTTTTCTATCTCTAACACGATGATTTGTTTTCTTCAATGGATTACAACACTGAACTCTTACCACAGTACTGCATTTTTCACTAGTTTCCATATTTTCTAAAAATGTCTTAAACTTTGCCTTTTAATTACAAGTTTTAATCATAGATTAAATTAGCTATTAAAACACACAAAAAAAAACACAGAAGTTTAAAGTATCAATTGTTTTATGTAAGGTATAACAACTATTTTACATTATGGAATTGATAACTTAAGACATTACTAACATTTAAAACACTACTTGTCAGCAAGGACTCTAGTCACTGAATGAATGCTTGTGGAGACAGCCTGGCTTTTGGCAGACTGGTATTTGTTTTAACTTGCTCACAACCACAGACAGGTTCCAACTTGCTAGACCTGCAGAGACTGGATCAAGTGAATGCAAGGGAAATTTCTATTTCAGATAACATGTGCTTATCAAACTATTTAGCCTACAACAATATTTATTGTAAATTAACTAACTTTTCATGACATAGCATAAATTGATTTAATTTTATTTAAAATGTTGGTGTTTTATTTGTCTTAGTTTTTACTAATATTTTTATAAGACTAATTTAAAGTACAATGCATTCATATTTTTCACGAAAGCATTTATAGGACTATTATTAATCTCTACTATTAAACAGTTATTTAATTAGCACAGAGTGTTTATTTCATAACCATAGTTTAATATACACAAAGTGATTTTTCATAAAATGTCGTTTCACTACATTAAAATCATTATTATTTGGTCAAAACTGGGTATTTATGAAAAACAAGAGTCAGTAATAATTTTTTTAAACATAGACCCCATTACCATCCCATCATTATACTTTGCATAGTAGTTTATGAAAGTACTATCTATTTACAGAATTTTTTTGAAAATTTTAAAAGTGGTACTTTTTAGAAAAAATCAAAATGAAAAATTTGATTTACATTTTGAAAAAAAAATTTATTACAACCTATGTCATGTTGTATGTCTCTGAAAAGAGCATTAAAAAAGCTGCAAAATGACACCTGTCCCACCTCTCTAACTCAATTAAGACAGCTTTTAGAGCAGTTTCAAAATTGTTAGTTCGTGGTTTTTTTGCGATTTTTTTGAAAATTTCACAAGGCCATATAAAAAAAACTATTCAAGATAAAAATTTGAAATTTTGTATTTTTATTCATATTAGCACAGCATATCAGTGTACGAAATTTCAAGAAAATCTAAAGTGGTGAGGTAAAATGGGTGTGTTGAGTTGACATGGAATGATGATCCTTTGACACTTTTTTTTTTGGCGAACATTTTTTTACAATTTTCTCCTATGCGCACTAGTAGCAGTACCCAGGTAGATCAAGAAAACAGCCGATTCCCTACTCATCTATGCTATTAATACCTCTAGGTGAAATATCTACTTGAATCAAACACTTCATGAAAAATGGGTCATGGGCTCTCCGACTATCTTTTCAATTTTCTTTCATTAGGAGGTCCGTTGACCCCCCTGTCCTCACGGTTTCGCCGTCCCTGTCTACTGAATATTCCATTAGAAGTAAACTTGTAGAAGTTGTAATTTTTGACATTTTTGTTTAAATTTTTTTTTAAAATAACAACCCCTAATGGGGGAGGGAATGAAAATTCTAGCCCTTTGAACCAACCTGGTAGACAAATGGCTTGAACCACCCACATACCCCCCAGTACTAATATAATGTCAGATTCTGTTTTCAGGATACCAGCAATTTTAAAGATCATCCGGAATCTAAAGACCAATTCTTCGGCTGGCCCCGACGATATCCCAGCCATTCTCATTAAAAAATGCCCCCCTGAACTTGCTCCTATACTATCCCAATTATATAAGCTCTCCTATAACTCCGTAACATTTTCGGAGGCCTGGAAACTAGCCAGAATCCAACCAATTAAAAAAAGGCGATTCTTCCAACATAAAAAACTATCGACCCATAGCAATCACTTCTGTCCTATCCAAAATCATGGAAAAAACTGGGGATTCCAAAACTTAGTTAACTTCAATGGAGTGAAAACTCAGTGTAGCCTTATTTCTAGGAAACCTCCCAAACATATCATTCGACTCAAACTCACTAGAATTCAGGGATAAAATTTCAATGCTAGGCGTCACGCTAGGGTCTGACCTTTCTTGGAATGACCATATCTCAACCACTGCTAAAGCTGCAGCGCGCAAGCTTGGTCTCCTATTTAGGTCTAGACGCTGTTATACTCCCAGTCAACTTCTTATACTGTATATGGGTCAAATTCGTCCCTGTCTCGAATATGGCTCTCATCTGTGGAGGGGTGCCTCCAAGCATTCTCTTGCTACACTGGATGCGATTCAGAAGCGAGCAATTAAACTAATAGGAGACTCGGCTCTAACTAACTCACTCGACTCCCTGGCTCACCGAAGAACCGTTTCTGCTCTTTCCCTGTAATACAGATACTATCACGGTGTCTGTTCAGTCGAGCTGAAATCAATTATCCCCCCTAAAGTCCTCTTTACGAGAAACACGCGGTTTTCGAACTCTCAGCACCTATTCGCTGTCAAATTGGATAAAAGTCGAACAAGCGAATTTTATTCTTCAGTATCGTAGATTTCAAAAAAAAACGATATGAATTTTGAATAAATTGGTTTTATTAAGTAGAATTTAAAATACAACAGGTTATACTTGGAGATTGGAGGTCTCAAGTCGAATGTGATCAAAACGAGCCTAAGACAAGCCTTAATGTTCCCACTGGACATCCGTCTTTATATACTAGATAAATGCTGAGTCTGTAACTCTCTCAGCGTGGGAATAGATAACACAATATCCTGACGTGACTCCTCCTTCCTCCGGGGAGAAATTTCATTATGTTTATATGAAATTTCTTCACAATTTAAAATATCGAGTTTACATTGTTATTTGGATTACAATCATTTGAATTCATATTATTTATATTACAATCATTTGAACAATCATTATTTATATCATTACAATCCATATTATTTCTTAATTTATTACATTTAATTATATCAACAATTTTTATTTTATATTTATTTAATACGTACAATATAATTAACAATATTATTATGATTATGATTATTACTATTATATATTGATTTTGATGGCTAGGCCATAAATTCAAGTCTACTTCGTCTATTTGCTTTATTTTCAAATCATTAAAATTAATCACTGACACTTCACTTTTATTGTCTATTAATTCTGGCTTTATAATTATTTTAGGCACAGGTAAATCACTAAATTTCTGAATTTTTTCATAGGTAATTATACTATTTTACTTGATATAGATATCTTAACAAATAATTATTTTTTTTTTTTTTTTTTTTTCAATACACAATATGGTTATTTTAATAAATTTCATTAATCATATTTATTCATTTGATACACATAACATGGATATTTTTATATTTTTATAAAATAATTATATTATTTCACTTGGTATTAGTTATTCTGACACTTGGTATTAGTTATTCTGACAAAATTTCTTTTTATATTCTAAAAAGAATAATTATTTTATTTTACAATAGTAAATCTTTTTATTTCGAGAATAAACAATTTCTACAGTTTCTTAATTCGTTATTCATTTTTAATTTATTATGAAATATTGGTAAAAGAATAAATTGAATCATTTGAGTCATATTTACATTGTTTACATTTCGGGTATTTTTAAAATTACGTCTACGAGTTCATTCTCAATTTTACAGATGGGTTTCACGAACTGTGTGGCTTCCCAAAATTCTCGAATTTGATTACTATTTTATTTTTATTTTATAATTATCAATTAGGTTTTTTCAAATCTCTATTAAAATTCATCCTTGGTATCCCAAAAATCTTTTCATTTATACCTATAAAATATAACTGTTTATCAATCTATTTCCTTAAATTGTTTGTGTTAATTATTTATTATATGTTTTAAATTGCTATATTGCTAACTAATTAAATTATTCATACTTGATTAATCTATAGTAGCTATCATTAAATATATTCTTACTCTTTGCATCTCTCGCTTGCGTATCCTTGACTTAAATCTTAGATTTCATAACCTTGCAGCGCTATCAATTGGGTCAGTGCAAGGAGGATTGCTGTCCTCATCTTCTTTCTGAAATACACGCGGTCTCTTTAGTCTATCAATGCGATATTTATTATTATTTCTATCTATTACTTTTCCTAAAATTTGATCATATTCTTTAAGTCTAATTTCTGAAAAATTTGGTGTTCCCTTAGGCTTTCTCTTCTTTCTTTTCAAAAATAAAGTATTAGGTAACTTAGAGGGGTTTTCCTCTCCTGACCTCCTTTTCTTATTTTCAATATTTGTTTTAATTAATTTAAACATTAAGTCTTTTTCCTGACTATATTGATTTATTACTTCCGAATCTATTATTTCGTTATTTATTTGTAAATTATCTCTCCCATATAAAACTTCAAACGGACTTTTTCCTATTGTTGAATGAATAGTATTATTATACGCTTTCACTATTAAATTCATTTTTCTTTTTATGTTATAATTCTTACATTCAGTATTTTGATTAATTATTTGTAAATGTTCTAAAATTGTAGAGTGTACCCTCTCTATCGGGGAATTCGATTTTGGGTTTTCGATGCATGTATAGTGGATTTCTATATTATTTGTTCTACAAAAGCTTTTAAGTAATTCATTATTGAATTCATTTCCGGCATCGGTAATTACTTTTTGGGGTAACGGAAATCTACTAAATATTCTTTCTATTTTCCTAACAATCTCAACTGCTGTTAAATTCTTTATATGTATTACTTCTACAAATTTCGAAAATTGGTCTACCATTGTTATGAACTTAGTTTTATATATCTCAAATACATCTATATTCACTATTTGAAATGGTTTACTCGGGGTTTCAGTTTTATTAATATTTTTAATTGGGTTTCTCTCGTATTTTGCCTTTAAACAAATTTCACAATTATTTATATATTTCTGAATATCTTTCTTTATTGCGGGCCAATAATATTTTCTTTTTATTTCTAAATAATTTTCGGCTATACCTCTGTGATTAGTTATACCTTCATGAATATCTTTCAATATTTTTAGCCTGTGTTCTAAATCCTCAATATCTTCTAAAATCTTACTACACTTGTAAATATTTAAACTATTGAATGTTTGCTGAATTAAATTATTTAAGGGAATAAATAATGTTTCATCTTTAAAGTAGATATAAAATTTTTCCTTGCTATGTATATATTCTAGTAATATTTTCGTCAGTTCGAAATCTATTTCTTGTTTATTTATTGTAATCATTAATCTATTTTTATTATTGAATAATTTTAATTTTTCTACTTTTGTGTCATTATCATGTGAATCTAAAATAATTTGGTTTTTGAAAATATTTACTGCTACATTTTCGAGAATTTTTATTCCTGCTACAGGGGATTCTTCCGCGGAATGTACTGTCTCTAAACCTTCATTATCATCACCAGCTGTCGCTAAAATAGATTCTAACTCATTATTTATGATTTCATCGATTTCCATTTCGTTTATGTGTACTTCATATTTTAAATCCGACTTTAAATTATTTATTGATTGATCGTTCAATGACACCTTACCCTCTGAATTTTTTCCATCTTTTACCCTATGTGAATACTGACATAAATTACCTATCTTTGGGGTATTTTTAATGTCTTTCCTATTTTTAATTTTTACTCTTTGGTGTGTGGGTTGATGAATTAGTTTTTCATCCCTTAACATCTGATCTTTTGTTTTCGTTAACTGGCTAACATTCTTTACCTTACCTACGTATTTTTTATTAATTATTTTATTATTTGTCTCAGGTTCATTGACCTTATTAGTATCAGTTTTATCCTTGCTAAACTTTATTTGTTTATCTACGGGTTCATGTTTCTTTTTAACGTCTGTGGGTTTCCTTACCTTATCATCTCTTATTTTCTCTTTGTCTAGGCTACTAAGTGAATCACACGTTTGTATCATCACTTTTGTGGGAAAATTTTTTATCTATCTCGCTAATATGATATCTGAGTTTATATTTCGTATTCTCGTATGTAATTACGTCATTCTTAAAATCCCACTCAAATTCTAACTTTTTGATTGCGTCTAACCCTATTAAAATATCAAAATCCTTATGAAAATCAATTATTAGTGTTTTTATATATTCTTTTCCTAAAAATTTTACATATGTATATTCAGTTATTTTTCTGGACCCATTAATAGATTTTATAAAATTATCCTCTTTAAACTTTGTATATAAATTAGCTATCTCTGGTTTTATTAAATTTACAGTAGATCCTGTATCTATTAATACTTTTAAATTCCTCCACTCTAAATATGGTAATAATGATTTTTCGTTTATACTGTCCCTATATTCAAAATTATTATAATTAATTTGGGATGTTATGTAAGTTCGTTCTCTCGGGGGCCACTTCCTAAAAAATGATTTTCTCTTCTTTCCTGACCTGAATGATTCTGAATTGTTTGTGTGGACATTGGGGTTTGATTAAAATATTGTGGACGTGGGGGCCTGTAATTATTATAATTTCTATAATTATTTGAGTTTTGATAACCATTTTGATAATTTTGAAAATGGGGTCTGGGTTGAAAATTCTGTCTAGGTTGAAAATTCCTAGGTTGAAAATTCCTAGGTTGAAAATTTCTGTAATTTGTATTATTATAATTATTATTATTTATTTTTGGTTTGCCCTCAACTGTTAGTGCATTCGTTCTATTGAGAATGTACTCATAAACCTCGTATACTGAACCTAGATTTTGTGCTAAAACCTGGCTTGCTGTGGGTTCCTTTAATGTTTTTATAAAAATTTGTGTGGCATCTTTAGAAAATTCTTTAATTAATTCGGTTTTAATATCTGTTTCAATATTTCTGGCGTTTATTCGGGAATTATACTGGGTCATTAATTTATTTATTTCTACATAATTTTTCTCAATACCTAGATTTTTATTCGTTAGGGAAAATAATTCTACTTTAATTGTATTTTCATTCTTTGGCGATTTGAATAAGTTTCTTAATAAGATTACTAATTCATCCCAATTTCTGACATGATGGCCTAATATTTTATGTCTAGCTTCTCCTATTATTTGATTCTTGATATGTAATAAAATTAAATTTTGTTGATCAATAGGGACTTCACTAAAATTTCTTACTATCGCCTCAGTATTTTCAATAAATTCCTCCAATAATTCAGGGGAACCGTTATATTTAGGAATCAATTTTAAAAGTTCGGAATGGGATAATGTAGCCATTGTTTATTCTTTTTAATTATTTATTATTTAAATCTGTCAAGTCTTCCTCAAACAATTACTATTTATTTTATATTAGTATTATTTTATTTATAATATTATTTATTTCAATTCATGCATTAACTTTATTCATTTACTTGTATTATTACTTTGTTTGACTTTCACAATTATTTTATTTTTTATTTTGTGCATTAACCTTTATTTATTTATTTATTTATTTAACAATTATTTATTCACTTTTCATGCATTAACCTTTATTTATTTCTTTATTTAACATTTATTTGTATTATTATTTAACTTTCACAATTATTTTATTATTTTATTTATTTATTTAGTTTTAACGTTCAATTTATGGGCCGTGTAACAGTACGGTTGACCGGAAGGATGTCTGTTCGTTTCTAACCTTTGTGTTGTATTCTCCGCTGACGATGCTGACTGCGCCCTTGGGAAGTTTCGGCTGTATCTTCCTCAGTATTTGTATGATGTCCCGCAGCTCGAAGTCCACTCCTCGTTAAGGCTGGTGGCTTCCTATCGCTCCAATTTGGTTGGCGGTTGGCTGACGGTTGTCAACGGGTTGTCGTGGCAAGGCGATGATAGGTTTTTCGCTAGTAAACAGCTTAAGAGCTGACCGTCCGTTGGCACTGCGACACGGACGTCGGGCGATTCCCAAAGTGGCTTTCGAAATTTTAGGTTTTGGCCTACCGAAATCCGGGGTTTTTGGGTTTTGTCCTACCGACTGCCGCCAATTTTATTCTTCAGTATCGTAGATTTCAAAAAAAAACGATATGAATTTTGAATAAATTGGTTTTATTAAGTAGAATTTAAAATACAACAGGTTATACTTGGAGATTGGAGGTCTCAAGTCGAATGTGATCAAAACGAGCCTAAGACAAGCCTTAATGTTCCCACTGGACATCCGTCTTTATATACTAGATAAATGCTGAGTCTGTAACTCTCTCAGCGTGGGAATAGATAACACAATATCCTGACGTGACTAGCGCTTTCGCCAACTCTTTTATCCCTATGACCTCCAGAGACTGGAACTCGCTCCCTGCCACCATCTTTCCCGCGATTTATAACCTTCAGCTATTTAAGACCCATATCCACAGATACCTTCGACCCCCGCCCAGGCCATAAAATTCTTTCTTCTTCTTTTCACGATGGAGGGGCTAACCCAGGCCTTTAGGGGATACACCCTTTTGGTTTCTCTCATCATTTTCATAAAAAAAAAAAAAAAAAATTATTTCATGTTTGGTGTGGTAAATCGTCTTCAAATTTTAACAGTGTGTTTATTATGATATTAATGACTTATATTCCAAGTTTCAAAGAATTTTTGCATTTGTGAAAGAACTACCTTAAATGAGTTTTTTGATTTAATTTACGACAGAAAAGATTATCAAAATTTATTTATTTTCGCACCCTCACATCATCATCATCATCATTGAGTATACAGTCCTAAGACTGGTTTGATGCAACAATCCGTCTCCACTCGACTCTGTCCCCCGCCAGCTGTTTGACCTCTCTAAATGTCTGGCATCCCATATCCCCAATTATTTGGTTGAAATATTCTAATCTGCGTCTTCCCCTTCCCCTTTTCTTTCCCACCTCCCCCTCCAAGATATCCCTAAGCAGTCCCCCATGTCTTAGTGTGTGCCCCATCATCTGACCTCTTCTCTTCTTCAGACTCTTCCACAAGGTTCTTCTTTCTCCGATTCTTCCAAGAACTTCTTCATTTGTAATTCTATCCATCCATTTGATATTCATCATTCTTCTGTAGCACCACATTTCGAAAGCCTCTAATCTCTTTCTCTCCGCTTTTCTAATTGTCCAGGTTTCACACCCGTACATGGCTATCTCATGCATATGTCTTCAATAGCAACTTCCTGTTTTCTAAGCTGATTGAGGAGGAGCATAGTAGTTTTTGTTTTGAATTAAACCCCATTTTTGCTTGGGCAATTCTTGATTTAATTTCGTTTTCGCTCCTCCCATCCCATGTTATTTTACTTCCTAGGTAGCGGAATTCCTTAACTCCTTCTAAGTTTTCTTGGTTAATTTTGATGCATTCCTGTCTCGTTTGTTCTTTTTTTGTACATACTAGGACCCTCACATACTCCAGAAAATATAAAGAACAAATTTATGGGAATGTTTATCTCCACTCTCTTAGTTATTGCTTATTTGAATGAATTCAAATTAATTAATTACATTTTTATTTACATTTGCAGACTATTTTTGGGTCACAGCAATATCCCTCTTTAATTGAACATGCCATGGTCGTATTTTTAAAAGTTTTATCAGAAGGAGAACCACATTTTATTGCGGAATACAATATTCAAGTAAAAAATCTGCAGAAATTTAAGAAGATTTAATATAAATCCAATAATTTTTATTTTTATTTTGTAGCAAGTAAGAAAATTGATTTTAGAAATGATAAATCGTTTACCAACACACGATTCTTTAAAACCATTTGAAAAACAAATTTTTTCATTGATGATGAAACTATTAGAGATTGAAAATGAAGAAAATGTCCTTGTTTGTCTTCGTATCATTATAGACTTACATAAACATAATAGACCTCCATTTACTCCTGAGGTAATTAAATTGTTATATTTCAATAGATAGTGCCTGGAGCACCGAGCGATGCTCCGTAACTTTTTGCCTCTTAATAGCTTAAGTTTCAAATTTCAAGACTCTGTGACTTACCGAAGACCAGATATGAACGATTAAAATATTTATTTTACGACATTCCTACTTTACACCCCCTTTCTTTATTTCAATCGGATTAAAATTTATACACGACTAATAACTCATGACACTTGATAAGTATACCTATTTAAAAAAAAAATGTTTATGCTGCTTTTGAGAAAAAAAAAAACGAAAAATTTTTCATGTAAATGTCAACTTCCGGTATTCCGATTTCAATGACTGATTTAATGCACCACGCAGAGGGGGCAGCCCTTTACAAAAAAGAAAACAGATTTGCGATACGCAGGGGGGTACATTCTTACGTACATAAACATCAACTTCCGGTACTTCTATTTTATCCAAAATTTTGTAGTACTTCTTGTAGCCTCTAGATAGCTTAAGTTTCAAATTTCAAGACTCTGCGACTTACTGAAGACGAGTTATGAACGATTAAAATATTTATTTTACGACATGACTAATTTACACCCCTTCCTTTATTTCAATCGGATAAATAATTTTTAGCGAAATCGTTAGAACGGTTTTCGAGAACTCGATTTTATATATATATAAGAATTGCTGGTTTAATATAATAAGATTTATTTTCTAAGAATAATAATTAATTTTGTGTTTTCATTTTAGATACAAAGTTTTCTTCATTTTGTTCGATCAATTTATGAAAATCTTCCTAATCATTTATCAAAAATTTTTGAACCTAAGCAACCTATTCGAGTAAATGATCTTGCTGATTTAAATATCGAAAATCTCTTATCTGAAACATATACAATTACTGTCATACATACAGAAATTAAATTACCCGATGGAAACATAACATCGTATAATATTATAATTTCCTTTACTTTTTATTTACTTTTTTATTATTATGTTATTATGCTCATTTATTTCAGTATAATTTAATTCCTAAAGGGATTTTATCCTTAAAAGTTCTTCAAGAACTTCCTATAATAGTATTGTTAATGTATCAATTATACAAGCAAAATCTTCAACAAGAAGTAGCAGAATTTATTCCTCTAATAATGTCAACAATAATGTTGCAACCAACACCTGAACAAATGTACTTAATAAAATGAAATTTGCAAAAGTATTTTAAAACATTGTCAATAAAAAAATATGAATTTTTTAGGGCAAATCCATCTTTCAACAAAGAAGTATTTGTAGATTTTATGGGAGCACAAATCAAAACTCTATCATTTCTAGCTTATATAGTACGTATTTTTCAAGATATAATAGCACAAAATAGTACTTATATGATTACTGGAATGCTAGGATTACTTACTCTTTGTCCTATGGAAGTAGCCCAACTTAGAAAGGAATTATTAATTGCTACTCGTCATTTTCTCGCAACTGATCTCCGAATTAGTAAGTCTTATTGTCTTTATTATTAATATATGTATGTTTGATATAAATATATAATTAATAACAAACACCTAACATACGTGTTAACAGATCTAGCACGCTGGACTGGGAGATTAAATGTATAACATCTCAGATTTCAAATTCATTTGGTGCTCTATATCAGTGTTTGATATAAAAAACGTCATGCGGGCTAAACGCGAAATGACGTTGGATTATAGCTAAATGGATCATATCTTTTTCATTCTCTCTTGGTCCAGACTTAAGACTCAGCAGACTCCAATAGCTTCAACCAGCAGTAGTCTCACGATATATATCTTGTTTAAAAAGTGCGATCAAAAACAATTCTCGTTAATATGTTAATTATTCTTTGATATATTAATGAGAAAATTATAAATTTATTTAACTTCATTATTTCAAGTTAGAAATATATAAGTTCAGATATTATTTTCACTTAATATTTGACCAAAATCACCTGCTTTCGATTCACGATCAAATCAAATACAGGAAACTTATGATTAATTAATGGCAAACACCTAACACACGTGTTAACAGATCGGGCACTCTGGACTGGGAGATTGAATATATATCAATAACATCTCAGATTTCAAATTCATTTGGTGATCCATATCAGTGTTTGATATAAAAAACGTCATGCGGGCTAAACGCGAAATGACGTTGGATTAAAGCTAAATGAATTACATCTTTTTCTTTATTATTATTGTTATAGAATATTGAGGTATTTCGGAAATTTTTCCGAAATACCTCAATATTCTACAACAATAATAATACATACAAACGGAAACCTTGGCTACAAGATCACTGTGGACGAGTCTCGATTAACTTATTACATCTTTTTCATTCTCTCTTGGTCCAGACTTAAGACTCAGCAGACTCCAATAGCCTCAACCAGCAGTAGTCTCGCTATATATATCTTGTTTAAAATTAATAAAGTAAAGAGTGTGTAGTCTCACAGTAAATGAAATAAAATTCAAAGAGGTTTATACAAACTCTAGTTTGTATAAACCTCTTTGAGTTTTATTTCATTCACTGTGAAACTACACACCCTTTATTTACTTTATTAATTAATATCATGTTTCACCTAAAACCTACACCACTTTCTCTAAGTAAAATATTGTTTAAAAGCGCGATCAAAAACAATTCTCGTTAATATGTTAATTATTCTTTGATATATTAATGAGAAAATTATAAATTTATTTAATTTCATTATTTCATGTTAGAAATATATAAATTTAGATATTATTTTCACTTAATATTTGACAAAAATCACCTGCTTTCGATTCACGATCGAATCAAATATAGGAAACTTATGATTAATTAATAGTCTTTTTGTCATTTCTAAAACACTTTCATTATTATATTTTTATTTTATTTACTATTTTGTTTTCTAGAATTCGTTCCATTTATGGATCGTCTCTGTGATGAAGACCTCCTATTGGGTAAAGGTTGGACCACTCATGAGTCTCTTCGACCACTAGCTTATTCAACTCTCGCTGATCTCATCCATCATGTTCGAAAGCACCTTCCACTTCCAGTTCTTGCTCGTGCAATGCATTTGTTTAGCAAAAATGTTCACGATGAGTCTCTGCCCACGAATATTCAAACAATGTCTTGTCGACTTTTACTTAATTTAGTCGATTGTATAAGACAACGAAGTGATCAGGAAGATGGTCAGGGGCGATATTTGCTTATTCGAATGCTTGAAGTATTCGTGCTAAAGTTTAAGACCATCGCTAAACTTCACCTTCCAATTTTAGTAATGAAAAGGTTCAAATAATTTTATACATATATTTATTTACATGATTTCAGAAACAACCTAAGTCCACTCTGATATTTGACCTTAAGACTTTTTTTAAGATGACTGGTAGTCATTTCTTTCATCATAGCTTATTATTTATTATGCTATTTTGTAACTCTAGGTTTATTTTAAATCAAAAAAATTGGAACCTAATTCGTTTTTTCTTAATTATTCTAAACATTACCTTAAGGAAGTTCCCTAATATAGGTCAGATGCAGTTCGTTCTTTCCCATACTCTCACATGCGCAGAAAGGCAAAATTATTTTCAATGCGTCGTTTCTTGGATCTGGCAACATTGCATTCTTACCGACGCTAAAAGACAAAGAATAAAAAAAACACTTCACGAAACAGCTCAATGCAAAATTCCAGATGAGAACAGTATTATTAGTTAGGTTGAGAGAATTAGCTAAAAATCTCAAATGCACCAGCTGCAGAAGTTTTTTAGATTTGGAAAAATTGAGTGATTTTAGTGCAACGTTGCCAAGTCGCTATCTTTCACTTGCCTGCCATGAGAGAAAAAATGAAAACCATCAAAAGTACCTAACTTTTAACATTTTTCATACAAAACGAATACCGCTTGATACAATTATTTTAACAGGAAAATATTTGTTATATCTTCAGTTATTGATTCTCAGTTTTTCAAAATAATATCAAGAAAATTACGATTGTTATTTAATGAAACAGTCGCTTTAACATCAATCGGGATAGGGTTCGCATGTTAAATATGCAAATTTCAAAGGTCAATATTTATAAATTTAGTGCCGCAAGGACTATTGAAAAAAAATTCTACGTGTAAAGGACACTTATAAATATGTGTATTCAAAGTTTTAAAAGGATTGCAAGAAAGTCGATTTATTAGGGAACGTCCTTAACTAAGCTTTGAAGGGCATGTGCTAGATGTTAAATTGGAGCTACTAGATTTTTTTAATAAAAATTATTAAAGCAAATAGATAGTCTAATTTAATTTTTTTTAACAACTTAATTTTATTAATAATAATATTCAGTATTCATCAATTGAATTTTTTACCATTTTTATTCTGTTTTTGGGGTTCCGTTTAAAAAATAAAACGACAAGTATCGCTAAAATATCATTCTGCCTGTTCGTCTGTCTGAGCATTGTAGCTCGTAAACTAAATAAGATTCAATTTGATATTTAAAATTTATTTGTATTCATTTTCTCGCAAATAAAAAACAATTTTAATCGAATTATTATTTTAGAGGGGTTCGAATTTAATGTGGGGTCAGAAATAAAAAATATTTTTTATCATAGAGTTTGAGATATTCATGTAAAGAAAAAAAAAGAAAAAGATTTAATTTTTTAAAATTCATTTCGATTTAAATTGACTGTGTGAAAGAGCTTCTAAACTAAGTGATCGATTTTTAGGAGATTTTTGAACCTGTCGGCGTTTAGAAACTGCTTAACATAAAATTGTGAAAAAAATTCCACAAATTCATTCATTCTCTCCGTATCAACTTCAAATAAGAATGAATTTGAGATCTCATGTAAAATTGGTGTTATAAGGTATGGAACCCTCGGTATGCGGTCCACTTTGTCCTTGGCTATTTTTTATCAGACCCCTCTCCCCCCTAGAGACCTAGGCCCTGGGCAGATGCACTTTTTATATCTCTCTAATTAAGGCACTTTGTCCTAAACTCGTCATTTGGGACTTAAGTTGTTTCTTAAATCAGTATTTTTTATTTTGAGAATTGATGATGAATAATATTTTAATAAAACATTTTATTTTATTTTATTTCAATATTTAATAAATTTGATAATTCTATTAATATTTCAAAATTCTAGTAAAACTCAAGAAACAAATAATTCTACTCAGCTTGCCAACACATTTTCTCAAACACCTTGTCCCTCAAACTTGATTTCTAATTTGGAGAAAAATGAGGATGCCAAAAATAATGTCGGAACAAATGAAGCAATCAATCCTTCAAGTAACATCCTAATATATTGATGAAAGTAAAATTTTTAATTACTTTTAAATATTGTTTTTCAATATTAATAATGAAATCTGAGGAGAAAGAGAAAAGTAAATTCGGATTCCCGATTTCTCAAAGTGTCAATTATACAGTTGTGGAATGCAGAGATCTTGTTAAAGCATTAGTTTGTGGTGTTAAATCAATTACCTGGGGATGTGCCGCATGCAAGGTAAATTCTATTTGTATATTTCACCAATTATTATTCAATTATTGAAACAAACTAACTAGAAATTAAAAATTTTCTAAATTTTGAATGGTTAAATAAAAAATTCTAATCCGAAGGCACGCACGAAAAGCTTTCTCATTTCACTTAATTAAATTAACATATCACTATAAAAAATGTTATAAATAGGGTGACCCAGCCACTAGTTGATACCCATCCAGTAGTTGATCGAATGGTCAAATTTTCGTGTCATTTTCAGTCGGAAGCAACTATTTTCTCTGGGCCCATTGAAAAATATATTTAGTTATTTATGATTTATGTTTATGTTGTCAACTCAGGTTGTTTCACATATCGAAGAACCAACTAAAACCAGCAAAACAAGAAATTTTTTTTCGGTTCATGAGTTGCAATACTTTTAAAAAATGTAATGTTTTAATTTCCATTGTGTCTCTTAAAAAATAATAAAAAATAAATAATAATAAAATAAAATATAAATAAAATTATCAAATTGTGTTATTTTACCTCCTTTAAAATCATGGGTTTCACTTTGATCAAAAATTAGATTCGCCAACTACTGAAACAAATTTTTTTTTAATTCTATTGTTTATGCTCTTTAATAAGGCCTTAATTTTATATTCTCCTATGATTGGACACATATAAGGGATTGTTATTATGGTGTGAGTTTTCTATTAAGATTTAAAATGAAAGCTGGGTGATAAAAATAGCGTAGCATCGGCGTTCTTTGATCAACTACTGGCTGGGTCACCCTATATCAAAACAAAATAATTAATCCGCCACATCCAAACAACTCTGAATGCTTTCACCTGCGACTTATCCGAGAACATTTTATTAAATATATTCTACACTGAGTCACAGGACTGATATTATAAATAAAAAAACCATTTAACAGCCTTTTTTAAGAATGTTTTTAGGTATGGATAGGGAGAGGGTATTTTCATTAAACGTTACCTAGAAGCAGGGCTGTAGTGGGGGTATATGGCGTAGTATCCTGTGGTTAATCTAAGAAATAATATCGTATACGCTCAGCTAGATTGTACATTTTATTTTAAATTACTGTAATTTAAAATAAAATGTACAACCTAGCTGAGGGTATACGATATTTCCTTAGATTAACATGGACCCACGCCCCACAGGGGGGCAATTTGATTTTTAAGAGGCAATTCAAAAATTGGCTCGTCCTAATAAATATAAAAATCTACAAAATTAGTTACCCATATTTGAAAAAATAAAGCAAAAATATATCAAATACACTTAAATATATGAGGGACTCAGAGCCAAAGTGGATCAAGTCCAAAATTCTACAAATTTTGTTTGCGAGGATTAATACTTGTTAATGGTATATATTTTCAGAAACATAGTCGACTAAGTCCCTGTTATTGCTATTTTTTAACAAATGGCAGCAGTTGTCTTTGAACCTGAAAAACTCATAAAATTTCCCCGCTAAATTGGATCAATTCCGATATAGTAGCACATGTCAAATTTTTCCAACGTATCAAAACCACTAGAGTAGAAAAATAAAATCCGAAAAAGAAGTATCTTCACCCGAGTTTAAATATTAGAAAAATGTACGACTTATACGTTGAGAAATGCCAAAGTGAAGGAAAGCAAGCTATGAAACAAAAGTTTAAAATTAAATTTTCACCTTAATTATTGTTTTTTAATTTTCAAATTATGACCCATATTTAAGTTAGTCTTCATACTACAACAATAAACAAAATTATTCTATATATCACTTTCGGATTCATCTAGAGTTAATAAACTTCAACCTTGATTATCTCGAAATTTTTATGGACTTGATCCACTATAGCTCTGAGCGCCTCACATACAAAATACTAATCAACAAAATTTTAATTTTGTAATTATATTTATATAAGTAATAATTCATTAATTCATTTCTAGAATATAAAAATTATCTATATGTTATATAGGGGGCATGAGAATTTTAGAAAGGCTTAGGTGGGACATGGCACAAAAAAGGTTGGGAAACACTGGCGCATACCTTCTGATTTTTACCATCAATATAGCGTATACCTTCTGCTAATTTACACTGAGTCACGGGACTGATATTATAAATAAAAAAAAAAAAAAACATTTAACAGCCTTTTTTAAGAATGTTTTTAGGTATGGATAGGGGAGAGGATATTTTCATTAAACGTTACCTAGAAGCAGTGCTGTAGTGGGGTGGGGGGTGGTATACGGCGGTAAACGACTATAGGACTGCCTAGAAGTTGTCATTTCGGAATTGTTTAATTTTTTCTTGGTACACCTATTTTTCGCACTTAAAATTATTTAATAATTTTAATTTTTCCTATAAAATTCACTATATAAATAATATATATTTGTTAAGTAAATGATCGCTCTACATAATTGCTTCTTTATTTCATTTGAAGACTCCTGCTTCTGATACGCCGTCAAAACAATTTCATCCCAAAGAAACACTTATTTTTATTCGTTTGGTTAAATGGGCCTTGCAAGCTCTTGATATTTATACATTGCCTGTTAATTCAAATGGTCAAAATACAAATACTATGCATATTGGATCTACTGTATCCACACAACGAACTGCTATTCCTTCAAAAGAAGAAAATCAAGTTCTCGAACATTTTGCAGGAGTGGTAATTATATATAAAAAATAAAATACATAAAATATTTTAGACATAAAAATTGTCGTTTCTTTTTAGTTTTCAATGATGCACCCTCAAACTTTTCAAGAAATTTTCTTCACTACTATTGACTACATGGTGGAACGTTTCTATAAAAATTTCTCTTTACAAATAGTTTTTAATACATTTTTATCGCCACCAACATCTCCAGTCTTTGCTTATATTCTTCTAGAATATCTTCTAGAACGTTTAGAAGAAATGGGGTCTAATCAAGACAAAAGCAATTTATATCTAAGGTTATTTAGAATGGTATTTGCTTCTGTTTCGATATTTCCTCAAGAAAATGAGCACATGCTGAGGCCACGTCTTCAACAAATAGTCAATAAGTAACTATTTTTGATTTTATATTATAATTATATAAATATAAAAATATATTTCTCATTAATATATTACAAAAACAGATCCATGGAATTAGCAATGAGCGCAAAAGAACCCCTCAATTATTTTCTTTTATTACGTGCCTTATTTCGTGCGATTGGCAGCGAAAGAAATCATGATCTTTTATATTTGGAATTTTTACCTTTACTCCCTACTCTTCTTCAAGGTAATTATACAAAAATATTTTGAAATTTGTTCTTAATTAAGATAGTTGTTTCACCATATGGGTTTTCTTAGGATTTTTTTGAAATTTAGACAGATTATTATTTAAATACTTCCGCATCGATTGGTGGCAAAACGAAATTTATGAACAATATAGTTCCGTAATATATTAAATTCCAAAGATAGAGTTTCATAATTAATTATAATTAAGAAACTCTTCTTACCATTGTTATAAAAAACTAAACCAACATTAAACAATAACTAATACATTTTTTAAGAAAATTTTAATTCATAGTTACAACACAGTTTCTGTAAAAACAAGCTGGCAACAACGCATGTATTTAACCTAAAAAGTGGGTTAACTTTAGTACTTTTTTGACGTTTTTTCGCTTCAGCCATTGTCGCAACAGCTTTCAATCGCTTATTAAGAACTTTTTGTTTTATAAATCACCCTTTATAATGTACTTTATCTGAAATTTCTATGATAAAATATATTCAAGCTGGCACAGTGTTGCCAGATTTGTCAATCGAGCACGTGATTGGTTAGTAGTCGTACATAAACAGCAAAACCTTTTAGACTTATGAATTATGAATCCTTATTGTCTGTTCTATATACTCTAGCATTAACTTTTTGCTAGTATTGTCGCGAAACAACTACCTTAATTAATCAGCTTTAATAATATTATTTATTGAGAATTTCTATCAGGGGCTGGAGGGTCCAGCCTCACCCCTGATACAAGTCCTCATATACTAAAATTCTAATTATTTATTTTAAACACCTATTAACGATAAAAATTAATTCAAAATAACTAAAAAAAGAGAACTCAAAAAGTGGTTTTAATAATGATTATTAAGCGAATAAAAAAAAAATAGTAATTATCTTAGGACCACTATCCATCCAGTCTTAAAATTTGTAGAATGAATAGAAGTTTAAAATAAAAAATTATCAAATTATCAACAAAATCATACAGTTTCAAAAACAAGATTAAAATCTTTAAGCTCAAAAATCGCATATAAAAACACTTTAAATAATTTTTTAATATATAATATTTTTTAAAAATTTGAATTTAGACCATTTTTGAAGAAGTTATTAGCGAAAAACCGAAATTCGATATCTTTTAAACCGGTGATCAAAAAAATTTCAAAATTTACCAGGAAGAGTTTTTTGATGGGTACTAAAAAATGTCAAAAAATGAAAGAAATCAAAAATTTAAATTTTTCAAACCGTCCGATTTGGCGTGGAATGCCTCAAATATATTTGTAAACTTTGTTTTTTTCTTTTTACTGAGGCTTCGCGACCCCAGGTTGAAAAACACTGCATTAATCAATTTCTAAAGACGAACCCTTTATTTCTTTTCAGGATTAAACAGTTTACAAAGTGGACTTCACAAACAACATATGAAAGATTTGTTTATTGAACTTTGCCTCATTGTCCCAGTGAGACTTTCCTCTCTTCTACCATATCTTCCGATGCTAATGAATCCTTTAGTTTCAGCCTTAAATGGGTCCCATGCACTCATTAATCAAGTAATTATTATTATAATCAAATTTTCTTTATTCAAAGTGAGCTTTATTTTCAGTTTAATTTTGAATTGCCTTAAATATTATATTATATAATATATTTAATATTTATAAGTTGTTCATTTGTTGGGGTGTATGTATATAAAAAAAAACAAAAACATATTTGAATTCAAAAATAAAAAAGTTAAAGTTAAAATAGTGTTTCGCCGAAATTAGCAGAGCTTTGATTTGTTCTCTTAAAAACTTAATGTAATCATTCAAATTTAATATTAATATTAAAATTGTTCCAAAAAAAAAACGCTCGTCCTCATTATTCACAAGAGAGAGGACGATTCCCTGAATTAATGCATTTTATTATACGAGGCATCTTTCTAAAGTAAGTGCCATTTTGAAATAAAAAAAAACAAGTATAATAAGTTTTATAACAATTTTATTTTCACATGAAACCCTGTATCTTAATCTACATTTCGACATAGTTTCCAGGAATATTAAGCCATTTATTTTATCTTTCCACGAGCTTTTCTATTCCCTCCTCAAAGAAGTCTGCCGCCTGATTGGACATCCACTGCAACTTTCGATAATTTAGTCGTTCAGTCACACTTGCCTAAAGAACACTCTTTACATTAGAGGAAACAAATCAGATGGTACGCAAATGGGTTAGAATATTTAAAGATGGCCGCACGAATGTTCATGACGAGGAACGAAGTGGGCGACCTTTTGTCATTATTGAAGATTTGGTGCATAAGCATAAAGTTGACGAAAAAGTGAGAGAGAACAGACGGTTTATGATTTCGTCGTTATCTGATTTGTTTCCTCTAATGTCAAGAGGTGTTCTTTATGCAATTGTGACTGAACGACTAAATTGTCGAAAGTTGCAGTGGATGTCCAATCAGGCGGAGACTTCTTTGAGGAGGAAATACAAAGGCTCTTGGAAAGATACAATAAATGCCTTAATATTGGTGGAAACTATGTCGAAATGTAGATTAAGATACAGGCTTTCATGTGTAAATAAAATTGTTATGAAAAGTATACTTCTTTTTTTTTTATTTCAAAACGGTACTTACTTTAGAAACATGCCTCGTATAAACATTAATATATTTATATACATTTAATTAGAATTATAATAAAATGGAGAAAAATTTACAGGGTTTAAAAACTTTAGAATTATGTGTGGATAATTTACAACCTGATTTTCTATATGAACATATTCAACCAGTGCGTGCAGACTTAATGCAAGCCCTTTGGAAAATTCTTAGAAATCCATCTGATCATCTAGCACAAACAGCATTCAGGTAAATTAGTGATGTCGATTTGTTTAATGGAATTTTTTTTATATCTTTTATTTTTATCATTTACAGAGTTTTAGGAAAAATTGGAGGAGCTAATCGTAAAATGATGGTTGAACCGCAACGTTTAGAATATAATGCTCAAGAAGGACCTGGGCCTTCACTTGTAGTATATTTTCAAGATTATAACTCTCCTATTGAATTGCCCGTACAAAAAGTATGTATGAAAAACGGTTTTATAAATTATAAATACTTTGTAACTAGAAAGAAATGAAATTGCATGATTATAAGTCATCTCATTCAATGTCGTAGCTAGAAAATTTGGGTCCTAATGCAAATGTGGTCCAAAGTCCCTCCCCCCATCAAAAAAATAAAACTAATAAAAAACATTATGTTTGCATGGCAAACCAGGGGCAAGATCGGCAACTTATTTCTTTACAAAATTATAAGTAATCATATTAAATTATTTCAATGAATTATTTATTTTTAGATCATTGAAACCGCGTTCTTCACGCTTAGATCATCTACAACTGATTCATTTTATATAAAACAAAGTTGGGAAGTAATACGATGTTACCTAGTGGCTACGTTAAATCTAGATGCTTCGCAAAATAAATTTCATCAATTATTTTTTAATAACTCGTAAGTATTATTTTTTAATGATTTAAGGACGTTCTCTAATATAGCTCAGATGCAGTTCGCTCTTTCCCATACTCTCACATGCACAGAAAGGCAAACATATTTTCACTGCGTCGTTTCTTGGATCTGGCAACATTTCATTCTTACCGACGCTAAAAGACAGAATAAAAAAAAAGACTTCATGAAACACCTCAATGCAAAATTACCGATGAGAACAGTATAGTTAGGTTGAGAGAATTAGCTAAAAATCTCAAATACACCAGCTGCAGAAGTTTTTTAGATACGGAAAAATTGAGTGATTTTAGTGCAACGTTGCCAAGTCGCCACCTCTCTCTTGCCATGACATGAGAGAAAAAATGAAAACCATCAAAAGTAGCTAACCTTTAACATTTTTCATACAAAACGAATACCGTTTGATACAATTATTTTAACAGGAAAATATTTGTTATATCTTCAGTTTATGATTCGCATCATCATATGATTAACAGTTTTTCAAAATAATATCAAGAAAATTAAGATTGTTATTTAATGAAACATTCGCTTTAACATCAATCGGGATAGGGTTCGCGTTTTAAATATGCAAATTTCAATGGTCAATATTTATAAATTTAGTGCCGCAAGGACTATTGAAAAAAAATTCTACGTGTAAATGACACTTATAAATATGTGTATTCAAAGTTTTAAAAGGATTGCAAGAAAATCGATTTATTAGGGAACGTCCTTAATCATTAGCTATTGAAAATTTCAAAAGTTATTTTTTTTTGTTACATCATTCGTATCCATAATAAATTTCATAAAAGAAATCGCAGAGAATTGGATAAATTAAAACACAGATTTTTTTTAAGTGGGCCAGACGTTTCGTCAATTTATTTTGGAAACGACATTTTTCTTTAACAATTAAAATTTGTCGTTTTTATACAGAGTTTTTATATTGTGAGCTAAGAATATGCTAAAGAAAGATCAATGAATATAATATGATTTTGTCTTATAGAAAAACTGTTTTTGACAGAGTGATAAAATGAGCCTCTGAGAAAGTCAAAATAAATTGACGAAACTTCTGGCCCACTTAATAAAAACTCTGTGTTTTAATTTATCCAATTCCCTGCGATTCCTTTTATGTTATTTTTTTCACTTTATTTCAATTTATTTTTTCTTTATTCTTTCTATTTTATTAATAAATTAATTAATTAATCTATTATATGTAATTAAGAGTTTATTCTTTTATTTATTTTTAGTTTTTTTGATCCATTGCAAAAAATAGAAACTATCCAAGGGCTACCATATAAACTTGATGATAAAATAGCAAGGCATACCCTTCAGACTGCAATTACAGGTAAGCATTTAACAAATAAATTAGGAATTATGCAACTGAGGATTATGTTGTCGATTAATTATTATTTATATATTATTTAGAAGGCTTTTTCTGGTTAGATAACGGTAAAATTAGAGAAATTGATCAAAGTACTCTCTCTTTCCTTGTATTCTGGTATATTTTTTTATATAACAATTTTTTATATAACGTTTTAAAACGATTCCTGAGTCCCGACATTGAATCTATACCCAAAGTTGACCGCTTCAAGTAATATTATAGAATCGAAAAGAATTTCGTCTATAACTTAGTTTACAATTGAACGTATTCATCTAAGAAAGTTACATAGTTATAGTGTCTTTCGACACAACGGGTCTCTCGAGTTTTATTATTGCTCAATACAAATTAATAGATAGATAGATATTTTATTTGTTCAGAACAAATTTGTTATACAAAATAGTTGTGAAAAGTTTTTGTTTTACCGAGAGTAGCAGAGTTCTCTTTGTGAAAATACTTGTGCATTAATTTCCAGATCATTATAACAAATAAATGAAAAAAAATTCATTGAAACAGAATAGCACAAAAAAAAAATACATATGAATCAACAGCGAGCAAATGGACAATCAGAAAATCAAAAAAAAAAACCAATACAATACAAATCGTTATAAATCAAAAATAAACAAACATAATACAAAATGTACAGAAATTCGAAAAATAAATTAATGTAATACAAATGTGCAAAAAATCCAAAATAAATAAATATAAGTAACAGAATATTAAAAAAAATAAAAAAAAATAAACCAATAAATAAATAAGTACAATAGAAAATAACAAATAATAAACAAATATACAGAATAAAGCTTAAATTAATCATTTCATCACCGAAAAGCAAGTCAAAAATCATTCATTAATGACAAATGATCTCAATTTTAAGGCCCCTTCCAAATAGTAATATAGTCGGTTAACATCATGGCTCGTAAGAGAGTTCAATAGCTGTTCATACATCTGTCACTCATTGAGTTGTCTAGGAAATTTCTCTCTCAGGCCCTCATAGAGCCGGCATTCACATATTAGATGGTGCAAATTTTCTTTTTTAAAGGTATTGCATAAATTACACAGCTCTTCTGGGTATATCTTGTAAACACTTCCGTTTAAGCTGAAGTATATAATTCTGGCATTGACCAATCTGGTCTGGTATATAATTCTCGCCTTCTTTAATGGTTTTTGAACCGCAAGAATAGTGCCCTGTTCATAATCCAACAGTTCAATACAAATTGTCTAGAAGGGATTCGGCCTTAGAGGCGTTCAGGCTTAATCCCACGGATGGTAGCTTCGCACCAACGGCCGATCGACCGAGTGCGTGAACCAAATGTCCAAACCTGCGGTTCCTCTCGTACTGAGCAGGATTACTATCGCAAAAACATGTCATCAGTAGGGTAAAACTAACTTGTCTCAACGACGGCCTATATATATTTCCCCATTAGTAGTATAACTCAAAAAACTTTCCAATTCAAATAAATTCCTAGTAAAACTCTATAAACTCTATATTATGACAGTTCAATTTGATAAAGAATTCAAACTCAAAAGTATAATTAGAAAATTTTTAAAAAACCTATTTTTTTTATTTATTTATTGTCACCGGGAACAAAGCCCATTTAGACAGCACATCAGTAAAGCGTTAGTAGGGTTAGTGCTCTTCGAATGCCATACCTGAAACGGGTGTCGGCGCCTCTCCACATATACCTGTGGTGAGTGTGTTTAGTTGTTTTACACAGATATACGGGACCTACTTTTTAACGCCGGTTCCGAACGGCTAATTTGGAGAGGTCACTTGGCAATTATACTCTTGGTAGGTTGCCATTACTTTCCAAGAGGAGGCGACTGCAAATATCTATCTGCCGAGACTCGGTCTCGAACCAGCGATCTCCGAGTCAGCGATCCAACACTCTAGCCACTGACCCACAGTCGCCTCGGTTAGTGAGGGAGCCGAATTTTAGCCGGTCGAAAATTTTATATGCTAGCCAGGCTCGAACCCGGGTCTCCCGCTTCAACGATGCTGAAGCGGGCCCAGCGCCTTAGCCAGCTCGGACAACCCGAATATCCAACCTAAATTTAAATATTGACATTTTTAATGTATACATGATTGAATCATAATGTTTTTATTTTTTTAAATATTATTTACAAAAATATTATGATATTTAACATTAACGAAGTTTTTAAATATTTATAGGAATGTTTATTGCTGCCGGATTAAGTGAATTAGCTCAAAATGTGCTACCAACTATGGCCTTTATTGTTACTCATTATACCTTTGTAGCAATTTCTCAACAAACAGGTTCGAAATACTTGCTATAAACTATTAATGAAATATTTTGTTAGAACAATATTATATTTTTTCTAATAATTTCAGGACCTTATTCAATGGTTAATAAGCAAGCTAATTTGAAAGGGATGGATCCTCTTGTTTTAATTGATGCCTTGGCTGTTATAATGGGTCATGAAGATAAAGACCTATGTAAAGTTGGAAGTATAGCCCTCAAACTTATAATGTTTACCACTGTGACCGTAATGGGATCCAAACAACGCGCATGCCAACTATCCTTTATGGAATATCTAGCAGAAAGAATGTGCTCTCTCTGTTATGAACGGGCATGGTATGCGAAATTGGGAGGATGTATTGCCATTAAATATTTATTCGAGAAAATGTCTATGATTTGGGTTTTTGACCATTTATTTGTTTTCTTAAAAGCTCTTTTATTTGTCATGATGGATTTGACTGGTGAGGTAATTAGATTTTTTTTAACATTTTGTAAAATAAAGCCAATAGTATTATTTTATAGTCTAGTGTTACTTGAAAAGAATTAGTTTCCCGAGTGTAGCAGAGTTGATGATTCATGAGGAGAAATCACTGAGTTTGTCCTCTGCTTGATACAAATAAACATATACATATATATAATGTAATATTTTATCTTCTTTTTTGATGATTTCATACCCGAATGAATGTGAGTAAAATCGTTTTCTTTATCATCATCATTGAGTATACAGTCCTAAGACTGGTTTGATGCAACAATCCGTCTCCACTCGACTCTGTCCCCCGCCAGCTGTTTAACCTCTCTAAATGTCTGGCATCCCATATCCCCAATTATTTGGTTGAAATATTCTAATCTGGGTCTTCCCCTTCCCCTTTTCTTTCCCACCTCCCCTCCAAGATATCCCTAAGCAGTCCCCCATGTCTCAGTGTGTGCCCCATCATCTGACCTCTTCTCTCTTCAGACTCTTCCACAAGGTTCTTCTTTCTCCGATTCTTCCAAGAACTTCTTCATTTGTAATTTTATCCATCCATTTGATATTCATCATTCTTCTGTAGCACCACATTTCGAAAGCCTCCAATCTCTTTCTCTCCGCTTTTCCAATTGTCCAGGTTTCACACCCGTACATGGCTATGCTCCATACATATGTCTTCAATAGCAACTTCCTGTTTGCTAAGCTGATTGAGGAGGAGCATAGTAGTTTTTGTTTTGAATTAAACCCCATTTTTGCTTGGGCAATTCTTGATTTAATTTCGTTTTTGCTCCTCCCATCCCATGTTATTTTACTTCCTAGGTAGCGGAATTCCTTAACTCCTTCTAGGTTTTCTTGGTTAATTTTGATGCATTCCTGTCTCGTTTGTTCTTTTTTTGTACATACTAGGACCTTGGTTTTATTCTTGTTTATTTTCATTTTGATTTCTTCTATTAGGATTTGGTTAATTCCATTCAAGGCGTCCTCTAATTCTTTTTTATTGCTTCCTAGAAGGGCAATGTCATCGGCAAATCTTAACATAGCGATCTTTTGACCTTGGATTTCTATACCTGTATCAATTTTGTCTTTGAATTCTTTAATCGCTTCTTCTATGTATAAGTTGAAAATCATGGGTGACAGCACACATCCTTGTCTTACACCTTTTTTTATTTTGGCTTCTCTTTGTTCATCACCAATATTTATAATTGCCGTCTGGTTTTGATATAGATTGTAGATTAGTCTTCTCTCTCTGAATTTTATTCCTGCCTGTTTTAATATTTTAAACATAATTTCCCAATTGACGTTATCGAATGCTTTTTCTAGGTCTATGAATCCGATGTAGACAGATTCTTCCCTGATAAAAGCCCTTTCTATTATTAGTCTAAGAGAGAGAATTGCTTCTCGGGTGCCTCTGTTTCTTCTAAAGCCGAACTGGTCTTCCCCCAGATTTTCTTCAACTCTTTGTTCTATTCTTCTTTGGATTATTTTGGTTAGGATTTTGGAGGCATGTGAGGTTAGGCTAATGGTCCTGAAATTTTCACATTTATCCGCGCCTGTCTTTTGGGAAGTGTGACTATTTTGTTTTTTTCGAAATCTTTTGGGATGATTCCCAATTTATAGATTTTGCTAATTAGTTCAAAAAGTTTGTCACGTGCCTTTTCTCCAGAGTTCTTTAGGATTTCAGCTTGTATATTGTCTATTCCGGGTGCTCTATTATTTTTTAGTTCCTTCAAAGCTGTCTCGAATTTGACCTGAGTATGGGATCTCCTAATTCGTTTTCGTCCACAGATTCTTCTTCTTCTATTGGGTTCATTGTTTTTTCTTCTCCATAGAGTTCTTCTAGGTGTTCCTTCCATCTATTTGCCTGTTCGTTTTCGTTTAGAATAATGTGGCCTCCTTTATCTCTTATGTTCTTGCTTTTTGGCTTGTCTTCTTGAAAATTTCTTTTTATTGCCCTATAGGCTACATTTTTCTTTATAACTTTGTTTAATAGTATAACGAATTCTTTTGTCAAGTGACCATCTTACTATTAAAACAAAATGAATTTAACTAAATCGTCCACAACAAAAATTGGCTAAAATTTTCTAGCCATAATTCCCCGCAGGCTCCGACGCTGAAATCTTCTCAACGGCATGTGGCCTCACACAAATTATTAACGGCCCCACAAGAATCCCAGACAAAGCCAATGAAAAATCCAATCTTCTCGATCTTTTCATCACTTCCCACCCTTCGTCCTATGAAGCAAAAATTTCGGCCCCTTTAGGTAAATCTGACCACAATCTGATAAAAATTAAAACCTCCGCCAATTTACCAAAACCCCCGTCACCCCACTCCAACCCCAGAAAAATATGGCTAGTCGATAACGATAACATTAATTGGAATGACATGCGTAACTTTTTTGCCGCTTACCAGTGGAATGAACTCTGCATCAGAGATAAAAACGCTTCAGAATTCGCAGACGCCCTTAACGAGGCAATTCAAATAGGCTTAGAAACCTATATCCCCTCAAAATTGATTAAAGGGAACAAGGATTCTAAGCCTTGGTTTGGTAGACAATGCGCAGATTCCGTCCGTGAAAAAAACAAATATTTTCAGAAATGGCAACTTTCACAGCTAGAATGCGACCGAGTTGCATTTACCAAGTCGCGAAGCTCATGCAAAAAAATCATCTCTGAGGCAAAGAAATCATTCGACCAGAGGATAGCTGACCGTCTCGCATCTTGCCCCAATGGAAAACGGGCCTTTTTCTCGTTACACAAGGCAATAAATAGAAATTTCGCGTCCCCCTCACTTCCGCCCCTCTTTCACCCAAATGGTTCAGTAGCCACGACCCCCGCTGAAAAAGCCGAATCACTAGCATCCTATTTCGCAACTAACTCCACTTTAGATGACAAAGGGCTTAACCCGCCCACTTATACCCCCCAAACCAACCTCATGAACAAAATAATTTTCAGGCCCCAAATAATCATAAAAGCCATTAATAAATTAAATTCCAAATCCGCCGCAGGCCCGGATAACATCCCACCAATTCTCATTAAAAAATGCGCCCCTGAACTTGCCCCTATCTTATCCAAGCTATTCCAACTCTCTTACGAGTCGGGCATATTCCCCAAAAGCTGGAAAATAGCCAGAGTCACACCTATTCCTAAAAAAGGAGACACATCTCAAATCTCTAATTACAGGCCTATCTCGATCACCTCTGTTCTTTCCAAATTAATGGAATTAGTCATAAACCAACACGTCCTTCATCACTTAGAAAACAATAAATTAATTCACGATAGGCAATATGGATTCAGACAAAATCGTTCCACAGGCGACATCTTAACCTATGTCACCCACACCTTCAACAATACTCTAGAGGCCGGAAAAGAAACCCTCGCTGTAGCCCTTGATATCTCCAAAGCTTTTGACCAGGTTTGGCACAAAAATCTTCTTGCCAAACTGCCAGCCTTTGGATTCACACCAACACTTCGCAAATGGATAGAAAGCTTTCTGACAAACCGAAGTATAAAAGTTGTGGTGGATGGAACATCATCTGAATCGTTCTCTACAAACTCTGGTGTTCCCCAAGGCTCTGTAATCTCCTCCACACTCTTCCTTATTTATATAAACGACCTTATTGATCAAACGGCAAACCCCACTCATTGTTACGCCGACGATAGCACTCTACACGGCAAACCCTCTCTCCCGAATAATCGAATCAATATTGCCTCCTCAATTACTCTCGACCTAGACAATCTGAATAAATGGGGCTCTCAAAATTTAGTTAACTTTAATTCAAATAAGACTCAATGTTGTCTAATTTCTAGGCGCGAAAATAGAGATTTCCCTGATATTCACTTCGATTCGAATACCCTGAAAATGTGTGACAGCCTATCCATGTTGGGCGTCTCTGTCGCATCTGACCTGTCTTGGAATGAACACATCTCCTCTGTGGCGAAATCTGCAGCAAGGAAGATTGGCTTCTTATTCAGGTCCAAGCGATTTTACAAACCCCCACAACTTCTCACCATCTACAAGGCCCAAATCCGCCCCTATCTCGAATACTGCTCTCATCTGTGGAGAGGAGCCTCAAAATATTCTCTTGCTACCCTTGATGCAATTCAGAAACGAGCCGTCAGGCTAATTGACGATTCTACCCTCACCGACTCCCTCGACTCGTTGGCTCATCGAAGAGATGTCTCTGCCCTTTCCCTTTTCTATAGATACTATCACGGCAGGTGCTCTGATGAGATAAAGTCAATAATTCCCCCCAAAGCATACTTTGCACGCAGCACACGTTTTGCCGACTCCCAACACTCTTTTGCGGTCAAATTGGAAAAGTGCCGGACCACTTCATTCGCGAATACATATATCCCCATGACTTCAAGGAACTGGAACTCTCTCCCAGCCTCTATCTTTCCCAGCACCTATGATCTTCAAACCTTCAAAACCAGGGTGCATAGACACCTACGTCTACACCCTCTCACTTAATCAACTTTCCTTCTCTTCGGTAATGCAAGGGTCTTTCGAGATCCATAGGGGCTACACCTTTACTGGTGCACCCCTTCTTGCATTCGATTGCATTAAAAAAAAAAAAAAAAAAAAAAATCCAATCGGGTATTTAAACCCATGAGAAAAATATAAAATATTTTCTAATTAAAAAAACTGATGATGACCGTCGAAACTATAGTCTCTAACAAATAAATCTAATCTATCCTTCTAAGTGTATTATATACCTATATATATATATATTATAAACATACATATGTATGTAAGCATAGCTCACCTTAATGATTTCTTCTTATGACTACTGGGACTTATTGTAAATATATGTAAATATGTTGCAGTAAAACCCCATTTTAGTAAGAACGAATTCTTACTAGTTAAAACGCGTTTCACAGAATACCTTTATGGCAACTAGAGTTTACTGATGTTGGATGAGTTTGGTTCAAAGGTATAGTAGAATCTTCATTTTAACGAAAATTTCAAAAATTAGAATCAAATTTGTAGAGGATGTAATTTTTGAAAATTTTGAAAATTTTTGAAAATAAACACCCAAAATGAGGCGGAAGATCAAAAATGAAGGTTCTAGACCTTTGGACCAAACTCAACCAACATCACTTCAGTAAACTCAAGTTGCCACAAAGGTATTCACTGAAACGCGTTTCAACTAGTAAGAACCCGTTCTTACTAATAAACGGGTTTTTACTGCTACATATATAATATGTACGTAGCAAATAAAATAATATACATTAAGCTACTTAGTTATATTTTGAAATAAATTATTAATTGTTAAGAGAAATACTCAGGATTGGATGAAAGCAGTCCGGAAATAAATAAGAGACTACTTCCAATAAATAATATTTATTGAAATGTTTCCCCTTATAATATTATTTCGAATCCTACGTTTCGGAGGATCGTCACTCCTTTTTCAGGATTCCTAAGGGTCAATGATATATGCCTCATTCATTGACCCTTTTGGAACCCTGAAGAAGGAGGTAAAATACTCCTAAACTTCGGTTTCAAAGTAATATTATAAGGGAAAACATTTCTAATAAATAAGAATAAATATTATTTATTGGAAGTAGTCTCTTATTTATTTCTGGACTTCTTTTATCCAATCCTTAGGTATTAATATATCAGTCAGTCTCTAAAGAAAAGCTTTTTAAATCAAAGTTAAAATATATATAAATGCAATTATATTTCAATTGTTTGATAATTAATTATTACAATCGTTTTTATACTACATTTTATATTTATTATTTAAAAGAAATTATTTTTATTTAGGTCTCGTATGGAGCCATTGATATGGCTAAATCTAATCTAGAAAAAATGATAAATTTTTGTGGAGGACTTGTACAGAAAACCGGGAATAATGATGATTTGATAACGGCTCAAGAAAAAGCTCTTTTTGAAGTTACAAATGAATTAATGCTACAAGTAACATCTTCTAATACATTGATACGAGAGCATTCAATATATCTTCTTAAAGTACTTGCTAAAGTTCAAAAAAAGACTGTTCCTGAAATAATAATTCCCCATAAAAAAGCTATCGAAGATATGATTCCTCCTATAAAGCATCTGCTCAGACATCAACCAGTCAATGCTCAAATAGGTATAATGGATGGAAATACTTTTTGCACTACCCTTGAACCTCGTCTTTTTGCAATAGGTAAATACAATATTTGTTCTTAAATATTAAAATAATTTTGAATTAATAAATGTATTATATTATTAAACAAAAAATATTTTTTATTCTCTTAAAATAATTATTTTTAATATTCTTTATTTGCGTTTATTTAATTAAATAAATTCATTTTTAGATATTGTAGTGCACAGAGCTTTTTTCCATGAAGTAATGTCCTTGTGTGAAGCAGAAGACGCAAATCTAATGAAACTTGCCTGTTATAAATCGGTGACCAATCTAACCCCTTTGAGAAAATGTGCACTACGGACACTAAGTTCATGTTATTATTTAATCTCGAGCCAAGAAAAAATACTTTTATTATTATATAGATCACTTGAAAAGAATAATCCTGAAATTCAACAAGCTGCTTATGAGTGTCTGAAAATTTTTATAACTGGAATGCATCAAATTAATCCCGAAGAGATGGCTAAAGTAAGTATCCATTTGTTTGATTTCTCCAATCTTTATTTTCTCCACTTATATATACCACTGAAGATGGTCAACCACTGGGGACCATAAGTCTAGTGAATTTATCAGAGTGTCTCAAAAAAATGTACTAGCACTTCGAATGACGAGAAAAAAATGATTTATGAACATAGAGAGAAGACCTCTCACCTCCAGAGGGTTGGGGTGGGGGTGGGGTGGGGGGGGAAGAGAGGTGGAGCAGAAGCCTCGAAGGCAGCCAAGGGTCAAATTTGAATTTAACCAATAAGTTATCGAGATTACTAGAATTTTTAATCCTTTATGACCTGCTTCAAAACTCTTCTTTCTAGAATACTTATCATTCAAAAATAAATAAAATATTTATATTTTCATTTCTTTTACACTCTCTTAATATTTTTTCATTCTTATATTTTAGTAAAAATAATTTTTTTCTTTTTTTCAATTTTTTCCAGAAAACATCTTCACTTGTACATCCTCTTTTAAAGGGTTTAGGAGAATATAAAAATCTTGGTCTGACCGGAATTAAGAGACTTTATTATATAGCTCTTTTATTTCCAAATCAATTTGATCTTTCTCATTGTAATCAAATGTTGAGTCATTTTCAAAGTTTAATTGGAGTAATAAATACCCTTAATAAAGGAAAAGGTACATGATGCTATTATTGACATTTATAAAGAAATTAAACCAAAAAGTAAATGAAACTAAAAGAAAAAAAAATTAATTTAATTTTAAATATTTCAGGTGTCACAAAAAGTGGAGAAAATGAACAAAAAATCGTTACTATTATTAATATAATCACCCAAATTCCGGCTACTCCATCATCTTTCATGGAGGTTTTATGCAATTTAGTTTTAAATACAGAAAGTGTTTTAATTGTGGAGGCAAGTTCTCCTTTTCGAGAACCTTTATTAAAATTCTTACTACGTTTCCCTCGCGAAACTATCGAATTATTTTTATCCAATTCAAAAATCAAGAATAGGCAATGGAATCGTTATTTAATGTATTTAATTAAACACGGGGATGGCAAACCTTTTCGAGATGTTCTTCAAAAGAGTTCTCATCGATTAATCGAAATGACTAGAGCAAAACCATTTACTGATTCTGATGAAGTTAACTCGATTACTGCAGGTTAATTTAATTATATTCCTCTTTTCGATGAATAACACTGATCAAAAAAATTTTTCCCTTAAACCTAACAATGGATTCCAGTAGTTTTCTACGCTGATTATCATGCAATTTCCCGATTTTTACAACACGTCAGAGTTTTGAGATGGTGTCTGTCAAAACGACGAAAAATGCCATTTTGACCTATTTTCGAGTCTCATTAAATATTAAACAGCAATATTTGAAATCAAAATACTTTCTTGACTTAATAGAAAACAGCTCCCTCTTTGATTTTCACATTACCACTTGTTTGTAGCTCAATAAGAACTCGAGTTATTACTAAAAACTATAACTCAGTGATTTTTGTCAGATCACCTGCATTCGATTCACGATTGAATCAAATATAGGAAACTCGTGATTAATTGATAGCAACACCTTACACACTTTTTAACAAATTGAGCACGCTGGATTGAGGGATTGAATATATTGTATTAATATATTAATATATTGTAATATAATATATTATAACATCTCAGATTACAAATCCTCTAGGTGATCCATATCAATGTTTGGTAAAAAGCGTCATGCGGGCTAATCACGAAATGATGCTGGATCATACCTAGATGGATCACATCTTTTTTATTCTCTCTTGGTCCAAACTTAAGATTCAGCAGACTCCAATAGCCTCAACCAGCAGTAGTCTAGCGATATATATATATATATCTTGTTTAAAAACGCGGTCAAAAACAAATGTATTAATTATTTATTAATATATTAATTAGAAAACTATTAAAACTACGTGATTATAAAGGATAAAAAAAGATAGATAAAAACATATGGTCTTAGTCTTTTAGTTATAACTCGAGTTCTAATTGAGCTAAAAACAAGTGGTGATTTGAAAATCAAAGAGGAAGCTGTTTTCTATACGTCAACAAAAGATTTTGATTCAAATATTGCTTTTTAATATTTGATGGGACTCCAAAATAGGTTAAAATGGCCTTTTTCATAATTTTGACCGATAATATCTCAAAATTCTGACGTGTAAAAAATCGGGAAATTGCATTATAATCAGCGTTTAAAACTGCTGGAATCCATTGTTAGGTTTAAGGGGAGAGATTTTTGTTTAATTTTTATCGATCAGTGTAACTAATACATTATTATTTATTTATTTATTTTTTAAAATTATTTTTAGCCGACTGTTTAGAATTACATTATCAAACAATTCGTATTACTTCTTTATTGATTAAATATGATGAACAATGGCTTAGTGGAGAACATCAAATTGTTTCTGTTTTTAAACAAATTTGGTGTGATGATGCATATCAAGTAATTAATTTTTTTTGTTTAATTTACGAAAAAAATTAAATATTCTAATTTTGTTCTTTGAATAATTTTAGGAACGTCTTACAAAAATTGAAAGTATAGAACATCATCTTTGGAACGAACCTAAAATTCTTGTTAAAATATTATTACATTATTTTTGTCATCATACTAATGATATTGATCTACTTTTTCAACTCCTACGTGCTTTCTGCACAAGATATATATCAGATTTTCAAGTAAGTATATATTGTTTGTTTTACATTTTGATTTAATTACTTTCTATACTAACTAGATATTAAATTGAAAGTTTTTGCCGAGAGTAGCAGAATTTTTATATATTGAAGGAGACAATAAAAGAGTGTGTCTTCTGCTGGAATTATAAATTTTATTTATTTATAACGAGACTACAGTTTCGAGGGCTTTGCCCTCTTCATCAGTCTATTACAATGCATTCACAGGAATTAATTTATGAATAAAATTTATAATTCCAGCAAGAAGACACACTCTTTTATTGTCTCCTTCAATAACTAGATATTAGAAAATCATAAGATGGTGTCATCTATTAAATCCGATGTAATGGAATATTTTTAATTATATGTCAGAGGGGTTGTTTTTCACCCCCTCGGAAATCGAACCCGAGTGCCAGTAACAGCAATCCGGGTCATCTGGCTCACCTGCGGGATACGAACCTCTCTGACATATGTAAACGCGTAAAATATTTTACTCAAAGATTGTTATCTTAATTTGTAAAATTTCGCGATATAGTGATTCTAAATTTAAACATATAGCCATGCCATATAATTTAAATAAAGGTGGTTGAGTGTTTCGAATTTTGAAGAAATTCAAAATTCGAAGGGCAATGGAATGACTTTTCCTAATTTAATATGAAAGATATTAATTTGCCGATGGTAATAGATTCAAATTTACTAGAAAATCATAAGATGGTGTCATCTATTAAATCCGATGGAATGGTATCCCGCAGGTGAGCCAGATGGCCCGGATTGCTGTTACTGGCACTCGGGTTCGATTCCCGAGGGGGTGAAAAACAACCCCTCTGACATATAATTAAAAATATTCCATTCCATCGGATTTAATAGATGACACCATCTTATGATTTTCTAGTAAATTTGAATCTATTACCATCGGCAAATTAATATCTTTCATAACTAGATATTGTTAGAGTTCGTGGCTGTGGTGGAACTGTACTAGATGAAGGAGGAGGTATCAGCCAAAGATGGAATCACTGGGTTCAATAAAACACCTTTAATAAGACGTTTCGGCCTGAATTTTATTTGGCCATCTTCAGTCAATTAGGAGTTAGTTATACACAAAATGCGGTACACATATGTGATCGAACCAAGCCTTGTCAAAAATTAAAATTTTTTAGCTTCATGTAAATTTATAACGTGCCTGGACCCAAAAGTTTCAGAATGAAAGTCTTATTAAAGGTGTTTTATTGATTCCATTTTTGGCTGATACCTCACTCCTTCATCTAGTACTAACTAGATATTGTTCTTTTATAAAAAAATCCATTTAATATTTTTCTATTTTATCTATTATATTTATTTTTAAATTTTGTACAGATTTTGCCTCAAAATTCAAGTATTTTCACTATTTTGCAAATCAAGTTTTTTTTAGATAAATTTTTTTTAATTAAAAAAAAAATCAAATGTAACTGTATTGTTAAGAAAACAAGCTATTCTTCTGTTTGCTTTTGGTATAATTTCATTTAGAGATTTATTTTTATTTGGTCGAGAAGTTTTTATATTAAGGTATTTCTTTCGCGACAATCCACACAAAAAGTTTTAGCCTCGTAACCACTCTATACATATGAACGGTGCTAAAATTTTAGGTTATGTTTTTTTAACGTGACTGTACTTCTCACACTACCATATCCTGTTTATGAATGAATCGTTTCCAAGCCATTGATCTTATATCCCCTCCACTAAAAATAATCGCCCAAATATGTTTTTTTTTTTTTTATCAAAACTACGAGGTAAATAAATTCAATTTTTTTTTTAAGTTACTCCGAATATAGGTATTATTCTAACAAATATTAGTTTTTCATCAAGATGGGGAAAGTCCTTCATTGAAAGAAAATAAAATAATGATCATTTTCCCACCCTTTCCCAATCTACCATATGTAAACAATTTCATTTTTAATTGCAATTATTTCATGTTTGGTGTGGTAAATCGTCTTCAAATTTTAACAGTATCTGTATTATGCTTTTAATGACTTATATTTCAAGATTCGAATACTTCTTGAATTTTTGCATTTGTGAAAAACTACCTTAAATTAAGAATATTTTAAATAACAAAAATTAATCTAAAAATAGCTACAATAGATAAATAATCCTTTCAGTCAACTTCTGAAAAGCCCTTTCCAAAGCAATAATGCCGGCAAATAAGAATGACTTCTTCAGAATCATTAAGGAGGTCACATACCTCCTTTTATTCTACATTAATATCAGTTCTGATAAAAAAGATAATCTAATAAAATTACAGATTTTATGATTTTGTGGTCTAGTTATTTATCCAAAGAAAAGTTACGACTGATGGATGTTATAATTGTAAATATGATAAAACAATTAAATCGACTGAAATCGTTGGGATCAATAATACACTGCGAAGTCGATTATAAATAACTATATAAAAAAATGAAGGCCTAATCAAACACACCTGCTAGTGTGAATGTGCAAATGGTTTGAGGATGATATCTTCCCCCCGGCATCCAGGGAATATTATGACCTGAAGTAATTACGCACTCTACAGATTCTCATTTTTTTAAATTTTTCTTCTTAGATTACTCAAGAAGTTGGAAGACCGTAATGGGAAGCAAGTGTGGTTAGTTTTGGACAACTTAAGCCTCACAAGACCCAGAGAGTGTGTGATCTTGTTACTCAGACAAGGCATACTCTACTCTTTCTCTCTCCTTATGGTCCTAAGATGACCCCATCTAACAATTTTTTTTGTTTTTTTTTAACAAAAATAAATCATAGAAATTTGCTAAATGAAATTAATTACTCTATTGTAACTGTCTTCACCTCCAGAAATTGTTACAATTATTGCATGAATATGCACACAATAGCTGCTTTAGGAAAGCCATTAAAGATTATATATGTGTACTATCTAGGCCATGATTTTACATATTGTTTTTGTGATTAAGACGTTGAAACCCTGATTAATCTTCATAAATTACTGAAATACCATCTTAAGGCGGGTTCACACGAGGCTTTTTCTGCTACTTGCTCCTAACTTGCTCGGCTTAAGGCCGGTTCACACGGAGCCTTTTTTCCTACTTGCTAACTTGCTCGGCTAACTGTCAATTTGGAGGCATGGAGGAAGTCGAAATGACGTCACTCCTGACTGTCTTAATAGCATGCTTGCTTGATTCAAAAGATAGGGCATGTTCTAAAAAAAAGTTTAGCTACTTGGACCGGACAGTGGCCAGCCAATCGGAAAGTATTATTTTATCACGTGGGTGACATGGGAATTGGCCAAATACATCAGCTGATATCACAGAACAGCTGATATTTTGTTTCTCAGTGTTCAACTCTACTTCAATGAAGAGAATATACCTTCCAAATTCGCCTGCAATTGATAATTTCTGCAATAATATTATTGTCAGCCATTTTTGTTTGCATCTGAGCTGAAATTGAAAGATGATAGTCCGGCTGTTTGGACAGACACACGCGCGCGCAACCTAGCCGGCCAACTTGAAAATTTTTTGAAAAAGCCTCGTGTGAAGCCAACAGGCGAAAAATCAGCCTGACTGAACTAGCTTCAAATTGCAAGTAGGTCGAACAAGTAAGGAACAAGTAAGAGAAAATGTCTCGTGTGAACCAGCCTTTAGTTGCCTACTTCTAACTTTAGTTCATAAGATGGTAAGAACGATTTATCTATCATTCCCTTACTAAATATTTATTTTTTAATTTTAGGTTGACTCGGGTAACTAAGCTCATACCCTCTAATACTTCACGTCCTTTATTTATTCTGTTTTAAGATAACTGGGTCTAACAATTAGACATACTTGAATACACAGTATTTAGAAATTTAGACGATCTCATCTTCAAGGTATGGTGTGAGGGAAAATGCAAGAAGATTTGAATAATCACTTGGAGTTGAAACCTGGGAACCAGTCTAATTATTGACTCTGATTCTTAAATCTATCTCTCTATTTGACACATCCGTTACACTTTACACTAGCATGTGAAAAAGCCTACGGTTCTTGCTTAATAGTGTTGGCTAGTACTAGAATTGCTACTAACTGTAAAATGCTTGAAATACCAAATGGTATAACAGAAAAAGACGAGTGGCACAGTACTCTGACACACCTTAATTCACAACGAGTGTAAAAAACTTGAGGAAATTGTTGTGGAGGTCATTTCAAGCAAACATTTTAAATAAAACTAGTTCCTATTTCAATTACTTACAATTAATTATTTGCTGATGAAAATTTTATTTAAGAAATACATATGTACAAACATTTAATATTTATTAAACAAAGAAAACAACACACAATTTAATTGTTATTTTTGATAACAAAATTAGTGCTCCCCAGCAACTGCTCAAAATATGCTGCTTGAAATCTTATGCAAGCTTGAAATTTGGGAGTCAATGAGTCATAAACCCATACCATTATATTGCTGTTGTTAATTTATCCGCACTGCATCTACTTATCTAATTTGAGTGACAGCATCCATTATTTTTTGAGAAAACTGTTCACAGGTGTTTTATTTCAATACTGTACAAAGTCCTTAAGGCGTCTCAAAACATTAATCTAGTTCAGTGTTTTTCAACCTTATTCATGACGCGACCCCTTAGTATTAAAAAAAAATTCGCGGCTCCCTACCCCCTCTGTTTGAGAGGCCCGTCTCGTGACTTTGTGTACAAATTTTCATTTTTTTTTTTAGTAAATACACATAAAAACAGTAAAAAAGTATTGATTTATTATTTATTTTTATCAATCCTGATATAAATTAATAAAAACAACAATATAATTATTGAAAAATGTATTATAAACCAATAAACCTACACAAAGTCACGATCCGGCCCTGCCAGGCCCACCGGCATGAGGGACCAGCTCGTGACTTTGTGTACAATTTTCCATTTTTTATATTAAAAACACATAAAAACAGTAAAAGAGTATTGATTTATTATTTATTTTTATGAATCCTGATATAAATTAATAAAAAAAAATATATATTATTGAAAAATGTATTATAAACCAATAAACCTACACAAAGTCACGAGCCGTGTCTGCCAGGCCCACCTGCCTGAGAGGACCGGCCCGTGACATTGTGTACAATTTTTCACTTTTTTTTATATAGTAAAAAACACATAAAAACAGTAAAAAAGTATTGATTTATTATTTATTTTTATCAATCCTGATATAAATTAATAAAAAAAACAATATAATTATTGAAAAATGTATTATAAACCAATAAACCTACACAAAGTCACCATCCGGCTCTGCCAGGCCCACCGGCATGAGGGACCAGCTCGCGACATTGTGTACAATTTTCCATTTTTTTTTTGTATATATTAAAAACACATAAAAACAGTAAAAAAGTATTGATTTATTATTTATTTTTATGAATCCTGATATAAATTAATAAAAAAAATATAAATTATTGAAAAAATGTATTATAAACCAATAAACCTATACAAAGTCACGAGCCGTGTCTGCCAGGCCCACCTGCCTGAGAGGACCGGCCCGAGACTTTGTATACAATTTTCATTTTTTTTATTTTTACCATATAGTAAAAAACAGTAAAAAAGTCTTGATTTATTACTGAGTCTTCGCGACCCCCTTATAAAGGCTTCGCGACCCACAGGTTGAAAAACACTGATCTTGTGGATTTAGATCATTTAGAAATTTAGAGTACACTCAGCAGGACTGAAGGATTCTATTTTCCCACTAATACTAAATTATTATTGTTTACAGCTGATTGTTTGAGTTCTGTTTTTAAATAACAATTGTCTATTATTTTCGAAGTTGAATAAATATTAAATGTAGGAATACACATATTTATTTCTAAATAAACTTTAATCTGCTGTAGTTCTTGAATGGGTTAAAATAGAGTCTACTCATTTGCTCATGTAACATTTTTTGCTTAAAATGACCTCTCCAACAATTTCCCGAACTTGTCAATCACCTTGTATGTTAAGAATCTTCACACTTTTTTAACATAACTAATTATGGTTTCCATGCTGTAAAAAGACTTGATTTGCAAAAAGTTTAATTTAGAAAACTTACATAAGTATACTTCTATATACAGTATATTTTTTTTATTTATTTTCTTTAATATCTTTTTATTTCTTTAAGATTAATGCATTATTACTTTTCTAACTATTTGGCTTATTTAAATTAAAAAAAAATTTCGATTTGAAATTAATAAATTTGTCTTTTTTTTTTAGTTTTTAAGGGATTTTTTAGAAAAAACAGTTGCACAGGATTATACTGTGGATTGGAAACGATCCGCATTCTTCAGATTTGTAGAACTGTTTCATGGTACAACGCTATCCCAAGAACTAAAGTCCAAAGTACTTCAACTTATTCTTATTCCATGCTTTTCCGTGAGCTTCGAACGAGGAGAAAGCGAGCGTCTTATAGGAAGTTCAGCATCTCCTGATCAGGAAAATCCAGATAATATAGTCTCTGTGTTTATTAGTAAAGTCATAGATCCAGAAAATCCAAATGGTTATGAAGATTGCGTAAGAATCCTCTTACTTCAATTTTCTTGTTTACTCGTTGAACAAGCTTCAGCACATATTCACATTCATCATGCTGAAGACAAAAAACAAGGTATAGTATTATAATATCAAAATATAGATTAATAATAATACATTACTAATTTGCCAATAATGATTGATCTTTTCTAGGCAGTCGATTGCGTCGTTTAATGATGTTTGCATGGCCGTGTCTAATGGTTAAGAATTGTTCGGACCCCACAACCCGTTATCATTCTCACTTACTTCTATCCCATATCATTGCCAAATTTGCCATCCACAAAAGAATCGTTTTACAAGGTAAAAAAATTAAATAATTAGGTATAAAACATTTAATTATTATTTTAACTTTAAGAGTTATTTGTCACGTATTTCAAATAAAGTTAATAATCTAAATAAATTATTTCTATTTATTTATTACTACAAAAAAATATATTTTTTTTTGTGATGAAATTGAAAAGAGAAGAAATTGCACCAAAAAGGTACAACCTCTGTGGTTAAGGGTGGACCCTTGTATCGTGAAAAGAAGAAATTTCAGGGATTAGGTCGGAGTTGAAGCTATCTGTAGTTACGAGTCTTGAAAACCTGAAGCTTATGTATCCTGGAAGACGGACCGAGAAAGCGAGATCCAATATCTAGAAGTCATAGGGATAAACGAATTGTCCATCCGTTTGTTCGGTTAGTATCTAATTTAATCGCGAAGTGGTATTGAATGTTAGAAAATAGTTTATTTCTCACAAATGAAGCTTTTGGAAGGATTATTGATTTTATCTCGTCAGAACAAACGCTATGGTAGTATCTATAAAAAAGTGAATGAGCGGAGATAGTTCTACTATGAGCCAGGGAGTCGCGAGCGTCAGTTAATGCTGGATCTCCTATTAGTCTCTGAATTGCACCCAAGGTAGCAAGGAAATGCTTGATGGCCCCTCTCCACAGATGCGATGCGAATTTGAGCAGCGAGACACCTAACATTGATATTTTTTCACAAAATTTAATTGAGCTCGAATCAAAGGAAACATCAGGAAGTTTGCTACTTACGTGCCAAGATATTCGACAACATTGAGTCTTGCCAGCATTCAAGTTTACCAAGTTGTGAGATCCACAATTTTTAATTCTGCTTAAATTTAAATTTTATCGAGGAAACGATGTTTGCGCGTTTGTTTTGAAAAGATCACCGTTATGGAGAATACTTTCATCTGCGAAGGTCAAATTCAAAAGGTCATTAATCCAGAAAATAAAGAGCGTGGGAGAAATGACGGAACCCTTAGGAAATCCACCATTAGAATAGAAGGAAGAGGATGACTCGACTTTAATACTACGGGTTAAAAGAAAGCTTTCAAACCACTTGCATAGGCTCGAGGGGAGGCCAAAGCCAGGTAATTTGACAAGAAGATTTTTGTACCAGACCTGATTGAAGGCCTTTGATATGTCTATAAGCCTATCATGAAAGTCTATAACATTCTCTAGCACTTAATTCCATATATGAATTATATAATTATGTTAGATAGAATTCCAGGTGTATGCATATGAAATGAGCCTTTTACGATAGATGGTAGTATAGGTTATGTTTATTTTGAACGAACCATAACCATATTATTTTTTCATTGCTTTGACATCTGTCAACAACGTTGAAAATTTGATTTGCACTACATCATAAAAAAATTTTGTGTTAGAAATGTCGAATTTTGTGCCTACAGCATACCATATGCCGACAGCATTTATTTTTTGTTAATCATTTAAAGAAAAACGCGTCAGAATCTCAACGAATGCTTGAAGAACCTTATGGTAGTCATGCTTTATCATTATCAACATGCAAAAGATGGTTTCAACCGGTTTCAACAATGACTATGGGACCAGAAAGGTGTCGTCTATCATGAGCTATTGAAACCTCCTGAAACTATAAAATCTAAACGCTGCCAACAACAATTAATTGATTTTACCGTGCCTTGCAGGAAAAACGGCCAGAATATCAAAAAAGGCAACATAAAGTGATTTTCCTTCATGACAAAGCTCCTTCACATAAAGCAAAAACGGTTCAGGATACGCTGGAAGCACTCAACTGGGAATTGCTACCCCATGCGGCTTACTCACCAGACCTGGCTCCTTCCGACTACCACCTGTTTTCGTCGATGGGCCACGCACTTAAAGAGCAGCACTTCAAAACTTACGAAGAAGTCGAAAAATGGGTCTATGATGGTTTGACTTCCAAAGACCAACAGTTATTTTGGAAGAGGATCCACCAATTGCCAGAAAGGTGGTCAAAATGTGTAGAAAGTGATGGAGAATACTTTGAATAAAATATTTTTTTCTTCCTAATTTAAAAAAAGTGTTTTATTTTCATAAAAAAAGGCTCATTTCATATGCATACACCTGGTATCTCCGGGGGACAAATAACCTTTGAAGTTAAAATAATAATTACAAAATAATAATAATTATACTAAATCTAATTTAAAAAACATTCAGTTTCATTTACCTTAATTACATTTTACGTTGTTTCCGCCGTAAAAGTGAAGAATAAAATTATATTTCTGTTAAAAGAATAAAAATGGAATTGAAGTATCTATGTGACGCCACGTTTGCTCTGATCCCTTCTCGTCACAAACTCTAACACTAGGCCATATGCCCCACTCCCTCCTTATTGTCTACGTATTTTATAGACATCCCCTTACTCATTTGTCCAATTATTTATCAAAATTTAATATTTTTATTTCATTTATCAAATTTAAACAAATGTCAAATCTTTATTTTTTAGTATTTCATCGACTTCTTAAAGCTCATGCAGTAGAAGCAAGAACTGTTGTTCGACAAGCCCTTGAAATTCTTACTCCAGCAATGCCTTATAGAATGGAAGATGGTTATAAAATGTTAATTCACTGGACAAAAAAAATTTACATTGAAGAAGGTCTTAATAACATGCACCAATTATTACATATTCTACAACTTATAATAAGGCATTACAAAATATATTATCCTGTGCGACATCATTTGGTGCAACACATGATTAGCTCAATGCATCGGCTAGGGTTTTCCCCAAATGGTCAGATTGAACATAGAAAAGTTGCCGTAGAATTAGCAGAAATAATCATTAAATGGGAATTGCAAAGAATTCGAGATGAACCACCACAAGCCGAAGAGGTAAATTCACATTTTTTATTAATTTAGTTTTTTATAATATTGCAGCTGAAAGACACTTAACTTTGATCGGACTGTTCTTATCTTCAACAAAAAGATCTAATTTATTAAAAATTTAAACATTTTATCCAAATTTTGTTTAGAAACATGCTGTTTGTTCGAAGTGGAATATATTAAATAAAATGGGAATTAAAAAGTTAATAGGTAGGTCTCACAAAAAAAAGAAATATTGTTTATGTGTAAGACTCGATTAAGGTAGTTCTTTCACAAATGCAAAAATTCAAGAAATCCTCGAAACTTGGAATATAAGTCATTAAAAGCATAATAAAAACACTGTTAAAATTTGAAGACGATTTACCACACCAAACATTAAATAAGTGCAATTAAAAATGAAATTTTTTACAAATGGTAGATTGGGAAAGGGTGGGAAAATGATCATTATTTTATTTTTTTTCATTGAAAGAATTTCATCATCTTAATGAAAAACTAATATTTGTTAGAATAATATATTCGGAGTAACTTAAAAAAAAAATTGAAATAATTTAGCACGTAGTTTTAATAAAAAATAAAAAAAAAACATATTTGGGCGATTATTTTTAGTGGAGGGGATAAAATATCAATGGCTTGGAAACGATCCATTCATAAAGAGAATATAGTAGTGTAAAAAGTACAGTCACATTAAAAAAAACATAACCTAAAATTTTAACACCGTTCATATTTAATGAGTGGTTACGAGGCCAAAACTTTTTGTGTGGATTGTCACGAAAGAACCTTCTTAATAGTATTTCGGGAGACTAGCCCAACTCTACGACTTTACACTGATTACTTTTTTTCTTTTTTTTTTCTTTCAATCAATAAAATTTTTTCATAATAATAAAAAATGGGATAAAATTGCGAGTGGGTTTCACATAAAATGAAATAAAACAAAAGTTGGGCTGACAACCCGAAATATATCGAAATCTAAAGTCACTTTTGTTTTATTTCATTTTTTGTGAAACCCACCTCGCAATTTTAGCCAATTTTTTATTATTATATAAAAATGTTTCACCTAGAACCAACACCACAAACAAAAAGAATTATTTAAACTTCGGGATTGGACTCAAGAAGATCCAAAGGAAGTAGCAGCATCCAAACACGATTTAAATTATGTTGCTCTTGATGGTAATATAGGCTGCATGGTCAATGGAGCTGGTTTAGCTATGGCTATCTCCTTAAAAGTTACAGAATCTTTCCACACTATTCATTCATTCTTCCAAACTTCAGGCACACTTGAATCGGTCATTTTGAAATTTTTTTCAAATGTAATACATGAATGAACATACTAAAAGACGAAAAATAAAAAGAAATGATTGTGTGAAAAATGGAGATGGCCTCTTTTCAAAATGGCCGATTCACTTGCTTGCTTTCCTCATACTTCTTTTTCTCTCTTTTTTTAAATATAATAAGTTGCTTCAAACAATTCCACCTTTCTCCTTCTCCTTCATAAATGTAAAATTAACTTCCATATATTCAAGAAAACAAAAGTGTTTTTATTGGCAGGTTTTGCAAATGACTGGGTTTTTCAAACCTAATTTTAAAAGGTTTATTTCTACGTTTTAAAGCTCAATTTTTTTTATATATATCCTGAGACGACTAGAATTCAAGGATACCAAAAGCTCAAAATCTTAAATTTGTTTAGATAACAGGTTTTGGGTTATATAGCTACTATTACTATAATATATTTACGAGATATAGTACATCTATTACTTTATAGCATCGCTTAAAGTCATTTAATAAAGATGGTATATAAAAATATGATAATTTTATAATTAACTTTTGTACATTTCTAATCTTCTCAGGTAAACACCTCAGGTAAACGTCCGGCCTCTGATGATGGTGAATCTGCTCGAAAAAGACAGGCAACTACTGTCGCTTCAACCTCAACTATAGTCCCCACGGCAGTTCCTAAATTAGAACCTGATTGCACTAAACCTATAAAAAGATCGGATTCCGATTCTGTTCTCAATATCTTATTAAGATTAGCCTGTCAGGTAAAAAGTATTTGTTTTATAAATATATTTACATTATTATTTATTTATTTTTAAAGAGAAGTTTATTCATTTAAATAATTTTGATTCCGTCTATACATGTCGTAGTAGAGTTTTAACCAGAAAAACTTAAAATTATATTTTCTTATACCTTCTCCTGAAATCAGCTAGGTATACATTATACAGGAGATTCACAGTAACCTTGCCACCCCATTATTTTCTTATTGGAATTTGCTTGAAAGATAGATTTAAAATCAATTTCTGGAACAAGCCGGAATTATGTCCAGATGGATACAACTTCAAAATATCAAATGTGTAATTTGGAATATCATTCGAAATATTTTTCGAAAAGAAAAATTGATTGTACTTAGTTTTTTTTTTAGTAAAAAATTATACTTTGGATCACAAAAACATAATTACTTTAATGAACTTTTGTATTAAACAGTGGCGTAGCCAGAACTTAGTTCTGGGGGAGGGGTTCTACACTAGTTTTTTTTTTTTTTAACAAAATGTTTTTATTAGTTGAATAAAAGATTTCACTGTCGATGGTAACAGAATTGTTTTTATTTTAGGTTAAAAATAAAATGAGAGAGTCTTCTGTTTTTTAAATAAAATAATTTTTAATTATTTCTAGAGACTATAGTTTCGAAGGCATTGCCTTCATCATCAGTCTATCACAAATATTTCAAATTAGTTACAAATTAAGATTTATACATTGAAAATTTTGAAAAAAATATTGGCAGTCGAATACATGAGGCGGAGTTTGTAATAGTTGTTTAGAGCTTGTTGTAACGATTCAGTTTTTAGTTCCAAAATGGTATCTTTGTTTAGTACGTAAAATTTACTATTGATATTTGCTTCCATGTTGAATTATTTGTGGTGTTTTTGACAATGGATTGACGATCCTGTTTTTTATTAGTTGAATAAAAGATTTCACTGTCGATGGTAACAGAATTGTTTTTATTTTAGGTTAAAAATAAAATGAGAGAGTCTTCTGTTTTTTAAATAAAATAATTTTTAATTATTTCTAGAGACTATAGTTTCGAAGGCATTGCCTTCATCATCAGTCTATCACAAATATTTCAAATTAGTTACAAATTAAGATTTATACATTGAAAATTTTGAAAAATATATTGGCAGTCGAATACTTGAGGCGGAGTTTGTAATAGTTGTTTAGAGCTTGTTGTAACGATTCAGTTTGTAGTTCCAAAATGGTATCTTTGTTTAGTACGTTTAACCTAAAATGTTTTTATTTCCAAATTAACATTTACATACTTATCTATTTTTATTTTACAATTATTTGAGCATCGAGCAATAAATACTCACTACCCATGTCCATATTTACAACAATGTTCTTTTTTTTATTTTAATCATTTTTAAAATTTTAGTGGGAAAATTTTGAAAAAACCCACGACTTGAATACTAGTAACCATAGTTAATAAAGGATATATAAGCCAGTCTATAAGGGGGTTTCATCTTACATTAATTGTGGGAAAATATTTTTTTTTCTATGATCGTTTGGTATGATGTGGGTATGATGTGGGTATGCGACCTCGAAAGTGTGGGGACAACTTTTGGTGGCCGAAAAACCTCGAAATTTTCGGACTTTTTCCAGTTTTTCGCTTATAACTCGAAAACAGTTAATATTTTGTAAATAACCGTCCTATAGTATATTAAAGAGGACAAAATTTCGAGTCGATTAAAAAAAATTGGTCCAGTAGTAGAATTTTTATGGGAATCCAAAAAACAGCCCCCCGGATCACTTAAATATCCCTAAAACTGGCACATTTTTCGATTTTTTTCCCTTTTTGACCATGAAGGAGCACTTTTTCGACAAAGACCACTCTATATATTTTTAAACTAGATTAAATTTGCTAGAATTTAAACAAAGTGTCATCTTAATTGTATAATGGTAACCCGTGCCGCAATGTTAACCCTCTAAAGTTAGGGCTGCAGCCGTAGGGGGTAACAATGCTAGATTTGGCTGTAACTTGGAGGGAAGGGGTTTTGAACAAAAAATTATTTGAAAGACCCCCTTAATTTTTGCTGAAAAATCATCCTTTAAAATATTTCACATCAATTTATAAACACCTTCTATAATGCGCCTGCTAGTGAGAGATCTTTAAATCGACATCCTTATCACACCTTCAGAAAATTCTTCTCTGTTCATAGACGGTTTACAGCTAAAGTATTAGAGATACAAAAGAAATGTTAATATGGTTTTTTTTATAGGAAATTTAATAAACTATATTTTTTATCTGAACAATTTTTTCGTATCAGCTTTAGTTGCCGAGATATAGGCAAAAAACTGAAAAAGTGTACCTTTTTTCCAAGATTGCGGCTCGAGCTCAACAGATTTTGAAGGGGGCTTTTAGTATGATCAATGGGAAGCCGTAATAATCATGAATACCAAAATTCAGATCTTTACCGATTAATGTTTTTATTTCTCGAACATTGTTCTAATTTGACTGGACTATTAACCCATATCTTCCCAACACCAAAATGTATTTTTCATTTTTGCTGTTTACCTAACTATAGATTTGACAGATAGATAGGGTCTGCCTCTGGAGGGGGGGGGGGTTCTGACCCCTAAATCCCCCCGTGTATACGCCACTGTATTAAAACTATTTTACTATTATTAAAAAAAAAAAATTCATTCTTTGCTCATCACGTTGACGAGTTGAAAGATTTTTCCCGGGTACACCATTCATGGCGAAATTGGAAAAATATTCTTAAATTTTCTACCTTATTCTCGATATTTCAGCATATCATTTTGAATACTTTTCCATATTATGGTAGATAATGATAGTTAGAGTCAACTCAATTTCCATTTATTTTCCGATTTCCCCATTTGTAGCTAACCCTGAAAAATATTTCTATTCATAAACATGATAGTAATAAAATAGCTAAAAAAATCAAAATTATTTCATTTTTTCACTAAAAAACGCTAAATATTTTTTAATTTTAGACTTATGCAGACTTAAAAACTGGGGATCCCAAAACTTAGTTAACTTCAATGGAGTGAAAGTATTGCCTTATTTCTAGGCGCGTCGACAGAAACCTCCCAAACATATCATTCGATTCAAATTCACTAGAATTCAGGGATAAAATTTCAATACTAGGCGTCACTCTTGGAATGACCATATCTCAACCACTGGTAAGGCTGTCCTATTTAGGTCTAGACGCTATTATACTCCCAGTCAACTTCTTACACTGTATAAGGCTCAAATTCGTGCCTGTCTCGAATATGGCTTTCATCTGTGGAGGGGGGCCTCCAAGCATTCTCTTGCCACACTGGATGCGATTCAGAAGCAAGCAATTAAACTAATAGGAGACTCCCTGGCTCACCAAAGAAACGTTTCTGCCCTTTCCCTGTACTACAGATACTATCATGGTGTCTGTTCAGTAGAGCTGAAATCAATTAAGCCCTCTTTACTAGAAACACGCGGTTTTTGAACGCTCAGCGCCCCTTCGCTGTCAAATTGTATAAAAATCGAACAAGCGCTTTCGCCAATTCTTTTATCTCTATGACCTCCAGAGACTGAACTCCCTGCCACCGTCTTCCTCGCTACTTATAACCTTCAGCTGTTTAAGACCCGTAACCACAGATACCTTAAATTCCCTCTTCTTATTTTCTCGATGGCGGGGCCAACCCGCCTTTAGGGGATGCACCTTTTTGGTGTAACTCCTTCTCTCATCATTTTCATTAAAAAAAAAACGCTAAATATAATACAATCAAATTTACCCTATAAAAGTTGTTTCTTTTTGAAAGATCTATACAGCAATATTTACGCATATGTATTCCCATTTGATAGTTTGAAATTGTATCCAATTGGATATACTTCCACTTTGTTCCTATAATCATCAAAAGATTGTTTAACTGTAATTAAATTTTTTTCGCCATCTTCCAAGCATGTTCAAATTAGAAAATAAAGGGGTGGCACGGCTGATATGAATCACCCTGTATATAAACGTTAACGAAAATTTAATATAAAATATTCTCTAAATTTTATTTTAATATTACTTTTATTTCTATATTATTAAATTATAATGAATAATTTTAAAAAAATCTGATTTTTTATCAACCCAAAATTTTTGCCCTCTCTCCCAAATTTTTTTTCTGAACTACCTTGCTGTTAACAATTCCAAAAAAACTTTAATAATTTACATAATATTAAATAGACAAAAATATTAATAAGGCAAAACAATCAATTTTTAAATATTTCTCTAAAATTTTCTAATACATTTTAATTATTCTTTAATGCCAACAGGTAAATAATCCAAAGGTTATTGGAAGTGAAATTTTGAGCAAAAGATGTGTTGTTTTACTTAAAATGGCTCTGCGACCTGAAGTTTGGTCTTATCATTCTGATCTCAAACTCAATTTCCTTGATAATATATTTCAATCTATAGAAACAGAAACTCCCAATTTGGGTAATATATGTACTGCCATAGAGCTTCTTACTTATTTACTAGGGATAATGACTCAAGAACATATACTCCAAAGTATCAAATCTCTTCACAAAGGAATTATTGCTATCATCAATACTTCTAATAACAAGGTAACCCAAAAGTAATGAATAATCATTTAACTTATAAAATAATAAACAATAATATATTAGCTGCTTTGAGACGGACTGATAGATATAAAACTAAGGATTGAATGGAAGGCAGTCCACATGCTTCTCTTTGACCCTTTGAACCCTGAAGAAGGAGGCAAGATCCCCCGGAACGTCGTTTCACAAGTTGTAGAAATAAAATTTTCTAATAAATATTATTTTATTAGGAATCATCTTTTTATTTTCTCCTTGGACTGCCTGCCTTCCATTCAATCCTGAAAAACAATAATAATTGAAAAATAAATTCTTTTACAGGTTACACGATTGGTAAATGCGTTGTTAACTAGTTTAATGAGTATTTTTCCAACTAATGAAGTAAAATCCACAACTACAACACAAAATAAATATTCGGCACTTGAAAGTCTTTATTCTAACATCGAAAAGGTTACTTTTTATTATTAATTTTTATCTCTATCTAGTCAGAGTTGGGAAGTAGGTAATTGAATTACATTTTGTAATTTGTAATATGCATTTCAATTCATAATTCATTTGTTTTATTTTTTTGTTTACAATTGAATTACATTTTTCAATTACACTATCTCAAATTTTCAAATTCCGAAACGCGTTTGCAAGATATTTTTTTATCGCTTAAAGCACATAACGATAATTAAATATAACTAAACCATGTACGATATACATAATAGCAATTAAGAATAAATTTTTTTGCAACGAAATTTTCTCTGGAGAGAGACGGACTGATAGAAATTTTAATTGAATGTAATGGAAGGCAGCCCAGAGGTAGTGAGGAAATAAAAAATTAACACATATAAAATAAGATGTAATTTATTGGAATCCTTCCTCCTTTCCTTTCAAACCGACGTTTCGGAGGATTTTTCCCTCCTTCTTCAGGGTTTCAAAGGGTCAATGAATGAAACAAATGTTTCCTTCTTCTCTCCACAGTAGTGTTCAAAAACTTTCTTCATTTTTAACAAAGGCATAGAAAAACAAATTTTTTTCCCTCCTTTTCTTAATTAGAAGAAGGAGGGAAAATCCTCCGAAACGTCGGTTTGAAAGGAAAGGAGGAAGGATTCCAATAAATTACACCTTATTTTATATGTGTTAATTTTTTCTTTCCTCACTACCTCTGGGCTGCCTTCCATTACATTCAATTAAGAATAAATATTTTTATTTATTCATTTTAAATATTATATGAGGCGACTGTGGGGCAGTGGCTAGAGTGTCGGGTCGCTGACTCGAAGTAAGCTGGTCCGAGACTCTCGGCAGATCAGATATTTGCAGTCGCCTTCTTTTGGAAAGCAATGGCAACCTACCAAGAGTATAATTGCCTAGTTAAAAGTAGGTCCCATATATCTGTGTAAAAACAGTTAAACACACTCAGCACAGGTATATGTGGAGAGGAGCCGAAACGTCAGGGAGACCTGATATGGCACAAGAAGAAGACATTTTATATCTATCACTTTTAATGGTGCATGCTTTAGAATTTTTCTCCCAAAGCATTTTTTGAAATGCGTTATAAGTTTTTCTTTGGAGGCGGACTGATATATTTATAGATCAGGATTTAATAAAAAATATTTTCTACTCACTCAAAAGGCTCAATGAAGGAAGCATATGGAACTCTTCCTTCTTGTCTCCTCTTTTCAGTGCATATTGGTATTTATAGACAATATTTTTAAACTTTCCTTTATCAATAGTACAGAGTGTAATGATGGTTTAGATTTCAAGATATATGTATGTATGGGCCAATCCCATCTAGATAGTCGCAGGTCGCACTGCGCATACTTATTTCTAATACATGGTTTTATGTTACCATTAAAATTTACATACATTATACCAGTGATTCTCAACCTGGGTTCCGCGGAACCCCAGGGTTCCACAAAGGGAGGTTTGGGGTTCCCCGTGACTAGAGGTCAATAAAAGAAAAAATAGTAGTTAGTAGTATCAGCCCTCAAAAAATTTGTCATGTAAAGAAAAAAAATACTAAATTTAAAGTCTAAAAGTATTACCTTATAGTCAAATAAAACCATTGATAATTAAGAATGCGGTGAACATCACTATTATTGTCTCAATGATACCATTTTTGTTTCTCTAACGTTCCTTAACTTTCTTATAATACAACGATTACGTTACATTATTAACAAAATGAAAACATCATTTAAATTGTTTTATTATTATTTTGCTATTAATGACGTTTGAAATAATATTTCTTTTCAAATAGATGAGAATATTATTTATGACTATACATATACATTGAATATGTAAAAAAATCTGTCCGATCCGAAAGGCCCCAAATTCTAGCAAATTTTTAAAATGTGGAAACACCGTCATCGGCGGCGGTATGTTATATTTGGAAGCTATAAAAGTAGCATGATGTTGATATTTTGACGAAAAATTAAATATCTTATATTTCCTCAGAAATAAATATAAGTGCTCTAGGGTTCCTCGCTCTATAAAAGGTTGAGAAACACTGCATTATACAATTTTGAACTATTATTACATAATAACATTACTTACATGTTGTTTTATTTTTAATTTAATAATTATTTACAATTTTTTTCTATTTTTTTTTTTTACTTATATTAATAACTATTATTATTATCATTCCCGTCCATAATTTGTATTAATTTGAAAGTTTGTAATAGGAAAATAAGGACACGTTTTTTATGTGTGACTTTTTTATTTATCAGCTAAACGTTTCGTCGACTTTGCCGACTTTTTCAGGGCTATTTGAACCAAATGTCCAAACCTGCGGTTCCCGTACTGAGCAGGATTACTATCGCAAAAACATGTCATCAGTAGGGTAAAACTAACCTGTCTCACGACGGTCTATTTGAAGCCCTGAAGAAGTCTGCAAACTCGACGAAATCTTGGCTGATAAATAAAAAAGTCACACATAAAAACTTATTTTCCTATTATAAACTTTCAAATTTTATCTGAACTCTAAATTAATATCAAATATTATTAATAATTAGTTGCCAGCATATATTCAGATCCATTACGTCCGACTTTTAATTCACGGCACGTGGCAAGACATTTTTTATGGCTAACATCTCCAAGATTTTCCTTTAAAATAATTATTTATTGGAACAAGTCCCTTATTTATTTCTGGGATGACTTAGTCACATCCGATCCTGAGCCATTTTTTGAAATTATGTACACATAAAAATACACTCTTTTCATCAGCTAACTGAATAAGACGGAGCGTATTCGAGTAATTGATAATGTAATTGAAATACATAATTTCTAAAATTCAATTCAATGATGAAATGTAATTTATAGTTGTTAATTTAATTACACTAAACAAAAATATTCGTGATTAGTAATTCAATTGCCGAACGACTTGTGATTTCCATAACTTTTATGTGATAAATACTTATTTTCATAATTAATCACTTAAATTAAGTTTATATATTCCTAAAGGTTATTTCGGAAGGCTTGAATAACTATGAAAATAGTGAATCTTCCCAACCTTCGAGACTATTCGGAACATTAATGGTTCTTAAAGCAGCATGTTCAAGCAACGAAAATTACATAGACAAATTTATTGATTCCTTTATGAACGTAATAAATCGAATGACTCTCGAATATCTTGATAAAGATAAAAAATGTGATTGTCCAGGTAAAATTATTGATTGTTTTATTTCATTTTTTCAATTTTTAATTTTATTATTATTAATTATAAATTTATTTTTGTTTTTAGTTACAAGTGAACTTGTTATACTGAGCCTTGATTTAGTGAAAAATAGATTAGCCATTATGAGTTTAGAGGTTCGGCAAAATTTCATAGATAAAAATCTAGTTGGATTAATTGAAAATTCTAAAGACATGAAAATCGCAAAAGCTATTACAAAGGTAATTTTAACTTCTTTGTTTAATAACCTAGTCATTCATTCATTCGTCAAATATAACATCTTTCACTTAAATAGGAGAAAAAAATGTGATCTATGGTTAAGTTCAATTAGGATTCACATACCAAGGGTTTCAATATATACAGTAGCGTATACATGGGGGGCTGGGGTCAACCCCCCCCCCTCAGAGGCAGACCCTATCTATTTGTCAAATCTAAACTTGAGTAAAAAGCACAAATAAAAAATACATTTTGGTGTTGACTAGAAACGGGTTAATAATAGTCCAGTCAAATTAGACCAATTTTCGACAAATAAAAACATTAATCGGTAAAGATCTGAATTTTGGTATATCATGCTTATTACGGATTCCCATTGAACATACTAAAAGTCCCCTGTCAAAATTTGTTGCGCTCGAACCGCAATCTTTGGAAAAAAGGTACACTTTTTCAGTTTTTTGCCTATATCTCGGCAACTAAAGCTGATTAAAAAAAATTGTTCAAATAAAAAATATAGTTTATTAAATTTCCGTATAAAAAAGCATATTAACATTTTTTTGTATCTCTAATACTTTAGCTGTAATCCAACGTTTAATAGAGAAGAATTTTCTGAAGATGTGATAACGATGTCGATTTAAAGATCTCTCACTAGCAGGCGCATTATACAGGGTGTTTCTAAATTGATCCGAAATATTTGAAGGGGTGATTTTTCAAAGTATTTTTTTGTTCAAAACCCCTTCCCTCCAAGTTACAGCCAAATCTAGCATTGTTACCCCCTACGGTTGCAGCCCTAACTTTAGAGGCTTAAACTTGAGAGGGAAGAGGCATTTTGAACAAAAAATTATATTTAATTTTTGCTGAAAAATCACCCCTTAAAATATTTTGCATCAATTTAGAAACACCCTGTATAATGCGCCTGCTAGTGAGATCTTTAAATCGACATCGTCACACCTTCAGAAAATTCTTCTCTATTCAACGACGGTTTACAGCTAAAGTATTGGAGATACAAAAGAAATGTTAATATGCTTTTCTTATAGGAAATTTAATAAACTATATTTTTTATCTGAACAATTTTTTTGTATCAGTTTTAGTTGCCGAGATATAGGCAAAAAACTGAAAAAGTGTACCTTTTTTCCAAGATTGCGGCTCGAGCGCAACAGATTTTGAAGGGGACTTTTAGTATGTTCAATGGGAAACCGTAATAAGTATGTATATCACAATTCAGATCTTTACCGATTAATATTTTTTTTTTCTAATTTAACTGGACTATAATACATTATTAATATATAAAAGCAACGTATTTCTTTATTAACCCAGTATATAGAGGATCCAAAAAGTGGTTCAGCTTACATGAATTACGGGAAAAGATTTTTTTCTAGGATCGTTTGGTATGGTGTGAGTATGTCAAATCTAAGTTTGCGACCTCGAAAGTGTGGGGGACAACTTTTGGTGGCCGAAAAACCTCGAAATTTTCGGACTTTTTCCAGTTTTTCGCTTATAACTCGAAAACGGTTCCATATTTTGTAAATAACCGTCCTATAGTAAATTAAAGAGGACAAAATTTCGCGTCGATTAAAATAGAAAATTGGTCCAGTAGTTCGATTTTTTATGGGGATCCAAAAAACAGCCCCCGGATCACTTTTGAATATCCCAAAAACTCGCACTTTTTTCGATTTTTCCCATTTTGACCATGAAGGAGCACGTTTTCGACAAAGACCACTCTATACATTTTTAAACTAGATTAAATTTTACTACATTTTAAACAAAGTTTCATCGTTAATTGGATAAGTAGTTGTCAAAACCCGTGACACAATGACGGTTAAAGCTGATGGAATAAGCTTTGAAAATATGCAATTTTATTGTATAAATGAAAACCACTCATCCTAGATTATTGATTTTTGCACTCATTGTCTGGGGAAGTGTTGTTGACGGACCACTTTTTGATAATCCCGGATTTATAGATATCCAGTATTTTAACGAGGACGCCTATTGAGGATGTTGGATCATGTCCTGTACGGAGCATGTAGGATACTTATAAAGTCAAATAAGGCAAAAACTTGCAAATAATACGTCCATGTCATTCATAATTTCTCCGAGATCATGGATTTCACTATAATGTTTTAATCGAATGATAATTTCGACCATGGTCGAATTATTTGTAGGGTCTTGAAAACCTTTGAAAACAGATGTAATGTCTTCGTTAATATGGTACTGTATCGTTTTAAGATTATAAATTGTGCTGCCCTTACGAGGCTGATGATGGTGTGAGAATATCCGCCGAAACGTCTCATAAGTTTTTCATGAAAATAAATTCGTTAGAATATAAAGAAATTTTATTTCCTTTTTCCTAACGAAGACATTACATCTGTTTTCAAGGTTTTCAAGAGCCTCAAAAATCGATTCGACGAATTCTATAATTTTTCATCATGGACTGAGGGGTATTCCTATAAAGATCTTAGAATTAGGTTTGATTTTTTTTTTAATTTATTTTGCTTTAAAATGACCGTTTAGAGCCCCAAGCTTTTAGGTGATTTTTTATCATTCGGCATTTAGAAATGGCTTAACTTAACTTGAAATTATGAAAAATTCCACAAATTCCTACATGTTCTCTTTATAATTGACAAATAAGAATGAATTTGATATTTCAAGTAGGAAGTTATAAGATGCTGGGCCCGATTCACACTTGGCCTCATTATTTAATTTTATCATATATGTATATTTAATTGAACAACATTTTCTTTTTTTACAAGAGATAGCCAAAAATAAGTTTAAATTAATATTTAACTATTTATTTATAGATTATTGATGATTGGATTAAACATACGAATTCAAATTCTCAACCAACTAGTCAAGAGCAATCTGTTCTTTTATTGAAAATGTTAGAACATTTTCCTATTGATCCTGATTTAAATTGTCAGTTTCTGGATATTGTAAATTTTATTTTCTTTACAGGTATTTTAACATTTTTTTTATTCTATCATCTATTTATTAATATATAATATATATTTTTTTATATTTTGCAGAGATGATGATCTTAAATGTTCTGAACTTGCTGTAAAACTTGAACCAGCATTTTTATCAGGTCTTAGATGCACTAATCCTGAATTGAGGCAAAAGTTTTTCGAAGTCTTTGACAAAAGCATTGATTCACGGTTTCATGAGAGAATTTTATATATAGTAAGCTCTCTAAATTGGCAATCAATGGGAAGTCATTACTGGATTAAACAATGCATTCAGATGATCTCAAGTACTGCACAAGAAAGTAAATTTGGAATAATATTTTGAATCATCACTATTTGAAAATTCTTAAAAATAATAAATAAATAATTCTTCTCCCTAGATACTCCACTTTCACTTTCCAATAAGGATAACTTGCTTCCTGGTGCAACATCTGTTATTCCAAGTTCAGATATTCTTCATAAAGCGGGGCTGGAACTTTTAGGCTCTATAAAAACGGAAATCACTGAATTCGATTCCATTGATATCTCAAACCGTTCGGATGCAAGTTATTTTAAAGTATTCCTATAAAGTAATTTTTAATTACTTGACCGAGTAACTCAAATATTTTATGTTGGTGATCTCCAGACTCGATAAAGCCTGCGAATCTTTTTACTTGACCATACAGGGTATGGTCAAGTATTGTAATCGTGCATGAAAAAAGTGTTTTTTTTCCTTCTTTTTTTTTCAAAATATCTCAAAAACGGCTGAAACTATTTCGATTAAAAAAAAATTGAGCCACACCATGGCATTTCGGTCTACAAAAAAGCTCTACAATAAGCGATCATCGAAAAAATTATATTTTTCGAAATAATAATTGTTTTGTCAAAATGTCTGTTACTCTGTCTGTTAGTCTGTGCGTTACCAAATTTTTGTGGACGAGCTAGGTCAAAAACTAGTGTGAATATCGAAACCAAATTTCACACGTAGTTTTGGTCCATTGAGATTAAGAGCTGATTAGATTTTGGTGAAAATCGACCCAAAATTAAGGGGGGTGGAGGGGGGTTTAAAAATTAAAAATCTAGGTCGTTTGAGCAAACTCAACCAAATTTTGTATACATAATCAGTGAACCCCCAGAAGTCTAAAAATGCAAAATCTAACCGTCCAAAAGGGGGGGGGAGGTGGATGGTCAAAAAATGAAAATCTTGGCCATTTACCAAACTCAACCAAATTTTGTATACATAATCAGTGGGTCCCCAGGAGTCTAAAAATGCAAAAACTAACCGTCCGAAATGGGGGGGTCGGGGGTGGGGGGGTCAAAAAATGAAAATCTTGCCCTTTTACCAAACTCAACCAAATTTTGTATACATAATCAGTGGGTCCCCAGAAGTCTAAAAATGCAAAAACTAACCGCCCGAAATGGGGGGGGGGGGGTCGAAAAAATGAAAATCTTGGCCATTTACCAAACTCAACCAAATTTTGTATACATAATCAGTGGGTCCCAAGAAGTCTAAAAATGCCCCTACATGATTATAAATAATTTTATTAAATACTAAATATAAGTGAGGGGCCAGGTTGTATGGTAAAGTCAAGTGGATGGCCACATCAGAACACGTCAGCTTATTTATTTATTTTTTTTAATTTCTTGTCAAGTTACAAAATGTAGGCAGGCAGAATTTATTTAATCAAATTTCCATAAATGGACACTTTTCCTTAATTTATATCTATTCTCTCACCATTAAGCTGAGTTTATAAATGCTCTCTTGGTTTTGTTTACTTCTACTTAAATAGCGAAGCATGATATTCAAAGTATTGCATTTCTTTCGGGGGTTTCGCTTTTCGAAGTCTTCTCTCTCCAAAACTAAAAAAGTTAATTTGAATAATTATATTTAAATTTTATTATATCTTATCACCGTCGTAACAGAGTCCCTAAATGGATTTATGAACATATAACAAAAGGATCAGTAAAACACAATGATGCAGCTAACAGAAGTAATTGTAAATTTGATTCAGAAAACTCCAAGTGATATTATTCGATGCCCTTAAAATATAGAAACTGAGTTTAGAAAAATAAAACGGTTTTGTGAGCTTCAGAGTCAAAACCGCCCAAAAATTAAATCATTGGTGGCTCTGTCCACTGCTTTATCCTAGCACAGTCACAGAAACTTAAGCTACGAATCGGCCAGCGACGCTATAGTAAGCTTTTGGTTCAAATTCACATAATTCTTGTACCCCTTTACTTGAAGGTTCGGTGATTTTCATTTTTTTTTATTTCAAAAACGATTCCTAGGATATTTTTAAAAATCCTTAATTAGTATCTCAAGTTCGGTTATGTGTATTTTTTTATCTCGATTGAAACACTGTGAGGGGATTAATTTGAAAGAAGAAAATTATTACGTTGATCTCAGAGAAGGGGAAGCTCCAACTGAAACTCGTGTGGTGCTAACACCAATTGATTTTTTTTAATTTCCCATTAGAAAGCATGTAAACTTGGTTTTCTTTTCCGGGCCGGGGGCTTTTTCACACCCACTCAACTTATCCGATACAAGGCAAATTCACCTCTACTTCGAATATGGCTCGCATCTCTGGAGAGGAGCCTAGAAGCATTCCATTGCTACCTTGGATGTAATTTAGAGGCGAGTTATCAGACTAATAAGATATCCAGCATTAAGTGACGCTTTCAACTCCCTGGCTTATCGTAGAACTGTATCCGCCCTTTTCCTTGATTATCGATAAAATCAATAATCCCTCCTAAAGCTTCATTTGTGTGAAATAAACGATTTTCAAACATTCGACACCCTTTTTTTTTTTTTTTTTTTTTAATGCAATCGAATGCAAGAAGGGGTGTACCAGTAAAGATGCAGCCCCTATGGATCTCGAAAGACCCTTGCATTACCGAAGAGAAGGGAAAGTTGATTAAGTGAGAGGGTGTAGACGTAGGTGTCTATGCACTCCGGTTTTGAAGGTTTGAAGATTATAAGTGCTGGGAAAGATGGAGGCTGGGAGAGAGTTCCAGTTCCTTGAAGTCATGGGGATATATGAATTGGCGAATGAAGTGGTCCGGCACTTTTCTAATTTGACCGCGAAAGAGTGTTGGGAGTCGGCAAAACGCGTGCTACGTGCAAAGCATGCTTTGGGGGGAATTATTGATTTTATCTCATCAGAGCACCTGCCGTGATAGTATCTATAGAAAAGGGAAAGGGCAGAGACGTTTCTTCGATGAGCCAGCGAGTCGAGGGAGTCGGTGAGGGTAGAATCGTCAATTAGCCTGACGTTTCGCAATTAAATTAGATACTATCCGAACAAGCGCATTTGCCACTTCGTTTATCTCTATAACCAGGGCCGTCGCGTGGGTAAGAGGCGCCTGTGTGCAAAAGAAATTTAGCCCCCTTTTCCATGATACAAAATTTGTAAATTAAACAATATGGCGCCTCTTGGATGAATCGCCCGTTTTCGTGGTAAACCTGCACGCCCGCACGCGGCGGCCCTGTCTGACTCTTCTACAGGCTGGAACTCGCTTCCTCCATCAGTCTTCCCTAGGGATCGCGATTCTCTCGGAAAAAATCGATTTTTAAATCGTTTCGAATCGAAATCTGATGAATCGATTCACAAAAAAAATCGAGGTCTAAAAGATCGATTTCTCAGAAAAAATAAAATAAATATAAATCTATATTATGGAAAACAAAAAGTTTAAGTTTATTTATTTATTTATTTATTTATTTATCCAGAAAAATACACAACATTCATTATGTCATGTCCTATAGAGTTGACAAGTCAACTGTACATAGGACCGGATTAAAATCTTATATCTATCTTATATTATATATCTTATATATCTATCTTATATATAACAATTATTTAATTTTACAAAGAATTACTATAGTTGAAATATGGTGTACATTGTTCAACATTAGTTCACATTAGTTAATTACAAACATATCAAAGGGTGAAATCACAATGATCCAATCCAATTAACCAATTTTTTTCTCAATAATTTTTTGTCACACGACAGATTTTTTTGATCATTTGGGAGTTTGTTAAAATATTTAATTGCCACAAAATAGGCATTTTTTTGGGCAATTGACTTATGATAAATTTGATTTGGTAGGACAATTGATCTATTTCTAGTTCTGCCACTATGTTCATTATACATAATCTTACACACATCATAATAATAAACAACTGAGTTAACAATAAATGATTCATCAAAGGACACCATAATAATCGATTTTTTATAATTTTTAACTAATTAAAGTTGTTTTTACAACCATATCAAAGTATCAGGTAGAGAAAAGACATTTATTTCACAAATTTATTGGTTACATTAAAAAGTTTGGGAATTATATAGTTCATAGTTTTCAGGCTTAACGTCCAAGCTTTTCTGTCCACTCTACTGAGATCCAAGCTCAACAAATACAACAAAGCACAGATTACAAACGTAATTTTTTTCATTTCTTTTATCTATTAAGAAAAGGCGAAGGAAACTGAGCACACATCTATCTCGCGAGTTTTTGAGTAATTAAGTGAAAAACTGTCATTTCTTTACATGTGTTTAGGTCAGTGATTCTCAACCACTGTGCCGCGGCACTTTTGTGTGCCGCGAAATTCTTGAAGTGTGCCGCCAAATTTTAGAAATGCAAACAATAAAAATTATTTTGTATGTACTTTTATCAAATGAGTTATTATTTTTTCCAGTTCAGCCATTTAGATTACACAATTTAATGTAAACTAAATAAATAAGCTTTAAAAAATATATACATTTTATAAACTACTTCCGAAATTTAGATATAAAAAATTTGATTGGATTCGTAATCCATTTATGATAACCGATACGTCTGTATATGAATTAACTTTGAATGAAGAGGAAAAACTAATTTTATTATGTTATGTTGTCTTTGTAGTTCATATTATTATTTTATTTTACTAGAAAGAATTTAATTTTTAGGACAGAATCTAAGATTTTAATAGAAATATTATTAAATTGCGATATCAGAGGGGATTCATCCCCCAGGAGTCGAACCTGAGAACTAACTTGCTTTCCGGGCAGTTAGCTCACACCCTCGAGACAAAAAAACTCTCTCTGAATCGCAATATTTGATGTAAGCATAGAAATCTTTCACTCCATTAATATATAACGGAAATTAAAAAATTTAGCTTAAAATGAAAAAAAGTTTTTCATACAAGTCCTGCTATTTTAATATAAAAGTAAAGATTTGAGCATCTTAATTTTTGTCTCGAGGGTGTGAGCTGACTGCCCGAAAGCAAGTTAGTTCTCAGGTTCGACTCCTGGGGGGATGAATCCCTCTGATATCGCAATTTAATAATATTTCTATTAAAATCTTAGATTCTGTCCTAAAAATTAAATTCTTTCTAGTTTAAAATTGATTTGTTAATCTGAACCCGAGCTCATTTTTGAAAAACATTCCAACTCTTTTCAAAAATAAGATGCTCAAATCTTTAATTTTATTTTACATTGGAAATTATTATCATAAATTAATTTACACAGTTACACGTTGTATTATACGTATAAGTAAAATTCTTTAAACTATCTTATTGTTAGTGTGCCACCAAATTTTGAAATTGTTACAAGTGTGCGCAACAAAAAAAAGGTTGAGAACCACTGGTTTAGGTACATTCAACTAATGATAAATAATTTTATGGTTCTTATCAAAACAGAAAAAATCGGATCTCGATTTTCTAGGGTGAAATTTCGATTCACTGGATCGATTCAATACTATATATCGATTAAAAAAAATCGATCATTTTGGCCCAAGAAATCGATCTCAGATCGCCATCCCTAGTCTTCCCAGTTAAATAAATAACCTTCAGTCTGTCAAGACCCGCATCCAACTCGCAGCCAATTCCTAAAATTTCTTCTTTATCACGGACTAGATAGGTTGTATCTTTTTAGTCCAGTCCAATTTCTTCTTGTATCAATGTCATTACAAAAACAAAAACCAAAAAAAAACTAAATTCAATTGTCCGCAAAATTATATATTTATCTAATATATCTTTGTGAAATATTTGTCTGAAGATGAAGATACATGGCCCATATTATAGTGTTAGCCGGGCCTAAGAACAATTAATTTTATCGTGCAACTTTTATTAAAAAATATATATTAATTTTCTTTTTAAATTATTTTCTAGGAACCTGAGATGGATATTTCTACTGTCATTAAATCTTCCGAAGACCTACTTAAAAATTCTAATCGAAATACTATATTATTACAAATGATTGGTCGTCAACAAAGAGCAATAGAAAATCTTAATAAGTTAACTACTAAAAACTTTTTAATGGCAGCTACACAACTCTGTCATTTAGATACGGATCTAGCTGAACGAGTTTGGCTCGATTTATTTCCGAATATTTGGAATATTATGAATGATGTTCAACAAAAAGTAAGCCATATTCTTTTTTTTTTAAACCTTTTCCATTTTGATTACAATAGTTTTAGCAAAGTTGAGCTAATTATCTTAAGGATATTGATGATTTTGTTTTTAAAAGGGTATATATAAAAATATTTCTTTATTAGTCTGGAAGTATTTCTTTAAAGATCTCATTAAGTATAATTAGGCTAATTTTTTTTCTTAATTCCCTTTAAAATGATGACGTGAGAGGGCCCCAAAGTACCCTTTTTAGCCGATTTTGTACCTAACGGAAATTTCAAACTTCATGACATGATTTTTTTTTTACTTTGGAAACAAAGCCCATTTAGTCAGCTCCTATGTGTTAATACTATTTTCTTTTTATTGTATGTATGTGTGTGTAAGTTGGGGGTAGAGGTAAAACTAGAGCCGGTCATATTTTTGCAGCAAGCCGGTCTTGAACCCGGGTGTCCTGCTCAGTAAACTTTTTTTTTTCAAAAGTTTTTATTTACAATAAACATATACAGCTATATATATTAGAAGATTAGGCAATAATTGACAGATTATATAACATACATTACATATTTTCAGTAGATTTGCAACCACCTGGATTGGTTAAAGGCTAATGTTGCTTTGATTTTTATTCTTTGTGATTATGAAAATTCTTTTTTGACACATATAAGTATATATGAAATACTTATACCTAGATTGTATAACCGATGTGTATAACAGTTTTTTATTCCTTGCGACAGGAAATAATTTTAACAAGAGAGGGAACATATTACTCAGTAAACTGGTACTCTATTGAATCGACCAACCTGACTATTTTAGTCTAATAAGTCTATGCAAACTTAAAATTTTTTTGTTTGATGCTTAGGTTTATTTTTAGATTAAAAAGGTTGTTTTTGATTTGAAGCTCCACTAATACAGTAAATATAAAATGTATTTAAATTTTTTATTAGAACCTTTCTCTGTTTTGGAGTCGGTTTCAAATGGTACTATACAGAGAGATCAACCACTCTTGTATTATGCTCTAGAAACCTTCTTGTGTAAATTCTGAAGATTGTAATAAAAAATAAAAATCAAGTGATCATTCCATAATATTCAAAAGGTCTTAATTATTATAAATATATAATTAATTCTAGCTTGATTTTCATATTGTTTATATTTAGTGATTTTTAGTTCAAATGTTTTTGAAGTTATCTTTTTTATAGATAATACAAATTCTAAATAATAGAGAAAAGTTAATTTTAGGACAAATTCTAAGGATTTTAATAGAAAGATTATTATATTGCGATATCGGAGGGGATTCATCCCCTCAGGAGTCGAACCTGAGAACCAACATGTCTTTCCGGGCAGTCAGCTCATAACCCTCGAGACAAAAACCACTCTCTGAATCGCAATATATTACGCATATATTTAAGCACATACGTTTTTTTACTTCATTCTTCTATAACGGAATAAAACATGTTAGTTCTCAGGTTCAACTCCTGAGGGGATGAATCTCCCTCTGATATCGCAATTTAAAAAATATTTCCAGAATTTTCTAGAATTTGTACTAAAAATTAAATTCTTTCTTTTTTGATATACATTGGTTAAGTTTAACCCGAGCTGATTTTTTGAAAAACATTCCAACTATTTTCAAAAATAAGATGCTCAAATCTTTAGTTTTATTTAATATGTAATGGAAGGCAGTCCAGTGGTAGTGAGGAAAGAAAAAATTAACACATCAAATAAGCTGTAATTTATTGCATTTTTATTGATTTTATTTTTTTTTTTTAGTTTTATATTCTAAATAATGTTTCTTATCTTATAATCGGCATCAAATTTTAATTTCGAATTATATTTTTAGCTTCTCGTCGGAGAAATTGTGCCTTTTGTTTGCTCTGGAAATCATCTCATACAAAGAGATTGCAAGCCATCGGCACTCAACACATTTATGGAAGGTATTTCTCGATGTAATATCTCCTACGCACTCAAGCCATCCATATTTACATTTCTTGGAAGAACACATAATCTTTGGCACCGAATGGTTTTAACATTAGAAACTTTTGAAAACGAATCATTTCTTTCTGTAACAAATTATCATAAATCAAAAAAAGATGAAGTGTCTGATAATGAAGTTGGTCCTAATCCTCAGCAGGTAATTAGGAAATTTATTTAAAACTTATTAGTTTTTAAAGTGGCAATGAGAAGTAAATAAATATTGAGAAATAATTCGAACACATCAACGGGGAAAATGCGGATATTTCCATTATGAATAGAGCAAATCTCAATTTCCCCTAACATTACCTCTCACTCCGATGATAATTAATTGCAAAAGTAATCTCATCTTAATTATATAAAAAAATTCAAATAATTATATAATTTAAAAGGGAGAATTTTTCTTAATAAATAAGTTATCCACAAATTTTAAAAATTATTAACTTAGCTTTTTTCCAAAGGCATAATTTTTTATATTATTGTAATTAACATAAAAACTTAATTGATATCTCTGGAAAATTATTTTTATTTTATTTAGCTTATTTCTTGGCTTAACTTCTCTTTTTTCAATTAAAAAGTTTAATCAAAATATCCAAAGTGATCTGAAATCTGACAACCGGACGGTCCCTTTTTGACTTCAATTTATTACTAAAAACGGCTCTTACGATTTGTTTTAAATCGGTACGCTTATCACGTATCATAAGTTCTTCAATGAGTCTAAATTGTATTAAAATTGAAATCAAGGAAGGGGAGTTGATTAATTGTGTCATAAAAAAGACTTAATTTTTTTCTAAAATTACTCTACTTATTAAGATTTTTACTTAAGATAGCTATCGTCTAGAACGGTGTTTTTCAACCTGTGGGTCGCGACCCCATGGGGGGTCGCGAAGCCATAGTAAAAGAAGAAAAGAAAACAAAGTTTAAAAATATATTTGAGGCATTCCACGCCAAATAGGACGGTTTTAAACATTTTAATTTTTGATTCCCTTCATTTTTTGACATTTTTTAGTACCTACCCAACAAAAACTCTTTCTGGTAAATTTTGAAATTTTTTGCATCACCTTTTTAAAAGATATCGAATTTTGTTTTTTCGCTCATAACTTCTTCAAAAATATGAGTAGTTCAAATTCAATTTTTTTTTATCTTTTTTTTACATACTTTTTAGAAAAAAATATTAAAAAATTATTTAAAGTGATTTTATATGGGATTTTTGAGTTTGAAAATTTTATTCTTGTTTTTGTAAGTGTTCTTTTCGATTTTTTTGAAAATTTTTATTTTAAACTTCTATTCATTTTACAAATTTTAAGACTGGATTGATAGTGGTCCTAAGATAATTACCATTTTTTTTCGATTTTTGAAAATTTCGGAAATTTTTTTTCTCTATTAATCATTATTAAAACCACATTTTGGTATTGAGTTCTCTTTTTTTAGTTATTTTGAATTTCATAACAGGTGTTTAAAATTAGTATTTTAGTTTGTTGAAAGAAAAATCAAATTAAAAAAAAAAAAATAGTAATCATTATAGGACCACCATCAACCGGCTTTTTTTATTTTTATTTTATTTATATTTAAATGTATTTTTGATACATATATATTTCAATATTTACAAATCTTAATACTAAATTTATAATATTTCCAAATATTTCTCAATAGAAATGTTCAACTGTCCCTCTTAAGATATATTCTAACTTGGTTCTTAAATTGAATCAGACTTGATGCATTTCTTACTTCAGCTGGTAAAGAATTAAATTCCTCAAGTCCTCTAAAATATAATGAATTTCTTGTGCTCTCTTTCCTCGCCCTCTCAATAAATATATTGTCTCTAATTCGCGTCCCATGGTCATGGATCTCATTGACCAATGTGAAATTCAGATAGGCTGGCAGCTGGCTATGATATAATTTATATACAAAACACATTGTCTGTAAAAATAAGAATTGCTTCACATTCATAAGTCCTAAGCTTTCCAGCATACTACTTATTGATGTATATCTGTCACATTTTAATATAAATCTCATGCATCTATTTTGTAAGAGTTGCAACTTATCAATATTCTCCTGAGTGCCAAAATATAATATTGTAGGACAGTAAGAGAAACTAGGACTAATTATAGTTCTATACACCTTAATTCTAGTGTTCATATTCAAATTATTACAAGCTCTACCAAAGTATTGCACTTTTCTGTTTACATTCTTCAAAAGCTCACTATGATGACTCTTAAAGTTCAACTTCGAGTCAACCACTACTCCGAGGTATTTAAATGAATCCACATATTCCAAATTTACACCATTCAGATAGATTGGACTTAACCCTTCTCCACCCACCCCCAATTGCATTACTTTAGATTTCGTACAATTTATAAACAGTTTATTCATATTTAGCCAGTCTTCCAACTTCCTAAGGGTTCCATTCATTTTCTGACAAGCCCTCTCAACATCACAATCCTCCACTGATATTAGTGTATCATCGGCAAACAGATTTATAAATACATCATCATTAATACAGTTACAAATGTCATTGATATATAATACAAACAACAAAGGCCCAAGAATACTTCCCTGGGGGACACCAACACTATCAGTTTGAGGATCGGAAATCACATTATTAATTTTTGTAACATGAGTTCGACCAGACAAATAACATTTAAACCACTTCACTGCACTATCACTAAAACCATATCTTCTCAATTTCACCAGAAGTAGATCCCGATTCACCGTCTCAAATGCACGCCGAAGATCCAGCGAAACCGCCACCACCACATTTCTTGGGTCATCGATCCACTTCTTCCATCTTGTTATTATCAACTGTAAAGCTGTCTCACATGAATGCCCCTTTCTGAATCCCGATTGATTTGGAGTCAAAATATTATTCCTATCGACATAATCAAGCAGTTGTTTGTGCATTACAGATTCAAACACCTTCTCTAAGAAGGGAAGTGAATTAACAGGCCTGAAACCATCTGGTTCCAGGGCGTTCCGTTTCTTTGAAATCGGTATAATTACTGATTGTTTCCAAGCCTGAGGAAACTTGCTGTCTCGGATAGACATATTAATAATTTCTTGAACCTTTTCCAGAAGAAAATCCCCGCCAAGTGAAAGAACCTTATCACTGACAATATCAGTAGATTTTTTTTTATTCAAATTCATAATTGCTTTAACTATATCTTCCCGGTCGATCTCCCTAATTACAAACTCTTCCGTTTGTTCGCCTTCGTCTAGGTATGGATATGTAACATAGTCATTTTTATCCTTGTCATCTATCAACTTCAATATACTTTCTTCAACAAACTGATTATACTTATCAGCAATAAACAATTCATCTGTGTATGTTTTTCCATCAAATCTCATTTTAGCTATATGGTTTTGCTGTCTCCAGTCAATAGCAGTCTTTATATTCATCCACATATGTTTAGAATTTTTACTCTTTTCTATCTCTTGTGCATAATAAGTCCTCTTTTTTGCCTTTATTTTTGATGTAACAAGATTACGCGAAACCCTGTAGATGTCCCAGTGTTCCCTTGTATTAGTAATGCACGCGGCTCTATAATTTAAGTCACGTCTCTTTGTCAAATCTTTAATTTCCTCATCATACCATTTCTGAAAATGACTAGGAATTATTTTTGATTTCACTGGGGCCACAGTATCAAGGCTTTTCTTTATATTCAAATACAAACGATCGATAAGAAAATCAACATTTATATCATGGTCATTCAGATTCAGCCAGGGCAAGTTCACCAGAATACTCTGAATATTTTCGGGATTAACATCCTTTTCTTAAAATATGTAGAATGAATAGAAGTTAAAAATTATCAAAAAAATCGAAGAGTACATACAGTTTCAAAAACAAGATTAAAATTTTCAAACTCAAAAATCGCATATAAAAACACTTTAAATAATTTTTTTGTATTTTTTTCTAAAAAGTATGTAAAGAAAAATTTCAAAATAAAATACAGGTTACAAACTACGTGAAGTAGGGGGTCGCGAATTTTTTTTCATACTAAGAGGGTCGCGTCATGAAAAAGGTTGAAAAACACTGGTCTAGAAGAAATGTCTCAAGATTTTGATTGAAATTGTACCTCATTACTTTAGGCTGTATGCCTTTTTTCCTTTCTCAAAAACTTTTAAGCAGTTAGGTGTTGGTTCAAGATGAAACATTTTAATATAATAATCAAACTTGAGCAAGATGCAGGTAGGTTTCACAAAAAAGAAATAAAACAAAATTGAGTTTTGAATTCGATATATTTCGGGGCTGAGCCCATCACCAGGAGTCAAAGTAAACTGACTCACCCCCAAAATATATCGAATTTAAAACTCAATTTTGTTTTACTTCTTTTTTTGTGAAACCTACCTCGCATCTTGCTCAGGTTTTATTATTATATTTCTCAAAAACGTCTATTGATTTTTTTTTAATCAATGGTACGTTTTAAGTGTAAATATTGGTGTACTTTCCAGTTTATTGTTTTTTTATATGATTTTTAATGCCAGAAGGAGTTACACCAGCAAATGTGCAACTCCTTTAGCTCTGAATTGACCCCAACGTAGTAAAAAAAGTAAGAAAAATGGACAAGTTGGTAGGAGTCCAAAGTACACGTGGATGCGGGTCTTGAAAAATATGGATAAATTAAATTTATGTATGTTACATATTTCTTATTTATTTTTTAGGAAATAATAGATTCTCTTTCAAGTCTTCTATGGGATCTTAAAGAAGAAGATATGTGGGCTGCTCTTTGGCAAAGACATGCTCGATATCGAGAAACTACACTTGCCATTGCTTACGAACAACAAGGTTTTTATGAACAAGCTCAAGCTACCTATGAGATTGCTATGACAAGAACACGTTCAGAGTGTGGGGCAGGACCTCTTATGTATTCCATTCAAAGGGAACTTAAATTATGGGAAGATCATTTTATAAGGTAATTAAAAGTTGATTTGATAATCTGTATATGAAATATTAATATTAATTATAAAATTAAGCTACTTGTATACAAATGGAAAAACCAACTAAAAACATTTTAATTAAAGAAAAGTCGGTTTAATTATTTATTCAAATTTTGTATAAATATTATTATTTTATCTAGAATTATGATTTTTTTAAGATATAAAATAGATTTATACAAATAATGAATTTGAAAGAATCCAATGAAGCTACCATGTTTTCTTTTTTTACTTACCCCCTTGAACTAAAAGTTTTAGGAATTTATTCAGAAAATCAAAAATACAAATTTATTAATCAAAATCTGCGCTGGCATAAGTGCGTTGCAGTCGATGGGAAGTACTTGGAATGGGACAATATCGATTTTGATGAATAAATTTGTATTTTTGATTTTCTGAATAAATTTCTGAAACTTTTTGATCAAGGTAGTATTTAGGAAAATAATAATATACAGATTTGATCATTATATTCAAGATTTTTTTTCGGGTTGAACCACCTATAAAAAAATTATTCACGATATTTCTGCTTCTATAGGTATCAGTTTTCATACGATTATAGGTGTAGTTTGAGCCTCGCCGCTCAACCTCTTGTTTAATTTAATTTCATACAATCAACGTACAGCAATTTCGTTTTAACATTATTTATATTACATCAGAAACAGAACAGTTTTCATTATTAGATGTAAAGATTACATTCTCAGCTCAACCTTAACGAAAACAGAACCCACACAGACAAAAATGTCATCACCAATCACAAACTCGTGCAAGATCGATCTCAAAACATTCCATAGAGCTCTCAAAGATAACAATACGGTTAGAAATTTGATTTGCAGATTTTATTTATATTCGCTCAATCGCCCTGAAATATCGTCGCCTTGGACTGTAAACCTGCTAACTCACAACAAGGAAATTTTACAGGGCAGAGAAAAAACAAACATTTTTTTTCAACAACTTACGATCGTAATTTTAAGAAGTACTTTTACTTGGACGATGCTGCATCTCTTTTTCTTTCGAACGGTATTAATATGTCATATATGATAAAAAATGGATTTAGCAGGTTTACACTCTAAGGGCCAGCTGTATGTAGCTTGGTAAGTCTTTGTAAAAGTTGACAAAGGGTAAAACCTTAGAATTCACCTTGTGCCCCGCGGGATGGCTAATCAGATGGAAGTGCGTGTCATCTGATTGGGCATCCGGCCCACAAGGTGAATTCTAAAGTTTTACCCTTTGTCAACTTTTACAAAGACTTTACCAACCGATATACAACTGTCCCTAAGGCGACGATATCCATAATTAGTAGCGTGGTAAGAAATTTGAATAAGTCGGTAGATGTTGGTATGAGCGTTTCTTCACTAATTTTTAACCAATTTTCTGTTTTCCCCTTGGGCAATCCAACCCTTCCAAATTTGACCCTCAAAATATTTTTAAGTTTCTTAAATTTACTCTTAAATTTTTTATTTTAGTTTTTGAAGATTTTTTTCTTTCTTTTTTTTAGATGTGCTAAAGAATTAAGTCAATGGGATCTAATCATGGACTATGCCAGTGATTCAAATAATTATAACCCGTACCTTGTGATTGAGAGTGCATGGCATATCCCACGATGGCAATTGATGAAGGAAGCCCTTCAAAATGTTTCGCGAATTTGTCCAAAAGAAAGTACTTGGAAATTATCTCTTTATCAGGGATTCTTAACTGTTTGCAATCCTGAAGACCAAGATTTCAATTTAACTCGACATTTTGTTGATAATTCAACTAAATTATGCATGCAAGAATGGATTAGATACCCACATATAGTCTCACATATGCATTTACCTATTCTACAAGCTGCTCAGCAGATAATGGAATTGCAAGAATCAGCTCGTATATATCAGGATTTATTACAAGGAGATAATGCTGGTCTTCAAAACATTAAGAGTATTGTTAAAATTTGGCGAAATCGATTGCCCATTATTAGTGACCAGCTTAGTCATTGGTCTGAAATTTTTCATTGGAGACAACATCATTATCAATATTTGGCAACAAATTTTCATGTTAATAATCAAAGTATGTTGGGTGTACATGCCAATGCTCAATCAATAGTACATTTTGGAAAAATCGCTAGAAAACATAATCTCGTTGGCGTGTGCCTCGAAACACTCAGTCGGATATATAATATTTCCAGTATTCCAACTGTAGACTGCTTTCAGAAAATTCGTCAACAGATAAAGTGTTACGTTCAAATGGCTTCCATTTCTGATAAGAATCAATTACAAGAGGTATATTATATATTTTCATTCCCAACAGATTGAACTACAACTTGTCTATTAATACATATTTACATTTATACGAGGCATGTTTTTAAAAATTTTATTTTCACATGAAAGCCTGTACCTTAATCAACATTTCGATATAGTTTCCACCGATATTAAGTCATTTATTGTATCTTTCCACGAGCTTTTGTAATCCCTCCTCAAAGAAGTCTGCCTCCTGATTGGAAATCTACTGCAACTTTCGAAAATTTAGTCGTTCAGTCACAATTGCACAAAGAACACTTCTTGACATTAGAGGAAACAAATCAGATAACGACGACATCGTAAACCGTCGTTCTCTCTCACTTTTTCGTCAACTTTATGCACCAAATCTTCAGCAATGTCAGAAGGTCGCCCTCTTCGTTCCTCGTCATGAATCTTTAAATGATCTAACCCATTTGCGTACCATCTGATTTGTTTCCTCTAATGCCAAGAAGTGTTCTTTATGCAATTGTGACCTACGACTAAATTATCGAAAGTTGCAATGGATATCCAATCAGGCGGCAGACTTCTTTGAGGAGGGAATACAAAATCTCGTGGAAAGATACAATAAATGCCTTAATATTGGTGGAAACTATGTCGATATGTAGATTAAGATACACGCTTTCATGTGAAAATAAAATTGTTATGAAAAGTATACTTGTTTATTTGCTATTTCAAAACGGTACTTACTTTAAAAACATGCCTCGTATAATGCATAACTATTTATAATAGATATTTCCATGAAAAAAAATAATAATAATATAAAAAATTCTTTTAATTTTATAAAATTGAATATAGCCATGATTTATAAAGATATGTTTGCTAATTATAATATTCAAATACTCTGTTAATAATAATTAAAGTTTGTTTTTATGTTTTAGGGTCTTGATGTTATTGAAGACACACATCTTGTATATTTTCCTCCAGAGATGAATGCAGAATTTTTTGCCCTTAAGGGAATGCTCTTAGCATATGCAGGTTGGTTTTTATTAATAATAAAAACTCTTTATCAAATAAATTAAAATATTAAGAGAGTCTTCTGGAATCAAGATATAGATAGTAATAATCGAAAAAATAATAATAATAGTAATTTTAACAAGAGATAATGGGACCAAAATCATTTTATTCTGGGTATTGATACAGATGTATAATGGTAGAATGAAGACGGGAAACCGAAATTCTTGCCGGCTTTTGGTTGAAGTCCTTTTATAAGTAAGCCATTTCGGCTTATAATCAATAAATATAATGATATTTATATAATCAATAAAACTAATATCAATATTAATTTGGAACCCCTCCTACTACAAGGGCCATTAATGATTAATTTGATTTTTAGAATTTCAATCATGAAATCAGAATGAGACTAAATTTGTTTTCATTTAAAAAAATTAATTTTTAATTTAGATAACCTATTGATTAATATTAAAAAAAAATCAAACTAATTCATAAAAAATTTCATTAAGGAGGTTCTTTGGCGACAATCTACACAAAAAGTTTTAGCCTCGTAACCACTCTATAAATATGAACGGTGTTAAAATTTTAGGTTATGTTTTTTAACGTGACTGTACTTTTTACGCTACTATATTCTATTTATGAATGGATCGTTTCCAAGCCATTGATATTTTATCCCCTCCACTAAAAATAATCACCCAAATATGTTTTTTTTTTATTTTTTATCAAAACTACATGGTAAATAATTTCAATTTTTTTTTTAAGTTACTCCGAATAACTAACAAATATTAGTTTTTCATCAAAATGGTGAAAGTCCTTCAATGAAAAAAATAAAATAATTATCATTTCCCCACCCTTTCCCAATCTACCATAAAAAATTTCATTTTTAATTGCAATTATTTCATGTTTGGTGTAGTATGGTAAATCGTCTTCAAATTTTAACAGTGTGTTTATTATGCTTTTAATGACTTATATTCCAAGTTTCGAAGACTTCTTGAATTTTTGCATTTTTGAAAGAACTACCTTAATATAATTCTATTACGAATATTGTTCATAATTATTAACTCAACATGGTATACATACTTAAGTTTAATAATGAATAATTTTGTTTAAAAGGCCGATCTGAAGAAGCAAATAAGGCATTTTCTACGGCAGTCCAAATGCATGATACTTTAGTCAAAGCATGGGCTCTATGGGGAGATTATTTAGAACATCTTTTCACAAGAGACCCGAAACAAATAAGTATAGGAGTTTCTGCAATAACTTGCTTTTTACATGCATGTCGTCATCAGAATGAATCAAAATCAAGAAAATATCTTGCTAAGGTACAATACTTTCTTTTAAATGTTATGAAATTTATTAAAATAATAACCTATTATTAATAATAACTAAATATATATTTATATATACCAGTGCTTCCTAACAAGGAAGCTGTGGATCACTCAATGAAAACAATTGAATAAAGCATGGACCCCTCATTTTTTACCCCCTCCCCTATTATACGAGGATAAGTCAAAAATTACTTACACTTTTCGTTCTACAACTTTATTAAACTAAGATAGGTGTACAACAGATACATTATTTTTCGATATAGTCTCCACCTTTAGCAATGCACTTGGTCCAGTGAGCCACAAGTTTCCGGATGCCTTCCTGGTAGAAGGTTTTTCGATTGGTCAAGAAGCTACTTTTGCACCGCATCCCGAACATCCATGTCTGAGGCAAATCGACGACCTCTCAAAGCTTTCTTGAGCGGTCCAAAGAGATGAAAGTCAGAGGGAGCAAGATCTGGCTGTAGGGAGGGTGTTCCAGGGTCTCAAAGCGTCTCAAAGTTGACGGTCCCCCAGCTCCGTCTTTTTGTGTTACGCTCGTTCGGCCACTTTTTTTTAAACATTTCGATCCATAAAAAAACGCTTTCCACGTATTGTGACAAAAGTCTCCGGTGAATTTCAGCACCTTTCACACCCTCTGACCACTTCTCGTTGCTCTTTGGCGCAATCTGATAGCGGAGCTGACATGCTTATGCTGTTGTAGCTAGACGACAACTGACGCGACCGTGATTAAATTCCTCACACGTGACCACAGACGCGCCAACTCAACGCATGCGCATCCTATCTTAGTTTAATAAAGTTGTAGAACGAAAAGTGTAGGTAATTTTTGACTTACCCTCGGATATATATATATATATATTTATTATAAGTATTAAATCTGGAATATCGTATTATTTGAGAGTCATCCACTGTGAGTAATTTCTGAAAAAATGTTTTTCTTTAGGTTCTTTGGCTATTAATTTATGATGATGATAATTATTTATTAATGCGAGCGGTTGATCAATATTCTGTTGGCGTTCCTCCAATACAATGGCTTCCATGGATACCTCAATTACTTACCTGGCTTGTCCGAGATGATGTAAATTTAATAACAAATCTTCTTAGTCAGGTACTTATGACACTTTAATAGAGATACTTATATTTAGCATGGAAAAATTTGAATAAAATTAAATAAAAAACACTTTTTTTTTATTTATATTTTTATAGGTTGGCCGAATGTTCCCTCAAGCACTTTTCTTTCCCATTCGAACTGTATATTTAACACTGAAAATTGAGCTAAAATCAGCAGATGCAGCTGCAGCTAAACAACAACAACAACCTGGAAATGGAAATTTTGTAAGTTGATTAACTCTTTCTATTTTATTTAGCTCAGAGAATACCTATATTCGGCGAAAATGAAGCAATATGTTTGCATCGTTGCTTCTATTTTCGTGAATATAGGCTCGGGAAGTGGGGGGACTCACTTATTTTGCTCAAAAAAAAATCACATTACTTCATTAATTTTTAAAATTTTTAATCTTAAACTTTATTTAAAAAGGATCCATATTTTATTTTTATTTTTTTTGGCTTCGGGCCTAGGCCATTTAGCCATGCTCAAAGGATCCATTTTTAAAATCTGTCTTCTCCATTTGGAATATTAACACGACTTTTTAAATAAAAGCCTCCTCCATACTAAATTTAATCTTTCTTGATATACTAGATTTATATTATAGTTTTAATAATTAATATTTTCGAAACCCTTCCATTTTGAATCAAATATTCACACATTCTTTTAAATAGGTGCCTATTTCCTGTAAAATTTTTGTTTTCTGAAGTTTGAAATGTATTAATTTATTTTTTAATTCCCTCCCTTATTAGGACTCTATGGAATATTATTCTATTACTCTATTAAATTTCAGCTTTTTTTACATGAGCTTGAAGATTTTACCCCAGCACCACCCCTCTCATTTTGAACCCCTTCCCTATTTATATCATGGAAACTATGTAAAATTTGGCCAAAATCGGTGTAGCGTTTTAGATTCATATAAAGTATATCAAATAACAAACATCTCCCTACTCAATGGCATACCTGAAACTTTTGCCGCCCGGGGCGGTCTCCAATTCGCCCTTTCAAAGTTTATCAAATGGTGGTTTTTATAAATTAATAAACATAAATAAATAATTGTAATTGAGACAAACTATAGCTATACCATTGGATGCCATATTTAAATTAGGCAGTAATAAAAGAGGCCCCATAAGTTGATATACCTATAAATGAAACTTTTATAAAAATACAAAATACTAGATACTTTTTTAAAGGCCACAAGAAACTCACGGAGGCCGCAGGTTCCCCACCTATGCGATAAAACATACTAGTATACCTAATTTACAAAAAAAAAAATTTTATCAACTTCAATTTGGAGAAGCTCCTTTCGCAACTAGCAACATAATAGCAATTGTTAAAAAATTCTTAGCCAAATTATAATATTCATCATCATCATTGAGTATACAGTCCTAAGACTGGTTTGATGCAACAATCCGTCTCCACTCGACTCTGTCCCCCGCCAGCTGTTTAACCTCTCTAAATGTCTGGCATCCCATATCCCCAATTATTTGGTTGAAATATTCTAATCTGGTTCTTCCCCTTCCCCTTTTCTTTCCCACCTCCCCCTCCAAGATATCCCTAAGCAGTCCCCCATGTCTCAGTGTGTGCCCCATCATCTGACCTCTTCTCTTCTTCAGACTCTTCCACAAGGTTCTTCTTTCTCCGATTCTTCCAAGAACTTCTTCATTTGTAATTTTATCCATCCATTTGATATTCATCATTCTTCTGTAGCACCACATTTCGAAAGCCTCTAATCTCTTTCTCTCCTCTTCTCTAATTGTCCAGGTTTCACACCCGTACATGGCTATGCTCCATACATATGTCTTCAATAGCAACTTCCTGTTTGCTAAGCTGATTGAGGAGGAGCATAGTAGTTTTTGTTTTGTATTAAACCCCATTTTTGCTTGGGCAATTCTTGATTTAATTTCGTTTTTGCTCCTCCCATCCCATGTTATTTTACTTCCTAGGTAGCGGAATTCCTTAACTCCTTCTAGGTTTTCTTGGTTAATTTTGATGCATTCCTGTCTCGTTTGTTCTTTTTTTGTACATACTAGGACCTTGGTTTTATTCTTGTTTATTTTCATTTTGATTTCTTCTATTAGGATTTGGTTAATTCCATTCAAGGCGTCCTCTAATTCTTTTTTATTGCTTCCTAGAAGGGCAATGTCATCGGCAAATCTTAACATAGCGATCTTTTGACCTTGGATTTCTATACCTGTATCAATTTTGTCTTTGAATTCTTTAATCGCTTCTTCTATGTATAAGTTGAAAATCATGGGTGACAGCACACATCCTTGTCTTACACCTTTTTTATTTTGGCTTCTCTGTGTTCATCACCAATATTTATAATTGCCGTCTGGTTTTGATATAGATTGTAGATTAGTCTTCTCTCTCTGAATTTTATTCCCGCCTGTTTTAATATTTTAAACATAATTTCCCAATTGACATTATCGAATGCTTTTTCTAGGTCTATGAATCCGATGTAGACAGATTCTTCCCTGATAAAAGCCCTTTCTATTATTAGTCTAAGAGAGAGAATTGCTTCTCGGGTGCCTCTGTTTCTTCTAAAGCCGAACTGGTCTTCCCCAGATTTTCTTCAACTCTTTGTTCTATTCTTCTCTGGATTATTTTGGTTAGGATTTTGGAGGCATGTGAGGTTAGGCTAATGGTCCTGAAATTTTCACATTTATCCGCGCCTGTCTTTTTGGGAAGTGTGACTATTTTGTTTTTTGGAAATCTTTTGGGATGATTCCCAATTTATAGATTTTGCTAATTAGTTCAAAGAGTTTGTCAAGTGCCTTTTCCCCAGAGTTCTTTAGGATTTCAGCTTGTATATTGTCTATTCCGGGTGCTCTATTATTTTTTAGTTCCTTCAAAGCTGTCTCGAATTCTGACCTGAGTATGGGGTCTCCTAATTCGTTTTCGTCCACAGATTCTTCTTCTTCTATTGGGTTCATTGTTTTTTCTTCTCCATAGAGTTCTTCTAGGTGTTCCTTCCATCTATTTGCCTGTTCGTTTTCGTTTAGAATAATGTGGCCTCCTTTATCTCTTATGTTCTTGCTTTTTGGCTTGTCTTCTTGAAAATTTCTTTTTATTGCCCTATAGGCTACATCAACTTTTCCCAATACTAGATTTTCGTTGACTTCTTTACATTTTTCTTGAATCATTTTTTCTTTTGCTTTTCTACATTCTCTTATAACTTTCCATCTTAATTTTTTATATGTTTCTTTCCCTTCTTCGTCTTTTCTGTTCTTAAATTTTCTTCGTTCGTCAATACATAATTTCTCATCTATAATGTTGAAAAAATTTTAGTAGATCAAGAGGGCCTTCAAGCCCTTTTTTTAGATTTTTAGAGATAAAATTTTCTTGAAAAGTTTTTATTTTGTCGAGAGTAGCAGAGTTGTTGATTCATAAAGAGAAACAAAGAGGTTGCCCTCTGCTTGATGCTATTTAATTTAAATATTTTCTACTCTACATTTACTTGATGACGAGGAAAAATATTCGAAATCATATAATAATTCATAATTCGTAGAAATCGAATAGTAAACTTATGAAGTGAACAAGTTGTTTTTTACAACTATAACTAAATATAAAAAATGCTGCCCCAAAATGCGTGCCGCCCGGTGCGGACCGCACCCCCTAGGCACGCCTCTGTTCCTACTGACCTTATTTTTATATCTAGATGACCCCCAATTTATTTCCACTGCAATATCTTCATTATTAATTAAAATATTAATTTGTAAATTTAAACATATGTTTTATACTTATGACTCATTGCCCCAAGAATTAATGTTCTATCATTTCTGGCTTGACCGAAATTTCCATATTTTAAATTGAACACCACTTTTTTGTTAACATAAATGATTTCGAGATTTTTTTAAATTGATAGGTTTATTAATGACGATTATATTCCATTAGAACATGTTGGACACTATTTAGAATATTACTTCATTTTCTTTTAAAGGTATCGGGACCACCAAATGACCATTCCATATCATCTTCATCTGATCTTCTTCATAGTCAAATTCCTATAATAAAAGCTTCCCCATTCATGAGGCGTTGTTCTAAGATAATGAAATTGCAACATGATATTCACCCGACTGTTTTATCTTCCTTGGAAGGGATCGTGGATCAAGTAAGTAATCGTTTTAATATAGGTTAAACCAGTGTTCCGCAAACTTTTTGTTTTCAAGGTACACCTACCAAATCAAGAATTTTTAAAGGTACCCCAAAGTAAAATCCAATGTTTATTTAATATTTATTTATTATTCAAATCAATATAATATGAAAAAATGTTTAATGAGAAATGTGAGCCTGCTTAACTGAACACAGGCGATCAAAATTTGGAGCAATCGTTGATAAGGCTGTTCACATAACTCTCAACTATGTGGAGGTGAATAATCATCATAAAACTTGACATTTTTTAGCGGCACATCAACTAATGACCACGATACACCAGTGTACCGCGGCACATACTTTGCGGAACACTGGGTTACACTAACATAATTAAAAAAAAAAGAAATTAATTTTATTCAATTTTATAGATGTTATGGTTCCGAGAAAGTTGTTATGAGGAAGTTTTACGTCAGTTGCGACAGGGACTTGCAAAATGTTTAACAATTGCTTTTGAAAAAGGAGGAAATGTGTCTGAGGCTACCATTACTCAACATACAATAAATTTTGTTAAAAAATTAGTAAGCATGTTTGACATTGCAAAAAACGTTACAAAAATAGTTTCATATTCTTAACTTTCCTTCTTCTACCATTAAAATTACTTACTTTTGATTTATTTTAATTTAAGAAAACGTTACAACAGAAGTTATTGGTGGTTCAAGTCAAATTACTTCAGGAAATGAAAGTTTAGCCACTCGAGCTAGAGCTACTGTTCAAGATCCAGATTTCCAATCGTTAAAAGCACAATTTGCTTTAGATTTTGATTTCTCTATTCCTGGCGCAATGAAACTTCGAAACTTGATCAGCAAAATAAGGAAATGGATCAATATATTAGATTCCAAAGTAAAAACTTTACCCAAGTAAGCTATTTTTTTTTTAACTTTTTCAATAAAATTATTATTAATTAAAAATAAGCTGAAACATGAACCTCTTTAAATATGTATATATAGAAAGATGAGAGTTATTTGAAGGCTGCTTTAAAAAAAATATACAGGGTGGTGCAGAGAAACGGGAAAATTTGAAATACAAGCGAAGTTAGCATTCCTTGAAATAATGCTCTAACATCGCTTGGCCGCCGCGGCCTCCAGACCTCTCAGTTTGTGACTATTTTTTATGGGGACTTCTGAAGAGCGTTGTATACCAGACTAGACCAACAAACCTTAACCAGCTCAAGACTGAAGATTGAAGAAAACATCGCCAACATCCTGGAGAACACAGGTGCTGTGGAAAATTTTCACAATCGACTAACTGAATGTGTACGGCGAAATGGACAACACCTCACTGACATAATTTTTTAAAAAGTGTTGTTTAATAATAAAATTTCCACTCTTGTAGAATACATTTTCAGCATCAAATAAAGTTTTGTAAGTTTCCTTCATTTTTTTCTAAGTACATATTTCAAATTTTCCCGATTCTCTGCGCCACCCTGTACAATGGTGAACAGTCAATTGAAAACATGTTTTGCACAATCTTTTAACATTTTGAACAGATGAAACGTAATGTTCAACTATTTTAATTCTTGTTATGATTTTATATGATATTAAGAAATTGACAATGTTACAATATTTTGATTATAAAAGATATTAAAAAACAAAGCTAAATCATTAATTAAAATGAAAGATTTTATATAAAAAATATCTTTCCTAAAGTGGCCCTCACATAATATTATTCTATATATCTACATATAAAATATGATTATGATTATTTAATCTTAAGGATGCATAAAGAAAAGATAGCTATAATTCAGCATTAATCAAAAACAGTTGGAGAATTCTTTTCCCTAGAAATAGAATCGAATTAAACTTTTGAAGCTTTGCTTCTTTAAGCGCGCTGGGGAGGGTCTAAATGGGAAAAAGCGACCCCGTAAGATTCCCGTTCCGCTACGATTCTGGGCTGCTGGTAGGGGAAGTGAGAGAGGGTGCGTGGCAGGTGAGGCCAGAGGTAAAGCTGCAGTAGCTATTGATGGCACAACCGTTCACACAGCTCTTAGGGCCGGTTGTATGTCGCAAAGTAAATGCTTTTTACCACTAACAAACGGTAGGTAGATGGTAAATGGAGCCATGGATGGCCAATCAGATGACAGGCACTTTCAGTCACCCGCTTGGGCCACATTTATGGAGAAAATTAAAACATCTATAACTAAATATGGAACCACCATTGATGCAGTTTTTTCAACATATTCACAAAATATTGAATACAACTCAATGGTAAAATTTATTTTTAAGATAACAAAAGGGTAAATGTTTAAGATTGGTGGAGAGAGAAGTCTATTTTGTTTAATTTTGAATGGTCTTCTGAGAAATGAGAATTTACACACAAAACAAATTTGCAAATATTTAAAGAATGTAATCAATGATTGTACTTTTCTTGACTTCTAATTGATTATTTAGTATATTCGTTTTATTTGAGAGAGCTAATTTTATTTCCGTTGACTCTAAAAAATCTAAACGTAAGCCCTTTCTTTCGAAATGTAACGGAACTAGGTGGCTAATAGAAGAGGTGTGTTTATTCAAATGTAGATGATTGGCGAAGGTAGAAGTTGATTCAAATTCGAAATCCACATTTCTCAAAAGGCCACTCAAAATTAAACAAAAGTAGACTCTCTACCTTTTCTCCCTCCACTAATTTTAAATATTTACCCTTTTGTTATCTTTAAAAAATAAATTTTTCCATTGACTTGTATTCAATTTCGACTTATCCAGGTCAGTTACTTTCTGTTTCTCCTGAAGATGGGTTAGTCACCCGAAATATATATATCGAGATTAAAGATTCTCCAAAAATAAATTCGTTTTATTTTTTTATATCTTAATGTGAAACCTACCAAGTATTTTTATCCAATAATATTAATACAATGGTTGAATTATTAATTATTGCTTTAAATTTTAATTTAGATTAAATTATATAACAATTTTTCATCTTAAAACATTTTCCCTAGGTCATTCTTAATTGAAGAAAAATGTCGCTTCTTAAGCACTTTCTCTCTACAAACTGCCGAAGTTGAACTTCCTGGAGAATTTCTCCTTCCTCGACATTCTCATTATTATGTTCGAATAGCTGGCTTTTTACCCAGAGTTGATATTGTACAGAAACACAACACTGCTGCAAGTAGGCTCTTTATTAGGGGCCATAATGGGAAAATATACCCATATTTAGTTGGCAACGATTCTGGACTTGGAGACGCCCGAAGAGAAGAACGAGTTCTTCAACTTTTAAGAATGCTCAATCATTTTCTAATCAAACAAAAGGTACATATAACTACAAATAATTTTTAAAATGAAAAAAAAATCTTTATCAATTTTCTTAATTCATGAGTTAATCGTAATAATCATCATAAAAATTTTTGCAACGATAAAAGCGTTTTCCTTTACCAATACAGGGTGAAATAAAAATTCTTGAAATATTTAATCGAGATGAGCTTGTTGAATTTAATGCTACGGCTTGCAGCTGAAAATCATTTTCCAAAGTGCCCAAAACACTTCAATAATTTCAATCTTAAGACTTAAGGACGTTCCCTAATAAATCGAGGCACAATAAATAGTTTGGGCATAAGATATAAAAAACTATTTTGTGACTCTATGTATGGTATATTAGAAAAAGATAATCTTTAGGTACTTAATAAAAAAAATAATTAAACAGGGAATTTATGAAATATTATTTGAATTTATATAGTAAAAGAAATATTGAAAATACTAACTGGATTTATAATAATACAAGATAAAAAAATTCTATTTATAAAAAAGAGATTAAATTACTGCAACTAATGCATTTGTGCTTTGTTCAATTTTAAGGACAATGGACCAATGGTAGATTGTAAAGTTATAAGAATTTCTGGGGTGATCACAAATTTTTAAGTAATCATTAAGAAGCTGGCCCCTGAATCAATCTCTGAACGAAACGAATCATAAAGCTGATCATGAATACTATCAGACGGCCTTGCAAGAATTTTCATACATGCTCTTTGTCCTCCCATTCATAGTTTAAAGGCCGATGGATAACATAGAAAGATTTGATTTGTTAGTAATTATAAGAACTTAATACGGAGGAAATCTCTTATTAATATCTTTTTACTTTATCCAATGCGAAGCATGGGAGAAAGTATTGGAATCGCTCTCGCGGCAAGCGCGACTTCAAAGAGTCCTCAGGTAAAGACTACGGAGCCCATGGACTCAATTAAGGTCATAAATTGAAGTATTCAATTAGATTGAATTTTAGCACGTGACGGTTTTGCCAAAAATTACCTGGGATCTCGTCGAGAGGGCAAAAAGTGCCATTTTTTTGGAAGTGCGTGGGGATGGATGGATGTATGTATGTTATCGATTTTTTCGTCCACGAATTTTTCCACACCGTTGCACCGATTGAATTGAAATTGAAAACCTACCATTAGTTTAATAAAATCAAGCTCTGATTAGTTTTTGGTACATATCGGTCCACAAACATTAGTACTTTATTTCAGTACTTTTTTAGTTTTTTCTAAATATCTTGAAAATAACTTAACCAATTTTGATGAAATTTAATATCCTAATTAAGTACCTTGGGGACCACAAAAAAGGTTAAATAAAGTTTTTACTAAAATTATATTTTAAAGTACTTTACTCTAGAACATATTAATATTTCAAATGAATTTGGATAAAGTTTAGCAACGATCCGTTGCAGTTTATTTTATTTTTCGCTAAAACTAGTTTTTAATCTTATAGAACTAATCTTCCCTATAGCCTCTAAAGACTGTAACTCGATTCCTTGCCACTTTCCCGCGACGTATAACCTTCAGCTGTTTAAGTCCAGCATCCTTAGATACCTCCGACTCAGCCCATAAAATATATTTTCTTCTCCTTCTTTCCACAATGGAGGGGCTAACCCAAACCTTTAGGAGCTGTACCTTCTTGGTCTAACTGCTCATATCAATATCATTACAAAAAATCTCTTTTGAAATAATTAATATTTTATATTTTTCTATAGGAAACATCTCGCAGATTCCTTCACTTTACAGTGCCTCGAGTTGTAGCCGTCTATCCACAAATGAGATTAATTGAAGATAATCCTGCATCAATATCTTACTTAGATATTTTTAAAAACAAATGTAAAAATTTAGATTTTGAACACGATGCTCCTATCTTTAGATATTATGAATACCTCGATTATTTTCAAGTGAGTAAATTTTTTATTCTAATTATGCCAAAATGTCTATCTGTGAGAGTGACAGGGAGTCTCTCCTAGGGAATTCTTCATATTTGTCTATGTTATGTACTCTTATTAAACGAGCAAAAATTATATATATATATATATATATGTATATATAAGCTCGAAACACCCATCCTACTTATATCATCATCAGCCTGTCGATAGCGACAATCCACTGCTGAATATAGGCCTCTTCCATCAAATGAAAGGGTGACTAGGAATCAGATTATAGCCGGTCAAATATCAATGCAGGGACTCGGACTCGAACCCGGGACTCCTGCTTAGAAGGCTAGTGTCTTTAAGCTCTCGGCTAATCCGATTTCCTACTTATATATATATATATATATATATATATATATATATTTGTATCTTGGTTCTATTTTGAAAACGACTCTGATGAAATTCACGGGTTAGGGGGTTTTTGGCGTGACAATTCGATCTGTCGCGGTCTCATCTTCGACAAAATTGTTTTTGATGAGTTTTATCGTAATCAAATTAATTATTCTCAAGTAGAAAAATTCCATTCTTAAGGTTTTAAAAAAAGGTTTTCCTTTTACTATTGTACCCAGACAGACAATGGGTTGGGTTAATCCTTTATTCTCAAAGGCCTTGAAGAAGTATTGTGATTGTGGATTTTAACATATTTTGTTCTCCCTAAACGTTAGAAATATTAATAAACGTTTTATAATTCTTTTTATAAAGTACTTTATTTATTTAATAGAATAAAAAAAATCAAGAATTTATTTAAAAATATATGGTGGGCGAATATTATATATTTTTGTATTTTTTTTAATTTGAAAACGGCTCTCAAATAAAAATCGACCTTTTTATCAGAATTTTAAATTAAAAATAATATTAAAATAAAGCTTTTAACTGAAGGAACAAGTTACCGAGCATCGCTCGGTGCCTCCAGATACTATATATTAAACAAATTGATTAAAGCTTTGGTAGCTGTACAGTTTCTTGGAATTTTTTATATAAACACTATTATTCATTTTTAAATATTTATTAACAAATACATATACACAAATTTAAATAAATGACTTTTGATCACAGATATCTGTGATCAAAAAGTTATATTAAGAAACAAGTTATATTTAAATAAATAAAACTTCAAAAATGATGTTTATTACCTAGAGAATGGGATTGGAGATTATTAATAAATAATAAAAATAAATAATAATAAAGTTAGTGGATTATATATGTATTATATATATATTTTTTTATTAAAATAAATTAAATTATTTTTATTTATAAGAGGAAATCAATGAGGGTGACCTGGAGTATATAACTTACTAATACTAAGTTATAGCAGTACTTTATCTAGATGTAACTCCAAAATTGTAATAGATAAAAATCTGTAAAAATTCTGAAGGATAGCTACTATTATAAGGATAATTCTATAGAGTTTCAAATTTTTTGAACCATTACTTTGGCCGGAATAAAAAATTGATCGTTCTATGCCAAAAACCCCATGTTATTTAGATGGGAAAATTAATCACTGTGTAGCACTAGGTTAAAATTGAAATAGAGACTTGAAACTTGGGGGATATTTTTTTTTTTATTTATTTAGAACCTTATAAGCCCCTGTCCCCGTAACTATTCGAAAATTTCCAAAATAAGGAGCAACCTAATATACCGGGTGAGTTTTTTTATCTTGAGACAGTCTTATAACTCAAAAACAGTGCATTATATGAATAAAAGTTTATTTATATGGAGGGGGAAACTAAACCACGCTATTGTTTGTTTACCAAGAACAAGCTTTCAAGGGTATTTCAAAGTCAAGTTCTGTTTTTTAAATGAAAGCCTATATGTTTCTGTACATATTCTGAATCTAAAAAAAAACTAAATAACTTTCATTAGAACTATTTTTTTATTCGATATCAAATAAACAAAATATTAAATCAATTAGATCTCAGAAAAAAACCCTAATAATTATTTTTAACAATTATTCAACTTAATTTTTAAATAATAATGATTAAATAATTAATTATTAAATAAATAATTATTAAATCGAAAACTCAAAACAATGAAAATAAGTGTTTATAATGATCTTAAAACTTCATTATACACAGATTTAAGAGGCTATTTTCTACTTAATTGAAATACTTAAAATTCTTGAGTTAAAAAAAGTTTATTTCTCTTGTCAATCCAGTAGATAGTTATAATGTATTATCATGATAGAAATGGATCATTTTTTGTTGAAGTAAAATGGTCTTAATTTATGGTGAATGTGGAAGAAGCGTTGTGGGGCTGCAATTGAAATGGATGCCAAGCATTTTCCTGACAGGGATATCCCCTCAAGAGCTTCATTTTAGTGTGTTGTAAATCTATTAAAAACAAATCAGAAAATGTAAAGGCTACGAAGAAACTTAAAAGCCCGAAATAACGAAATTGGAACTGAAATTCATCCAGAAAACTTGCGATAACACTCTGGAATATCACAGAACAGTGTCGGAAAATGATTAAATTATATTATTTATTATTATTAAATTATTTATTTAATAATTAAATATTTGATCATTATTATTTGATAATTAAGTTGAATAATTGTTAAAAATAATTATTAGGTTTTTTTTCTGAGATCTAATTGATTTAATATTTTGTTTATTTGATATCAAATAAAAAAATAGTTCTTATGAAAGTTGTTCAGTTTTTCTTGTAGATTCATAATATGTAAACAAATATATAGGTTTCTATTTAAAAAACAGAACTTGACCTTGAAAGCTTGCTCTAGGAAAATAAACAATAGCGTAGTTTAGTTTCCCCCTCCATATAAACTTTTATATGAAACTGTTTTTGAGTTATAAGACTGTCTCAAGATAAAAAAACACACCCGGTATATACAAAATACATATAAATTAATAACACCAATATACAAAAATTAATTTACATTATTTTATATGTTAGATTCTATAGTTTCGATACTTGTCTTACATCTCAAGGCTTTTTTATTGAAAATAGTTTATCTGTTCTTTCTCATGGGCAAAAGAACCCGATTGCATGGAAATTCGTTTGTCAGTACGCTCATTTACCTTAAATTATGTTTTGCTATTTTATCAATACAGTCAAAAACTAATAAAATCTTTTAATTACTTGACATTTTACCATTAATTGCTAATGTAATGATGCTTAGATTTGAACTGCCTTTACAAATAACTTGATTATTTTTTTTAATTTGTATTAATTTATTTTTCTAAACTACTATAAAATTATAAATATCTTTCATTCTATTTTAATACTAATTTTATTTATTTTCAATCAAGAGGAACTCAACCCACCTCTCAAGGACTTCGAGAAATTCTTAAAGATATTCAAAACACAATGGTCCCTAACACTATTCTTCGCCAATGGGCTTTACAAACATTCCCATCAGCTACTGATTATTTCACCTTCCGAAAAATAGTATGATTTTTTAAATATTTTTATTTTACATTATTTATTATATCTAATAAATATTTAGGAAGTTATTTTTAAAATTGAAAGTAATGGAAGGCAGCAGAGGTAGTGAGGAAGAAAAAATTAACACATATAAAATAAGGTGTAATTTATTGGAATCCTTCCTCCTTTCCTTTCAAACCGACGTTTCGGAGGATTTTTCCCTCCTTCTTCAGGGTTTCAAAGGGTCAATGAATGAAACAAATAAAATGTTTCCTCTTCTTCCACAGTAGTGTTCGAAATCTTTCTTCATTTGTAACAAAGGCATAGAAAGACCCTTTTGTTACAAATGAAGAAAGTTTTTGAACACTACTGTGGAGAGAAGAAGGAAACATTTTATTTGTTTCATTCATTGACCCTTGAAACCCTGAAGAAGGAGGGAAAATCCTCCGAAACGTCGGTTTGAAAGGAAAGGAGGAAGGATTCCAATAAATTACACCTTATTTTATATGTGTTAAATTTTTCTTTCCTCACTACCTCTGGGCTGCCTTCCATTACTTTCAATTAAAATTTCTACCAGTCCGTCTCTCTCCAGAGAAAATTATTTTTAAAAATTCTCCAAATTCTTGACAAGTCATAAAAATGACACTTTACTTTTACTACAATGGACACTAAATAAATTCAATAAAATTTAACTAATCTATTTTAGTAAATTTATTAATGAATGAATTGAAAGTAATTTTTATTTTTATTTTATTTTTTTAGTTTACACTGCAGTTGTCGTTAGCGTGTTTTGCAGAATATATATTATATCTCACAAGAGTCAATCCTGATATGATGTATATCCATAAAGATACAGGATTAATAAACATTTCCTATTTTAAGTTTGACGTTGATGATATGACAGGTATATAATTTATCTTAAAATAATTTTTTGTTATTGTGTAAATAAATTTTTGAGCTACAAGATTTAATATTTCATTAAATATAAAATGATTAAATAGTTGTAGAAATCGTTTTTTTAATTAAAATAAATCTAATCGACCACTGTCGAAATTCTAAGGCGAGTGATCACTACATTTGAGATGCAGTCCCTATAGTAAAGGGTCTACAGTGTAGACCATCTCGACTACAGAAGAATCCTAGCAGAGATAGCAAAGGCACTGTAACACAAATGTAGTGCACTAGAGTTCATTTCCCAGATATATATTTACATTAATTATATCAGGTCATCATCATCATCATTAAGTACACAGTCCTAAGACTGGTTTGACACAATCACCCGTCTCCACTCGGTTCTGCACCATGCCCCTGCACTTTGACCTCCCTAAATGTCTCGCATCCCATATTCCTAATTATTTGGTCGAAATATTTTAATCTGGGTCTTCCTCTTCCTCTTTTCTTTCCCACCTTCCTCTCCAAGATATCCCTAAGCAATCCCCCTGTGTGGCCCATCATCTGGCCTCTTCTCTTCCTCAGAATCTTCCACACAGTTCTTCTTTCTCCGATTCTTTCAAGTACTTCTTCATTTGTAATTCTATCCATCCATTTGATATTCATCCATTGTAATTTTTCCTGGGGAAATTTTTCACAGGGGTGGTTTCCCATTGCCTTCCCCTGAAGGAATCAGATTATAGCAGATCAAATATTTGCAGTGTGTCGGGCTTGAACCCGCGCTAGCTTGATTAGAAGGCTTGCTCTTTGACCATTCGGCCAACCTGACCCCATACTGTTCATAATTACTATAAATTTTAGTATTTTTATTACCCCATCTCTCTATGTAAAAATGTTTCATCTGTTTGGTACAAAATTCTCGACTAACATCTATTTACTACATCAGCTCTCACGGAATTAACTCGCCTCAATGCAGACATGTGGGTCAGTGGTTAGAGTGTAGGGCCGGTGACTTGAAGTAGGCTGGTTCGAGACTGAGTCTCGGCAGATATTTGCAGTTGCCTCCTCTTGAAAAGCAATGGCAAACTACCAAGAGTATAAATGCCTAGTCAACCTCTCCAAACTAGCCGTTCGGAACCGGCGTTAAAATTTAGGTCCCGTATATCTGTGTAAAACAACTAAAACACTTAGCACAGGTATATGTGGAGAGGCGCCGACGCCCGTTTCAGGCATGTCACTCTAAGGGCCAGTTGTATGTCGGTTGGTAAACTCTTTTTAAACGTTGACAAAGGGTAAAACCTTAAAATTCACCTTGTGCCCAGTGGGATGGCCAATCAGATGAAAGTACCTGTCATCTGATTGGCCATCCCACTGGGCACAAGGTGAATTTTAAGGTTTTACCCTTTGTCAACGTTTAAAAAGAGTTTACCAACCGACATACAACTGGCCCTAAGAAGAATGCAGACATGATGAGAATGAAAATCGAGTTAGTGGAGGGCAAAGAGTTTTACTTCTTTGGAAATTAACTATTCTATACTTATCTGTAATTGGATATTGTATACTAAATTTATAATTATCTTTCTATATCTATCTAACTATTCTATATTTTATAATTTTTCAGGTGGCTTAGAGACAAACAGATCTGATTTAGAGACAAACCGACCCGTTCCTTTTAGGCTCACTCCAAATATTGTAGAATTTTTAGGACCTCTCAATATTTCTGGTCCTTTAAGTGCAAGCATAATTTCAGCAGCTCGATGTCTTGATCAACCTAATTTCAAATTTCAAACAATTTTAAGAGCAATTTTACGCGATGAAATGATTGCCCATCATAAAAAGTTAATTTTAGAATAAATTTTAATAAATTCAGTTTTTCCCATGAATATTATGGATAAAAATCTACAAATATTCTTTTAAATTTTGTCACTTTATTAAATATAATAAATAACTTATAAATACAATAATTTAAAACACGATTTTTAGTTAAAGATAATTAAACAATCGGAAAGCAATATTCATCTTCCTGGACATACAACAGCATTTTCATCATGTGACATAGATAGGCAATTTATTATAAATATGGTTACAAGAACAGTGAATTCAATTACAACTAGACTTAATACTTTGTCCAATTTTGACGGAATAGAAAACAAGGTAATTATAATATTTTTTTTTTACTTAGAGAAAGTGGTGTAGATTTTAGGTGAAACATGATATTAATTAATAAAGTAAAGGGTGTGAAATAAATTGAGTTTGTATAAACCTCTTTGAGTTTATTTCATTCACTGTGAAACTATACACCCTTTACTTTATTAAGTAATTATAATATTTCGGCTTTTATTAAAAAATTTGTTGGATCGATTTATTTCAAATTTTATTATTTTTATTTCAGGTCACCGCACTGATAAGTGCTGCAAATAACCTGGATCACCTCTCCCGAATGGATCCAGCATGGCACCCATGGCTGTAATTCATTATATTTATTCGATTCATCTCAAAACAATCATTTTTTTTACTTTCACTTATTTTTCTAATAATAATCTAATTTATGTATATAACAAATTATTTTATATTTATTGTATAAAACAAATGTAATCTTAATTTTTATAATTCATCGCGTTTTTTAAGAATATGACCTTATCGAAATTTATCATTTGTATTTTGCTTCATTTCATTTCCTAATTTAAGAATAACAAACAGAGTTCGACGAGGACAGGCTCGCATGTCTACTATTTCATATTTAGCTTAAGGAGGTTCTTTCGCGACAATCCACACAAAAAGTTTTAGCCTCGTAACCACTCTATAAATATGAACCGTGTAAAAATTTTAGGTTATGTTTTTTAACGTGACTGTACTTTTTACACTACTATATTCTCTTTATGAATGGATCGTTTCCAAGGCATTGATATTTTATCCCTTCCACTAAAAATAATCGCCCGAATATGTTTTTTTTTATTTTATATCAAAACTACGTGGTAAATAATTTCTATTTTTTTTTAAGTTACTCCGAATATATTATTCTAACAAATATTAGTTTTTCATCAAGATGGTGAAAGTCCTTCAATGAAAATAAATAAAATAATGATCATTTTCCCACCCTTTCCCTATCTACCATATATAAAAAATTTCATTTTTAATTGCAATTATTTCATGTTTGGTGTGGTAAATCGTCTTCAAATTTTAACACTGTGTTTATTATGCTTTTAATGACTTATATTCCAAGTTTCGAAGACTTCTTGAATTTTTGCATTTATGAAAGAACTACCTTAATAAGATAATAAGGTAGCAATCACTACTTAGGTACCATCTCCAACAAGTCGATTCAAGCTTTGGACTATACAGATGATATCTATCATCTGGTTGGTAGATCAGAAGATAATGTTAAAAAAAATTTTACTTCCTTGAAGCTTGCAGTTCAATCAATGAAAATAAAACAAAATACAAGCCAAGAACAACTAAACCAAATATTTGGAAATTGAAGGGTTTAAATTCGAAAAATTTGAATTCTCTTTCAATTTCTCTTCTTTTTTTTTCTCAATTTGAGGAACAGACTAACAGACATTTTGACAAAATCATTGATATCTCGTAAAATATAATTTTTTCGATGTTCACTCATTAGTGCTTTTTTGTAGAGCAAAACTCCATGGTTTCACTGATTTTTTTTTTTTTTTTAATAAAATAGTTTCAGCCGTTTTTTAGAAAAAAAAACACTTTTTCATGCACGATTACAATGCCCTGTATGGTAAAGTAAAGAGGAGGCAAAAAATATCTGTTATTTATTTATTTTGGGTACAAATTCTCAACTTGAAGTTCATTTAGCGTTTTTAGAGAACCAGGCAACATGCGCAAAATGTTTATCTGTATATTGTGAAGTAATTGGACAACAAAAAAAGTTCGGAAAAAAACGTATGAATGTTATTCCTCATATTAGTGGCGTACCTAGAACTTTTGCCGCCCGGGGCGGTCTCCAATTTGATAAATTAATATACATAAATAAAAGAATTGTAATTGAGACAAACTATAAATGGGAAACTTTTTTAACATTGGATGCCATATTTAAATTAGACACTAATAAAGGAGGCCGCATAAGTTGATATACCTATAAATTCAACTTGAAACAAAATTTTTAGAGATAATATTTTCTACCCTACACTTGACGAAGAGGAAAAATATTCGAAATCATATAGTAATTCATAATTCGTGGAAATCGAATAGTAAACTTATGAAGTGAACAAGTTGTTTTTACTTTACCATACAGGGTATGGTCAAGTATTGTAATCGTGCATGAAAAAAGTGTTTTTTCCTTCTTTTTTTCGAAATATCTCAAAAACGGCTGAAACTATTTTTGACTAAAAAAATTGAGCGAAACCATAGTATTTTGCTCTACAAAAAAGCTTTAAAAAGTGAACATCGAAAAAATTATATCTTTCGATATAATAATTGTTTTATAAATTGTGGTGTTTTTTGAGGCTCTTGAAAACCTTGAAAACAGATGTAATGTCTTCGTTAGGAAAAAGGAAATAAAATTTCTTTATATTCTAACAAATTTATTTTCATGAAAAACTTATGAGACGTTTCGGCGGATATTCTCACACCATCATCAGTCTGCAAGGGAAACATAATCTTAATTACAGTAAATTACTAATTACATGTCATTCTCAAGATAAAAGAAGAAAAGAACTCACCCAAGCTTTTCATAATATAGTACATATGTCTGTGTAGAATGTCATTTTCTTTCTTTTTTTTTTTTTTAATAATTGTTTTGTTAAAATGTCTGTTAGTTAGTCTGTCAGTTAGTTAGTCTGTGCGTTACCAAATTTTTGTAGGCGAGCTAGCTCAAAAACTAGTGTAAATATCGAAACCAAATTTCACACGTAGTTTTGGTCCATTGAGATTAAGAGCTTATTAGATTTTGGTCCATATCGACCCAAAATTAAGGGGTGGGGGGGTTAAAAATTAAAAATCTAGGCCAATTGAGCAAACTCAACCAAATTTTGTATACATAATCAGTGGGACCCCAGAAGTCTAAAAATGCAAAAACTAACAGCCTAAAATGGGGGGGGGGGGGTTAAAAAATGAAAATATAGGCCCTTGTACCAAACTCAACCAAAATTTGTATACATAATCAGTGGGCCCCCTGTAGTCTAAAAGTGGAAAAACTAATCCCCCTTCTCTACATGATTATAAATAATTTTATTAAATATTAAATATAAGGAGAGTGGACAGGTTGTATGGTAAAGTCAAGTGGATGGCCACATCAGAACACGTCAGCTTATTTACAACTATTGATATAACTAAAAATAAAAAATGACGTCCTAAAATATGTGCGGACCGCACCCCTAGGTACTCTACTGCCTCATATACATATAGATTTTGTGTAACGAATTTAGAAAAAAATAAAAAGATTTAATTTATTTTGGAATTTGAAATTATTACATTTTTCGTTCGGAGGTATTCGGAGCCGGTCGGAATCATTCGGGTTCACTCATGCATTGCAACTCTCAACTCGTTCAAACTTCAGCCGCCATTTTATTCCATTGACATTAGATTCTATTTATTATAATTTATATTTCTTAATAATTAATTATCCTGTTTAGTGTATTAGTGGTGTGTGAACTCATTAGCCCTAAAAAGTGTTCATTTATATCCAAAATAATATATGACATATGATTCAGGATCACGTAAAATTGTTTGAATTAAATAATTTTATTATTCCTTGTTTTTGGCAATTGTATTCCATTACAATCAAATTTACTAATTTATTTGCCCGTTTTATGACATATTTAGACTATTTTTACTGTATATATATCTATTTATTATATTTAACTTATAATTTCAATTGTTAATACTTTATTTTCCTGACCAAGGCAATACCATATAATCGCTGAAAGCTAAGACAAATAAATAATTAATTCAAAATTATCTGATCATGAATTATATTTAGAAATTGGTCTGCATTAATATTTATAAAAAAATCATCGGTGCAAGTAAAATATGAAGGTTAGCTCATAGATCAAGAGCCCACGACTGCCAGACCTTCGTTATTTTATAAAGGCTGAAAGTTTTTCTGTGCATGTCCCCTATACAGGTAAGAACGACCAGCGACTATAGAGTTTGGGTTGTGGTTACTTTGGCAGGTAACAGGTAATAAAGGTGTATAAAATAGTACTTTAAATTCGTTAAAGTATAAAGCTCAATTTTTTTATATTTTCTTCGGGATAACTTTAGAAATCTCGTCATCCATTGCCGGACACTTGTGACAGTTGCTACCCCCTGCCAGACACCCCTAAACTTTAATAAATTATAATTATACTTTCGTTATAATATAAAAGATAAATTTTATATATGTTACTTGGCGACCTATAAAAAAATGTTACCTCAATATGCGGACAGTTTTAATGGTTTTTACATAGATTTTTGACATTTCGGTTATTATTGATAACCATTGGTGAAGACATGGAGGAATCGACTTAAAATCAAAAATAACCATCGATTCTTATCTAATACTAGAGGAATAACCTTATTGCATTCCATTTTTGTTGTTTTGACTATTAATGACAACTTTTACTGAAAACGTGGAAGAATCGATTTAAAATCAAAAAGACTAAATTCTTTTATGGCAAACCACTCAAGCTTGAGTTTCTTAAAGTTTAGGGGTGTCTGGCAGGGGGTAGCAACTGTCATAAGTGTCCGGCAATGGATGACGAGATTTCTAAAGTTATCCCGAAGAAAATATAAAAATTGAGCTTTATACTTTAACGAATTTAAAGTACTATTTTATACACCTTTATTGCCTGTTACCTGCCAAAGTAACCACAACCCAGGCTCTATAGTCGCTGGTCGTTCTTACCTGTATAGGGGACATGCACAGAGGAACTTTCAGCTTTTATAAAATAACGAAGGTCTGGCCGTCGTGGGCTCTTGGGCTATCAACATCATCAGGAACACCTGGACTTTATTTATTTTATTTATTTATTTATTTTGAACGGAACAATTCCTTTTACATATTTACAAGCATACATTTACATAAATTAGAAGAATACATTATTATATAAGAATACAAATCATACAATCAGACTCAACCAAACATCAGCAAAGTCTATCTACCCAGCATCAGTCTCCTAACACTACCAAGAGGACAATTGTCAACGTCAACGCCAATGAACACCCCATTACATATGTTCATCATTCGGTTTAGGGGGGAAGCCATCATATTGTTTGATCTCGGGCAGTCAATGTAAAACATGTCTTGCGATCTCAAACTGCGACATGGAACATTTATTTTTAGTTGGGATAGTAGGAAACTGCTATCTATCTGGCTGTTTATGCTCCAAACCCCATCATATAGGTAAGTTTTATTTATGAATTTCAATTCTGATAAGATTATCATAACCTCATTCATTTTATTTTAATATAAATGTCTATATATTGTTTTAAATCATATATGTATATATAATCTCAGCCAAAACATTCTGTGACAAAAAACAGGCCAAGTTCAAAAAAGTAGTGAAATCTAGTGCGTAGCCAAGTTAAAGGTTAGAATTTTTATTTTGGGTGGTTAGTTTTTGCATTTTTAGACTTCTGGGGGCCCACAAAATATGTATACAAAATTTGGTTGAATTTGGTCCAACGGGCTAGAATTTTCATTTTTGACCCCCTCCCCTCATTTTGAAGGGGTTGAAAGATAGAAAGTTTGGATTTTTTGAATTTTTCCTTTGTTTGCGTCCCAAACTCTATTAGCAGGCGAAATTTCATGATGCTTGAATGATTGGAAGTACCTATAGGTTTTGATGACCTGTCAGTGAGTGAGTGCCAAAATTAGCTGTATTCTCAGGTCCATATCTCAGAATCTATTTAAGCTATATTATTGAAATTTCGTACTCTCCTCATGATGGATTACATAATTACATGTGTATAATTTCAGCTCTGTATTTCAAATGGATTCCGAACTGTAGGGGAGTCTAAATTGGCTCGAAATGGTTCGTGTAAATAGTGTACAGCGTGTACTTCCAAGCTAATGCTCGAACTTGGCCTGCGCACGCTGTGCGCTTTGATCATTTAAAACTTTTTAAAAATACAACCTCTCTGGAGGTATCTCCTCAATATTAATAAAAAAAAATAAAGTCAGTATCAAACATGCTATTAGATAAGTTTAATTTAGTTGTCAGAAGCTTTGAGCCAGATTTTGTATCTATCTATCTTCATTTTTACAATGAAAAAATTGACAAATTCAGTTGGTTTATAAAATAATTAATAGAGATTGTATTAAATTGAAAGTTTTTGCCGAGAGTAGCAGAATTTTTATATATTGAAGGAGACAATAAAAAGAGTGTGTCTTCTGCTAAAATTATAAATTTTATTTATTTATAACGAGACTATAGTTTGTAATTTATAACCTTAACACATGAAAAATGTAAAACTTTCATTCATAAATTAATTCCTGTGAATACATTGTAATAGACTGATGAAGAGGCAAAGCCCTCGAAACTATAGTCTCGTTATAAATAAATAAAATTTATAATTCCAGTAGAAGTACACCCTCTTTTATTGTCTCCTTCAATAGAGATTGTGTTGTTGGTGCAAGGTGAAACATCTTTAATAATGATAAAAGTAATTAAATATTATATGAAATATTCATTTACTATGAGTTAGGTTTTCTAGGTCACTTGTTTCACATTAAAAATTAAAAAAATAAAAGAGGTAAATTTTTTCAATATATATATTTCGGGCTTTGAACCCATCTTCAGGGAAATACAGAGAGTAACTAATACAACATTTGAATGCTAGGGTATATATATATATATATATATATATATATATATATATATATATATATATATATATATATATCTCAACAAAAACACATGTGTAAAAAAGGCCAAGTTCGATGAATAAAAACCTTTTGCCAAAAAAAGTAGTGAGATCTAATATGCTGCCAAGTTCAACATCATCAATTTATTAAATGAGTCGAGAATATATTAGTAACTTCAATTAAAACGCATATTTTTCATTTCACATGTACAACTATATTTTTTATTGATTTCAAATTTTTAGTTGAAATTATTTTCTTAAAACTTGGCTTTTACGCATTAAATTATTATTATTGTTTGATAGGGCCTCCACCACTCCCCTCTTACTATGATCTCATGATATGGTAACTAGTAATTCGTGACATACATAACAATGCGTAAAAGCCAAGTTTTAGGAAAATAATTTCAACTAAAAATGTGAAATCATTAATAAATATAGTTGGACATGGGAAATGAAAAACATGCGTTATAATTAAAGTTACTAATATATTCTCTACTCATTTAATAAATTGATGATGTTGAACTTGGCAGCACATTAGATCTCACTACTTTTTTTGACAAACGGCATTTTTATTAATCGAACTTGGCCTTTTTTACACATGTGTTTTTGTTGAGATTTCACTTATTTTTGTAAGTTGGACGGGAATTTAACCTGCAAGATTTATGCATTTATAATTAAGTAATGGAGAGGGATTCAGTCAATGGGTAGCCTCTGCTGAATAAAAAAACTCCCAATTATGGAAAACGTAATTAAATATTAATTAAATAATGCCATCAGCAGAGGCTACCGATTGGCTGAATCCCTCTCCATTACTTAATTATATACATATACAGCCATCAAAATTGTATCAACTTTATGCATTTATTTTAAAGGCTGATGAAGATCTTTTTCGATTTCTCACTTTATTAGTGATTCAAGTTATTAAACTATCTCAAATTTTAGCATTCTAGTGTCGTTGAATTTTCACTATTAGTTAATTTATCTCATAAGTTTCACTCCTTCATTTTAGATGCTAAAGAAGGGAAACTTACATTTTTTCGATTTCCCCCATTATTAATGTCCCAAAATCTACTAACATGCCAAATTTTAAGATTTTATACCCTTTGAATTTTTACTTGATGAGAATTTATATTATAAACTTCACACCTACTTTTAAGATGCTGAGGAAGGAAACGTTTCGTTTTTCGATTCTCTTCTTTATTAATCCAAGCTTTACCAGTATTTATTTATTTATTTATTCATTCATAATTCTTACAATTTAACTTTACACAATGCTCTGAGGCAGTTTGCCTCATATGAGCAGTAAAAAATAATAATTAACATAAAACAAAGAGGAGAAAAATAAAAACAAGTGTGTGCGAAAAAGAAAGAAAGAAAGAAAGCTCCAGCCAAAGGAAGTTGAGAGGAAGGTGAGAGAGCCAGCAGGGGGGAAAAGATACACCATAAAAGAGAGACTCCAAAAAAGAGACGCTCACTCCCGAGGACCCCCCCCCCCCCCATGTCAAATTTCATCATTCTAGAGTCATTGTATTTTCACTATATGTTAATTTAGCCTATAAATTTCACTCCTTCATTTTATGTTCTGAAGAAGGGAAAGTTTCGGTCTACGATTACCTTTTATTAACGCCCCAAAATCTACAACATCCCGAAAATAATGAAAATTTATCGTACAAAAAATACACCCCCTTCATTTTATGTCTTGAAGAAGGGAAAGTTTCGGTTTTTCGATTTCACTCTTTATTAACGCCCCAAACTCTACCACCATCCCGAAAATAATGAAAATTTATCGCACGAATATCACCACTTCATTTTATGTTCTGAAGAAGGGAAAGTTTCGGTCTTCGATTACCTTTTATTAACGCCCCAAAATCTACCACCATCCCGAAAATAATGAAAATTTGTCGTACAAAAAATTCACCCACTTCATTTTATGTCCTGAAGAAGGAAATGTTTCGGTTTTGCGATTTCATTCTTTATTAATGTTCCTACCAAATTCTACCAATATGCAAAGTTTTAGCATTCTAGGATCATTATATTTTCACTGTATGTTAATTTAGTCTATAAATTTCACCCCTTCATTTCGGGCCCCGAAGAAGTAAAAGTTTGGGTGTTTCAACTTCCTCTTTAATTAATGTGACAATCTCTACCAGTATGCCAAATTTCAGCATTCTAGGTTCATTGAATTTTTAGTATATGTTAATTAAGTCTATAACATTCACCCCTTCATTTTAGGTCCTGAAGAAGGGAAAGTTTCGTTTTTTGGATTTTTCCCATTAATTGTACCCCAAACTCTACCAGCATGCCAAGTTTTAACATTCTAGGATCAATAAATTTTCACTGTATGTTAATTTAGCCTATAAATTTCACCCCTTCGTTTCGGGCCCCGAAGAAGTTTCGGTGTTTCAAGTTCCTCTTTTATTAATGTGCCAATCTTTACCAGTGACCAGAATTTCAGCATTCTAGGTTCATTGTGTTTTCACTATATGTTAATTTAGCCTAAACATTCACCCCTTCATTTTAGGTCCTGAAGAAGGGAAAGTTTCGATTTTTGGATTTTTTCCATTAATTGTACCCCAAACTCTACCAGAATGCCAAATTTCAGCATTCTAGGATCAGCGGAAGTACTCTAGAATTTTGATGAGTGAGTGAGTGACGAAAAAGCCTATCTTTGGCCTCTTGTAACTTGGACAGTATAAGCAGTAGAAATATGAAATTTTGTAATTTAGTTAAGCTTATGGACCAGTATTATGAAAAAAATTCAGCCATGTAGATGTTTCCAGTACGAAGTTACAGAGCTGTCAAAATGGCCTGAGTTGTTTCCTGTAAAGTGTGTAAAGGGTAGTCTGGCAGTGCACACACCCCGCTCGAATCGAACTTGGCTGGGGCACTGCCGTGCCCCCAGATATGTTTAGTGAACAAGAAAAAAAAATTTCATTGTTTAAATAATTTAAACAATGAAAACATTTTTAGTTACTCTCTGTATTTTCCTGAAGATGAGTTCAAAGCCCGAAATATATATATATTGAAAAAATTTACCTCTTTTTATTTTTTTAATTTTTAATGTGAAACAAGTGACCTAGAAAACCTAACTGATAGTAAATTAATATTTCATTTTTTTTTTAATGCAATCGAATGCAAGAAGGGGTGCACCATTAAAGATGCAGTCCCTATGGATCTCGAAAGACCCTTGCATTACCGAAGAGAAGGGAAAGTTGATTAAGTGAGAGGGTGTAGACGTAGGTGTTTATGCACTCGGGTTTTGAAGGTTTGAAGATTATAAGTGCTGGCAAAGATGGAGGCTGAAAGAGAGTTCCAGTTCCTTGAAGTCATGGGGATATACGTATTGGCGAATGAAGTGGTCCGGCCTTTCTAATTTGACCGCGAAAGAGTGTTGGGAGTCAGCAAAACGCGTGCTACGCGCAAAGCATGCTTTGGGGGGAGGGATATTGATTTTATCTCATCAGAGCACCTGTCGTGATAGTATCTATAGAAAAGGGAAAGGGCAGAGACATTTCTTCGATGAGCCAGCGAGTCGAGGGAGTCGGTGAGGGTAGAATCGTCAATTAGCCTGACGGCTCGTTTCTGAATTGCATCCAGGGTAGCAAGAGAATATTTAGAGGCTCCTCTCCATAGATGAGAGCCGTATTCGAGACAGGGGCGGATTTGGGCCTTGTAGATGGTGAGATGTGGGGGCTTGAAAAATTGAAAGATTTTTATATTTATATACCTAAATATATCCTTCTTTCTAGGATTCAACCTCATTGCGGCACGGGTTACTATTATCCAATTAAGATGAAACTTTGTTTAAATTGTCGCAAATTTAATCTAGTTTAAAAATGTATAGGGGATTACTATAGAGTGGTCTTTGTCAAAAACGTGCTCCTTCATCGTCAAAATGGGAAAAATCGAAAAAAGAGCGAGTATTTGGGACGTTCAAAAGTGATCTCGGGGGCTGTTTTTTGGATCCCCATTAAAAATCGAACTACTTGACAAATTTTGAATATTTTTATTTTAATCGACGCAAAATTTTGTCCTCTTTAATTTACTATAGAACGAAAAGCGATATTTTACTATTATTTTACAAAATATTAACTCTTTTCGAGTTATAAGCGAAAAATCGAAAAAGTTCGAAAATTTTGAGTTGTCCCCACACTTTCGAGATTGCAAGCTTAGATTTGACATACCCACACCATACCAGAGGATACTAAAAAATATTTTCCCGCAATTAATGTAAGCTGAAACCCCTCTATTTACTAAGCTAATGGGAGATGGCCCTCAAATTTTAAACATTATGAAAAATACTCATTTAACAAGAACGCCTGTAGGGTAGGCTAGTCCGAACCAGAGGAGTCAATTTCGGTTGCATAGATACAGGCGGACAGTTTTCCTAGACTATTCTTTACGTAGTACCTGATTTAGTTAAAAGCGAGGGGTGAACCGCGACCTAATAACTACTTCCACTTTCATTTCTAAAAAATTCCATTACTTTAAACACTAAAACACTAAAATAATTCCACAAAATTCCAAAGAAGTGTACACCTAATTCCAATCTCGGTTCACTCCTCGGTTAAAAGCAATATATATTAATATTATTTTAGTCTTTGAATTCAGGTAAATAGGTTGAATTTTATTTGAAGTCCATTTAAAAAATTAGTTGCTAGGACTTTTCGATGGAAGCAAAAACGTCGCAATGCTAAACATTTTTAGATCGATAGAACAGGTAAGAAAATTTAAGGTGATAAATTTTCAGAAAAATCCTGTGTTCCGTTTTTCATAAACGTCTAACATACCATCGACCGTGAAACACCCTGTATTATAATAGGTAGTCCTGTCCCTTTTCACCTTCACGAAGAATGGGTTCTTTTTGTTTGTTTTTAAATTTTCAGGGACAAAAATCACCTCTAAAAACTATTTTTGAGGCCCACAATTTTAAAATTTTCCGGGGGGGGGGCAGCTCGCAGGTAAATTACTCCCCATAAAGTCTGGAGCCGCCATTGGGTCAAAGAGAATTTGATTTTGGCTTCGAAAGAGTTTCTACAAGTAATCGTGGGTAACGCTATCCGGACAGAAAAAAATTTATAGTAAACATGTCTTCTTTGTACTTTTCACAATTTTCAAAAAATGATTGAGCAAAAAAAATACTTTGAGTGAAATTAAAACTGCTAGTGTAATTTTCAAGTATGATAATGATATTTTTTCTTCAGTACGTTTAGCTGAATTCCGATATCCACTATAACTCAAGATCGAAAGGTCGTAAAAAGTTCTTTGTTAGGAGGAAATCCAAGTGGATGTTCTCTTTTTGGTGGAAATTATTTTTATTTTACTGGCCAGCTTCTGCCATATACTCTTAAGGAGTAGAGCTGTTGCGTTTCTAGCAAAGATAAATGGGCTCAGAGTCGGGGCCGTGCCTACAGGGTGGTTCAAGTGGTGCAAAACACCACGGCGCTCAAGGAACATAACGCCCCGGCCAGAAAATTAAATTTAGTTTTAAAATTCAAGAATTCCAAGAAAATATTATTTAAATTTATTTTCGATAAAATATCCATATAAGTCAGAGGGACCTAATCGAAGTGAAAGGTCGACTCGAATTTTGATGGGACAAATTAATTATTCCATTGTATATTTTGGAAAGAGCGGCGAACTCTGTTGTCCGCAAACCCGGAGTCCAAATCCGTTTGGGGAAAGAAAAATTTTTAAATTAGGCTTCAGATAAAATTCGACCTTTTTACCTGAATTCAAGACTAAAATAATATTAATATATTGCTTTTAACTTAGGAGCTGAACCGCGGTGTACACTTCTTTTGGAATTATGGGAATTATTTTAGTGTTTTAGTATTTAAAGTAATGGAATTTTTTTAGAAATGGAAATGGAAGTAGTTTACACGATATTAGGGTCGCGGCTACACCCTCGATTTTAACTAAATCCAGGTACTACGTAAAGAATAGTCTAGGAAAGTTGCCCGCCTGTATCTATGCAACCAATTGGACGCCTCTGGTTTGGACTAGAGCCTACCCTACTGGCGTCCTTGTTAAATGAATATTTTTTCATAATAATGTTTAAAATTTGACGGCCATCTCCCATTATTAAGCTCAGTTAATAGAGGGAGTTTCAGCTTAAGCATTAATTGCGGGAAAAGATCTTTTTTAGTATCGTCTGGTATGGTGTGGGTACCTAAGCTACCATCGAAAGTGAATCACCCTGTATATATTATACATAGACTATAGTTCCTCAATTGACTTCTTTATATATTTATTTTGTAAGCTTATAATGAAATTAGTCATGTATATCATAGTACTATAATAAAGCTGGATAGCTTCTGTATGTACTATACATATGTTTGAAAGCATAAATCCTAGGAAATACTAATCCGGTTTGAATTTGAACTTACAAAATTAAAAAAAAATAAATTTGAAACCATTTTTGGGGGAGGGTGGTCATGACCCCACGGCGTCCTGGAGCCGCCAACTGATTCGGCAATATGTTTTTCATTTCCAAAACTAAGAACTATACTATATATATTTGTCTAGATTAATTTGCCGCAACGCTGACGTAATGCTGCCGAGAGAGAGCGCCATCAGTATATTTGCGGCAAATTTGAAATATAATCGTAATTTGGACTCAAATTTCGAAATGAAAGACTCAATTGATTTTAAATTAAGAAACATTAAATATATTGATAATTATTACCCCCCCCTTCACCACTCAAAAATTAAATATTCAATTCGCTTTTCTTTGCGCACAGAAAAAGAAATCAATCACATCTTATTTGATTTATATATTATTTGTTTATTTTTTAATAATTTGCCACTTTTTTATAATTTTTTAAAAATCTAAATTTTGTTATTCTTATTTTTTGATTTTTACAAAATTAAACGACTTAAGACACGCATGCCCATATGAGTTTCTCATTGCAATACTGAGAGCAGCCTGTCATACAAACAACACCTGATCTCTTTTAAATATTTGGAGCCTTATATCGATTATCGATCCCAAATTTTAAAAAAATGATATAATATAATTCTCCTCCTCACACGATACCACTTATTTAAATAAATCTATTTCCACACAAAAAATATCACAATGCTGTAGATTATAGAAAAAAAATACTTCCAGATTCATATCTAGAGCCTCATTTCTGTAGCTGTGTCAGGACGAAAATGAGGCGAAACTTTTAGGAGACTATGTATTTTCGGGAGTTTACAGGTATACATTTGGAGTGTGGTTTTTTTAAGAGGAATAAAATTTTTGGACCGAGACGCCGCCCGCCAGGGCAACCAGCCCGGAGGGGCCGAGCTTCGGAGGAGCGTGCCTTGCCACTTCATTTTGATAAAGTCAGATTGTGCTTTGTATCTGCAGAAGCGTGGGTTGAATAATGCAGAAAATCAGAAAAACAAAAATGAATTGTTATATAGAGAGGTCTTAAACTATTCTAGAAGTAATGATCTCAAATTTTACACACAAGTTGGTATTAATACGCAGCACTTTCTGCCAAGGTTTAGTTCTAGCCAAACCGTTCACCAAAATTTTCAAAGAACGTATCGAGTCTTTGAAGAAGATATCTTCTTTCTGATGATCAATCTCCAACTTTTTTTGGGTTATACTACATATTTAATTAAATATTTTCTAGTTTATACTCCACATTTCGGTATTTAATTTTAAACACCTTTTGACAGTATGATAGTTATAGTAGGTAATTAGGAGTTCATTTAATTTTCATCAAGGCTAGTTATCATTTTCAATATTAAAATAATTAAATTAAATAAAAATAAAAAATAATCGAAGCAGTCTAGTTAGTCACAAAGAGAAACAATGGGGTTGTCCTCTAGCAACTTGATGCAAATAAACATACACACATAATTGAGTGTCCTTTATATAGTTCTGCAAGATTAAAATTTAATATTGGAAATATATCTATCCTAAATCTTCTAGGAAATCAAGAAAATTTTGAAAATTTATTCGGGCATTTAGATAGAATAGGACTTCTAAATTTAATTTGAGTTATTGTTGCTATCACTTATTAGATATTTATTGAATACTATTTCGAACTCTATTGGCGTAAACTGTGAAACAACCGGACAGATGGATATGACCTAATAAAAAAAAAAAAAAAAAAAAAACACTAGATTGAGACAGATGATTAAATGGATAGATAATTTTAAAGGCGCTAATGGCCCTAGCAGTCGATGCGCCCTTAAAAAAAAAAAAAAAAATAAACATACACACATATATATCGAGATGATATATCTGTATATATATTATTTATTTGTTTGAGATCTATAGTTTCGAAGACTTGGTCTTCATCATCAGTCTTTTTTTAATTATAAATGTTTTTCATGGAGTCAATATCGTATGGATATTGAAAATTTGGTTTTCCTTGTGAGTCCTTTTGTGAATCAACAACTCTGCTACTCTCGACAAAACAAAAACTTTTCAATTAAGTCTTGTTAGTCTTGATCAAAAGCCCATTTTTTTACTATATAAAAGACCTAGTTTTAAAAAAATTCTACAAAATAAAAAAAAATCTAATTTAATTTTAATCCAAAATAAAGATGAAATTTTTAAACCCTTCTATGAAAAAATGGATAAGTTATTCTTATGGCAGGAGTAGCCAACCCTTATTTGAAAGAAAGAGGGCATCAAAGAATTTTCATAAGCTTTGCGGAGAATAAATTTAAAAGCTACCCATCGAATAAACAGTGCTTAGCCTAACAAGTAAAAATTATAAAAAATAAAATAAATAAATATTGAAATCAGCTTTACTTTGTAAAAAACATTAAAATGCTATATTTATGTTATAATTGAATTATTTAAAAAAAATGAGTATGTAACTATTTGTTTATTTCATGTGTCGATAAATAATTATTTATTTTCAGAAAAAAAATTTAAAGAAATTGAGAATTCGGTCGAGCGGCTTATCATTAATGGGACATTTGCCGAGCAACAAGCAATCAGCCATCTTCTGTCTCATGGTTAACATCACAGCACTAAACGAGTAAGTTATTTCTCTAACACTAATTAATATTTTTTTTGCAACGAAATTTTCTCTGGAGAGAGACGGACTGGTAGAAATTTTAATTGAATGTAATGGAAGGCAGCCCAGGGGTAGTGAGAAAAGAAAAATTAACACATATCAAATAAGGTATTGGAATCCTTCCTCCTTTCTTTTCAAACCGACGTTTCGGAGGATTCTTCACTCCTTCTTCAGGGTTTCAAAGGGTCAATGAATGAAACAAATAAAATGTTTCCTTCTTCTCTCCACAGTAGTGTTCAAAACTTTCAAGAGTGTTCTTGTGCGCATCTGTCTTGGAAGGGCTATTTATTTATTGTATATATAGAATTATAGAAAATTCAATACAAGAATTAAGTACAAATAAGCAGAATTGTTAACAAATATAACAATAAACTCCCCCCTCCCCCTCATTCGTTTATAATAAATGAACGGAGACGCAGAGCATCATCAATAAAATTGTATAAGCTTCTCAACTTTTGTAAGCTCAAAGGCCTCAGAATATCTCAAAAATCTTCAGCATTCTTAATAGAATCCCTTAAATAGACTTCCCTCAACGCATTGTATATCGGGCATACATTTAAAATATGAAATAAATTTTCATTTTCATATATAGGGTGTTTTTTTTAGAGGTATAGAACTTCGAATTGAAATAAAACACAAGAAAATCGTTTTAATGTCCATCAATTTGGCTTTATTGGAAGGATAATTTTATGCCATTAATGTTTAAATATGATTTCGGGCATGTGGCCGCCGCGGCTGGCTCGAATAAATCCAATTCTACAGGTCCAATTTTCAACCACTTTTTCGAGCATATGGGGCCGTATGTTGGCAATAACGCCACGAATGTTGGCTTCCAAGTCCCCTAACGTTTCTGGTTTGTTGGCGTAGACGAGCGACTTCACATATCCCCAAAGAAAATAATCCAATGGTGTCAAATCACACGATCTTGGTGGCCAATTGACAGGTCCATTCCGCGAAATTATGCGCTCATCGAATGTGACGTGCGCTGTGTGGCATGTAGCGCCGTCTTGTTGGAACCACAACTCATCCACATTCATGCCATCCAATTCGGGAACAAAATAGTCGGTTATCATGGCTCTATACCGGTCTCCATTAACGGTAACTGACTCTCCAGCATTATTTCGGAAGAAGTATGGCCCAATGACTCCACCAGCCCATAGAGCACACCAAACAGTCAGTTTTTGTGGATGTAATGGCGTCTCAAGGGTCTCATGTGGATTCTCTTCACTCCAAATGCGGCAATTTTGCTTGTTGACGTAGCCAACATTCGTGGCGTTATTGCCAACATACGGCCCCATATGCTCGAAAAAGTGGTTGAAAATTGGACCTGTAGAATTGGATTTATTCGAGCCAGCCGCGGCGGCCACATGCCCGAAATCATATTTAAACATTAATGGCATAAAATTATCCTTCCAATAAAGCCAAATTGATGGACATTAAAACGATTTTCTTGTGTTTTATTTCAATTCGAAGTTCTATACCTCTAAAAAAAACACCCATTATGTTACAAATGGAGCAGACCATCTCCGGGTTTATTTTATGTCCAGAACCATTCAACCAAAAATACAATATTCTTGGAAGGGGTATGGTCTATATATGTTAGATTCCAAAGCCATTTATCTATCTAATTAAGAAAAGGAAGAAAAAAAAAATTGTTTTTCTATGCCTTTCCTAAAAAAGAAGAAAGTTTTAAACACTACTGTGGAGAGAAGAAGGAAACATTTTATTTGTTTCATTCATTGACCTTTGAAACCCTGAAGAAGGAGGGAAAAATCCTCCGAAACGTCGGTTTGAAGGGAAAGGGAGGAAGGATTCCAATAAATTACACCTTATTTGATATGTGTTAATTTTTTCTTTCCTCACTACCTCTGGGCTGCCTTCCATTACATTCAATTACTAATTAATATTATTAATTATATATTTATATTGCATGATAAAATATATTATTATTAATATAAAATGCATTAGGCAGGGGTGGCCAATCTTTTTTGAAAGAAAGTGGCCAATGAAGAATTATATAATAACATGATATAATTTTTTCAGATTCCACATACAGGTTTAAATGGCATAAAATCTTTTATTTTTATATTAGAAAATGTATAAAAAATATATTTTTCTCACAATTATTTAGTCAATAAAGAGTGAATTTTCCAAAAATTCTTATAAGTTTTAAATTTTTTTTCGAACATTAATATTTTATTTTGATTAGTTATGTCCATCGATTAAATTATTAAAGTTGTTATCCGGAAATAAGAACTATATTTTTTATGCAGATAATTTATATTTTATTGCCAACGTTTCATCAACTTTTTTGACTTCTTCAGGGCTCAAATAGTTAACTTCCCTGGATATTTGTCATTTTTTTACTTTACCATATAGGGTATGGTCAAGTATTGTTATCGTGCATGAAAAAAGTGTTTTTTTTCCTTCTTTTTTTCGAAATATCTCAAAAACGGCTGAAAGTATTTTGATTAAAAAAAATTGAGTTAAACCATGGCATTTTCCTCTACAAAAAAACTCTAATTGAAGGAGAGATAACGAGATTATAATATTATATTATATATTATTATTATATTATTATTATTATTATTATTATATTATATTATATATTATTATATATTATAACGAGACTATAGTTTCGTTATAAATAAATAAAATTTATAATTCCAGCAGAAGACACACTCTTTTATTGCTCTCCTTCAATATATAAAAATTCTGCTACTCTCGGCAAAAACTTTCAATTTAAAAAACTCTAATAAGTGAACATCGAAAAAATTATATTTTTCGAGATAATAATTGTTTTGTCAAAATGTCTGTTAGTTAGTTAGTTAGTCTGTGCGTTACCAAATTTGTGTACGAGCTAGCCCAAAAACTAGCATGAATATCGAAACCAAATTTCACAAGTAGTTTTGGTCCATTGAGATTAAGAGCTGATTAGATTTTGGTGCATATCGATCCAGGTGGAGGGGGTTAAAAATTAAAAATCTAGGTCATTTGAGCAAACTCAACCAAATTTTGTATACATAATCAGTGGACCCCCAGAAGTCTAAAAATGCAATCCTACTAACATATATATGTATATATGCGCGCGCGCGCTAGCACTCGCCCATATGTATATGTGTGTGTGAAAAGAAAATCACACACACACACACACACACACACACACACACACACACACACACACACACACACACACACACACACACACACACACACACACACACACACACACACACACACACACACACACACACACACACACACACACACACACACACACACACACACACCACACACACACACACACACACACACACACACACACACACACACACACACACACACACACACACACACACACACACACACACACACACACACACACACACACACACACACACACACACACACACACACACACACACACACACACACACACACACACACACACACACACACACACACACACACGCGCGCGCGCGCGCGCGCGCGCGCGCACACACACACACACACACACACACACACACACACACACACACACACGCGCGCGCGCCTGCGCGCGCGCGCGCGCGCGCGCGCGCGCGCGCGCGCGCGCGCGCGCGCGCGCGCGCCTCCTCCCTCTCTTTCCCCGCCGCGCGCGCGCGCGCGCGCGCGCGCGCGCGCGCGCGCGCGCGCGCGCGCGCGCGCACAACCAAATGGGGCAGGGGGGTCAAAAAATGAAAATCTTGGCCATTTGCCAACCTCAGCAAATTTTGTATACACAATTCAGTGGATACTCCAGAAGTCCTAATAATCTGCAAAAACTATCCGCCCGAAATGGGGGGGAGCGGAGGGGTCAAGAAAATTGAAAATCTTAGCCATTCTACCAAACTGAACCAAATTTATACATAAGCAAGTGGGTCCCAAGAATCTAAAGTCCAAAGACTAACCGCCCTAAATGAAGCAGGGAAATTGCGGAGGTCCAAAAATGAAAATCTTGGTCGTTTACCAAACTACTGCAATGTTGTATTCCATCAATGGATCCCAGATGTCAATCAAAATGCAAATACTAACCCCCTCCACCTACCATGTAGATTATAAATAATTTTATTAAATATTAAATATAAGTAGAGAGTGCCAGTTGTATGGTAAAGTCAAGTGGATTAGCCATCAGAACACTGATAGCTTGTTTATAAATATAAGATATTTAGAAAAAAGTACTGAAGTAAAGTACTAATGTTTTGTGAATGATACCGATTTGTACCAAAAGCTAATCCAGCGCGTTCACTCTGCTAAAATAATGGTAGAGTTTCAATTTCAATTTCAATCAAGCGCAAATGGTGTGGAAGAAGATCGTGGACAGAAAAAAGCGATCCCTCTCTTTTTTTTGCTTGCATACATACATCCATCCATCCGCGCACTTCCAAAAAAAGTAGCACTTTTTTGGCCTCTACAGGCAAGGTCCGGTGACATTTTGGGGAAAACCGTACACGTGCTTGAATTCAATCTCATTGAATACTTCAATTCAGCAGACCTTAATTGAGTCTATGGGTTCCGTAGTCTTTACCTGAGGACCTTTGGTCGCTTGCCTCGAGAGCGGATTCAATACTCCCCATGCTTGACATTGGATAAAGTAAAAAATTTTATTTTACTATAGAGTAAAGTACTTTAAAATATGATTTTACTAAAAAACTTTATTTAACCTTTTTTGTGGTCCCCAAGGTACTTAATTAAGATATTAAATTTCATCAAAATTGGTTAAGTCATTTTCAAGATATTTAGAAAACTAAAAGTACTGAAATAAAGTACTAATTGATAGAGATTTTCTTTTTAGGAGACGGACTGGTATAAATATGCTTGTTGGATGTTGATGAAAGCAGTCTCACGGTGGTTTCGTAAAAAATAAGAATATAGAGGTTTTATTATTTACATTTATTGTTAAACGATTCGGAGATTTATTCTCCTTCAGGGTAACAAAATAATGAAAGTATTAAAAACAGTTATTTTCTGTCTCCTTTGACAATGCCAAAAACATTATATAAAAATTTTTTCATCTCGAATAGAAAATAAAGTAAAAAGCAATTGATGATCAATATGTTAATGAGATATATATAAATGAATGAATGTATAACATGTCCCCACCCCCTCGTGGATTCGCGCCCAAGAATATCGCTTGCGCATATCGGTATAGTTGTTGGTTTCATCGAATTTAATATCATTTTCCGGAAAACAATTATTTTACACATTGATAAATCCTGGAAATGATTATCGATCCCAAAATCTCTTATCGCGCGCAGTATATTACAGAGTCCGACGTGATGGACCTGAGCATTAAAACATTAATAATTTAAAACTCCTGTGACGAATTTAATTATAAAAAAAATAAATAAAAATATGAATAATATGTAAATATATTAATGACGTTTCGAACTATGTTTTTAAAAGGAAAAAAAAGAACTCTTGTAGTATAATTTTGTTAAATTTTGGGACTGATAATGACCATATTTATAAATTTGTAAATAATTGTAATATAAATTTAAAAAAAAAACCAACAACTATACCGATATGCGCAACGATATTCTGCGCATCCAATGATTGGTGGGGACATGTTATACATTCATTCATTTATATATATCTCATTAACATATTGATCATCAATTGCTTTTTACTTTATTTTCTATTCGAGATGAAAAAAATTTTATAATGTTTTTGGCATTGTCAAAGGAGACAGAAAGTAATTATGTTTTGAACTACTTTCATTGACTTTTTGTTACCCTGAAGAAGGAGAGAATAAATCTCCGAAACGTCGGTTTAACAAATAAATGTAAAATAATAAAACCTCTATAGTCTTATTTTTTACAAATCCACCGTGGTCTTGCGTTTCATCAACATCCAAAGTACTAATGTTTGTGGACCGATGTACTCAAAAACTAATCGGCGCTTCATTTTGCTAAACTAATGGTAGGTTTTCAAATTCATTTCAATCAGCGCAAAGGTGTGGAAAAAATCGTGGACGAAAAAAACGATAACACACACACATACATACATACACATCCATCCGCACGCACTTCCAAAAAAAATGGCACTTTTTGGCCTCTCGACGAGATCCCAGGTAATTTTTGGGAAAACCGTCACGTGCTTAAATTCAATCTCATTGAATACTTCAATTTGTGACTTTAATTGAGTCTATGGGTTCCGTAGTCTTTACCTGAGGCATTGGATAAAGTAAAAATGAATAAAAATGTAATTATACATTTTTATCGAGACAACCACCTGTGAATTATTATTTCAATTAACAAAAAACCCATCAAAAACAACTTAGCCGAAGATGAGACCGTGACAGATCGAATGTCCAACACAAAACCCTCCTAACCCGTGAATTTCATCCAAATCTTTATAGAGCCGTTTTCAAGAACCCGATTGGATATATACAATTTTTGCTCGTTTAATATTATAATAAGATAAGATTCTTTCATTGATATTGATGACTTGCCTTTTGATTTGTTTATTAAGAAAGAATAATTAAAAAAATGACAAATATGCAGGGAAGTTAACTATTTGAGCCCTGAAGAAGTCAACAAAGTTGACGAAACATTGTCATAAATTATCTGCATAAAAAATAGTCCTTATTTCCCGATAACAACTTTAATAATTAATATTTTATTAGTACATACTGGATTCCAACTGCAAATATTATTAGAAACCAATAGGCAAAAGGATAAATTAATCAAATGATTAAAGTTAACTATACAATATAATTAATTTATTATAATATGTGCAGTTATAAAAAATTATTAATTTTAAATATTTTTAAAAAAGTTTAAAAATAAATTTTTAATTTAAGTAGTTTCCGTGGAATCGTGTTGCGGGCTCATCCCTTAAAGGATTAGACTAAAAAATTTAATTAAATAGGAAATTAAAAGAAGTAAATGTTCAGATTTTTTTTTATTTTAATTAGATAATAGAATAATAGAGTATACATAAAATATTTTGGAAAAATTATTATCTAGGTATTTACATATATAGATTTGTTAAAGTTTTGTTTAAAATGATTATTAATTAATTTATTGGAACAAAATTTTTATTTATACACACTTGAAATATTACATTATTTTGTATTGCACTTAATAACATAATTTACAACATGTTTAAATCCACTCACTTTTCTAGTATTTGGAATAATTTTATAATTTTTCGAGAATAATGGAGATATGTTTATTAAAACTTTTTATTATTTTAATTATAAAACGCAAAATTAATAAATACATTAGACAGTAGAGTGTGAAGGAAAATTAAATACATAAATAATGAAAATGTCAATACATCAACATTGACATCTTTCTGGTTAAATCAGTTACCTTTTAAAATTAAATCCCTGTAATTTATTTTAGAATTGAATTTATTGCCATTCATTAATTTTTCACATTAAGAATTTAAAATGAAATATATTAGTATATATACCGGGTGAGTTTTTTATCTTGAGACAGTCTTATAACTCAAAAACAGTGCATTATATGAAAAAAAGTTTCCAATAAAATTTATTTATATGGAAGGGAAACTAAACTACGCTATTGTTTGTTTACCTAGAACAAGCTTTCAAGGGTATTTCAAGGTCAAGTTCTGTTTTTTAAATGGAAACCAATATGTTTCTGTATATATTCTTAATCTACAAAAAAAACTGAACAACTTTCATAGGAACTATTTTTTTATTCGACATCAATTAAACAAAATATTAAATCAATTGGATCTCAGAAAAAAATTCAAATAATTATTTTTAACAATCATTCAACTTAATTATCAAATAATAATGATCAAATATTTAATTATTAAATAAATAATTTAATAATTTTCCGACACTGTTCTGTGATATTCCAGAGTGTTATCGCAAGTTTTCTGGATGAATTCTAGTTCCAATTTACTTATTTCGGCCTTTTAAGTTTCTTCGTAGACTTTACATTTCCTGATTTTTTTTTCAATAGATTTACAACACAATAAAATGAAGCTTTTGAGGGGATATCCCTGTCAGGAAAATGCTTGGCATCCATTTCAATGACAGCCCCACAGCTTCTTTCACATTCACCATAAATTAAGACCATTTTAATTCTGTCTTCAACAAAAAAATGATCCATTTTTATTATGATAATACATTATAACTATCTACTGGATTGACATGAGAAATAAACTTTTTTTAACTCAAGAATTTTAAATAGTTCTATTAATTAAGTAGAAAATAATCTCTTAAATCTGTGTATAATGAAGTTTTAAGATCACTATAAACACTTATTTTCATTAAGTGGATATTGATGAGGCAGTCCAAAAAAGAAGAAGATAATTTACACTATCTTTTTATTCATAAAACCGACGTTTCGGAGGCTATTCCCTCCTTCTTCAGAGTTTTGAAAAGTCAGTGAAGAGAAATCCAATGCGGCATTCCGCCTCTGTCTCCTCTTTCAGTGGCAGTAACAATAATATCTTGTATTTCATTCTCAGCAGAATTATAATGTAATGTTGTTACTGCCACTGAAAAAGACAGGTGAAATACCGTGGATCCTTCACTGACTTTCAAACCTGAGAGGAGAGAACCTCCAGAACGTCAGTTTTATGAATAAAAGATAAGTGTAAATTATCTTCTTCTTTTTTTTGGACTGCCTCATCAATATCACTTAATTCTTATCGGTCCGTCTCCAAAAATTACTCCAATCTTATTTTTCATTGTTTTGACTTTTCGATTTAACAATTATTTATTTAATAATTAATTATTTAATCATTATTATTTAAAAATTAAGTTGAATAATTGTTAAAAATAATTATTAGGGTTTTTTTCTGAAATCTAATTGACTTAATATTTTGTTTATTGATATTGAATAAAAAAATAGTTCTAATGAAAGTTGTTCAGTTTTTTTTGTAGATTCAGAATATGTACAGGAACATATAGGTTTCCATTTAAAAAATAGAACTTGGCCTTGAAATACCCTTGAAAGCTTGTTCTTGGTAAACAAACAATAGCGTAGTTTAGTTTCCCCCTCCATATAAATAAACTTTTATTTGAAACTTTTTTTCATATAATGCACTTTTTTTGAGTTATAAGACTGTCTCAAGATAAAAAAACTCACCCGGTATATATATATATATATATCGTCTAGTCTGGATAACCTTGCATCGAGATAAGGAGGATAGAAAATTTTTTCAGCAACAACTTCTTGATAATGCTCCAGAAGTCATTTAGTCTGTAAGTAAGTCTGACCATTTGGAATATTCTTTTAGAATGCTCATTCATGGTGAAATCAGATAATTATTTGAAAAATCCATTTTTTTTTCTAAAAGTTTCGACTAGATTATAGTAGGGACGGGTATATTCAAATCATCACTGAATAAATATAATATAAACCCACATCGCGTTCCCTAAGTTTTATGAATAAATATTTGATTATTTTTATATATGGGGAATTCCACACCAAATCGGACAGTTTGAAAAATTTTAATTTTTAACTTGCTTGATTTTTTAGACATTTTTTTTTTTGTACTTTATGAAAAAGGCTTCTAGCTGAAATTTCAAACTTTTTCGACAATCCATTAAAGAGAATGTTTTTTTCCCATAACTTCTTGAAAAAAGTACACACACAAAAAAAAAATTTGAAAAAAAATGGTCTAATTTTAAATATAGTAAAAAACCAAAAAAAAACCTTCTCTTGAACAGTATGTCAAAAAAGTTAGAAAATTCACCTAGAAGTCATTTTCCTAAAGTTCAAAAAATATCAAAAAATCAAGCATTTAACATACATACGTTATATAAGCAAATATATTTATAACTATAATATATAGACACTAGTATATGTTATATATATATATATATTATAGTCTTATTTTCTATAATACATATATATAAAATACTAATAATTTATAATACACAAATATAATAAATCTTGTATAAAAGTGCGATTTAACCGTCCACCATCCCCAACCAACCACCTAACGCGAAACACGACTTATATAGCTGAGTCTCCCCTCCAAGTGGCCAGCCGCCGAAAACCAGCGGAGCCGTCCGACTCCCGGCGGAGAGGCTTCTCGAGCGGGGTGGGTGGAGTCCCTCCCCGCCCGCCGCTCCTCCTAGGGACACGAGCGACTCGCACTGACAGCCGGCCGGCGGAGTTAGAGGGGTGGGGAAGGGGCTTAAGAAAGGATCTCATTAGGAATTTTGAAATGAAAGGGGGGTTACTTTTAATAAATATTATTTATTCAATTTTTTTATACATACTATTATACATAATATATCATTCAAATATTTATACTTATACATATCATATTCAAAAGTTAATAAATTTTTCTTGAAGATGACTGAGACTTGAAGCAGAAGATTGAATCAGCCAGTGATCTGTAAAAGAAATACATAAAATTATTAGAATATATAATTAAAATTAATACTAAATTAATATTATAATATAATTCTAATTCGTCATATAAAATATTCTTCTATTTCTATTTTATAAAATATATTAATTGCAATCTTATTTTTTTTTCAGATGGACACCTCAATTCGACCATTCCACAAATTAACAAAAAGAAAACAGAGAAAATTATACTTGCAATATTTTATTTAAATGTTTTCAAATAAATTATTTTCTATGTATTGAAATTACTTAATTTTAATAAAAAAAAACTGAAACGTTATTTGAATATTTGTTTTATTTATTAAAAATAGTTACTTTTTTTACTAACTTTAGATTAAAAAAAAGTACTTATTATTTTAAGTTATTTTAATTGAAAGTAATGGAAGCAGCCCAGAAGGTAGAGAGGAAAGAAAAAATTAACACATAGCAAAATAAGTGTGTAATTTATTGAATCCTTCCTCCTTTCCTTTCAAACTGACGTTTCGAGGATTTTTCCTCTCTTACCGGTTTCAAAGGGTCAATGATGAAACAAATAAAATGATCTCCGTCTTCTCTCCACAGTAGTGTTCAAAAAACTTTCTTCATTTGTAACAAAAGGCATAGAAAGATAAAAAATTATTTTTCCTTCCTTTCTTTAATTAGATGGTTAAATGGCTTTTTGAATCTAATATATATAGACCAAACCCTCACATAGCAGATGCACAAGAGCGTGTGCGGATCGTGGCTTACACAGTATTCTCAGCAATAAGTTGGTTCATATCTCCCAACTAATTAAAAAAAAAAAAAAAAAAATAATTAGTTGGGAGATATGAACCAACCATATTGTTTGAGAATATGTTAATAACTAATCCCAGTACGCACTCTTGTGCGCATCTGCCATGGAGGGGTTTGGTCTATATATATTAGATTCAAAAGCCATTTAGCCATCTAATTAAGAAAAGAAGGAAAAAATAATTTTTTTATCTTTCTATGCCTTTTGTTACAAATGAAGAAAGTTTTTGAACACTACTGTGGAGAGAAGAAGGAAACATTTTATTTGTTTCATTCATTGACCCTTTGAAACCCTGAAGAAGGAGGGAAAAATCCTCCGAAACGTCGGTTTGAAAGGAAAGGAGGAAGGATTCCAATAAATTACACCTTATTTTATATGTGTTATTTTTTCTTTCCTCACTACCTCTGGGCTGCCTTCCATTACTTTCAATATTCAACTTAATTATCAAATAATAACGATCAAATATTTAATTATTCAATAAATAATTTAAAAATAATTAATAATTTAATACTTTTTCGACTATGTTCTGTGACATTCCAAAGTCTAATCGCAAGTCTTCTGAATGAATTCCAGTTCCAATTTCATTTTTTGGCCTGTTTTGTTTTTGTTTAAACAGATTTAGAACACAATAAAATGAAGCTCGTGAGGGTGTATCCCGGTCAGGAAAACGCTCGGCATCCATTTCGACGGCAACCCCATAACATTTCCTCCACATTCACCGCATAAATTAAGACCATTTCAATTCTGTCTTCAACAAAAAACTGGATTGACACGAGAAATAAAGTTTTTTAAACTCAAAAATTTTAAGTAGTTCATAATAAGAAAAAATAATCTCTTAAATCTGTGTATAATGAAGTTTTAAAATCATTATAAACACTTATTTTCATTGTGAATTTTCGATTTAATAATTAATTATTTAATAATTAAATATTTGATCATTATTATTTGATAGTTAAGTTGAATAATTGTTAAGAATAATTATTATTTCGATTTTTTTTTAGATCTAATAATTGATTTAATATTTTGTTTATTTGATGTCGGATAAAAAAATAGTTCTTATGAAAGTTGCTCAGTTTTTCTTGTCATGATCATCGAGTATACAGTCCTAAGACTGGTTTGATGCAACAATCCGTCTCCACTCGACTCTGTCCCCCGCCAGCTGTTTGACCTCTCTAAATGTCTGGCATCCCATATCCCCAATTATTTGGTTGAAATATTCTAATCTGGGTCTTCCCTTCCCCTTTTCTTTCCCACCTCCCCCTCCAAGATATCCCTAAGTAGTCCCCCATGTCTCAGTGTGTGCCCCATCATCTGACCTCTTCTCTTCCTCAGACTCCTCCACAAGGTTCTTTTTTTCTCCGATTCTTCTAAGAACTTCTTCATTTGTAATTTTATCCATCCAATTGATATTCATCATTCTTCTGTAGCACCACATTTCGAAAGCCTCCAATCTCTTTCTCTCCGCTTTTCCAATTGTCCAGGTTTCACACCCGTACATGGCTATTCTCCATACATATGTCTTCAATAGCAACTTCCTGTTTTCTAAGCTGATTGAGGAGGAACATAGAGAGTAGTTTTTGTTTTGAATTAAACCCCATTTTCGCTTGGGCAATTCTTGATTTAATTTCGTTTTCGCTCCTCCCATCCCATGTTATTTTACTTCCTAGGTAGCGGAATTCCTTAACTCCTTCTAG
>JALMQS010000153.1:25871471-26067097 GCA_024734495.1 Forficula auricularia
AGACAATAAAGAGAGTGTCTTCTGCTGGAATTATAAATTTTATTTATTTATTTATAACGATCGTTAAAAATAAATAAAATTTATAATTCCGGCAGATAGATACAATTTTATTGTCTCCTTCAATATATAAAAATTCTGCTACTCTCGGCAAAAACTTACAATTTAAATGTGTGCTGTTATGATTTGAGAAATGGGGAGAATTTCAAGATAGATATTTGCAAGACGAATAAAAAATTTAAAACTTTATTTTATAAGGATTTATCCGAGTATAATAAAGTACCAAGTGAGATAAGGAATATCGCAAGGAATTCCATAAATCTGTTGAAATTTGAGATTTCAAAGAAATTATCGTGACAGAGAAAACGATCATTTTGCGCTATCTCCACCAGAATTAAGATATTTTTGCTCAATTTCAATTTCAGTGTAATTTAAAAATTCTGAAATCGAGGGGAAAAAATAGTAACAATTATTTGCTAATTATGAAATATCATCACTTGAAGTTGGCTTATATATAAAGCCGAGTATTTTAACTATGTGTTATTTATGGCTGTAGTTTATTTTTTGAAGAGGGGTTTCTCTGTAAAATAATAATATAAAAATAAATTCTTGTATTTTTATAATTGACGAGTATTAATTTATACAAATTCTATTATATCATTTATCGGATTGATGATGTACAGATGAAATAGCTAATAAAGAATTATTATTATTAAAAGATTCAAGCGCTTTATCGTTTAGGAACGTATCCTTAGCGCTAATCTTACTGTATATTGTATTATTATTAAAATAAAAATGATAAGAAATTAAGTAAAATTACGAGGCAGGTTTCAACATAAAATAAAACAAAAATTCTAGTTTTTGTCTCGATATATTTCGGGTCATTCTAACTCCTGATGAAGGGCTCAAAACCCGAAATATATGGAAATAAAAATTCATTTTTGCTTTATTTTATGTTGAAACCTACCTCGGCTAATTTTACTTGAATTCTTTAGTTGAAGGAGCAATAAAAAGAGTGATGTCTTCTGCTGGAACTATAAATTTTATTTATTTATAAACGAGACTATAGTTTAATTTATGAATTAATTCCTGTGAATCCGTTGTAATAGACTGATGAAGAGGGCAAAGCCCTCGAAACTATAGTCTCGTTATAAATAAATAAAATTTACAATTCCAGCAGAAGACACACTACTTTTATTGTCTCCTTCAATATATAAAAATTCTGCCACTCTCGGCAAAAACTTTCAATTTAAATTCTATTGTGTAAAAAATGTTTAACACCTCTTTAAAAGTTAATAAAAAAATGATTAATGTAAAGATTTAAGCATCTTTTTTGAAAAAAGATGGAATTTTTCAAAATTCAACCCAGGTAAAATTAACCACAATTATATTAAAAAGAATTTATTTTGTTTAGGGACGAATCTAAGATTTTAGTAGAAATATTTTTACATTACAAATGGAATGATTCCTGAGGGAACGAAGCCCTCTGATAAGCAATGTAAAAAAATATTTCTACTAAAAATCTTAGATTCGTCCCTAAATAAAATAAATTATTTTTAATAAAAATATGATAATTCCATAATATAATAAAAAAATATAAATCTTTATAAAACAATCTTGGAACGTTTATTTTGAAACTAGACGTTTCGGGAGAAATTCTCCCTTAATCGATAGAAATTTTTTAAAAAGTTGTTTTCGCTAATGTTTCGAAAATAACCCTAAGAAATTAAATATTTTAATAATAGGCAATTGTACAAATTGTACAGATATGGATTGTTTTTCTAATGTTTTAAAAAAAATTTTAGAGAAAAATAATTATAAATATTTATATTTTTTATTTGAATTAAAGGTAATCTGGTCATCAGGATAATTTGTACAATTGCCTGTTATCAAAACATTCAATTTCTTAGGGTTATTTTCGAAACATAAGAGAATTTTTTTTTTTCAATTTTTTAAAAAATTTCTATCGATAAAGGGAGAATTTCTCCCGAAACGTCTAGTTTCAAAATAAATGTTCCAAGATTGTTTTATAAAGATTTGTATTTTTTTTATTACGATAATTCGTTATTTAATTAATAGAAAAAAGGAAATATTTTTTCATTTATACTTACTTTATGAAAATATATCTTTTCTGGAGAATGAATGCAGGAGACCATTGCAAAAAAATTTTGACCAGCTTTTGCTTTTTTCAAATACTCAGGACAAGGCCATTTGTTATTAAAATTCTTCTCAAGCATGTCAATTCCGGAGTCATTTGTCTCGTTTTTAATACAGGGTGTAATCTCTGGTTGGTTATTATTAATTCCCATGCTTATTTGAATTTGTTTTAAAATCTCAATCAATTTCATAGTATTTTTTTTTATTGGATGGACTCTACTAATATCCACTACAAAAAGCCCATCCATTAAACGTTTTTTTATGTTAACTATCAAATCAGCATCATAAATAATATTTATTAATTGTTCTTGCTCGAAGAATTTGCACAGATCAGACTCTTCGATATCCAATGTGCAATGAATTGCTTGCGTTGGAATACTCCAAATATTTGCAGGAATATTAAATAAATCAAATATATCAATAAGGAAAACTTTCCCCGAATCGATGTCTCTTATTGAAAATGGTAAAGTCGTAGATAAAATTTCTCCACGGAAATAATTTTGATCTTTAATGAAACCGTATTTCTCGCCTACTTTAGGCCATTTACTGATGATATTAATATTTCCAATATTTGAAAATTCATTCAATTTATTTTTAAAACTAGTGGTGAATTCATTGTGGTATAACCAAAAATTAGAAGGAATTGATCCACATGAATATCTCATTTTAATATCAAGTTTTTTGTTAAATATATTGTTCGTTGTGGAATGATATTCTTGAGATGATTTCATTTTTATCTACGAAAAAAAAAATAATAATAATAAAGTTTACAACGAAATTTTCTCTGGAGAGAGACGGACTGGTAGAAATTTTAATTGAATGTAATGGAAGGCAACCCAGGGGTAGTGAGGAAAGAAAAATTAACACATATCAAATAAGGTGTAATTTATTGGAATCCTTCCTCCTTTCCTTTCAAACCGACGTTTCGGAGGATTTTTCCCTCCTTCTTCAGGGTTTCAAAGGGTCAATGAAAAGGAAAAATCCTCCGAAACTCGGTTTGAAAGGAAAGGAAGGATTCAAATAAATTATACCTTAATAAAACTTGAGTAAGGTATGAGGTAGGTTTCACAAAAAAAGAAATAAAACAAAATTGAGTTTTTGAATTCGATATATTTTGTTTTATTTTTTTGTGAGATCTAACCTCGTATCTTACTCAAGTTTTATTATTATATTAAAATGTTTCACCTAGAACCAACACCGAACTCCTTAAAAGTTATTAAATTATACCTTATTTGATATGTGTTAATTTTTTTCTTTCCTCACCACCGGCTGCCTTCCATTACATTCAATTATAAAGTTTACATTTTTTAAGATAGAAATATGAAATATTTTATATATATGAGGCATTCCACGCCAAATCGAACGGTTTTAAAATTTTGATTTCCTTCATTTTTTGACATTTTTTAGTACCCATCTTTAAAAACTCTTTCTGGTTAATTTTGAAATTTTTTTGATCGCCGTTTAAAAGATCGAATTTCGGTTTTTCTCATAACTTCTTCAAAAATGGTCCAATTCAAAAAAAATAGTTTTTTTACATTCGTTTTAGAAAAAAAATTCAAAAAAATTATTCAAAGTGTTTTTATATTTGAGTTTGAATCTTTTAATCTTGTTTTTGAAATTGTACTATGTACAATTAAAGTTTTGAGCATGTTTTCTCTTTGAAAATAGTTGGTAGTTTTTTCAAAAAATCAGCTCGGGTTCAGATTAACCAAGATGTATTTTAAAAGAGAAAGAATTGAATCAATCTTTTTCGGACAAATTCTAAGATTTTAGTAGAAATATTATTAAATTGCGATATCATATATTTCTACTAAAATCTTAGAATTTGTCCGAAAAAGATTGATTCAATTCTTTCTCTTTTAAAATACATCTTGGTTAATCTGAACCCGAGCTGATTTTTTGAAAAAACTACCAACTATTTTCAAAAAAAAAAAGATGCTCAAAACTTTAATTATACATTTAAATAAGAGGACTTGTATGAAAAACTTTTTTTCATTTTAAGCTAAATTTTTTAATTTCCGTTCTAGAAGAATGGAGTAAAAATTTCTGTGCTTATATCATATATTGCGATTCAGAGAGAGGTTTTTGTCTCGAGGGTGTGAGCTGACTGCCCGGATAGCGTGTTGGATCTCAGGTTCGACTCCTGGGGGGATGAATCCCCTCTGATATCGCAATTTAATAATATTTCTACTAAAATCTTAGAATTTGTCCGAAAAAGATTGTAGTATGTACGCTTCGATTTTTTTGATAATTTTTTATTTTAAACTTCTATTCATTCTACAAATTTCAAGACCGGGACTGATATTGGTCCTATGATAGTTTTTTCCGATTTTTGAAAATTTCGAAAAAATTTTATTCGCTCTTAACCATTATTAAAACCACTTTTTGGTATTGAGTTCTCTTTTTTTTTAGTTATTTTGAATTTTAATTTATTTTTATTTTAGTTTGTTGAAAGAAAATCAAAATCAAAAATCGAAAAAAAATGTAGTAATCTATAGGTCCACTATCAAGCCGGTCTTAAAAGTTCTAGAATGAATAGAACTTTAAAAGAAAAAGTTATCAAAAAAATCAAAAAGTTATACAGTTTAAAAAACATGATTAAAATTTTCAAACTCAAAACTCGCATATAAAAACACTTTAAATAATTTTTTGTATTTTTTCTAAAAAAGTATGTAAAAAAACTGCAATTTTTTGCAAAAAATCGCAGTTTTCCCTTCATAAAATGAAAACCACTGACCCTAGAAACTTGATTTCTATCTCATTCTTCAGGAAATTTTGTTGACTTGAACGTTTACTTGGACCACTTTTTGTTAAAACTCTTAGATTTATAGATATCCTACATTTTCCGGACAGGATATGAGCCGAATCCTCAAAACCGTCATAGAAAATGCTGGATATCTTATAAATCTAAGAATTTTATCGAAAAGGTTGTCCAAATAAACGTTCAAGTCAACAAAATTTACTAGACTAGAGAATGAAATAGGAATCAAGTTTCAAGTTGGTTTTTATTTTATGAAGGAAAAACTGCGATTTTTTGCAAAAAATTCAAAACTTCAACCTCATTGCGGCACGGATTACCATTATCCAATTAAAATGAAACTTTGTTTAAATTATAGCAAATTTAATCTAGTTTAAAAATGTATAGAGTGGTCTTTGTCGAAAACGTGCGTTTTAGGAATATTCAAAAGTGATCCCGGGGCTATTTTTTGACTTAACCTAAATAGATGAAATTGTTATCATCTTACGCGTAATTTAAAGAGCTTTAATTTATCTAATAGATATCTTTTTGAATTGATAAGCCGATTTATAGTTATTCAAGAAAAACTGAAAAAACTCAGAAATTTTCTCATATTGAGGCGCGTAGAAAAATTTCCACAACACAGATTTGGGGGAAAACTTAGGGTAGTAATATTGGAGTACCAATAAAGGTATTCCAGCAATAAAATCTTTACTGGAAATTATTTCCTGATAAAATCGTAATTTGCCTGGACTAATATAACAACTAAGTAAACTAAGAACTAAGTAATGATATGTAAAAAGTTTAAAAAAGGATAAATCTTAATAAAAAAAAAAAAAAATACATTGTTATTTTTTTTATAAGAGAAATAAACATTTTCCAAAACCGATAAAACAAAGTAATTTATCCGCGAAATTAGTTTTTTTCTTTCCTTTTATTTAAGGTCGTTTTTTATGCTTCTATGGCCATCAACGACCAACTTCAAGATACAATTAGTTGTTTAAATTCAAAGATAATTAAAATAATTTATATTAAGTGACTATAAAACTGTTTAAAGATTGTAATTGTATTCTTTTTTTTTTTATTTATTAAAAGTAATTTCATCAAGACAATTGTATCATTGCATACTTTTCAAAATATTTATTTGTTTAGTGTTGCTTTAATTAAATGTATATTTAATTAAAGCAACTTAGTCTTTTTTTAAATAATAAAAATTTTCAGAAAAAAAAACCGACTTGAAAAAAATTAAATGCAACAAATAAAATAATAACTCAAAAAATAAAATGAAATACACTAAAATGTATAAAATAATTATATAAACAAAACAAATAAACATAAACAAAGAAATAAACAAGTTCATAAACAAAGAAGTTATGGGTGAACATTAGGGTGGCCCTTATTTTGGGTATTTTCGAATTTTTACGCTCCCGGGGCTCATATGGTTAGAAATAAATACAAAAAATATCCCCCAAGTTTCAAGCCCCTATCTCAATTTTAACCTGTGCTTTAGAGCGATGTAAGTTTCCCATCTAAATAACATGGGGTTTTTAGCATTGAACGATCAATTTTTTATTCGGGGCAAAGCAATGGTTTAAAAAATTTGAAACTCTGTAGACTTAATCCTTATAATAGTAGCTACCCTTCAGAATTTTTCGGGATTGGTAGCTATTATAATTTTGGAGTTTATAAGTTACTAACACTAAAATATGGCAGTATTTCATCTGGCTGTAACTCCAAGAATTATAACAACTAAAAATCTGAAAAATCTCTGAAGGATAGCTACCATTATAAGGGTAAAATCTACAGAGTTTTAAATGTTTTTGAAATATTACTTTGGCTCAATAAAAAAATTGATCGTTTAATGCCAAAAACCCCATGTTATTTAGATGAGAAACTTGCTCTGAGGATCAGTTTAAAATTGAGATAGGGGTTGAAACTTTGGGGTTATTTTTTTATTTCGACCATATAGTTTTCGAACCTAAAATGAGACCATCTAGAGAACATAAACAGTGAACATACATAAAATAGATTCAGTCGAATTGAGAACCTCCTCCTTTTTTGAAGTCGGTTAAAAATATGTTTTAAATTTCATTGATAATGAAAGAAATTCTCAAAGAGAAACAAAGAGGTTGTCCTCTGCTTGATGCAAATAAACATACACACATATATATCGAGATGATATATCTGTATATATATATATATATATATATTATTTATTTGTTTGAGACTAGTTTAGAAGACTTTAGTTCTAAGCTGACCACCAGTGATGAAGGAACATCAAATTTTCAATATCCATACGATATTGACTCGATGAAAAACAACATTTATAATTAAAAAAGACTGATGATGAAGACCAAGTCTTCAAAACTATAGTCGCAAACAAATAAATAATATATATATACAGATATATCATCTCGATATATATGAGTGTATGTTTATTTGCATCAAGCAGAGGATAACCCTTTGTTTTTCTTTGTGAATCAACAACTCTGCTACTCTCGGCAAACAAAAACTTTTCAATTGAAAAGAAATTCTCCTGAAACGTCTGGAATTTAAATATATTTATATATATATTTGATAGAGATTTTCTTTAGAGACGGACTGGTATAAATATGCAATTGGATGTTGATGAAAGCAGTCCACGGTGGTTGTAAAAATAAGACTATAGAGGTTTTATTATTTTACATTCTATTTGTTAAACCGACGTTTCGGAGATTTATTCTCTCCTTCTTCAGGGTAACAAAAAGTCAATGAAAGTAGTTCAAAACATAGTTACTTTCTGTCTCCCTTGACAATGCCAAAAAAACAATATAAAATTTTTTTTCATCTCGAATAGAAAATAAAGTAAAAAGTAATCAAATTGCTTTTTACTTTATTTTCTATTCGAGATGAAAAAAAATTTTATATTGTTTTTGGCATTGTCAAGGAGACAGAAAGTAACTATGTTTTGAACTACTTTCATTGACTTTTTGTTACCCTGAAGAAGGAGAGAATAAATCTCCGAAACGTCGGTTTAACAAATAAATGTAAAATAATAAAACCTCTATAGTCTTATTTTTTTACAACCACCGTGGACTGCTTTCATCAACATCCAATTGTTTATATATATATATATATATTGTTAATTTGATTAAAATCTATATTTTAGAGACAATTTCCAAAAATAAATTATTTATTATTATACTACTGAAGATGGTCAACCAGTAGTGACGCAGTAAAGAATAATTTATTGAATTAATGTAAACAAGAACTTTTTAAATAATTAAATAAATAATAATGAATGTCATTAAAATTGTAGCAGAATTATTCATTTATTTTATTAAAATTATTGATATATATTTTTAAAAAGTTGTTTATGTTTAAATATATTACCTTTGTTGAAAAATTATTTAAAAACTTGTTATAATAATTAAATAAAATCAGCAGAGGTTTAAAATAATCCACTTGAAAGCTTCAATTTAAATAGATGAGTTAGATTTATGTATGACATAGATATAAAAGATGTGTATAAATGGGATGAAACAAATGGGAATCCTAGAAAAAGCACATGGGAGCGTTGAACTGACAGTGCGCAGTCGACAAATATTATTATTCATATTATTGGCATAGATGTCTCTGTAGTCGCATATGGCGGATAAGTCAGCCCACGTTAGAAGTCAGGAAGCACCTGGCCAATCAGGTTAAAGAAGGCTTGGCGCAGTACCTTTCAAATCAAATGAATTATAATTTTCTCATTAATATAATATTAAAGAATAATTAACACTTTGAAAGTTTATATTGAGAAAATAAGGACAAGTTTTTATGTGTGACTTTTTTATTTATCCACCAACGTTTCGTCGACTTTGCCGACTTCTTTGTGAATGTGCCAAATATTTTTTGAAAATTGTATTCTGATGGCCTTCAATGGTAACGAAAAGAATAAGAAAATTTAGACGAATGTGTGACATGACTATTTGGTAGGTAAACTATTGATACATGTTTGTTTTTGAATTCTAACTGTACTTTTGTAAATTCATATCAAGAATGTTCTTATAATTGTAGAAGCCCTGAAGAAGTCGGCAAAGTCGACGAAACGTTGGTGGATAAATAAAAAAGTCGCACATAAAAAACTTGTCCTTATTTTCCCAATATAAACTTTCAAATTATAAATTAAATTATGGACGGAAATGATAATAATAATTAACACATTAACGAGAATTGTTTTTGATCGCGCTTTTTAAACAAGATATACCTATATCGTGAGACTACTGCTGGTTGAAGCTATTGGAGTCTGCTGAGTCTTAAGTCTGGACCAAAAGAGAATGAAAAAGATAATAAATAATAAATAAATAAATCTTTATTTCTCGACCTGCTTAGAGGCACAAGTCCTCGGTGGCTAGGTCCTCCAAACATCAATACAATCTAGCTACAATACATTAATCAACATCAATACAAATTAATTACAACAATTTAACAAATAATAAACAAGAAAAAAAAATAGAAATGTATGCTTATTAACAAATAACATGACCATAGATTTCCATCAAAAGACAAAAAGTAATTTAAAAATTCCGCGCAAAAACCCGATACCAGGAGCAAGCGACGCATTAGCCATCCCGGCATTTGCCATAAGTTGTTAAGGAAACCTCGTCAAAACCTTAACAAGGATGGTATGACCTCTCTCTACCTCACCTAATCTCTGCTTGTGAGAACTAAATAAAATTTTGCACAACTCTAGGACATTAGGACTTGACAAAATTTATAATTGATTTAATCATAGGGGGCAGAGGACTATAATCCCAAGTAGTAACAGACAAATAGATGTGATCTATTTGGCTATAATCCAGCATTATTTCGCGATTGACCCGCATGACACTTTTTATATCAAACACTGATATGGATCACCATATAAAAATTGTCATGCGGGCCAATCGCGAAATGATCCTGGATTATAGACAAATAATGCACTGTTTTTGAGTTAAAAGACTGTCTCAAGATAAAAAAACTCACCTGATATATATAAGATTAAAATTTAATATATATTATGCATCTTGATTTTACGTCTTTTATTAAAAAATTAAAAAATAGTAATAATTCAATTGGTTTGAAATAAGCGGCAATTGTGCCATGCCAACTTTCATCTGATTGGCTAGGTGCTTCCTGACTTCTTACTGTTGACTAAAATTCCTCTTGGAACAACTTCTCAGAATTAAATTGACAGATGACATTCTTATTGCCTAATAATAAATAATGTTAACAATTTCATAATGTGACATTATTTAGTTGTTTTTTAATTTCATTCTAATTTCAAGAGGAAAATTCTTGCTAATTTCATAATAGGAAATTTAATTTGAATTTTTCCTGTGCGCAACCTCAATTCTTGTATTTCTAAATTATTATTACACCATAATTAATAATGGTTTATTGTATAAATAGCAAAAAACCATTCTCTGCTTTAACCTAGTTTATAATTGAATAGTGAAATGGAAAGTGAATCGGAACCTTGTGATAATTCTCTCCTCTCTGTTTGGGGATCTTGTGATAAATGGACCATATCGGAATTCCCTCCAATTGAGTCCAGTTCGGAACACATCGTTCAATATGAAAATCAAACAGGTGATAATATTTCGAAAATGAAAAATTGTTTTGGAACTCCAGAAAATCCTCACCATGTAAAAAGATGGGAATTAATGAAAAAGGTTTTAAATGAGGCGAAAATCAAAAATGTGTCCGATTTAGAAGTCACCATCAAGAAATACAATTCATATAACTTTCCATTTGAAACATTGAATAAGTTTTTTGAACAGGTAAAGTAAATACTCACTCTGTCCGAAAATATGGTATACATTTGCGGAAAAAATCAAATAAAACTAAAATTAAATATAAATAAGCTGACGTGTTCTGATGTGGCCATCCACTTGAATTTACCATACAACCTGGCCACTCTCTTATATTTAATAAAATTAATTATAACCATGTAGGGGGGGAGGGGTGTTTTTGCATTTTTAGATAAGGTGACCAGACGTCCCGCTTTTGGAGGGACAGTCTCGATTTTTAACAATTTGTCCCGCTGCGTTTTAAGAAAGTCCCGATTTTGGGAAAGAATGCAAATTAATAAGGAAAAGGTTAAATCTTGGGCCTCAGCACCAATCACAACAGAGAGCAAATGGTTAGAAATGTTACATCATTTTGAAAAAACAACATGTTCCATACAATAATTAATTAAAAATTGTGGAATACGCGCTGTCCTTACCAGGAACTAATGCTGCTAGAATGCGTTTTTTCTACCCTAAATAAAGTGTGGACATCTGATAAATCACTATTAAGTGTTGAGACTTTGGAAGCCATATTATGGGTGAAATATAATTTAACAAGTTCTTGCTATAAATTTCATGACGTTTTAAACAACGACAGCAATCTACTAAAAAAAATTCACTCAAATGAGAAATATGCGAAAGAATAGAAGGTTTTTAAAGTTTATAATACTATATAGTACTTATTATATATACATATTTATTATATTTATAAATTTTACATAAATATGTTGAAATTTAAAAAAATAAATTACAATACAATTTTCGCGTTCTATGATAATAAATTTTTGTTGTTCTAGAGCTTTAGACCAAATTTTTTTAAACAAGACCCCCCATTCCCCCTTCAATGGTGTCCCGCTTCACCAATGTTAAAATCTGGTCACCATATTTTTAGACTTCTGGAGGCCCACTGATTATGTATAGAAAATTTGGTTGAGTTTGGTACAAGGGCCTAGATTTTCATTTTTTGACCCCCCCCCCCACCTCCTTAATTTTGAGTTGATATGCACCAAAATCTAATCAGCTCTTAATCTCAATGGACCAAAACTACATGTGAAATTTGGTTTCGATATTCAAACTAGTTTTTGAGCTAGCTCGTCCACAAAAATTTGGCAACGCACAGACTAACAGAATAACAGACTAACAATCAGACATTTTGACAAAACAGTTATTATCTCGAAAAATATCATTTGTTCGATGTTTACTTATTAGAGCTTTTTTGTAGACCGAAATGCCATGGTTTCGCCGAATTTTTTTAATCAAAATAGTTTCAGCCGTTTTTGAGATATTTCGAAAAAAAAGAAGGGAAAAAACAACACTTTTTTTCATTCACGATTGCAATACTTGACCATACTCTGTATGGTAAAGTAAAAAAATATCAAATTCATTTCATTATTACAATATAATTTTAGTTTAATCCAAATTTAGTTAAACGTAAAAGTGAGATTTAGCCTTGTTGAACGCTTCTTATGAACATATAGAGGGTGGCCAAATTATTATACTCAAATGATTTTTATCAAGTAAATTTATTTTATTCAAACTTTTCAAAAAAAAAAACTAGTTTTATAACCCTTTTGGACTGGCAATTCGCCAGACCTCATCCCGATCGAAAATGTATGGGCGGCCCTAAAAAAAGAAATTTGCAAAGATAAAATAATTACTAACAAAAGGGACTTGATAGAAAATATTATTAAACCATGGCACAAAATACATCTGCAATTGAAGAAATAGCCAAAAAATGCATTGCCAGCCAGCATGCCCATGCATCGTATACAAAATATGTGATTGCTCGAAATGGAGGATTCACTAAATATTGAAATTGTATTTGTATTATTGAATTTGTATTGTCCTAAGCTTATAAACCTATAAAGATAACAATCGAAACGATATTAAAGGGGCTCATACACTGTCAATCAAATTCCTCAACCGTTGCCCAATTGTTTGACAGTCTATGGCAGTGTTTGATCCGTTGCGCAAATGTTTGACACGTTTCAAAAATGTATGAAATCTTTTGCATAACGGGAGCGTTTGCACAATATGTTGTGTATGGGCGAGTTGCGCAATATTTTTCAATTGTCTGTCGGTTTTCTTGGTGAAAGGTTCACTTGTGCAACGCAGCGTTGTGCATCGCATTGTTGCGCAATTTGTTTGACAGTGTATGGGCCCCTTAAGAGTTGAATAGTAAGCTAAACCCTTAAAAACGTATGGAAGATATAGTTTTTCAAATGAGTATAATAATTTCGCCACCCACTGTATATATTTTTCAGCTAATCGACACTCACGACGAACTTTTACCATATTTACCCAAATGAGTAATTTTATAGAAATTTCCCCTCCTGTTAACATAATTGATTCCATATACGTTTGTAATGTTATAAATACGTTATCAAGAGTATTTCTCTCTAATTTATTAAATTCATCTTGAACAACTTCATTTGCAGTCAAGGGTTATGCCTGTTCCGGCTAAGACAATCATTATTCTGCCAACGTCCTCTAGGTCGTTCGCGATCTCTTTTTCCTTTGGGTTTATAGTTCAGGGCATATTTTGAGAGTCCTGAGTCTTCCATCCTTTCGAGGTGGTCAATCCAATTTTGTTTATATTTATAGCTGAGATTTGGAGTTCTCTTATTTGACTATTTTTTATTTTATCTAGTCTTCTATATCCTTTGACACACTCCTGCCCCGCTTTCAAACATTTTTGAAACTTGTCCAACATTTGCGCAACGCATCAAACAGCCTGTGTTGTGCAATTTGTTTGAGAGTGTATGGGCCCCTTTAGATCGTATAAGATGTTTACCCCTAAAAGCCATAATTTCGTTTTTGAAGAGGATATTTTAAGTTGAACATATTCAATCAATTCATCAATTGTGTTTTCCGAAGCTTCATGTTGTACTGATTGAATAGAGTTAAAAAAACAAAAATAAATCGAGAACATTTAAATCAGGACTGTTTAGTGTTTGTGATTTAAATTGAAAGTTCCAACCATCAGTAGAATCTGCAGCAACAATATCTTTATCATTATCAGCGGAATGCGGTTTTGTATTATCTTGCTGTATATAAATTGTTTTGTTTTTATACTTTTGAAGAAATTTTGATATATTAATTACTTCGATTTGGCATTTTTTTCTTTGTCCACAATAATTTCCGTTCAAACATAATTTGATATTATACAGTACCTCTATATCATAATTACTAAATCTGATAATTGGTGGAATATTATGTTTATATTTCCTTGTAAATATCACGGCTTTGGATTTATTTGGCTCTAAATCCAAACCTAATTTATTTAAAGTTATTGTTAACTTGGCTAAAGATTCATTTAATATATCTTCATTGGTGGACAGAGAATTCAAGGATGTACCATATATAAGACAATATCATCTGCATATTGAAGAATCTTTGCCCCTGGGGAAGTGTATAAATCCAGATCTTTAGTGTAAATAGAGAATGGGGGCGAGAATGGTTCCTTGGGAGACTCCACTTGTTACAACACATCTACAGGACCAATACTTTTTATTTTATTTTGGATAAAAATCCGTCTGGTATGGATTGTGCTATTTAAGTAATTAATTATCTATTGAAGGAGACAATAAAAGAGTGTGTCTTCTGCTGGAATTATAAATTTTATTTATTTATAACGAGACTATAGTTTCGACGGCTTTGCCCTCTTCATCAGTCTATTACAATGTATTCACAGGAATTAATTTTTTAAATTTATTGTCTCCTTCAATATATAAAAATTCTGCTACTCTCGGCAAAAACTTTCAATTTAATTAATTATCTTCTTTGGACACTTTAGATCTTTAAGGTTTTCTATTATTATATTAATATTAACATTGTCATAGGCACTTTTTATATCACGGAATAGAGCAGTAGTATAACCTTTATTTCGTAAAGATCATACTATATTGTTATAGAGAATTGTCAGGTTATTGAGGGTAGGTTTTCCTCGCCTGAATCCAAATTGTGACTCGGCTAGTTTATCAGAAGATTCTAACCACCATTCTATTCTATTTTTTACCTTATCCAATGCGAAGCATGGCTAAAGTATTGTAATCGGTCTCACGGCAAGCGCGACTTCAAAGGGTCCTCAGATAAAGACTACGGAACCCTTGATATTAATACCCTAATTAAGTACCTTGGAGACCACAAAAAATGTTAAATAAAGTTTTTAGTAAAATTATTTTTGAAAGTACTTTTCCCTAGAGTAAGGTAGTACTTTTTTGGGAGGAAATTTTATAAGTGACCATAGCAACTGCGTTGTTTTCTTATCCGTTTCCTTTGCTGAAGACATAGAGGAATCAACTTAAAACCAAAATAACGACTGATTCTCATTGATTCATCTAATACTAGAGGAATAACCTTAATGCATTCTATTTTTTATGTTTTGACTGTTAATGGCAACCTCTACTCAAGCTTAAGTTACCAAAAAAGAATTTAGTTTTTTTGATTTTAAGTCGATTCTTCCACGTTTTCAGTAGAGATGGAATAAGGTTATTCCTTTAGTATTAGATAAGAATCGATCGTTATTTTTGATTTTAAGTCCTACATGTCTTCAGCAATGGTTACCAATAATAATCGAAACGTCAAAAATCCAATGTAGTATGATTATTCCTCATGAGAATCGATGGCTATTTATGACTGCAAATATCTAGAGATATCTGATTTATTTATTTCAATAAAGGAATAAACATATTAATATTTCAAATGACTTTGGATAAAGTTTAGCACCGATCCGTTGCATTTTATTTTAATCATAATTTCAAAAACTTTGCCTTCACAAGATGATAATATGATCGGCCTGTAGGAAGATTCATTCTACGGGTCTTTATTAGGTTTGGAAATTCAAATTATTTGGGTTAAAATTTTCCATTTTGAAATTACCTACATCGATGACTATATTATTTTTCTTAAAAAAACTAATTTTTTGTCTTCAAATTCCAACTTAACTCAAAAGGAATCAACATCTGTCAAATATGTTAAATTATTTAGCTATCAATGAAAACAATAACAATATATTGCCAGTTGCTTTCGAAATTCTAGATATTCGAAGATTTTCTTTCAAAAGTATACCATATTTTCTGACAGAGGGACTAATACATAATTTATACAATTTAATCTTTATAAATACTTATACTAATATAAGATTTTATGCTTGTAGATTTTAAAACCTGAAGAATCCAAGTCATTTTTCACAAATATTTTGCCTAAAATAATTCAACTTGCATTGGAATTACCTCTACTTATTCCCGGAGAAATTATAATTTTAAAACATAATACCAATATCACTGTCACCTATACACAACAGCAAATTTGCTCAATATTAGCAAATGCATTTCTTTGTACTTTTAGACCTAAAAGTGAACATTCTAATTTTTTTCCAAGCATCAATTTTTATACGTAAGTATTTATATCACTTAATTATTTTTCAATAATAATAATTATCCTCATTATTCGAAGCGGATAAGCACAACAAGACGAATTACACCGGTCAACACAATTTTTGTCCTAAAGTTTTAAATATCAAATTTGTGTTCCTTTTACGTAAAAAATGAAGGGAAAATTGATATTTTTTTAAAAGTTTGCTTTTGTATTGGTTATAATAATAATAATGAACGACGAAAAAGGCCATTTTGACCTATTTTCGAGTCCCATTAGATATTAAACAGCAATATTTGAAATCAAAATATTTTGTCGGCGTAATAGAAAACAGCTTCCTCTTTGATTTTCAAATTAACATTTGTTTTTAGATCAATTAGAACTCGAATTATGACTAAAAAACTAAGACCTTATGTTTTTATCTATGTTTATTATCCTTTTAAACATCGTAGTTTTAGTTTTTTAGTTATAACTCGAGTTCTAATTGAGCTACAAACAAGTGGTAATTTGAAAATCAAAGAGGAATCTGTATTCTATTCCATCAACAAAATATTTTGATTGGTTGGTAAAATCTTTTTAAACGTTGACAAAGGGTAAAACCTTAAAATTCACCTTGTGCCGGGTGGGATGGCCAATCAGATGACAGGCACTTTCATTTACGTTCAACGTTTAAAAAGAGTTTACCAACCGACATATCCTTAGTCGCTTCAACAGACTATTTGGATTTTTTAAGGTATTAGGGAACAAGGCAAAACAATTTAGCATCGCAATTTTATGTTGTTTTTAAAAATATAATTTTTTAACATCCTCTTTGTTTCATTATACTTTGATAGACTATTCGATTCTGAACAAGAAAAGTTCTAATCATCAAAAAATCAGAATTATTGAAATGAGATATTCCGTAAAGGTTCCAATATTCTACTTCCAACATCAATAAAATTATAGTTATATTTATTATCATTTCCGTCCATAATTTAATTTATAATTTGAAAGTTTATATTGGGAAAATAAGGACAAGTTTTTATGTGTGACTTTTTTTATTTATCCACCAACGTTTCGTCGACTTTGCCGACTTCTTCAGGGCTTCAAATAGTCATGTCACACATTCGTCTAAATTTTCTTATTACCTTCGTTACCATTGAGGGCCATCAGAATACAAATTTCAAAAAATATTTGGCACATTCACATTGACATATATTTTATAATGTATAAGTTTAATTTATTCGAAGTTGAGATTTTTGTATATATGGATAAAACGGAGAAGAAAAAGAAAAGTATTCTATTCTATTTTTTATAAGAAGAACGGGGTTGCCTTATTTTGTATATATGTGATTTCTCTTCTGTTTTGTATTGATGAAGTTGTTATTATAAAGAGAAAAATTGTGTTTTTTGTGAATGTGCCAAATATTTTTTGAAAATTGTATTCTGATGGCCTTCAATGGTAACGAAGGTAATAAGAAAATTTAGACGAATGTGTGACATGACTATTTGAAGCCCTGAAGATGTCGGCAAAGTCGACGAAACGTTGGTGGATAAATAAAAAAAGTCACACATAAAAACTTGTCCTTATTTTCCCAATATAAACTTTCAAATTATATAGTTATATAGTAGAAGAATCTTGAAGCTTATATATTGTCTCATATGATAACTAAAAAACTAAAACAACGTGATTAAAAGGATAATAACATAAGGTCTTAGTTTTTTAGTTATAATTTGAGTTCTAATTGAGCTAAAAACAAGTGGTAATTTGAAAATCAAAGAGGAATCTGTTTTCTATTACAGCAACATAATATTTTGATTTCAATTATTGCTGTTTAATATCTAATGAGACTCGAAAATAGGTCAAAATGGCCTTTTTCGTCCTTTATTATTATTATAACCACTACAAAAGTAAACTTTATTTGGAATATAGGTATTTTTCCTTTTTTGATGCACACTGAATAGAAAAATCATGAAATAAATCTTAGGACAAAGAAAAAAAAAATTTTCAGCCTGTGTTATTCTTCAAAATTATTATATAATTTCATTTTTTTTTTCTCTAAAGAAATCACGAGAGAGTGTCATCTAATAAATCAGAGTTGTCATGGATAATTTTTATTTCCTTAGAAGGGTTGTATTCACCCCTTCGGGAATCATACTCGAGTGCCAAAAATAGCATTCCAGGCCAATGTGAGGTGGAACCATCTGACATATTTATCGATTTAAACTTTATTTGTAAAATATTCAGGTCTATTGATTCTAAATTTAAACACATAGCCATGCCAAATAGTAGTTTAAATAAATATTGTTGAGTGAGTTTCGAATTTTGATTTTCTTCAAACTCAAAGGTCAATGGAATGACTATTTGAAAATTGCCGTTAGTAGCAGATTAATAAGATTGAAATAATTTTTGGAGACGGACTGATAAGTAAATTGAGTGAATATTGATGAGACAATCCAAAATTAAAAAAAAAAATATATATATATATATATAATTTAAACTATCTTTTTATTCATAAACCGACTTTTCGGAGGCTTATTCCCTCCTTCTTCAGGATTTTGAAAGGTCAGGGAAGGAAATCCAATGTGACATTCCCATCTGTCTCCTCTCTCAGTAGCAGGAACAATAATATATCGTATTTCACATTGGATTTCCTTCCCTGACCTTTTAAAATCCCGAAGAAGGAGGAGGATAAGCCCCCGAAACGTCGATTTATGAATAAAAAAATAGTTTTTTTTAATTATCTCCTTTTTTTTTTGAATTTTGGACTGCCTCATCAGTACCAGACCAAATTTTCAAAGAAGGTGAACATTGTTGGATAGGGGGTTTCTATGGCAACGATTAAGGTCGGATGGACTAAGGGAATTTTAAGAAAGAAAATCGGAAACAGAATTTGTGTAGTAAAGATTATTGGAAGAAATTGGTCGAGTCACTATGTCCAAATAAAACGGAAGAGAAGATCAAGAATGATCAAGACGAAGAAACATTAGTAATTCCATCTGTGAATAACGGTAACAATTAACTAACACAACAACATCAACAACAACGGTTTTCAAATACAGCGCCTGTCTTTGGAAATTTCACGAACGAATCAATGAGGGTTTTTACCAACCGTTTCTGAACCGTCTCAATATTCCCAGGTCAAAGATCTCAACGCCTTATAGAAGAAATAGAGGGAAGTTGTTGGATAGGCGTTTCTAAGGCCTTGATTGCTATTGGTTATTGTTCTGTTTTGTGATCATCATCATTGAGTATACAGTCCTAAGACTGGTTTGATGCAACAATCCGTCTCCACTCGACTCTGTCCCTCGCCAGCTGTTTGACCTCTCTAAATGTCTGGCATCCCATATCCCCAATTATTTGGTTGAAATATTCTAATCTGGGTCTTCCCCTTCTCTTTCCCACCTCCCCCTCCAAGATATCCCCAAGCAGTCCCCCATGTCTCAGTGTGTGCCCCATCATCTGACCTCTTCTCTTCTTCAGACTCTTCCACAAGGTTCTTCTTTCACAGATTCTTCCAAGAACTTCTTCATTTGTAATTTTATCCACCCGTTTGATATTCATCATTCTTCTGTAGCACCACATTTCGAAAGCCTCTAATCTCTTTCTCTCCGCTTCTCTAATTGTCCAGGTTTCACACCCGTACATGGCTATGCTCCATACATATGTCTTCAATAGCATCTTCTCCCTGTTTTCTAAGCTGATTGAGGAGGAGCATAGTAGTTTTTGTTTTGAATTAAACCCCATTTTTGCTTGGGCAATTCTTGATTTAATTTCGTTTTCGCTCCTCCCATTCCATGTTATTTTACTTCCTAGGTAGCGGAATTCCTTAACTCCTTCTAGGTTTTCTTGGTTAATTTTGTTTGTTTGTGTTTTGTGATGCTGATGTTGATTTCATATTTTATAAAATAAAGCTTGTTCATTCCAACATTGAGTTATTAGATTATTACTATATTTCTCATATGACGGACATAACAAATACCACCAAAAAATGTAATATAAATTATCCATGACAACTCGGATTTAGTAGATGACACTCTGTCGTGATTTCTTTCGAAATTTCAAGTCTGCTTCTATCAGCAATTTGAACTTTTATATTCTCATTTTTTTTTATAAACCTAAATCATAATCAAAGAGTGCAACTTCTTTTTATGAATATATATATATATATATATATGTATATATATATATATATATATATACCTGCCCCTTGTTCATTTTCAAATGCCCTCTTTTGATAACTTTGTCATTATTAGAGCTACCAAGTCGTTTTAACAGACAAACTAGTTGGATTTTTTAAGGTATTAGGGAACAAAGCAAAACAATTTAGCATCGCATTTTTATGTTGTTTTTAAAAACATAATTTTTTTAACACCGTCTATGTTCCATAATACTTTGATAGACTATTCAATTCTGAACAAGAAAAGTTATAATCATCAAAAAATCAGAATTATTGAAATGAGATATTCTATAAACGGTCTAATATTCTACTACCAACATCAATAAAATTATCGTTATATAGTAGAAGAATCTTGAAGCTTATACCGGGTGAGTTTTTTATCTTGAGACAGTCTTATAAACAAAAACAGTGCATTATATGAAAAAAGTTTCAAATAAAAGTTTATTTATATCGAGGGGGAAACTAAACTACGCTATTGTTTGTGGACCTAGAACAAGCTTTCAAGGGTATTTCAAAGTCAACTTCTGTTTTTTAAATGGAAGCCTATATATTTCTTTACAGATCCTTAATCTTCAAAAAAAAAACTGAACAACTTTCATAAGAACAATTTTTTTATCCGACATCAAATAAAAAAAATATGAAATCAATTAGATCTCAAAAGAAAATTTATAATTATTTTTAACAATTAATCAACTTAATTATCAAAAAATAATGATCAAATTTTTAATTATTAAATAAATAATTTATTAATAATTAATAATTTAATAATTTTTCGACACTGGTCTGTGACATTCCAGAGTGTATTTCAAGTCTTCTGGATGAATTCCAGTTCCAATTTCGTTATTTTGGCCTTTACACTTCATGTTTTTTTTAAACATATTTACAACTCGATAAAATGAAGCTTGTGGGGGTGTATTCTTATAAGGAAAACGCACGGCATCCATTTCAATGGCAGCCCCATAACACTTTTTCCACATTCACCATATATTAAGACCATTTCAATTCTGTCTTCAACAAAAATGCTCCATTTTTATTATGGTAATACAATATAACTATCTACTGGATTGACACGAGAAAAAACTTTTTTAAACTCAATAATTTTAAGTAGTTCTATTAAGTAGAAAATGATCTCTTAAATCCCTGTATAATGAAGTTTTAAATTCATTATAAACACTTATTTTCATTGTTGGGACTTTTCGATTTAAAAATTATTTATTTAATAACCAATTATTTAATCATTATTATTTGATAATTAAGTTAAATAATTGTTAAAAATAATTATTAAGATTTTTTTTAGATCTAATTGATTCATGTATTTTGTTTATTTGATGTCGTATAAAAAAATACTTCTTATGAGAGTTGTTCAGTTTTTGTTGAAGATTAAGAAGACGTAATGAAAAATATAGGGTTCTATTTAAAAAACAAAACTTGACCTCGAAATACCCTTGAAAACTTGTTTTAGTTCAACAAACAATAGCGTCGTTAAGTTTCCCCCTTGATATAAATAAACTTTTATTTGAAACTTTTTTCCATATAATGCACTGTTTTTGAGTTATAAGACTGTCTCAAGATAAAAAAAACTCACGCTGTATATTGTCTCATATATGATATCTCGCCAACAAAGTTAGCAATACTGCGCATTTGAAAAAAAAACCCTATATACATATGGCCAGTGGCGTAGGTAATGGGGGGGGGGGTAGTAAAGGGGGTTCAACCCCTCACCCATAAATGTGATAGTTAAATTTTTCTTTTGATTTTCTTTTCGAACCACATCCTATTACCACATAGCTCTGTCTGAATTATGAATATTAGAAAAACATTTCAATATATAATGGGATGAGGGGGGGAAAATATACCTGAACAAATCAGTTGATTACTCCCCCCCTCCCCCCCATAAAAAATCTATACCTACGCCACTGCATATATCCTTTTATTTATACACTTTATTAAATAAATAAAAAAATCTTTATTACTTTTTATTCTTTATTAAATTATATTTCTAGATTATATACATCAACTAAAACATTAAAACATTTTAATGTAATTACGGAAAAATTGAAATGTATTATACATTATTTCAAAAGAGTAACAGATCGAGGTAATTCTTTATTTTTTATTTTTTTTAAATTGAAATATTTATTTATTTTCATTATTATTCAATAGCTCCTTTGGGCAAAGTAACCTTTTCAAGAAGATATCTGCCACTTAACCAATTACCTAAATGGTGTTATTCAACAACAAAATTAACCATATTAATTGTTCAAGATAAAGGTTATATTGAAGAACAGGAAGGAATGTTACAAGTGGATTTTGCTAATTGGTAAATTTCTTAAATTCTTATTTTACATGTTTTTGATATATTTTAATTGTCTCAAAAATGGCTCCTTTCTGTGGAGATGGTTCTTCAAACATTCTCTTGCCACCCTTGATGTTTAGTAATTCAGAAAACTAGCGATCATTTTAATAGAAATCAGATTATTTGATTTGCTGGCCACATTATAGACGCATTTCCGCTCTTCTTTATAGATAATATCTTGGCATATGCTTCGATGGGATTTTTTTTTATAATGATACTGATACAAGAACAGGTACAACTTCTGTAGTCCGTGGTGGACCCTTGCATCGTGAAAATAAGAAGAGATTTCAGGGATTGGGTCGGAGCTGAAGGTATCTGTGGATTCTTCAGACTTAAGGATATATGTGTTGTTTATTGTAATAGTGGTGTAACTACATGAAAGTGAATTCGGAGATAACGAGCTTTTTGCAAATTGATGTGTAGGAAAAAAATACAAGTATTCATTCAATGTTTTTTTTATTTTTTATTGTTTATTACAAATTCAAGATAAAGTTATTTGTTGTAACTTACAAAATAAAGCTAAAACTAATTTAATAAACGAACTTAAACTTCTAGTGACATGTTGTGTAATATCCATATATTATAATTTCGTCATCAGATGAAAGCTCATCAGCATTACGTGTTCTTAGACGAGTTTGAATATCTAACGGAATATTTTTGTAGTAATGGTGGTAAATTGGCAGAATGTATGGTAGGAGATCAAGCATATCTTTCTTCTTTGCGGTAGTGACTGATCTTCTTGCTAAATAGAGTGGGTCTTGTTGAATATTGCACAAATGGGCTTGTCGTCCTTTCAATTTTTTACATAAATCTACTTTACAAAAGTGTGTGTCTACATTTAGAGTTTCTTTAAATTGAAATTGTAAAGGATGATTTCTTTCAAACCTCAGTCTTCTAATATTTAGCCAGCTTTAGCCATATCCGCAAGTTTTTGTTTTTCTATTTGTAATATAATTTTCTAAGGCAACGGTACTCAAAAAGTCGGCATTTTCGACAACAAAACGAGGTTCTTTGTTTGGCTGTTTTTATAATTCACTTTTAAAATGAATTGTGACTTACACCACTTTTATAATTAATATTTAGAAGTTTTAGTTCCCTGAGTAAACAACTAGTGCCTTTTATGGGCTTTTAATGCAATATTTGTAGTTGCTTCTCTTTTATAATGACTAAATGTGATACTATTAAGCAAAAAAATGAAATTAAAAAAAAAATGGAGTTACACCACTATTATATTAAACGACCCATGTAGCTGGGAAGACAGAAAGGGGAAGAGAGTTCCAGTCTCTAGAAGTTATAGGGATAAACGAATTGGCGAATGCATTTGTTCTGTTAGTATCCAATTTAAAGTAGGGGTGTTGAAACTTAAAAAATCGTGTATTTCGCGCAAATGAAGCTTATTATTGATTTTATCTCGTCAGAACGAACGCCATGTTAATATCTATAAAAAAGAGAAAGAGCGAAGACAGTTCTGCAATGGGCTAGGGAGTCGAGAGTGTCATCAATTCAAAAATTACCCTCAAAAGTTTTCTTTGCGACTAGCACGCCATTCACGACTCCCTTCACCCCTTCAAGACAAACCTGGGGAAGTGCCCAACCAGCTCTTGTCAATAATTTTACCTTCTAAGAATTTGAACTCACTCCCAGCCTCCTCTTTCCTAAGTCTTACATCTTCAGCCCTTCAAGACTCGGATGCATAGATACCTTTTTCTCCACCTCTTCCCTTGACAGTGGCGTAACAATAGGGTGGCAGGACGGGCAAAATGCCAGCGTCCCAATCAAACTGTAATAGATTTTGTCTTACGGCCAACGCAACATGCAGTTTTGCACTCCCCAGAACTTGCTCCATCCGATTCCTACTTGTTTCTCTAGTTAAAAAATTCTCTCCCTGGTAAATGTCTCAAATCCGCAAGCTAAATAAAAACGCACCTTTATGAATATTTCGCAAGTAAGCCTCAAGAATTTTGGAAAGAGGGAATAATGAGGCTTCCTGAGAGATGTAAGAAAGTAATAATAGAGTAGAACGGTTCATATATAACACAATAAATCAACCTTAAACAACAAATATCGTGTATTCATTTCGCTTCAAAAAAAAGGAAGAAACGTATGGAACATCTTAATATTAACTTTCAAAATTATATCGAACAGCATTCATCATTGTCCCGAACTAAAGTCTCTTTTTCCTTTAAATAATCCTACATACTTACTTAGACACAACCAGCTTTTCTATCTTAAAGTACCATTCACTGGTCACGCTGAGAACAATCCAATCTATAGACTACGTAAACGATCTTTCCTTAAGAATTTGTGTAATGGATTTGGGTTCTCATCCTAATAGAGTGACTAAAACAATTAAAGAAAATACGCTATTTTATGAATAAATATTAAAATTCATTTAATTTGCTTTTTACCCAATTTATTTTCACTTACCATATTACCTATTATATCTCTGTGTTTTTCATAATGATATGTATAATGTTTATGTTTATATGTAACTAATTAGTTAAGGCCTTCGAAAATTAAACAAATAAATAAATAAATATTTTATGATCAATTTATTTAATATCATATATTGATTTGATTTCAGCAAAATCGGTGGAGGTGTTTTGAGCAGAGGTGGTGTTCAAGAAGAAATCCGATTTTCTATTAATCCTGAATTAATAGCTGCAAGACTTTTTACAGTACAATTAGATTCAACGGAGGCATTAATTATTTGTGGTAAGCGAATATACTGTATACTAAATTGTATTATATCCAAAAACGAAAATTTATTAAACTAAATTATTCCAAAAATAATTTTTATTTATTTATTATTTTCTTCTATCTCGGAGAGGTTAGTAAAGCTACGTGAGAATCAGGTGTTAAGTTCAATCCTGAGGATAAAGAATTTATGTGAATAAGTAAACTTTATCTTGTATTGTTGTTTATTATTTGAAGAAAAGAGACGTTTCAGCGGTGATTCACCGCCATCATCAGTCTTTTTTTATGTCTTTCCAGTAACCAATAATATTCTCAACAATAAGGAAGAAAGGTGTCAAGTGTATTCCATCGTCTCCTTAATAAAAAAATAGGCCAAATTTAAAATCATCTCAACGTGCATGAATAATCAAAATCAAATGCAGAGAACAATAAATCCCGAAGGGCGAAATCATGTAAGCAAATGTATTTATCGTTAATTTGTGGCTATAACCAAAGATAATTTCTAGGCGCGATAATAAAAATTTCCCTGATATTCACTTTGATTCGAATCCCCTGAAAATGTGTGACAGCCTATCCATGTTGGGCGTCTCTGTCGCATCTGACCTGTCTTGGAATGAACACATCTCCTCTGTGGCGAAATCTTCAGCGAGGAAGATTGGCTACTTATTCAGGTCCAAGCGATTTTACAAGCCCCCACACCTTCTCACCATCTACAAGGCCCAAGTCTCGAATACGGCTCTCATCTATGGAGAGGAGCCTCTAAATATTCTCTTGCTACCCTGGATGCAATTCAGAAACGAGTCGTCAGACTAATTGACGATTCTACCCTCACCGACTACCTCGACTCGCTAGCTCATCGAAGAAATGTCTCTGCCCTTTCCCTTTTCTATAGATACTATCACGGCCGGTGCTCTGATGAGATAAAATCAATACCCCCCCCCCCCCCAAAGTATGCTTTGCACCTAGCACGTGATTTGCCGACTCCCAACACTCTTTCGCGGTCAAATTAGAAAAGGGCCGGACCACTTCATTCGCCAATACGTATATCCCCATGACTTCAAGGAACTGGAACTCTCTCCCAGCCTCCATCTTTCCCAGCACTTATAATCTTCAAAACTTCAAAACCCGAGTGCATAAACACCTACGTCTACACCCTCTCACTTAATCAACTTTCCCTTCTCTTCGATAAGGGTCTTTCGAGATCCATAGGGGCTGCATCTTTACTGGTGCACCCCTTCTTGCATTCGATTGCATTAAAAAAAAAAAAAAGATAAAACAAAATTCTCTCAATTTGTAATAAAATTAAGAATCGTATCAAAATAAAATAAAACCCCTTGCCATGGAAAAATTATTGAACTTTTTTTTATCTTTCATAAAATAATTGTAAGGATATGAGTACAAGCGAAAAATATATTTTTGATATTGGAGGATTTTGTCTTTTTCCTCTTCTTTGAGATTATTTTGAAAGGATTTTTCGCTTGTATCCTTACAATTATTTTATGAAAGATAAAAAAAGTTCAATAATTTTTCCCTGGTAAGGTGTTTTATTTTATTTTGATACGATTCTTAATTTTATTACAAATTGAGAGAATTTTGTTTTACCTTTTTTTATAACCATAAATTAACGATAAATACATTTGTTTACATGATTTTGACCTTGTCGGGATTTATTGTTCTCTGTATTTGATTTTGATTATTCATGCACGTTGAGATGATTTTAAATTTGGCTTATTTTCTATTAAGGAGACGATTTAATACACCTTACACCTTTCTTCCTTATTGTTGGGAATATTATTGGACATAAAAAAGACTGATGATGGCGTTGAATGACCGCTGAAACGTCTCTTTTTTGTCAAATAATAAACAACAATACAAGATAAAGTTTACTTTAATTAAACATTAATAAATTCTTTATCCTCAGGATTGAACTTAACACCTTATTCTCAAGTAGCTTTACTAACCTCTCCAAGATAGAAGAAAATAATTGTTACAAGCAATCAGTGGCTTTTTGTGATATTATTTATTTATTTTTACGAATTTTTATTTATTTATTTTTAACACTTTCGTAATTGGTTTTGACTAAACTTCTGATTGTGAACTATGATTTAAAAAAATGTAAAAATCTAAGATTTCATATTAGTTTAATTGCAAAAAATATTTTTTCTTAATTAGGAACTGAACAATACAGTAAATATAGTGGTTACAGCGATACATTTCGTTGGGAAGGAAATCATCTTGACCAAATACCTTTTGATAAAGAAGGACGTCGTATGACAACACTTACTTGTATAGATGCTCTATCATTAAAATCAGATTCTAGAAGACAATTTTCTCCTATTAATATAATTAGAGAGCTTAATAAGGTACTAGTGCATTTTGTAATTTCATATTCCACTGTTTATTTCCTTTTTTTCCTTAGGCTTTTGTTGGATTTTATAATCCCTTCCTTGATAAACCCCCGCCAGTAGCAACTGGTAATTGGGGTTGTGGCGCATTTAGAGGAGATTCTCGCTTAAAAGCTCTAATTCAATTAATGGCAGCTTCTCAAGCTGGAAGAAATGTTGCATACTTCACATTTGGTGATAAAAAACTTGCTGATGATATTGCACAAATGTTTGAAAATCTTCATCGAAATCAAACTACTATCGGTAATTATATAGAAAAATATATTTTATAAATTAAAGGGTGAGTGGCGTAACTATACCGTTGAGGCCCATGGCAAATTCATCTGATGAGGCCCTCCCTCAATGTAAAGAAGCTAAACCAACGTTGTATCTTCTTTTAAATAAATCACTAACTAAAGCACGTACAAACCCTATTATAATTATTGTGTGCATTTTTCGTTGATTTTCTAGTAACTTTTAATTTGTGTCTTTACTTTAGTAGGTAACTTTAATTAATTGAATACAAAACTAATAATTTTACTAAATTTTGTAATAGTAAATGTTAGGATCCTCTTGTGCTCGCGGGCCTCTCGGGCCAGGGGGGGGGGGCTATCATTTTGCTCGTCCTGCCACCCTATGGTTATGCCACTGAAAAGGCTTTATTTAGTCAATAGAGTAATTTTAATCAATTATCATTATTTATTTGATTAAAATTACTCTATTTATTTATTTTATGTGACCAAATAAACTCTTTAACTTGCATAAGTCACTTAAGTTTTGGAAAAATTTTATAAAAAATATATATTTGATATTACTAAAATAATCAGATGAGAGATTTGTTTTATTTTATAATTAATATAAATAACATTGATAATTTTTTTTCCTCTTATGCTTTAAGTAATTTTATATTTTAATCAGCTTTATACTTCCCTTCCTATTATTTATTTATTAAATTATTATTTATTTTACAGTACATGCCCGAATGAGTTTACTGTACTTTCTTTTTGTTTTTAATGGTGCCTTTTTAACTATATTTCATGATTCTATACATGGTTAATTTCAAATAGGTTTTGAAGGAGACAATAAAAGAGTGTGTCTTCTGCTGGAATTATAAATTTTTAATTTATTTATAACGAGACTATATTTCGAGATCTTTGCCCTCTTCATCAGTCTATTACAATTGATTCACAGGAATTAATGGATGTACTATAAGTGAGATACATATTTGCCCAGACCACGTGTAAATCACACTTACATACATTAATACCTGTGAATCAATTGAAATTGACTGGTGAAGAGGGCAAAGCGTCTCGAAACTATAGTTTCGTTATAAATTAAAAATTTATAATTCCAGCAGAAGACTCACTCTTTTATTGTTTCTTTCAATATATAAATATCTATTTTTTCTACTTTCTTCCCTTCCTAGCCTCTCCAATTCGCATATCTCCGTTTCTATTTCCAGTTTGCCACTTAAAAAAATGTATTCCTCCTTTTTCTTTACATCTTCCGCCTCTCACTATTAGTCTCTTCTTCCACTCTCTTTCCTCTTTTTTTGTCTCGCCTCTTAATAATCGTCGAACTATCGACTTCTATCTGTAGCATGTTTAGGGTTTCTTTCAATTTAGTTTCCCTTATCCTTCCTTCTTCCTTTTCTCTTCTCCCTTCCTCCCTATCGATTTTTATTTCCTCTCTCAGTGTTATTATTTCTTCCCTCCCCATTCTCACATCTTCTCTCAGGGCCTTTATCTCCTTTATTAGAATATCCAGTGTTTCTTTCCTTCCAGAATCATCCCTTCTCTTCTTTTCTTCAATTCCCACCTGCTCTGATGATGTTCTTTCTAGGGCCCTTCTACGGCCTCTTATCATCATTCGGGAATGGTTTAGTGCTCCCACTCCTTTGCTTTGTCTTTTCTTCTCTTGTTTTATTCGGCATTATTGTTTTTTTTTTATGTTTTTCTAACTCTGTTTATCTTATTTTATTTTATTTATTGGGCCTCCGAGGAGCGGGCCGCCTCTTACAAGACAAAAGATGATTACACAAATTTATTTACAAATATTTCACACTTTCGGCTTCAGAACAAATTAATTCAGATTCAGAGCGGGTGGCTGAGAGAGCCAGGATTAATCCTGGCTCACATTTCACATTTTTTTTTTTTTTTATTCACAAAAAATAATCATACGCCACCCGCTCTCCATCTTCTTCTGCCGAAAGTGTAAAAATTAAGAAGAGATCCCCTCATCGCCCTATATGTCAAATCGTTTATTGTTTTTTGGGATATACCCAGGGCGATGAGGGACTCCACCGCTTTATGCCACCACACTCCCTTCCACGAGAGTGTGATGGCCTCGACCCTGACCGAGCCCGCCCCGACGCCAAATCGCTCCGCAATATTATCCACCAGACTGGAGTTGCCCCTATATTTTTCTATTTTGTTTCGGTGGGCAACACCCAGTCCTGCAAGCGCGGAGACGATCTGGACGTCCAAAACCCACACCACCCCCGCCGCATCCTTTGCCACGATGTCTGGCTTTCTATTGCCCGCCGAGCTGGAGTACAAGTACTCCAACTCGACACGCATTCCCTTTTTGATCAAATCGTCGGCCAGACATCGTACCACAGCGTCATGCCTCTTAACCCGCCCATCCGCGGTCCTATCACAACATTGGATGATGTGCGCCGTTGTCTCAGTTCGTCTGCACCCAGCCCGGCACATCGGGGGCCCCTCCGGCCGTCTTCCCCTGCTGGTTCTTACGGCTGAAGGAAGGGACCCCGATCTCAGCCTACAAAATTCTATAAAAGTATTGTTTTTAATTACTCCTCCAATTATAAGAGTTCTTTGCTCCCGCGCACATCTCCAAATCCCGGCCATCGACACTACCGTATAGGTTCTCGGTTAAGAGAGTTTATTTTAATGCACTATCTATTTCTCTTTGAAAATATTTTATTTTCAATTCGAGTACGCAGAATTCCTAATAATCCTGTCTGCCCGAGTGAAAATTTCTTCATACACTCCAGACAAATATTCACGTTTTTCCCTCTAATTTTTTCCCTCTGGTTACCCTTAGTAGAATCGCTATTTCTCTTTGTCGTAATTATTTTTCACAAACAAATTCCCGCAAAAAAATCAAAACATCAAAAACATTAAACAAACAAAAACTCACTCGTCTTTTCGATATAGAATTCACCTTTGAACCACTGTCCTATCCTATTATTAATTTTATTATTTTATAACAAATCTTTTATATCAACAAATTTTAATTAATCTTTAAGGTGAACTCTGGAAGCTGCTTTGTCAATTTTACCAGAAGATGAAAGCTGACCATAAATGCAAACTCTATGATTTTTTAAAGGAAATGTTAAATAAAAACTCATCACGTAAGTTCTTTGGAATTTCTTTAATTCTTTACATTTTAGCACTCATTCGTTAAGTTTTCAATTTATTTCCTTATCTAAAATACTCAAGTCCCATCAAAGCTTTTACATATAAAGTTGAATAATTCAAAAAGATTTAAGGTTGAGACTTTCTAGTCGGGTTTATCTTCCAGCTCGCCCTAAAGCCTCATTATCGCGAAATACCCGAATTTCAAATGAAATTTAAATTCTCATTAGTGTTTTAACCAGAAAGACTTCTTTCTACATTATATCTAAATTATACTTAATCCCTATAAAATTGAAATACTTTATTATTTAGGTCATAAAATCACCTGGTGCAGTGATTGTTAATATTTTGTTCACATTTAAATATAATAAATCGATTATTATTTGAGATAGGGAAAGGTCGTTTTCACATTCATTCATTATGTATGGAATTCTACTCTGATTTCATCAAACCGTAATTTTTATATGTTTATACAGTGTGTCCAGAAAAAAAAAACATTAATTTTTGAAAATTTTATTTTAATCTTCGCAAACTTCTCTTCGAGGCATCATAGAATTTTTCGTTATTTTTCAATTTTGAAATTAAATTTTTTTCAATTGATATTAAAGATAGAACGGACAGTCTATCTTCTCTTTGGCTACTTCTCATGATTGATTTAATTCTTTAGATTATAAAATAGATTGGTGGGTAAAAAAAAAATATTGTTATAGGAACCGTGCGTCACGATTTTAGCGCCAACTGGCGACGAAAATATAAGCTTTGGGGCAAGCACGGCGGAACGATTTTAGACCAAGGGGGTCAAAACTTGTAAAGTGATGTAGGCCTACCGTATGGAATACCCCCCAGTAAACGGAGGCTCTGCTCCCCCTCCAGAAAATTTTGAAGCAAATTGGTACAATTTAACCCATTTTTAAGCAGTTTGTACCTGTGGTTTTATTAAAAACAGAAAGAAAAAACAATTCAAATTTTTGTTTGTAGTTATAATGCTTGAGTTTAGATTCAAAAGGTAATAAAATAAAACGAAATTAATTAGCAATATATACTTGTATTATTCTTAGCAAATATGAGTAACCTAGTCCTACCTATTTAAGTAAAATGAGTAATTATTAGGCTAACGTTACGGCGCAAGGTTTTTATGTTTTGATAACGCAAACAGATAATAGTATAACATTAATTTTACAACCAACAATTTGGCAACAAAGTTGTTTTTGAGTAAAGTAACGGTAAAATTTCTTTCTTTAGGAGGTCCGCTGACCCCCTGAGCCAACGGTTTCGCCGTCCCTCCTTTGGGGGATGATTAATTAAACGTCCAAGACAAAGAGACTCGCTTACGGCCCTAGGCTCCGTGCATTCTTATCTATGATACTATAATACAATATTATCTCCAATTCCCCCCAAATTATTTTAATAAATAAACACAGAGTGCTGCCTCTATGTTTAACGCACGGTCCCTATTATTTCTTTTCCCAAAATCCGGTGATAATAATTCATTCTATCAATAATTTTTTAATAGCTATTCTTTCAAATTATATTAATGGATTCTTTATTTCTTTCAGCTAGGCTTGGAATGAATATTAATACAAAAAATTCGTGGATATCATTAGATGACTCTTTAAGTACCAATGGAACAGATTTAAATAAACAAATTACATCAGAAGATTCTGAATCTGGAACAACTTTAAATACTCAAATTACATCAGAAGACTCTGAATCTGGATCAGATTTAAATAAACGAATTACATCAGAAGACTCTGAATCAGACTTGGGAAATTTAGAAAAAGACAACTTAATTGAAGAAAGTCCTGAGTCAATATCAGAAAAACAAAATTTTCAAATTTCCTCTTCTAGTTCTAATAATTCAAACGAATCATTAGATAAGTTTTTTCAAGATCCATTTAAGAATTCTCAAAAGAGCCACAAAGATGAGTGTGATATTTATTTTTTAAATGATTGGTTAGATGATACTAATCAAGCAAAACACTCAGAGTCAAATAATAATCCAAAAAATAATATACAAAGTTCAAACAGTACAAATTCTGAAAATGATACTTTAATAGAAGAGCCTAAAATTGAATCTAATAACAAGAATAGTGATAATATTCCAAAAAATAATATTAAAGATAATTTTTCACAAAGTTTAAAAACTAATTTGGAAAATATTACAAGTGATTCTGACGACTCTATTAAAAATTGCCCGACTGAAGTTAAACCGACATTACATGAGCCTGTAGTGTCAAATACTACTGAGGAGAACCGTGAACAAGAAGAAATATATTCTACTGCAGGAAAAATAGAAGAAAAAACAAAAAAGAAAAACGAATTATTTAAAGAGATTAGTTCTACAGAATATAGGTTACCTCTTTATAATATCAAATCTAAAGAATTAATTAATACATCTGATGAATCGTCACATACTTCCAAAAATCCATTTAAAGTAAAAGATAGAAAATTTAACAAATTAAAAACAGAAAACCAAGCGTCCGAAAATATTGCAGCAATTGAATTAAATTCTGAAGATAATAATAATACTTTAGAATGTAATATTTTAGAATCATCTGAATTGGTTCCGACAATTCCCTCTTCTTCTACAATTGATAGTACACCATCTACACCAAATGAAAAAAAGCTAGAAAATAAAATTAATAGTGATAATAATACGGATGAACAAAACACTTTAGAGAATTCTTATGCAGACACTAGTAGTAATAGTGCATGTGAATTCATTCCAAAGACTCCTACTTCTTCTTTATCTAATAAGAAATCATCTACGCCTACTCAAAGAAAATCTATTAAAAGAATAAAAAAAAATCATTTGGAGAATACTCCTAAAATAACAAAATATTTTAAAGTTGATAAAAATTAATCAATGAAATGCAATTATTATATTTATTTTTATAAATTCAAATAAATTATTTAAACTTGGAGTCGCAACTTTTTATTTTTAGGAATTTATTTATATGTGATTTATTTTTAATTACTCTTACAAATATCTACTCTTATTAAACGAGCAAAAATTGTATATTTATTTGTTTGTATATATATATTTGTTTGTTTATATATTTGTATCTTAGTTCTATTTTGAAAACGGCTTTACCGATTTTGATGAAATTCACGGGTTAGGGGTTTTTTGGGGTGACAATTCGATCTGTCACGGTCTCATCTTCGACAAAATTGTTTTTTTTGATGGGTTTTTTCGTAATCAAATTAATTATTCTCAGGTAGACAAATCTCATTCTTAGGGTTTTAAAAAAGGTTTCCCTTTTCCTTTTATACCCAGGCAGACAATGGGTTGTTTGTTTCATAGTTCTAAAAGGCCTTGAAGAAGTATTGTGATTGTGGATTTTTTTCTCCCTAAACGTTAGAAATATTAATAAACGTTTTATAATTGTTTTTATAAAGAATTTTATTTATTTAATAGAATAAAAAATAATCAAGAATTTATTTAAAAATATATTTCGCATAAGCAGGTCTCAATTTTCTGAAAAAACAACACATTTTGATAGGTTTTATTTATTAATTGGATGAATAAAAATGAATCATATGGTTGAATCAAAACAGGTGCAGAAGGTGGGGCGCAGTGGTGGGGAATCCGGGGGTAGGGAGAGGTTTCGTGGGTGGGGTCGAGCGGGGTGGAGCTGGGGCTACATTGGGCAACTATTATATATTTTTGTATTTTTTTAATTTGAAAGCGGCTCTCAAATAAAAATCGACCTTTTTATCAGAATTTTAAATTAAAAATAATATTAAAATAAAGCTTTTAACTGAAGGAAGAAGTTACCGAGCATCGCTCGGTGCCTCCAGATATTAAATATTAAATGAATCGCAGGGATAAATTAAAAAAACAGAGCTTTTATTAAGTAAGCCAGACGTTTTGTCAATATATTTTGACTTCCTCAGTGGCTCATTTTATCACTCTTTGTCAAAAACTGTTTTTTCTATAAGATAAAACATCATATTATATTTATTCTTTAGCACATTTGTGGCTCACAATTATCTTGGACACAACTTTTTGCTTGAACAACTAAAATTTGTCGTCATTTCATACAAAAATAACATTTGTAAAGTAAAAACTAACACATTCATCCATTAACAATGTTTGCTACGTAAGCATATGATGTTTTGTCTAATAGAAAAAACTGTGATAAAGAGTGATCCAACTTTTTGGCTTACTCGGGCCACATTTGAAGAAAAAAATTGTCTCAGGCCGCATATAAAATATACTAATTCTAGTGCTTTCATTAAAAAAAAAAAGCTACTCCTAAATAAAGATACTATAATATCTATCAAGAAAAGAATAAAAAATAGCATAGCATAATAATCTTTGATTTCTATTTGTTCAGAATTTTTGTTTTAAATCCTAATTATGAATCATCAAGAAGTTTTAATTTCGGAAATAATAAATATTTTAAAAAATTTAAATTTATGAGATGAAGAATGGCAGTTGAAAAATATGAACTATGTTATTTTTTTACCTCATAGTGAGCAACAATTTTTTTATTTTTCCTAAATTTTATTCTTGAAAGATTCAATCAGGAAGTTTGCAGGTAAAAAATTTATATCTAATAATGAAAATGTAGTCGAAAATAGACTAAAATGGTGATTATTTTTCAGGAAATCTTGAAATATAAGTTCCAGATTAAAAATGTAATATTATCACTTTTATTTTTTGAAAACTTTTCAGTACAAAATTATTAGGGCAAATATCTTTTCTAGTAAGTACATATAAATCTGAATGTTTTTTTTATGTTGGGCCACATTCATTGCACTGCTGGGCTGCAGGTTGGATAGCCCTATTTTAAGGTGTCCACTTTTGGGTTATTTACTTTATTATGAAATAAAAAGTCGGTTAATAAGAAAATATAAAAAAAAAATAGATTTTAGAACCTCTAAAATGTTAAAAGGTCAAATAACAGCCAGCGGCCGTTGACTGTAGTCAGGGCCGGAATTAGACTCGATAAGGCCCTAAGCTATTTGAGATGTGGGGTCCTTTATAAGTCCAGATATTATATGTCAGTGCCAAATATGATTTTCGGATATCTAGAGGGTTAAACTGAAATACAATTAAGAAGTACGAGAATAAGTCAAAAATTACTTACACTTTTCGTTCTACAACTTTATTAAACTAAGGTAGATGTACAACAGATACATTATTTTTCGATATAGTCTCCACCTTTAGCAATGCACTTGGTCCAGCGAGCCACAAGCTTCCGGGTGCATTCCTGGTAGAAGGTTTTCGGTTGGTCATGAAGCCACTTTTGCACCGCATCCCGAACGTTCATGTCTGAGACAAATCGACGACCTCTCAAAGCTTCTTTGAGCGGTCCAAAGAGATGAAAGTCTGAGGGAGCGAGATCTGGGCTGTAGGGAGGGTGTTCCAGGGTCTAGAAGCCCAACCTGTTTATTATTTCTATGGTCTGATGGGCCGTGTGCGGCCGGGCGTTGTCTTGCAACAACAAAACTTTCTTTGAGAGTAGACCACGGCGTTTGTTTCGAATCGCTGGCTTTAGCTTATTGGACAACAAATCACTGTACCTAGCACTATTTACGGTAGTCGTCAAGTATAGGTCCTTTTTCGTCTCAAAACAGGGTTAGCATCACCTTCCCAGCCGATGGTGAGGTCTTGAATTTTTTCGTTTTAGGGGATCCTGGGTGTTTCCACTCCATACTCTGGAGTTTAGATTCGGGCTCATAGTGATGAACCCACCTTTCATCAACGGTCACTATTCTGCTTAAGTTCCGCGTTGAAGCGATCCAATAAACGTTGGCAGATGTCCAAACGTTGGTGCAATCTGATAGCGGAGCTGACATGCTCATGCTGTTGTAGCTAGACGGCAATTGACGCGATCGTGATTAAATTCCGCACACGTGACCACAGACGCGTCAACTCAACGCATGCGGACGACTCCTATCTTAGTTTAATAAAGTTGTAGAGCGAAAAGCGTAGGTAATTTTTGACTTATACTCGTATATAGATAGTGAAATAATAAGTCTTTTTTATTCATAACAAACTTAAAAATGCTGACTGATAAAAAGAAGCAAAAATTCTTTTAAAAAGCACCCATAAAATTCTTTCTTCTTCTTTTCACGATGGAGGGGCCAACCCAGGCCTTTAGGGGTTGCACCTTTTTGGTGTAACTCCTCTCATCATTATCATAAAAAAAAAATTACAAAGGCTTATTATTATTATTCCGGACGTGCGGCATTGGGACAAATAATGCTGGAGTTTATTTAAGTATATATGATAATGGCTCACTCGGACAATTTTTTTTGGAGGCCCCCAAGAAAGTGGGGGGGGGGGGCTAAGCTATAGCTTGTGTAGCTTATACGTAAATCCTACACTGGCTGTAGATCCAAATCCCCGAATTGATTCAAGTGTGATTTCAAAATGTTGAAAGTTCCACTCATATAAGCTTTTTCATAATCATAAGTTTCCTGTATTGGATTCAATCGGGAATCGAAAGCAGATGATTTTTGTCAAATATTAAGTGAAAATTATATCCGAATTTATATATTTCTAACTTGAAATAATGAAGCTAAATAAATTTATAATTTTCTCACTAATATATCAAAGAATAATTAACACATTAACTAGAATTGTTTTTGATCGCGCTTTTTAAACAAGATATATATTCAATCTCCCAGTCCAGCGCGCTAGATCTGTTAACACGTGTGTTAGGTGTTTGCTATTAATTAATCATAAGTTTCCTGTATATAAGATATATATCTTGTTTAAAAAGCGCGATCAAAAACAACTCGTTAATGTGTTAATTATTCTTTGATATATTAGTGAGAGGATTATAAATTTATTTAGCTTTTTCATAGTTTAAAACAAATATCATTAAATTGCGATTTCAGAGGGGATTCATCCCCTCAGGAGTCGAACTTGAGAACATGCTCACTGTAAAAACATACCTATAGTAAATTTACATTTTTTTTAACAGTGTAACTACAATGTCCTTCAGTCTACCAGAGCATTGTACTCGTAAACTAAATAAGATTCAAACTTGAAATTAAAAAATTACTATCGGCGAGAGGTTTTTGGTCTTGAGGTTGTGATCTGATTGACTCCGGAAAGCATGTTAGTTCACAGGTCGATTCCTGAGGGGATGAATCCCCTCTGATTACTCTGATATCGAAATTTAATAATATTTCTACTAAAATCTTAGAATTTTACTAAAGATTGAATTCTTTCTCTTTTAAAAAACAGAGGTTAATCTGTACCCGAGCTGATTTTTTAAACAACATTCAAACTATTTTCAAAAAAAAAGATGCTCAAATAAATAGTTTTATAAATGTATATTATTTATTGAATTAATTGGAATTTACATGGAAACTATCTGTAAGTAAATAAAAATTATAACATTAAAATAATTCAAGCTAAAATACTATAATAGTTTATAAAATAGAAAATTAAAAAAAATGTCCTTATTACCCCCGATAGTTTCATTGTTACCCCATTTGGGGTAATTTACCCTGTTCCCCGACCGCTGGTTTAAAACGTCCGCTGTGACATGCTGCTGTGCCTCCGATTATTTGCTTCTGCGGAGGCGCGGAATTGTCGGATTTAGACAAACCTGACGCACAGTGTTTCATTGCAGAGCATATGACATATTATTACAAATAGGTTAACTCTAGATTTTATACTTACTTTTATTGTATTAAAATTAAACTATGTGATTATAAATAGATTGGAGAGGTACTGATATATTAATAAACTTATGATTAAATGAAATATATACAGAGATAATGAAATTCCAATTTTCTATCATTTTAGTATTCGAACAATTTAATATACAAATGCAATTATTTTAAAGTATTCAATAAAAAAAAAAAAATGAAAAAACTTTTCTACTTTATTCGATATTTTATCAAAAAATTAAAATCTACTGAAAATAGGTAAGGTTATCAATATAATTTTATAAGTTTAACCTTTTTTTAATTAATCTATATGTTATAATTTCTGAAATTACTTATTTGGTATTTTTTCAAGCTAACTAATCTAAAAATGATAATTTATCCGCATTTAATGTGATTGCATTTGACTGCTATAATAATAAAATATCTAGTCATCAAAAACCACCAAATATGGAAGGGGAGTCAAACATGACTACAAAAACAATTGTCTTATTTAAAATAAGTTTTCGACAGTTATGTCTGGTGACAGTTTCTTTGCCTCTTTTTGCACTTCTCATCTGTTTTACCACTGCCTACATCTATCAACAAGACGATATTCATGAAACACATTGTCGGGTAAACTCATTTTCTTCACTATCACACATTATAATAATATTATTTTGATTATTTATGTCCATCGATTAAATTAATAAGTTGTTGTAGGGAAATAAGGACAATCTTTAGCTTATGCAAGTATTTTTTTATTTTATTCCAACGTTTCGTCAACTTTGTTGACTTCCTCAGGGCTCAAACAAATTAATCTCTTTGCATATTTGTCAATTTATAAATAGTACCTGGAGCCATGCACGGTAACCCCTGACCCCCCCCCCCCCCCCCGAAACCTCACACCTCGCCCCCACCACTATACCCCCACCCCAACCGCGCATCCCACCACCGGATCCCCCACAACTGCATCCCACCTCCTGCACCTCCGCATCCACCCCACCCCGCACCCAGTTTTTGCATTTCTAGCTTTCTAATGGTCTACATCAACGGTCGGGGAACCGGGGTAAATTAAGGTCAGGTGGGGTAACTGGGGCCGGGGGCAACTCGGCCAGGGGTCCTGTAACCCCAGAGCTTTTTAATTTTACCGCATTTTTTTAGCGCAATTCACTTTTTCATATTGGTGGGAAATTTTCAGTGTTCCTGAATTAGAGAAATTTCTTTAAGTTTATTTTATACTTGAGTACTTAGTTAAGTTAATTACTTATTTACTTATTTACCTAGTTATGTTCTTACCTAGTTGCCTTACCCAGTTCCTTGAAAATATTGAGACTTGAGTAAGTACTTAATTAAGGCTTTCTTAAGCATAAGGAACTTATTTAACTTTATTTCAATGGGTAAAATGAAAATATTTTGTTTAGTTGTTTGATTTATGATACTTCTTTTGTATTTTCTGTAATAAAAATCGATTTTAAAAATTATACTTGGCTTTTAAACTTATCTACCTTAAAAAATTCAATAGAATAAAAAAAAAATAGAGGTCTTGGTGCAACTGGGCCAGCCTAGTCAGGGCCCAATTACCTCGAATCGCTTACATCTTTGATTATTTTTAATCCATATACAAATGGGACTAATTCTACCTACGGCCAGGGCCTTGAGGGATAGGGGAACATGTCCAACTGCTCAAAAGATTTTAAAAATTAAAAAAACAGCAAATAGGGTGGGCTGGTCCAATTACCCCACAACGCGTTTAACTGGGCCAACCGCAAAACTTTACAATCAAATTAAGATAATTCCAAAATTTTGAATAATCAAAAGTTGAAAGTATCATGATTATTTGAAGAAAATTTCATCTTTCAATTAATATAGTCACGAGATCTATAAATTGTGAGGAAGGAAAAATATGGAATACTATCCTTGGGAAAACAAAAGAAGCTGGCCCAGTTACCCCACCTGACCTTACCCCAAAAGGGGTAAAAATGAAATTTTTTTTGGGTAATAGGGAAATTTTTCTAATATTTCTATTTCTATTTCATAAACGTGTTAGTATGTTTACAAACTGCTCTTACATCAAAAAGTCCCAATTTTGAAGTAATTATATCAAACATGAAGCAACATCATTTTTCCAAAACCTGAAGGGGGAAAGTTTTCAATTAATTTTTGTTTGTTCCAATTTAAGCATTTTATTTTGTTTGTCTATTACATACTTACTATTTTCATGTAACTTTTTTTATAAATATGTAAATGTAAATTAATTTAATAAATAATGTTTATTTAAAATTTACATTGATTGTTTTCTTTTCAGAATGGGGGGGGGGGGGGGGGGTAATATCGACTTAAGCAAAAATATTTTGGGGTAATGGTTAAAAAAGTTCCCCGACCGCTGGTCTACATATTATGTGTATAATATTTGTTTACTCGTACGCCAATTTGCCCACATTCGTTCATATTAATAAACATTATAAAAAATAACTTTTAAGGAGTTAGGTGTTGGTTCTAGGTGAAACATTTTAATATAATAATAAAACTTGATTAATAAAAAGAAAAAATTCAAGCTGCACGTCATTTATTTTAAACCTAAACAAATAAAACTTGAGCAAGATGCGAGGTAGGTTTCACAAAAAAGAAATAAAACAGACTTCTGATGATCAATTAAGATTAAATTTGTCGAGGTCCAGACCTAGCCAGATCGCTTTCTCATTCTCAAAACTTGTTAATAGAATTTGTTTCATCAAAATCGGTAGAGCCGTTTTCAAAATAGAACTAAGATACAAATATATATAAATAAATGTTAACATTAGATATAAACATTCCAAATAACAGATGGGCTTTGTAGTAAATTTATATAAATAAATATATATACAAACAAATATATATATAAACAATTTTTGCTCGTTTAATAAGAGTAGTTAGATTCATTCTTAGCAAACACATATAGGCTTCATAATCTGTGCCTCTGTAAAAATCCTGTAATAATATTATTCAAAAAGACATAAATATTAATTTTCCCCCAAGAGCAATTAAATTTTTCTAAGGTACTTGTAAGAACATCTATAATCATTTGTAATCATATTTATTAATCAAAAAGAGAAAAATCTTAATATTTTATCACAAGCCTTCGAAATACTCGCAAAGACTTTATAATCAACCTCTTCATATTATTGTTCAAAAAGAAAGGCTTCATAATCTGTGCCTAAATGTGTTTGCTAAGAATGAATATTTATAAATTGACAAATATGCAAATAAGTTAATTTGTTTGAGCCCTGAGGAAGTCAACAAAGTTGACGAAACGTTGGCATAAAATAGAAAAAAATACTTGCATAAGCTAAAGATTGTCCTTATTTCCCTACAACAACTTATTAATCATAATATATAATTACCAGTGGCGTAGCCAGAAAATTTTCATGTGGGGGGTCAATCCACAAAGCAAAATATTTAGTGGGAATTTTTTTTATTAAAACAAATAGTCCAGTTAAATTGTGTTTTTACCCGGTAAGTTTTCTGGTAGTTGTAATTTCTTCTACCCTTTATGTTTTTGGGTGTGCTGAATTCGAATCGGATATTTGATAACATTTTATGAAGGAACATTGTCAAAAATGCAAAAAAAGGTAAAAGGTAAACAATCTCATTTTTTTGCGGTTTTTTGCTTATAACTCGAAAACTATCAACTTTTCATAAATAACCTTCCTATTCAAAATGAATGTTCATAAAATTTCCTACAAATTTCATCATTTAGGTTGTTTTTTTCTCCGAAAAACCGTTCGGGCGTTCCAAGCGCTAGTTGATAATTGGCGTATTTTTTCTGTTTCCCCCAATCCCAAAAACTCGGACTTTTTTTCAATTTTTTTCCCATTTTGACCATGAAAGAGCACGTTTTCGACAAAGACCACTCTATACATTTTTAAACTAGATTAAATTTGATTTGAAAGTTTATATTAGGAAAATAAGGACAAGTTTTATGTGTGTCTTTTTTATTTATCAACCAACGTTTCGTCGACTTTGCCGACTTATTCAGGGCTTCAAATAGTCATCATGTCACACATTCGTCTAAATTTTCTTATTATCTTCGTTACCATTGAAGACCATCAGACACAAATTTCAAAAAATATTTTGCACATTCACAAAAATAATTTTTCTTTCTTTTCTTTTTATATTAACAATTTCTTTAGATATAAAACAGAAATAACATATATAGAATGAGGCAGCCCTGTTTTTGAACCAGAATAGAATATTTTTCTCTTTATGTAAGGATCAAAAAGAGAAAAATATTAAAACGTTTACTTGGACCACTTTTTTTGTTAAAACTCTTAGATATCCAGCATTTTCCTGAACGGTTGCTCGGAGAAAAAAACATAAATGATGAAATTTATAGGAGATTTTATGAACTTTCATTTTGAAAAGGAAGTTTAATTACGAAAAGTTGATAGTTTTCGAGTTATAAGCAAAAAACTTCCAAAAAATGAGATTTTTTGCATTTTTGACAATGTTCCGTCACGAAATTTTGTTAGCAAACCTCATATTCGGATTTAGCACACCAAAAACATGTAGGATCGAAGAAATTACAACTACCTCTAAACTTTCCCATGAGGGGCCCTTTAGAGAACAATTTAACTGGACTAAAATGATACATGTACTTCAAGAAATTAATAAAGAATATAATTCTTGATTAAACATATGAAATATATTTAATTAGGTTAGTTTGTCGTTGCCGTTACTCATCCCATAAGCCCTGCCCTTGAAGGGGAGGTTCTGACCCCCAAAACCCCCCCGTGGCTACGCCTCTGATCGTTACCCTAATGCGCAAAGGTCGTAACTCCAATTTTTATAAATTCCCGTTTTTTTTTGTTTTTTCTATTCAAACAGCTGCTGGTCCATTATACAAGCACAGAAAAAGTTGCAACTCCAAAAAATTTATTTCTAATCTTAAACATTTAAAATAATTTGTAATTAGTTTCTACACTCCTGTAAAACAACCTATTTTGGAGTTAAGACCTTTGCGCATTAGGGTTACGATATATATATATATATAAATACCTCAAATAAAACTTGAGCTTTTTAATTAATTTATACATTAAATTGTTTCTTCTTCTATACTTCCTAGAGACACTCTTGCAGTCAGAAAGCAGATAAATATGCTTAGGATTGGGAATACTAAAGAAAAACAATTGTTTCCTTTCATATTATCATCACTAATTGTAAAGAATTAGATAAAAACAACCTTTAATTAGACTTTTATTAACTTAAAAGACCGACATTTGTATACATTGTGAAATAAATAAATAAACATACAAAATCAACAAGAACACTGAAATTACAACAATAGGCGAATAAATAAACAGTCTGCGCATATATGATTAACTACACATTAGTAATTAATTTTAATTATTACACTAATTTATTTAAAACCTTTTTTTTTGGACATTTCATCGTTCTGTGTCGGCATTATAGTAATCCAGAATGTGCTTAACACTCTTTAACAGTAATTATCTTTACTCAATTTTATTTTTTACATCCCATATTCAACTATTTATTCATCGACATATAATATAAACCAATAAACAATACAATAATCAATTTAAAAATAATTGAGTGGGTATTGATGAAGCAGTCCAAAATTCAAAAAAAAGAAGATCATTTAAACTATCTTTTTATTCATAAACCGACGTTTCGGAGGCATATTTTCTCCTTCGTCAGTGTTTTGAAAGGTCACTGGGAGAGGACACAGAGGGGAATGTCACATTAGATTTCTCTCATATATATATATATATATCGCATTATTAGAATAACTACTAGTTAAAGTTATTTAAATTATTCTTTAACCACTTTGCACATAGCCATGGAAACATTTGTCGGATGTCATCTTTAATTCTAAGAATAATTTAAGCGACTTAAAGAAATGTCCCTAATTATTTAATTTATAAATTAATTATAAATCCCAAGTATTATTTTAAATTTAAATAAAATACAATATAAAAAAAGTAATTATCTTCCCAGCTAGCACAAATGGCTTGCTTCAAAGTCATTTTATCATCTTAGATTAGACACGTCAAAATACATAAGTCAATAATAGATTCAGCATTTTAGAGGTCTATTTTTATCGATAAATGAAATGAAATTAGTGAATATGCAATCAAAATAATAATATTTATTAAGATCGGAACGAGGCTTGATGAATCCGGTGGAAGATGGAATCCTTTGAGAATGATGGTTATTTTTCAAAAATAAAAAATCTTCATCATGGTTGTTAATTTATTTTATTTTGATCATGAAACGTTTGTAATTGCAGACTGAAGATGGCCTCAAGTTGAAGCCGAAACGTTTCATGATCAAAATAAAATAAATTAACAACCATGATGAAGATTTTTTATTTTTGAAAAATAACCATCATTCTCAAAGGATTCCATCTTCCACCGGATTCATCAAGCCTCGTTCCGATCTTAATAAACAAATAAATAAATAATGACCTTTATTATCCAATACAAAAAAATACAAATGTTTTACAAATACAAAAAAAACTTCGACCTCGAAGCCTCACCATCGAATGTCCATTTTTTTTTTTAATTTTTAACATATTTTTTTCACTCCTTATTTTGGTAAGGGAAATCCGATCTTAATAAATAATATAAGAATTACAAGTACTTTCCTAAATAAAAATAATAATAATCTCCATTAGGGAGTGAACATATTTCATCTTTTAGATTTTAGAATTGTCTGAATCAGAACTAATGGCACAATTACAATTATATCACATTTTCATGAAAAGTTTATTTCATAGATATATTGATATGATTTTAGCTTAGAAAGGTGAATTATTAAAATACAAAAAAAAAATATATTTGCCTCTGAAAGGGAGATATATAGTCATTTTGGGGTAAATTTTTAAAGTACTCTATCTCGTGGGTTTTTTAAGGTTTTCCATACAGTTTTGGTACTTAAGTCTATTTTAGAAATATCTCTGGTAGGTTTTTTCCTTTTTATCAAAATTTGACCCCTGAACCGAAAAATGGGGGATTTTTTATTTTGGACTGCAAAATTTGGAATTGGGTGATCATCGGGTTTGAATTTCTGTACTATTTCATAAAGAATATACCCTCTCCATTGAAATATTAACTGAGAATTCACAATTACTGTGGATAGTCACTTGGAACAAACAACTGGCTGCAGATTCGGGTAACTTCGGACAACGTTTTCAAATGTTATAGATACTCGGGGAGCACATAGGGAATGTTTTTACATGAACATGAGTTCTCTTTACATCTTCCTTACTGTTAAAAGATAGAAAGACGTAATATTTCATTGTTCCCATCCATAATCAAATCTTTAAAAGAATCGTAGGGAGTTGGACAAGAATTTAAATCAAACGCAAGGTTTCTTAATTAAATGGGCCAAACGTTTCGTCACAGATTGGCGACTTCCTCAATGGCTCATTTGATAAACTTATTTGTCAGAAGTTTTAACTATGAGAAAAATCGGTTGTCTGTAAAGTCGGTTTACTGACGATAGTTGAACGTGACAACGTCATAAGAAAATACTGATGTAATGGTATTTTCTTATGACGTTGTCACGTTCAACTATCGTCAGTAAACCGACTTTACAGACAACCGATTTTTTTCATAAAATTCTTCGTTCAGAAAATCATTTTAAATTTACAAAATACTTGAATAAAATTTATTGTTTAAATTTCTACTCGACTGTTAAAATTTAATTTTTGATTTTCTTATTTTATAAAAATAAATTTTGTATTGACATTATTTCTTTCAGCAAGTAAACTGAATAAAAGTTGTTGTTCAATTAGTTACTTAATTATTTTTGCAAATTTAATTGTAATTTGTTGTAAAAAAGTAATAATTTTGAATAATTTATTATAAGAATAAACTGTGATTAAATTATTGTTCATAAATCTTAAATTTAAAATTTAAAATTTGGAAACATCATTAAAATTTTTGTAACTGTAGCTTTTAAAAAGCCCGTCTCAATCTTTGTCGCTCGTTCCGCGCTCTCGCTTGCACTTCAAGCCTTAAATGGAACGCCTCAGAGCGAGGTAACGCCGCATGAGTCATGTTTTTTCGTGCGTGCAGCCGGCTCCATCGAATTATAAGACGTTGTCACGTCAAAAACATTTTTAAAGGGTATATCTTTTCCGAAACATCAATAATTTCTCATTAAAACAAAGATAAAACATATAAAAAACAATTAAGATTATCTCTTATTATAACAATTATAAAATTAAAATAAATACAATTTGATCTACTATTCACTTTTATTTGTCATTGAACCCAGTAAACTCTCCATTGTGCCAGCCACTGAGGAAGTCGCTAATCTGTGACGAAACGTTTGGCCCATTTAATTAAGAAACTTTGTCTTTGATTTAAATTCTTGTCCAACTCCATACGATCCTTTTAAAATAGAAAGATATGTTTTTCTCATCTATTATTAAATATTACCATAAATTCAAAAGTCAAAGCTAATAAAAAAAATCACTAAATATTTGTTGATTTTTAAATGATAATAAATAATAAGTAATAGTGAATTTAGGAATCGACTTAAAAATGGATGCACCTCAAAACTGAAACCTATCTTCGCCATTACCCCCATTCACTCTGCAATCAATTAAATGATACATTTCAATAAAAAAAGAACAAGGGCAAGGGGGGCCAGCTTATATTAGTTACAAGGGATGGGGCTACGTTAGAACTTTAATATTATAAATTATTTTAAAAAGACTCTGTTCTGAATTTGGGGAAATATTTTTTTTTTTACATACGTTCTATTTTTTACTTGCCAACATAATAGACTTATTTTTTCTTTTATGGATGGGGTGGGCAGCTGCCCCCCTGCCCCTAGCTGAGCACGTCCTCGAAAAAAGAACTCATTTAATAAACTTATTTTAGTAATAAAGGATTATCAGATTGCCATAAACGATAGTTAGAGGTTGAAATACTAGAGCTTGTATCTTCCATTTTTTATTAAAGAATCCCATAAGCGTAACCTCATGTGAAATCGGGCTTAATGGGTTCATATCAATCCAAAAATACCCTATTCGTTCATATGTAAATTTTTTTAATATAATTTTTTTTACACATTTAAATTACTTACTAATTTTGTTTATAGTAATATTAACTCTATTTTAATAAATATTTTTAAATATATAAATATTTTGTTTTAATAAATTTTTAATTAACAATTTTTTTAGGTTTATAACGTAATCCCTTCAATAAGTGCTATCACAGGAATTTCTCCGCAGAGGTATTTATGGAGAATATGTATTGCCTTTCATATAGGTCCAAGATTTATAATTGCCTCCGTTTATCATACATTTTATAAAGTACTTCTTTCTTCAAGTCCTAATAGTCAAGATCCGAAAGCATATAGAATGTTACATTTATGTTATTGGCTCAATATGCTTGAGATAGCATCACTCTGTGGAGTAACATATATTTCTAATAGAGAGAATTATCGTAAGTCATTAATAAATTTATATATTTAAAAAAAAATTTTTTTTAATAAATACATAATTTTCAGCTGTACATGAAAAAATATTTATATTATTTATGTTTGGGTCATTGAGCTATATGCTTGCTACTTTAAAAGTGTTCAAACTCATTCGATCTAATATGAATGAATCTGAGAAATTCTCTTATCTAATTAAGAAAACTTTATTTATAATATCAATTGCCAGCACACTGGGCCTTATTATATTCTTTTTAAAACATCGGTTTTTATGCCATGATTTGGGTAAGCTAACATGAAACAATTTATTCTTCTTCTTCTTCTAACAATTTATACAGGGTGAGTCACAGGAAAGGGATGTTTTTCAGGAAAGCATAACTCTGCGGATTTTTCAAAATAAAATATTTTATTTTCATAGGAAGAATCACTAAACTATGCCATTATTGAATGCTTATGAGCGAAAAATTATGTCTGACCAATGATGGGCATTTTCAGGAACATAAATTCGAAGGCGCTATCGATAGTTTGCGTCCACTCTTGCTAAAGTTTCTTCAAAGCACTGTGCAGCAAATTTTACACACAGACTCGGGGGTGAACCGCTACCTAATATGCTGTACACCTACTTCCACTTGTACTTCCAAATATTTCCAAGAACTTCTATATATTTCCAAGTACTTCCAAATATTCTCAAGTGCTTCCAAATATTTTCAAGTACTTCCAAATATTTCCATGTACTTCCAAATATTTCCAAGTGCTTTCAAATATTTCCAAGCACTTCCAAATATTCCCAAGTACTTCCAAACATTTCCAAGTACTTCCAAATATTTTCAAATACTTTTAAATATTTCCAAGTGCTTTCAAATATTTCCAAGTACTTCCAAATATTGCAAAGTACTTCCAAATATTGCCAAGTACTTCCAAATATTTCCAAGTACTTCCAAATATTCTCAAGTGCTTCCAAATATTTTCAAGTACTTCCAAATATTTCCATGTACTTCCAAATATTTCCAAGTGCTTTCAAATATTTCCAAGCACTTCCAAATATTCCCAAGTACTTCCAAACATTTCCAAGTACTTCCAAATATTTTCAAATACTTTTAAATATTTCCAAGTGCTTTCAAATATTTCCAAGTACTTCCAAATATTGCCAAGTACTTCCAAGTACTTCCAAATATTTCCAAATATTTCCAAGTACTTTCAAATATTTCCAAACACTTCCAGATATTCCCAAGTACTTCCAAATATTCCCAAGGGCTTCCAAACATTTCCAAGTACTTCCAAATATTTTCAAATACTTTTAAATATTTCCAAGTGCTTTCAAATATTTCCAAGTATTTCCAAATATTTCCAAGTACTTCCAAATATTTCCAAGTACTTCCAAATATTTCCAAGTACTTCCAAATATTCTCAAGTACTTCCAAATATTTCCAAGTACTTCCAAATATTTCCAAGCACTTTCAAATATTCCCAAATACTTTCGAATATTCTCAAGTACTTCCAAATATTTCCAAGTATTTCCAAATATTTCCAAGTACTTTCAAATATTTCCAAACTCTTCCAGACATTCCCAAGTACTCCCAAATATCCGCGAGTACTTCCAAATATTTCCAAGTACTTCCAAAATACTTCCAAAGAGGTGTACCCCTACTTCCAATCGCGGATCATCCCTCGGCTTCACCCTTATAAAAGTCCAACAGTTGAATGAGCGAGATTACCAACAACGTCTCACTTTTTGCCAAACAATGCTTTTTTTACTTATAGAAAGTGGTGTAGGTTTTAGGTAAAACATGATATTAATTAATAAAGTAAAGGGTGTGTAGTTTCACTGTGAAACTACACACCCTTTACTTTATTAATCAAACAATGCTTGACATGTTTGAAGAAAATGAGGATTTGACCATCATAATGAGCGATGAAGCTCATTTTTATCGACATCACTTTCGAATTTGTGTTCTTGAAATTGCCCATCATTGGTCAGACATAATTTTTCGCTCATAAACATTAAATAGCATGGTTTAGTGATTGTTCCTATGAAAAAAATATTTTGTTTTGAAAAATCTGCAGAGTATTTCTTTCCTGAAAAAACATTGTTTCCCGTGACTCACCCTATATTTATATATCGTCGGCTTAGAGTGTAAACCGGCTAACTCCATTTTTTATCATATATGACTTATTAATGCAGTTCGAAAGAAAAAAAGATGCAGCATCGTCCAAGTAAAACTGATACTTAAAATTACCATCGTAAGTTGTAGAAAAAAATTGTGAAAAATAATTTTTTCCATTACCACAATATTAAATTTTGTTTGTTTTTTTCTCTGCCCTGTAAAATTTTCTGGTTGTGAGTTAGCAGGTTTACTCTCTAAGGCGTCGATATATGAGGCTATGAGCATAATAGTGGACATCATTTTGTGGGTTAGTCCACTATTGCGCTCATAGCCTCATATTTCAAGCATAAACTAATAAATAATTATTTTCTTTTTGCCATTTTAAATTTCAATCTTTGTTGTACCTTCAATTCTCAAGGGTCATATGACACACAACTCAATATATTATGTTCTTTTAAAGTGTTTTTTTTTTTAATTTTTAATTTATTTTTTAAATTCAAATTTGTCAAACAACTCACTTTGGAAAATTAAAAAAAAAATTTCTTTATTACTTTAGATTGTTGGTTAACAAGGCAAAATAAAAATTAAAGTGGGAAAAGAGAGATCCGACTTTTAATGTATCTTCAGCTGCTTTAGAAACACAAAATACGTTTTTACTTTATCATACAGGGTATGGTCAAGTATTGTAATCGTGCATGAAAAAAGTGGTTTTTTTCCTTCTTTTTTTTAAAATATCTAAAAAACGGCTGAAACTATTTCGATTAAAAAAATTGAGCGAAACCATGGCATTTAGGTCTACAAAAAAGCTCTAATAAGTAAACATCGAAAAAATTATATTTTTCGAGATAATAAGTGTTGTGTCAAAATGTCTGTTAGTTAGTTAGTTAGTCAGTCTGTGCGTTACCAAATTTGTGTACGAGCTAGCTCAAATACTAGTGTGAATATCGAAACCAAATTTCACACGTAGTTTTGGTCCATTGAGATTAAGAGTTGATTAGATTTTGGTGCATATCGGCCCAAAATTAAGGGGGGTCGAGGGGGGGTTAAAAATTAAAAATCTAGGTCGTTTGAGCAAACTCAACCAAATTTTGTATACATAATCAGTGGGACACCATAAGTATAAAAATGCAAAACTACCCCCCCTACATGTTTATAAATAATTTTAGGGCCAGGGTGTATGGTAAAGTCAAGTGGATGGCCACATCAGAACACGTCAGCTTATTTTTTCTTATTTATACCTGCTTACCTAGCTTATCTATGTTATAAAATAAATTCTTTTTCAAATTTAACTTATTTAATTAATAAATCTTTGTTTGTTTTTTTTAGCGTTTAGCTGGTTCTCATTATGCGAGTACCTGATTGCTTCCGCCAATATGGCATTTCACATCACCGTTGTTTTGGACTTCCCTACCCAATATCTATTTGTAGCTAACTGTATTACAATACAAATACCTAACAAGTCAGATTAATTAATTAATTAAAAAAAAAATCATCTAGTCTATAAATAATAATAAATTTTAAAGTGCTCTTTTATAGATATTAATTAATGATAAAAACCATTTTCATTCTCCTTTTAGATTAAAAAAAAGGTCATTTTTTTTTTACTTTGTTTGAAACATTCAAGCTTAACTAATTGTCCAAACCATTCATTGTGTTTTAAATATGACAAAAATGAGTCTTTCAAATTTAATATGGGATCTCATAAAGTAAGGGATTTTCAATTTAACTCGCAACCAATCATGTTTAATAAACTAAAAAAAAAACTCAATTTATTGTATAGTCAGAAAATCCTTTCCTTTACAAAACTCATTTGTATACCAGTATTATAAAGTCATATAATTTTCTTAAGTAAAACATATAAATTATATGATAGGCATATAAACTCAATGAATGATTGATTGTTTGGGATAAATGCATTATGAAAATCATAATTTTTTTTTTTTAATACATATACTATTTATTTGAATTTAAAGAAAGCTATTTATTAGTAATGAAGCTGTTGAAGCTTTTATTTTTGTGATTAATTTTATTAAGAGTTGAAATTTTATTAAAATCACACAAAATTAATTATAATTTATTTATTTATTGAACACGAATAAATAATACAATAAAACTACGATGTTTCGATCGAATTATTCTGCGATACTCATACAGGGCCCGTGGCAGATTTAGGATTTGTATATGAATGAAATTGATAGTATAAACAGGGCCGGATTTATCCTAAATGCCGCCCCATTACCTAAAGCCTAAATAAAATGGGTAAATGTTTGATAGACAATTTTCAAATAAATAAAAGGATTCATTTATAGTCGAAAAACTTTCAAAAATTGTAAATTACTAAATACATATTCTCTTTACTAAAAATATATGTAAACTTCTAGACTGAAGTTTTTTTCACAATTTTGTTAATAAAACTGCAGTGTTTATAATCTTACATACATTCTTAGTAATGAGAAAAAGTATTTTATTTGTTTTAATTTATGAATGTTTTCAAATTTTTTCTCACGTTCCAAATTTTGTCGCCCCTGGAAATTTGCCCCTCCTGGAAATTTTCCGCCCAAGTCACTAGCCCCTAGTGTAAATTCTGCTTTGATTATAAATGAAAATTAATGGCAGAATTTGGATTTGTATATGAAAGAAATTGATATTATAAATGAAAATTAATTTTATATTTGGTTCCAAATCAAACATTAAACATGCGTGTTTTAGTTTTTATTTTTAGATTTATTTTTAAGATTCATCCATGGTTAAAATTTGGCGCAACGTTGTTTTTGACAGCGTCAAAGCGCACGTACACGGATTTTCACGTACGCGTATGTTTTCATCGGTTCTTAATCTTCGGCTGGGGCCTGGCTGTTGGTCGTTTACCTGTTAACTTCTGCACCCACGTTCGAATTAAATTTTCACTAGGTGCGTCACTCAAACGACGAATATCGAATCGTATGCAAAATCGTCTATGGGCAATGGCGCAAAATAAAAACTAAAACCCTCATGTTTAATGTTTGATTTGGTACTAAATATATAATTAATTTTCATTTATAATATCAATTTCTTTCATTTACAAATCCTAAATCTGCCACGGGTCACCTTGTATTTGAGAACGATCGCAGAATAAGTCGTAGTTATATGTATTATTTATTCGTGTTCAATAAATAATTATAATTGATCATGTGTTATTTTAATAAAATTTCAACTCTTATCAAACAAAACTATTTTTTTTTTGTTTCTTGGCTAGATTAAACCTAAAAACCTCACAAGGGTTATAAAAAGCAGCAAATATTTCTACTAAAACAGGATATTTCATATAATACTCATTTTAAACTAATAATGTAAACACTAACTCTATTTAGATTGTTTATTTTACCTCTTGTACTCTCTTTATAATGATATTATTTTTTTGTTAATTATTATACTTTAGGGAAGCGAATAGATCTGGGAGGATATATCTAGAAAATGTCCATCCATGGATAGAGAATAAATAAATAGCCTTGAAATTAAAAGTTAGAAAAAAAACTTTAGTTAGATTTAGAAACTATTTCATTAATTAGAATCTTTTTAGTATCATTCACATTTTTAATAGATTTGCAAAAAATTAATCATTTTTTTAGTCCTTGAAATTCACCAAAAAAAAAATAAAACCCCAATAATTGTTTATTTTTAAAATTTCTTTATTACTACTTCTATAAATATTATTTCTTTTAATAATAATAATAATACATTTTAAATACAAAATATATAAAATGAATGATGAATCGTAAAAAATAAAATTCTTTTATTATTATGATGGTGATTTGATGTGTATTTATACTAAATTATACATTTAAAAACACAAAATGATTAATTCTAGTCTTAAATTGTGATTGAAAATATTTTTAAGTTTTATATCGGGCCCTTGTCCTAAATTATTAAATAATTTAGTGTGCGTCGGGGTAATTGCGTCAATTGGGCAAGTCCCCTCCCTCTATGTCCCATTGCTTAGAAAACGTTTATTTGAATAATTGAAAAGATTTTGTTTGTTGCCAAAAGTTGCAGAGTTAAATTGAAAGTTTTTGTGCCGAGAGTAGCAGAATTTTTATATATTGAAGGAGACAATAAAAGAGTGTGTCTTCTGCTGGAATTATAAATTGTAGGTGTATAACCTTAAATCCGCTGTTTTTTAGTCAAAAAACACATGGTTTTTTCATAGAAAGCAAAATCAAATTTATTCAAAGTACTTGCCCTCGCTAGCTACACATTTCTCCCATCTCTCGGGCAATTTGTGGAAACCACGCCAAAAAAATCCCTTCTCTTTTGAGGCAAACCACTCATCAAGCCATTTTCGGATGTCTTCGTATGAATCGAAGTGCTGCTCAGCGAGCGCGTGGCCCATTGACGAAAACAGGTGGTAGTCTGAAGGGGCCAAGTCTGGTGAATAAGCGGGATGGGGTAGCAGCTCCCAGTTGAGTGTCTCCATGTAGTTTTGGACCATTTTTGACGTGTGCGATGGTGCGTTGTCGTGGAGAAAAATCAGCTTTTCATGTCTTTGTTGATAATACGGTATTTTTTCACGCAGAGCACGGTGCAATTTGATCAGTTGTTGGTGGTAACGGTCGGCGTTGACAGATTCACCAGGTTTCAACGTCTCATAGTAAACGATTCCCTGCTGATCCCACCAAACGCACAGCATCGTCTTCCGTCCGAAGCGATTTGGTCTTGAGAAAGATGTTGATGGTTGGCCGGGGTCAACCCATGATTTTTTGCGTTTAGGGTTTTCGAAATATACCCACTTTTCATCGCCTGTCACAATCCGATGGAGGAACGACTTTCTTTTTTGTCTGGCAAGCAAGATATCGCATGTGTTTTGGCGTCGCTCCATCTGCCTGTCGTTCAATTCATGCGGCACCCATTTTCCGATCTTTTGAACCTTTCCCATAGCACGTAGCCGCTTAGAAATGGCTGGTTGAGTAACACCCAATTGCTCGGCAAGCATTTTCTGCGATTGCGTATCGTCCTCGTCCAAAAGAGCCTGCAATTGATGGTCCTCAACCTTCTTGGGCTTCTTGTCCCACAGGTCAAAATTGCCATCTTTGAACCGCCGAAACCAATCCCTGCAGGTCGTTTCCGATAAAGCACTGTCGCCATAGGCCTCCACAAGCATTCGATGCGATTCGGCAGCAGATTTCTTCAAACTGAAGCAGAAAAGCAGAGCTTCCCGCATATGCTCTTTTTCTGGCACAAAACTGGACATGATTACCCAAGGAAAACAGACTTTGTGTTATGAAATTGTTAACAATGATCACTGACTAATGTTGTCAGACGTTAAACTCATGAAATAAAATGTATGGCGTGTCCATGGTAGTTCAATACGAGCACTAGCGCCATCGATGAGCAAACAGCGGATTTAAGGTTATACACCTGGTATTTATTTATAACGAGACTATAGTTTCGTTATAAATAAATAAAATTTATAATTCCAGCAGAAGACACACTCTTTTATTGTCTCCTTCAGTAGCAGAGTTGTTGGTTGATTCATAAAAGAGAAACAAAGAGGTTTGTTATGTGGCTACCTTGTTGTAAAAACAAAACGAATTTATCTATATACAATCCGGGAATTGAATCCTTGAGAAATAACAGATAAAATATCTTTAACTTACCATAAAAGACTGATGAAGGTCAAACCTTCGAAACTAGTCTCTAACAAATAAATTGGTAAAAATGTAATGTACAATCTGTGACTTCATATGGAAACATAGAACCAATTATCATTATTATTGTTCAGTTCCATAATCAGTATTAGATCTAACAAATCAGAGGAAAAAAGAAAACAATTAAACACCTTGTTAAATCATACGACCAATCGCAACGTTTCGCTAATTTATTGTAGCTTCATCAGGCTCTTAATCAAATTATTTTAAAACACTTTGTCATTCAATTTTTTTTTCTTGCCAATTAGAATACATTTATTCATATAACACCATTCTATGTTTAGAGTAGCAATGGAAATGTGCGAAACGTTGTGATTGCTCGTATGATTTTATTCAGTGTTTAATTGTTTCCTTTTTTCCTCTGATTTGTTACATCTAGAACCAATTATATTTTATCTAATCGAACCCTGATCTAGATAGAACCCAACCGCATCTGACCGTAGACTACATTTTAGCCAATAAATTATATATGTATTGTATACAGGGTGCATAGGAAGGTCCCTTTAACCTGAAAATGCTTGAGAACGGAGAGTGCTACAGCCACGCAAGTGAGGTGACGGTATAGTGGAGCGACTATGCCCGACCTAATGCAAACGACACCAGCGCCCCTAGTGGTGAAATGTGGAAGTTAGCCATTGCAAATCGAAAACGAAAAGAGATAGAGCAAAATTTCCAATTAGAAAGTTTTAGAGCATCAATTAATTAGTACGAAACGATATTTGGTTTACACGGATAAGATAAATTACTGCCTATATCCAAAAATGTCCGTAATCTATGCGCGACTGTTCTACTCTACATATTTACATTTCGGAAATGTTTATTTATTTATTTATTTAAGCCTTTAAAAGATACATAATTTGTGTATAAGTTATAGGTACTGATTACATTTTTTTTTTTTTTTTTTATATATATATATATAAGTATTTACAATAAAATAAATAATATAACTTAAGTTGTACCAGGCCCAGTTTGGGCATAGGCCTCTCCTAATTTCTTCCATTCTGTTCTTCTTTTGGCGATTCTAGTCCACTCATTGCCCGCTATTTTCTTGAACTCGTCGTTCCACCTTTTGAATTGTCTTCCTCTTTTCCTTTTTCGTTCTATAGGCCACCATTCCGTTAATATTTTGGTCCATCTTTCATCTTTAAGTCTTATTATATGGCCTGCCCAGTTCCATTTTAGTTTTAAAATTGTATTTTTAATATTTTTTATCTGCGTTTTTTTGTAAATGTATTCGTTTTTTATTTTATCTTTTCTTTTTATGTTTAAGATGCTTCTTAACATGGCTCTTTGAGTTGTTTCTAATTTGTTAATTGTCTTTTCTGTTAATGTCCAAGTCTGAGCACCATATAACATAACAGGAATAACGCATTGCTTAAAGATTTTTATTTTTGAAATTAAATCAATATTTACATTTTTTAAAATGAATTTTAGTGACCAGTATTTGTTCCATCCCAAATTAATTCTTCTTGTTATTTCTTTGTTCATTTTATCTTTGAAACTTATTATCTGTCCTAAATATGTTACTGTTGGATTGTATTCTATATAAGATTTGTTGTCCTTTAATTTTATGTTTGTTTGAGTTCTGGAGGCCATAAATGTAGATTTACTATAATTTATTTCCAGACCATATTTTTTACCTTCAGTGTTTATTTCGTTAATCATTTCTGTTAATTCTATTTTAGAACCTGCTATTAAGACGAGATCATCTGCGAACCTCAAATTATTTAGATATCTTCCATTTATTTTGATACCCTTATTTGACCAATTTAAATTCCTGAATAAGTCTTCTAGGGCGCAGTTAAACAGTGCTGGTGATAGAGGGTCGCCCTGTTTCACACCTCGATTAATTGGGAAGTAAGGTCCATTTTTTTCTAATATTATTCTGGATTCAGAGTTATTATATATTTCTTTTATTAAAGAAACGTATTCCGTGTTGAATCCTTGTGAAAGCATGGATTTTAAAATGTAGTTGTGTTCGATGGAGTCGAATGCCTTCTTGTAATCGAGAAAAGCAAGGAAGACTTCAATTTGATATTCGCAAGATTTCTCAATTAGTTGGTTGATGGCTTGAAGATGGTCACACGTTGAGTACCCGGACTTAAAGCCTGCCTGTTCTGTTGGTTGGTTGAAGGTCATTATAGTTTTTAGTCTTTTTTCTATTACTTTCATGAAAATTTTACCTATATTAGAGGATAATGTGATAGGTCTGTAGTTATTGATGTCTTTGCGATCACCTTTTTTGTACATAATAATAATATCTGATTGTTTCCATTGGATTGGTATTATTTTGGATTGCATTATTTTGTTAAACAACAAAGTAAGTGGCCTGGCTATAATATCATGAGCATATTTCATAGTTTCATTTTTGATGCCATCTCCTCCAGGAGATTTGTTAGGTTTAAGTTTATTAATTATCGTTGAAATTTCAGATTCTAGAATTTCTGGGATATCTTCTTTTATTTGATTTGTTAAATCAAGGTCTAGTGGGTTATCGTTATTATTAGATGTATATAAGTTTTTATAAAATTCAGTTATTATTTTTAGAATGTTAGATTGATTATATTGGATAACATTATTTTTGTCTTTAATATTCGGAATTATACATTTTTGTGAAAATATTTCTTTTTTAATTTTTTTAATAGAAATGTGTGGGTCAATAAACTTTTTAATAATTTTATCATTGTAATTTTTTAAGTCTGTCCTGATTTTGTATTTTACGTGTTTGCATAATAAATTATGTTCAATTTTATTTATGGAAGAATTCCTCTTTTCTTTCATTTTGTTTCTTATTTTAATTAAATTTTTTGTTTCATTAGATAGTATTGGTTCATTGGTAGTTGCTTCTGTAGATAAATCTTGTATTGTTTTTAAGATTGATTCTATCTCATTGTATTGTTTTTGAATATTATAAAGATTATTATTCAGATTTAAAATTTTTACTTGGTCTTTAATTAAGTTTGTTGTATCGCTATTTATTCTTGAGAAATTCGCAGTAACTTTTCGGTTCCATTCAGGGCGAGGTCTTTTACATAATGAATATAAGGATATTTCTGCATATAAAAGTCTATGATCAGTGTAAAAGGGAAATCTATTTAAGATTTTAAATTTGTTTACTATATTAAGATAAGGGGTGATGATATAATCAATTTCAGATTTGTGATAGCCGTTAGGATGTGACCATGTCCACTTCATACCTTTTCTCTTTTTATAATAACTATTAACTATTTTTAGATTGTTTTCTTGGCAAAAGTTAACAAGTCTTTTTCCTCTATCATTTCTTTTTCCAAAGTTGTAAGGCCCCATAATTCTTTCTTCATTACTTTCTCTTTGGCCGATTTGAGAGTTGAAGTCGCCCATAATAATTAGCTGGTTATCGTTTTTATGAGGGTTATTATTTATAGTTTCAAGTAGTGAATTGTAAAATTCTTCACTTGTTTCCTCATTTGAATCGGCAGTAGGTGCATAGATCTGAATTAAATTCAGAAAATGTTTCTTTTTATATTCAATTTTTAGTGTTGCGATTCTGTCAGATATTCCTCTGAATTCTCTAATTTTATCTGTCATGTTTGACTTTATCAAAAATCCTACTCCTCGTTGTCCTGGAGTTGTTCCTTTATGACATAATGTATAACCACTTTTTAGTTTGATTATTTTTTCATCTAATCTTCTTGTTTCAGCCAGACCGAGGATATCAATTTTTGATTCATTCATAGCATTTTCTAATTCCAGAATTCTTTCTTCATCTTTTAAGGTTCGAACGTTCAATGTCCCGATTTTAATAAAATTTGCTGTATTTTTGTTTTTATGTATTTTATTTCTGTTTTTAATGAGATTAAATTTTATCTTTTTATTTTCATTTATACCTTTAGCTTCTGCATTTTTATCATTAATTCTGTAATTCATATATTTATTTTTACTTTCAGTAGAAATCTCGCCATAAATAGAATCACCCGACTCACTTTCGCTTTTATTTAAAGAACAATCATAATTAATTTCTATTGTATTTTTATGATATTTTACATTTTTGAAATTTTTATTGTTATTTTTAGGATTGATATTTTTAGGATTGATATTCATGTTTAGGAGGTTTTGGTCTAAATCACCCGAGCGGACCAGGCTTACTGGGCGATGAGTGGAGTTTTCTTTTAGTATATTTGAGGGCCTATGCCAGTAATTTTATTCTGTAGATTTTGCGTTAATATTGCCAAGTGATTCGCTTTTTTTAGGAATGAAAATTTCGTTTGTAGAACTTTTGTTGTTTTGGTGGTATCAATTTTCTTTTTTTTTCCACATTTTGGTTTTTATCTTGATCTCTTTCTTCTGTTGGTGACAATAACAGAGGTCTTTTTTCAGAGTTTGTAGTTGGTTTATTAGTAGTAGTATTATCTATTTTTTTGTGAGATTCTTTTATTATTAGTTTATCTTTTATTAATAGTTTATCATATCTAATTATTGCGTATTTACCGGCTCTCCTGGCCTTGATCATGTCAGGGATCAATTTTTTTCTAATTTCTTGTACATTTTTTGGGAAATCTTCAGAAATATAATATTGACTATTTTTCAGGTTGGTGCTATTTTTTATTAGTATGTCCCTGACACGTCGAGAGACGAGTGAAATTATAATAGGTCTAATTTTACCTGTTTGGAGCTTGCCTATTCGCTTCATGTAATTAACATCCTTTAAAGCAAATTCATCATATACTTTATCTTTTATGAAGCTAGTTGTTATAGTTTCTAGATCATAGACATTTTTTTCACTTTCTATCAAGCCGTGTAGAAGTACATTTTTAGTTTTTATTTCCATTTCCAAGTTGTTTACTTTGTTTTCAACCGCTGATAGTCGGATCTCAAATCTAGATGTAATAGTTTGTTCTAACGACTCGAATTTTCTGGCAAAATCATTCATTATTTCTTCTTTCCAACTTGAAAGAATTGACAATAATCGACCTTCTTCCATATTATTTCCTTATATATTTGATAATTGTAATACAAAATCAGTAGACTCACCAAACTGTCGCTCCTCTACAGAACACTTCACAATTAGATCAGAAGGGAGGGGGAACGTCCTCTCCGTGCCGAGTCTAGACTCCAACTCTTCGGAAATGTAGCAGTGTGCAAATGCAGTTTGTGACTTTGTACTGTACTGTAATGTCTGAAAACTTTAATTTCCAATGCATTTAAAATTTTAGTTTAAAAGGTGTTGGCGCATGCTTGATACAAACAACATAATCTCATAGCATAAAATTATTGATGGCAGACGATAATTGTTATCAATGTTATCAAAATGTATTGATGTAAGTACATACTAGTATTTATTCATTAAATTGTGCATATTTCTTCTTTCCTCTGGCTATTCCTTTCAAATATTTACACAAAATGGAGTGCATCGATTTTGGATATTTTTGGGGTATACAGGCGCCAATTTATCTTATCCGTGTAAACTAAATATCGTTTTGTACTAATTGATTGATGCTCTAAAACTTTCTAATTGGAAATTTTGCTCTATCTCTTTTCGTTTTCGATTTGAAATGGTTAACTTCCACATTTCGCCACTAGGGGCGCTGGTGTCGTTTGCATTAGGTCGGGCATAGTCGCTTTACTATATCGTTGCCTCACTTGCGTGGCTGTAGAGCTCTCCGTTCGCAAGTATTTTCAGGTTAAAGGGACTTTTCTATGCACTCTGTATATATATTTTGATAGGCAGCCCAAGGATAGTTAAAAAAATGATCTCGAATAAAATAGATTTTTTTTTATCCCTTAAAAACCAACGTTTCAGAGGATTTTCCCTCCTTCAGGGTTTAAAAGGAGTCATTGACGGAAAAATACAAGAAAGAGTCCGCTCTCTCTGAAGAGGAAATTTTTTCTAATATATATATATATATTTATTTATTTGCATCAAGCAGAGGACAACCTTATTGATTTCTCTTTATGAATTAAACAATATACCATCAAGTTAGGAATTAAAATAGCTGTCATTTTATTTTATTTCACATATTTTGCGCTCCGCTCTCTTTCATACTACTTTAAGATCATATAATTACAATCGTTAATGAAAATGAAAAGGTTTCATCAATAAGTAATAATAATAATACTATTTATTATCAAACTAACTTTTCATTAAGGTAATAAAATCTTTTGTCTATATTCGACAGTGAGTTTATTGTATTTCAAACCAGTATTATTTTTATATTCAGGCCGTATTTACCCCAAAACATAAAGTGCCTCATGTAAATTAGAAGCAAGTAATAAGTTTACATTTGATTTCTTTACAATTTAATTAATCAAATTCTTTGCTCAATAATAAAACGTACTTAAATAATTAATAAACTTGTAATTTTTATAAAATAAAGTAAAATTATTAATTTATTTTTGAAAATTAATAATTTTTTATTTAACAATAATTCATCAAGTACAAAATATGCTTAATTACAATTCTTCCAAATCCCTTAACAGATTACATAGAATGATTGATATTTTAAGTGCCATAGACTGATTATAATATAAGTCGAATATTGCCATTATATTATTGCTTTTTTTTAATGTTTTACATTATTTTATAACAATTGACTTTTGAGATAAACTCATTTTCATTTACTTAAAAGTATTTTTTTTAATCATAAGCATATTAATTCGAAAGTTTATAATGGGAATTAGGGACAGGTTTTTTGTGTGATTTTTTTTTATTTTTCAACCAATGTTTCGTCGACTTTGCCGACTTCTTCAGGGTTTCACACATTCGTCTAAAACAGTGGTTCCCAACCTGGGGGCGATCGCCCCCCAAGTGGGCGATTTGGGTTATCAGGGGGCGATGAGTATTCAAAGAAGGAAAAATTAAAATACACTCACGTGCAAAGAAATGGAATCACTTCCCTTGCGAGTTGTTAAATGTAATTTTCATTCTCAAATATAAATAATGTTATATTAATATTTTTTAGAAAAAATATTTAAATTTCTAATAAATTACAAAGAAACATACTGTTGTTAACGCGGCATTTAGAGTATTTTTTTCTTGATAATAATATAATTCTTTATAATGGTAATATTTTGGAGTAGTAGGCGGTATGTCCTTTGATCCTGGAACATGCCTTATTTGACAATAGGATGGTGGGACTTTACAATTCCCACTTTTTGAATCTCAATAAATTTAATTTATGTTTGTCATATTTTGGGTTAAGAGATTAAGTCTTATCGGAAGGCTTTTTAACTGAAGGAAACACCAGATGTCAATAATAAATTCATTGATTGGGGTTTTTCTAAATTTCGACTTTGCGTGGGAATTTTCCAAGAGAGTAATTTCTAGAAAATAGGCAGGCTTCAATATTTCGAACCGAATAAAACTGCTTTGGTTCTTTTTATATACGATAATAAAATTGTTTAAAATAATACAACTTGTTTATTATTTACACTTTAGGCCTACAATGAAAATGAAAAGGGGGCAATAGGTGTTAGTAAACCTCCAGAAAGGGGCGATGGGCCACAAAAGGTTGGGAACCACTGGTCTAAAATATATTATTTTTCTTTATCCCTGTTACCAATCACCATCAGAAGTTCAAAAATTCAAAAAATTCGGCACTTTCACATAACCAATAATTGAATAAACAGTTTTAGAAACAATGGAAACAGAATAAGGCAATACTGTTTTAGAACAATAGAACGGAATCATTTTACTTATCGATTTTTACACATAGAAATATCAAATTTCAAATTGAAAATTAGAACGGAATCATTTTACTTATCCATTTTTATACATATAAATATCAAATTCACATACATACTAATATTATTTTAATTTGATATTTCTATATGGTATTTCTATGGCTAAGTAAAATGATTCCGTTCTATTGTTCTAGAACTGTGTTGTCTTATTCTGTTTGTATTGTTTCTAAAACTGTTTATCTAATTATTGTTTATGTGAATGTTCCGAATTTTTTGAATTTCTGATAGTAACAGTAACTGAGATGGGGAAAAATAATGTATTTTAGACGAATGTGTGATGTAACTATTTGAACCCCTGAAGAAGTTCGCAAAGTCGACGAAATGTTGGTTGAAAGATGAAAAAAATCACACAAACAAACTTGCCCTTGATTCTCATTATAAACTTTCTAATTATTACATATTATGGACGGTAACATATTCTTTTCACGTTTTCAACCACAGAACATTAATTGATTTATTTTCCAATCTTTTGGCCTCTTTTGGTTCTATCCATTTTCTTTAAATTATCATTTTCAAAAATATTACATTTGGCTCTCAATTTTTATCATATTTCCAATAAAAGTATCCTGACGCACTTATTCTTAAAGCAATTACATAAAACGACAATTCGGTATTAATAACAATCTTTAATTATATGTTTGCTAGTTGCAGTGTTTTTATAAAGTAGAACTATGGATTATAAAGTCGCACTTACCCCAACGCACCCCCTATATACCTAATATATAATGTAATTCAAAAAATCCACTAGATCACTAGAAAATTGTTACTCATATAATGTAGGTACCTGCTTTAGCTAGTCTTAGAAAGAAGGGAATTTGTACAAATTTCAGAGAATAATACCTTAGGTCAATTATTGTTAAAAAAAGGCTCAATGGGGGATATGGAAATAATTATTTTTTGTAATTTATTTTTGGGCCCGAACGTTTTTTTTTTTTTCTAAATCCCCCTTCTAAGTAATATATAGATTTATTCACAAATATTGAAATTATCTGTATTCAATTATTTCCTGCTGGTATGGCTGTGTAAATTAAATTCTTAGTATTTAAAATGAAATGAAATAAAAAAAAAAATTCTGAATAATTAATATTAAATCTAATAAATTGTATTTAGTTTTTAGAGCAATGAAGTAATTTTCAAGTGAATGTTATCTAAACTACAATGTAATATTTTGGAGGATATTCTAATATAAAATATAGGGTGGGGCAGAGCACCTTGCTTATTTAGAAATTTAATTAAGAAAAAAGTAACGAAGATATATATTTAATGCTTTGAATAGCATCAATTACAACATTTAAATTTTATGTTTACACAGTTTTAAAGATGATATCTGGCACATGGCGTCCATTATTCTTAATACATTCCGTCATCACCTTGAGGGGCGACCTGCACTGGCCAGATTTTGCCCCCTGCAACTATTTTTTATTGGGCTATCTAAAATCACTTGTCTAAAACGGTCATCCTAGGACCCTGACTCACCAGAAGAACAACATTCGTCAAGCTGTCGCCAACATACCCGTCGATATGCTGGAAAGAGTTGAACGAAACTTCCGAGTTCGATTAAAGCAGTGTATTGAGAATAATGGACGCCATCTACCTGATAAAATTATCATCTTTAAAATTGTGTAAACATTAAATTTGAATGTTGTACTTGATGCTAATCAAAGAATTAAATATATATCTGCGTTACTTTTTGTTCAATTGCATTCCTAAATAAGCAAGTTCCTCTGCCCCACCCTATATTTACTTTATTTTATTCTGAAAAGCTATTCTTGAAGTTAATTTAGAATTAACACTTCTATTGAAAGTTATCACTTTACATGGCTAAATATTTAGAAGGAAGGCTTAAAATAAGAAAGGATAAATTTGTTTATTTAATATTAATAAAATGTTCTCCCCCATGTACAAAATATAATGACCAAATATTCATTTTCATTTTTGATAATGTACAAATTACTGTATAAACAATATCAAAAAGAAATTATTACTATAATAAAATTTATATATGAAAAATTGTTGAAAAAATTAATATATATAAATAATACTTCAAGTTTTATGAAAATTCTCTCTTAATTGACTGTTTTTTATAGAATCACTTAAATTCCATGTTATCTATTTTTATTTTCTTTAGAAATATTTATATTGTACTTAGATAATTTAGAAATCTAACTTTTTGTTAATTTTTGAAAGGAAAATGACAAAAAACTTAAATTATTTTATATATTTGTCATCTCATTGAATAGAATATGAATCTATTATTATTTTATTTATAATAATTTATATACTTACCTATATTTATTGAAATTTATTGTATTTCGAAACAAACCGAATGTATTATGTTCATAGATTTAAATTGTCCATTTAAAGATTTTATAACAACATGAACAAATGTATAATCTAGAGGTGTGCAGAGAAGAAAGAGATCACTCACCTGCAGGGCATGGTGTCGTATCGATTGTTTAGAACGAAAAAGTTTATCTGAACAGGGGGTGTTCTATTCTGGGAAGATCAGAAGGGTATTAATTTTTTTTTCCTGGGATAGAGATAACGAGACCATTTATTTTTTTCCTCAAAACGGGACATCTACAATTTTTTACTTTCACATTTATATTCTATAGAATATAATGGGTGGTATTGCGATGCCCTGTCTGGTTAGGTAATAGTATATGTATTCAAGAAAACGCACATTTCTTCATAGTTTTTTATTTATGAATGAAAAGAACAGGAAGAAACACGTGTAAATAATAAATCCTTTCTAAGGTGCATTAGTAAAATATATTCATTAATTATACAAAAGTTCGTATGATTTAAACCAGTGGTTCCCAACCTAGCATCGCCCCCCCCCCAAGGGGGCGATTTGGGTTTCGATGAGTTAGGGGGGCGATGAGTATTCAAAGGTGGAAAAATTAAAATACACTCAATTGCAAAGAAATGGAATCACTTCTCTTGCGAGTTGTTAAATGTAATTTTCATTCTCAAATATAAATAATGTTATATTAATATTTTTTAGAAAAAATATTTAAATTTCTAATAAATTACAAAGAAACATACTGTTGTGAACGCGGCATTTAGAGTATTTATTTTTCTTCATAATAATATAATTGTTTTTAATGGTAATATTTTGGAGTAGTAGGCGGCATGTCCTTTGATGCTGGAACATGCGTTATTTGACAATAGGATGGTGGGACTTTACAATTCCCACTTTTTGAACCTCAATAAATTTAATTTATGTTTGTCATATTTTGGGTTAAGAGATTAAGTCCTTTGGGAAGGCTTTTTAAGTGAAGGAAACATCAGATGTCAATAATAAATTCATTGATTGGGGTTTTTCTAAATTTCGAGTTTGCGCTTTATTATTTACACTTTACTTCAAATTAAAATTAGGCATACAATGAAAATGAAAAGGTGGCGATGGGCCACAAAAGGTTGGGAACCACTGATTTAAACGATTGTTGGGAAAGTATTTGAACAACAACTTTCGTTTGAAACGTTCCCAGTGTTCCATTCTCTCACTTTTTGCGGTGTATTGTAGTTAGAAATAAATTGTTTTTTTTTTTTATTATTATTCAAAATCATTACAATCTGATCATTCAAGTAGCTCAATGAGTAATTTATTTCTGATATAATTCAGTACATTTCCTAAAACTTGTGCTCTAATAGTACACTACAGTAGGTATTGTTATTATTTCACTAACTCAAAAGGTTTTCTTCTTTTGAGTCTTCTTATCATATTTGTCTTGTCCAGAAGCTGGGTAGTCTCAACATTGACATGGTTAAGCAGCCTTTGTTGCAATTGTTTGTTCTATGGTGTCCATTTGTAGATCCCGATGGATGTAGCTATTTCGGCAGTACCATGAACCATCGATGATCTCCCTTATTGCTTTGTTCTGGAATCGCTGAATTACTTGAATATTGCTCTTACGGGCACTAGACCAGAGCTTGGATTTTCGCCCAAGCAAAGCAGCCACTACATTTTTTTTTCAATTTGATGTCAAGCTGTTGATGTTTCTTTTTCACATGCACTTTCCAGTGGAATCTAGCGTCTAGAGTTAGAAATAAGTGAATACTCATCAAATACTTCTGTATCTTGGTTACAATTAATAAATCCTTTTTCTTTTTTTAATTGTTCTTGTGGGTTGCTGTCTTTCTGAAAACTGGATGGTTCCGTATGATCACTTTAGGTAGGGAGGGTGCTGCAACTCTATAACCAGAACTAATTAATTAATTTGGGAAAATGCTGAGATGTCTCATAACATATCAGGTAGAACTGCTCAGCACCCAGAGTTATCTCCTCTAGTTGTTTATACATATAATACATGTTGGAGAAATTCAAAATATTATCTATTCAAACGCTCTATCTTGGAAATTTCTCACATTACTTTTATACAGCACATAATATGGTAATATTCAGTGGGATATAGACTTTTTTTGTTCAAAACGACCAACAAACACCATGCCTTTCACGAGAATTTAACACTTCTCCCCAGGAACATTAATTAATAATTATTTTTCTTATATTGTTTAATTTATTAAAAATTGATTTAAATGTAATTAATTAAAATAAGTATGTGAACCTGTGTTAAATACATTAAAGCAAACAAATTCATTGTTTAGCTAAGGCGCACACTGAGCTGCGCAGCACAGCGCAGGCAGTACAGCGTAGGAAAAAAAAACGCTGCGTCTCACAGTGTACGCGCACATTGAGAAACAGTTTCGGGCAGCAGGTCAACGAAAGCACAGAAGTAAAATGACCACCTTATGGGAAAGATTTATTTTGTAAAAAAAAATATAAAACATTAGCTGAGAAGCCCCAAGCCAAGGTGCTACGCCCCTGGGCCCCCACCCCCGCACCCCAACGCCATTCCACCTCCACTTAACCCTGCACCACACTACGCACCCCCACCCCGGGCCCCTGCATTCCACCCCCGCACCCAGTTTTTGCATTTCTAGCATTCTAGTGGCCCACAGATTATGTATACAAAATTTGGGTGAGTTTGCTCCACGGGCAAGAATTTTCATTTTTCGACCCTCCCTCCCATTTTGGGTGGTTAGATTTTGCTATTGTGTTTTTTATTTATACCTCTTCAAATATGGTAGTTCTTTATGACCCACCCTGTATAATGAAAATAAACAAAAACAAAAATATTAAAATTTCCTTTTTTTTTTTTTATAAATTTTATTAAACCAATTATTTTACATTAATTAATGTATACATTGTATTTTTTGCTTCGATTCCGGAGATTACTTCTCCACCATCGAGTGTCCTTATTCATCTTTAGTCCTTGTTTTTAATAAGAGGAAAAATCTAATTAGATAAAAAAACCTCTTTTCCGATAATTATTTCAATTCCATTATTCCCCAATCAAGTCGATTGGTTGTCAATCCCCCTCTCATCCACCAATTAAAATTTCCTAATTTTAATAGAAATAATAATAATATTCATTGTATAGTATTTGTGGGTTTTAAAATAAAAAAAACCAATTAAAAAATAAAAAACTGCGCCCTGCGTGAAGCATTTTCTGTGGCGTCTCCACAAGTGGAGGCAGTCGCCACGTGGGGCAGGACTGTGCTGCGGTTCACTCTACTTGAAAACGTGGTTCACAAAAAATGCCCTGCCTGCGCTGCGTCTCCAGTGTGCGCCCGGCTTTATAGTTTATGAGAGACATAAACGTTACTATGGCTCATCGAATATGTCGGACTTTTGTTCAGGCACAGTCACGACGTGCGGTGACCCAGCGAGCCTATATTATAATCTTTTATACTCTTGGTGTATTTATTTTAATTCAAAATCTTTAAAATATATATACTACTCTTCAGAAACCAAATACAATGATATTTATGTTAAAATACAACGCTGTGAAAAATTCTTTTTAAAAAAAATAGTGTTTCACACACGTTTTATTCTATTAGAAATCTACTTAGCATATTATTTTCTTTTGTTAAATAACTTTGGTACAACCATTGCCTTTTTATACTTAATGATTTTAAAAATTAATTATTAACTACGTTTTCTCTATATTATTATACCTGCAGCTCTTATCAATTCCAACAATTAGCCAATTATGTATTTATTTTCTTCAATTATTATGGACTATTTAAATTTAAAAAACATCTTGTTCTAATTGTTTTTGATAATATCGTCAGTGTTATATCCAAATGACGTATGTCAAAATTACCAAAAAAAATCTTATTCAAGAAAAACATTTGTATTTATAATATTACCTACATCTGCTCTCAAATTAGAACTCAAGTTACAGATTAAAAACAAAACAAAGTATTTAGGGTTAATATAAATGAAAACAGAAGTTTTTCTTAGGGGCCGACCATAAATTACTTCACACAGTAAGGGGGAAAGGAGCATCTCAGATTTGTGACAGAGGGGCCCCCGGGGCTCTTATAAATTGTGATGTCACGAAAGTCAAATTAAAAAAAATTTCCAATACAGTGTGTTTCAGGAGGAATAGTAAATGTTTTGGGAGGTGGTAGTATAGACGAATTGCAATCAAATATGCCATATAACATGTGTCTAATTTTTATTGAGTACAGAGAAACAGCTGTTAGTATGTAACCCAATATCGGCATACTCAGCATGTGTAAATATGGAACGTGCGGCATGTTTACAGGCTACAGTACAATAGACTTGGCCAACAAACTACAGCACAACTTCACAACGTGAACATCAACACTCTACTGCTGATATTCTATAAATACGCCCATAGCAACCGGTGTACAAGACACGAAACGAAAATACATTGAACTCAGGTGTATCTCTGTACTCAATAAAAATTGGACACATGTTATATGCCATTTTTTATTGCAATACGTCTATACTACCACCTCCTAAAATATTTACTATTCCTCCTGAAACACCCTGTATAATTTTTAAATTTCACGATATAAATAAAAATAAAGTTAAAACTTAAAATATATCAAATCCAGTGGCGGAGGGTAACTTTACAACTAGAGAGGATGCTGTCCAAAAAAATCCTTCATTTTTATAAAATTTATAAAAGAAGCGGATAATATTTAGAATTTTATTTTATTCTTCGTTTCTTTTTACAAATTTCATCGAATAGGCCATCATAGAATTTTTCTTTATTTTTCATATTTAACATTTTATGACACGGTCTGAAAATACTATAATGTTTTAAGAATTTAGGGATGCGCCGCATCCACAGCATCCCCACGCCGCTGATTAAATCACTTTAGTTGGGTTTGATTGATAAAAAAAAAATGTGACACAGGGGGGCTCTAAATATCTTGAAATTCGTATGACGTAATTTATGGACGCCCCCTTAGCCACTGAAAAGTGTTGATTTTTACATTTTTACATTTTAAATGTAAAGTGTTGATTTTTACATTACATTTTGAAATAACGGCGACGATATAGCGACCGTGCGTTAAACATAAAGACTGCCGAAAGAAGTTTTTATTCAAATAATTTGGGAGAATTGGGTCTAATATTGTATTATAGTATATATCATAGATAAAAGAGTTCACGGAGCCTAGGGGGCCGCGAGCGAGTCTCTTTGTCTTGGACGTTTAATAAATCATCCCAGAAAGCTTACATTTTCGTCACCAGTTGGTGCTAAAGTCGTGACGCACGGTCCCTATTGTTATTAATTTTTTTTTTATCTTGAGCTGGTATAAATATAAATATTCAATGCCAAAGTTGCCTCTAAAAATTTCTTTATACATTTTTTAAATTTATATTAATGTATATATGGAATTAAAATCGGAACAACTTTAAGAACTTTTATTATGTTTTTATAAAATCTTTATTTTGATCACTTACTATTAATTTTATGCTCATTTTAAACACTTCACATTCTTATTCACTATACATATGTGCAGCGATCTTCAAATTTTGTTAACTAATGGAACCCTTTCTAAATAATTAGATTGTATGGAATTCTGGAAAGAAAAAATTAAAGTGGAATTAAACTGTAAACATTTACATCATAAAGCCTGGTGCATATTGTTATCGTGACGCTTTTCAATCTGATTCCTATATATACTATTGCGAAGAAGGAATGGGACAGCACGTGTGCTTGTCTCAATAACTGCTGTGTATTTGTTCAACACTGGGGATAGGAAAATAACGTCAATCCTGATATGACCAGATACCTATTCGGAGGGACGAGGGTATCGGAAAGTTATCAGCGTCCCATATCTGTCCCTATCCATTTCTTCTTATCCGCATTGTTGTAATTATACCTTTGAGTCCCGTGGCAAATTCATCGGATGGGGCCCTCCCTGAATGTACCAGTGTAGTTTCTTTTTAATAAATCACTACTAGCCCAGTCATATTAGGGGTTTCACCTCGGAATGAAAGATAATAAGTTGTAAATTGGCATAAACCGTTGTTTTGTCGTTCTAAATGTTGTCTCAAAAGTCACAAATGCTATCGTGTTCGCGTCTTAAGATATTGAATATCAAAGGTCATAAAAATCGGTTTTTCGCGAATATCTGGCTTCCTATTGGTTAAATGAGATTTGCACTTATTATGAAAGTTGTAGAGTATAAAATTCTCTACAACTTTTGTTTGAACTTTTTTTTCATACGATCAACCGTTTTTGGGGTAGAGCGCGAAGAGTGCGCAGCGTACAGTCATATATGGCCTATTGCAGGGTCAAGTGTGAGTTACGGTTGTCAGTACGTTGTATAAAGTCAATTATTTACTAAAAAATTATAATTATTAAACAATGCCCATTATTTGTGTACTAATTATTAATTATTTATATTTAATTAAAATAAGTAACTTAATTATTTATATTTAATTATTTATATTTAACTATTTAACTATGTATAGTATATTATTAATTCTGGATTATATATTTTATAGACAAGTATTTCCAGGTATATAAGTATTAAAAAATTTACACGTTTTAAAGAAAACATATATAATGTCGTTTTAACTTAAAATATAACTAAAATATATAATCCAGAATTAATAATATACTACAGTTAAATAGTTAAATATAAATAATTAAGTTACTTATTTTAATTAAATATAAATAATTAATGATTAGTACATGAATAATGGGCATTGTTTAATAATTATAATTTTTTAGTAAATAATTGACTTTATACAACGTACTGATAACCGTAACTCACGCTTGACCTTGCATTAGGCCATATATGACTGTACGCTGCGCACTCTTCGCGCTCTACCCCAAAACGGTTGATCGTATGAAAAAAAAGTTCAAACAAGGGTTGTATAGAATATTATACTCTACAACTTTCATAATAAATGTAAATCTCATTTAAGCAATAGGAAGCCAGATATTCGCGAAAAACCGATTTTTATGACCTTTGACCTTCAATATCTTAAGACGCGGACACGATAGCATTTGTGACTTTTGAGACAAGATTAAGAACGACAAAACAAAGGTTTATACCAATTTAAACTTAGCTTATTATCTTTCATTCCGAGGTTGACCCCTTTTTTCACCTAATATGACTGGGCTATACGTAAAGTACGTACAAACGCTATTATAATATTATTGTGTGCAATTTTCGTTGATTTTCTTGTAACTTTTAATTTAAAGAGCGTATTGGATTGAAAATACAATATTTTTCTTAGTCAAAATTTTAATTATTAAAATTATTTAAAAAAAAACAGATAACACATTTCTTACAAGTGGCGAGGACTTTATGATTACGTATAGAGATGCGTTCTTAAACTGAGCGATATCTTTTTCTTACAAATGCGTTCAAATCTTGATTCGTTTTTACTTTAACATACAGGGTATGGTCAAGTATTGTAACAGTTCATGAAAAATGTGGTTTTTTTTCGAAATATCCCAAAAACGGTTGAAACTATTTTGATTAAAAAAATTGGACGAAACCATGACATTTCTGTCTACATAAAAGCCCTAATAAGTGAATATCGAAAAAATTGTATTTTTCGAGATATTAATTATTTTGTCAAAACGTTTGTTAATACGTTAGTGTGTTACCAAATTTTTGTGGACACACTAGCTCAAAACTTAGTGTGAATATCAAAACGAAATTTCACTTGTAGTTTTGGTGCATTGAGATTAAGAGTTGATTAGATTTTGGTTGAAATCGAAGCCAAAATTAAGGGGGGGGGGGGAGTAAAAATTAAAATTATGAGCAAATAATTAATGTAAAGATTTAAGCATTTTTGAGTTTCTTTTTTTGGAAAAAGATGGAAATTTTTTCAAAAATTAACCCCGACTTAAACTATTAATAAATGAATTTACTTTAAGGACCAATGATAGATTTTAGAGAAAATATTTTTAGGTTTGGCTAACGGCCTGGATGGCTAGTTAGTGTTTGGGTTCGATTCCCGAGGGGACGAATCTCTCTGATATGCAATGGAAAAATATTTTCTCTAAAATCTATCATTGGTCCTTGAAGTGAATTCATTTATTAATAAAATTATAAGATTTTGAAATTAAAAAAAAAAAAAAAAAAACAAGAGAAATGAAATATACTATAAAAAAAAAGAGAATTATTATTTTCTTCGGGGACCAAAATTCGGGGGAGGGGAGGTTCAAAAAAATAAAACTATCAATATAAGTTGTAGACCCTTTAATCGATTTGTACGAAAATTCGCACATGCACCCTATATAGCCTTATGTAAATGACTCACTATATGAAATTGATAGTGACCAAAAAAAAGGGGGGGGGAATTAAAAATATTTTCAAACAAAAATCAAATAAAGCTGATATTTCTAATAAAATAGTATTATAATTAAAAGAAAATATTATTAATTGATAATGTCGAATTACTTCAATATTAGATTAAAGTATGGGGATTCGAATTTTGAATCCTGCACGAAGGTTAACGTTGGAAATAATTGCGTTATTAAATTCGTTTTAAAAAATTTATATTTATTAACAACTTGACGATTATTTATATATATGTTACCGGCCAAACTAGTTCTTCTTATACGCGATAGGATTAACTAGTACCTATAGCCTAGTCCAAACTAATTTGTCCTAAGCCCGATAGGATAAACCAGTTTAGCCTAGGCCAAACTAGTTGATCTTGATATAAATACGCAATCAATACAATCATACTATAACAAATTTAATAATAAGTGTTTTTTTAATAGAAGCAATAATCATATCTCAATTATTAAAACTGTTATTTATTTTTACACGAGCTTTTCGTGCGTGCCTTCGGCACGCCCTCGAAGCTCGGCCCTCCGGGCTGGTGCCCTGGCGGGCAGCGTCTCGGTCCAAAAAATTTATTCCTCTTAAAAAACCACACTCCAAATGTATACCCGTAAACTACCGAAAATACATCGTCTCTTAAAAGTTTCATATCTTTAATTTTTGAGTGGCGAGGGGGGGAGGGGGGAGGAACAATTATCAATATATTTAATGTTTCTTAATTTAAAAAGAATTGGAGTCTTTCATTTCAAAATTCGAATATATATATTTCAAATTTACCTGGCTAATGAAAATCGATTGGAGCCATCAGTTTAAAATCAGAGCTGAGAATTATATTTCAAATTTGCCTCGTTAATTAATATATATTTAATGTTTCTTAATTTAAAATCTATTGGTGATTTTTCATTTTCATTCGAGTTCAAATGAATACAATATTATCTAGACACAAAGTCTAAATCAAAAATATATAGTTTTAGTAAAAGAAATCAAGATATAAATATTAATGTGACATTGGTCTAGTGGTTAGAGCTGATGACCATAGTTCAAGAGTTCGTCGGTTCGATTCTAGGCAAGAGGGTAATTTTTTTAGAGAAATTTCTCTAAACGTTGTTACAAATTAATCTAGATGAATATATATAGTATGGTGTGCTTTGGTTGTGCTTAGAATTGCAGAGTATCATTGCCTTCTTGCACTGGCATCTGTTTGTGGAACAGATTTTGCCATATTTATTTTGACTTTCTAAATATACTATAATGTTTGGACTAGGCCATACTAGTTTATCCTAGAGTGTGCGTATTTATATCAAGATCAACTAGTTTGGCCTGGGCTAAACTGGTTTGTCCTATCGGGCTTGGGATAGATTAGTTTGGACTAGGCTGTACTAGTTAATCCTATCGCGTATAGGAGGAACTAGTTTAGCCTAGGCAAAACTAGTTTGTCCTAAAATCGGGTTTGGCCGGTAACATATATATATAAATTTAAAATTCCCACCTTTTAAATTCAACCAAGTCTTAATTTGGTTTCGTAAAGTTACAAACCTGATTTCCCTAGAACAATAATTAGTTAATGTTTAAAATCTTAAGACATTTCATTATGTATTAAATTTATAAATAAAAGATAATCTGATATTTAAAAACCTGTTGCTATTGAAATCTACGAATAAAATAACTAATTATTCTATTCTAATATTGTTTTAGCATTCGAATAAAGTTGTTTTATTTGCAAACTTACATATATAGAACAAAACTTTTCTTATTCCAAATACAAACCAACAATAACTCAACAATAACTTGATTAAACTCTATAACAACAACTTAACATTAAATTGAAAGTTTTTGCCGAGAGTAGCAGAATTTTTATATATTGAAGGAGACAATAAAAGAGTGTGTCTTCTGCTGGAATTATAAATTTTATTTATTTATAACGAGACTATAGTTTCGTTATAAATAAATAAAATTTGTAATTCCAGCAGAAGACACACTCTTTTATTGTCTCCTTCAACAACTTAACAACTAACTTCTTTGTCCCAAAAACATGCCATCTCATGATTTCGAAGTTCAGAGGTGCCAACACACAGAGTGGCTCATCCAAAAAACCCTACGTCAAACTCGAGGCGCGAATTTGGATCCATTCTTTCTTGACAGATAATGAACCCAAAATTAAAAAAAAAGGGGGGGGGGTTCTTTCGTAAATATTTATAAATTATTTTAATTCAATATTAAATATAAGAGAGGACTCAGGTGTATGGTAAAGTTATGGGGATGCCCATATCAGCATCTGTACTTTAATAGGTAACTTAAATTAATTGAAAACTAATAAATTTTGTAATAATAAATATTAGGATCCTCCTGTGCTTGCGGCCCTCTCGGGCACGTCCTGCCACCCTATTGTTATGCCACTGCTTATCCAATTCATAATTATGCAGCTTCACGATAACTTTTGCAGCTAGTGTGTATTTTTCGGGCCTAAAGTAGAGCGAAGTATTTATGTTTTTATTTTACTTTATTTAATAAATCCAGTGTTAATGTTTAATAGATATTAATAAAAACAAAAGAAATTTCATAAAATTTTTGTCTTTTCGTTTTATTATTTTTTTACCGATTTTTTTTTTAGAATTTCGACAATGACACTTGTCCGTGAAACCCCAGGGTTCCGGCGAACACATTTTGAAGAACGCTGCTATATAGGTATATTGTTGGAGAAAATATTACATTTAATATAAATTGTATTATACAGGGTGTCTGGTGGCAAATTTATATTTTTAAATACGATTATTTCAAAAAGTAATAAACGGTGGGTGGGGAGGGTGGCGCCGTTGGAATTATCGTTCGTGCGGATTTGTCAGTCACGATGTCGCAGTGGTCGAGTGAGCATCGCGCGTTCGCTGTGGAGACATTTTTTAAGAGTAATGATTCTTAGGTAAATCCCATTTTTTGGAGCGACGAGGCTCATTTTCACTTAAAGAGGCCACGTCAACAAGCAAAACTGCCGTTACTGGTCTCCAAGAACCCGCAACCCTCGATTGAAACATCAAAACCATTGCATTGCCCCAGGGTAACTGTTTGGTGTGTCTTATCCACGCATGAGATAATTGGACCATTTTTTTCGAAAATTCTTGAGGCCAGGCGAAAGAGAAGAAAGAACTCGACGGAAGACATCTGAATGACATACTCTTTAAAAAATAAAATCCGCATTTCTATTCTTTCGTTCAATGCTCTTAATAAAACTTTATGTCAATTATTACGTTTTTTATTTAAGTTTGAAAATATAAATCTGCTACCAGACACCCTGTACTTAGGAGGTAATCAATGACCTATTCAGAAGTTATCTAAATAAATCTGAATTTTAATATAAATTGAATCTATTCTTCCTATTTATGTATTAATATTATATAAATATATATTATATTTCATTGGCCAGATCATAGAAATTCTGGCATAGCAGCTTTATAGGGGCCGTGTGTTAAACATAGAGGCGGCACTACTGCCGAAGGTAGCGCTCTCTTGTGTTTATTTATTCAAATGATTTGGGAGAATTGGGGCAAATATTATATTATAGTATATATCATAGATAAAAGAGTGCCGTGAGCGAGTCTCTTTGTCTTGAACGTTTAATAAATCATCCCCCAAAGCTTACATTTACGTCGCCAGTTGGCGCTAAAGTCGTGACGTACGGTCCCTGTAGAGGGCTGCAATTCCCTCCCCTGGCAATTTACTGGAGGTTCACCTTACACAACTTAGATTAGAATGATTGTAAATACACCAACAGCAATAAACAGAGACAGTCACCCATTTGATATTACTTTATTTCTGATATTTATTAGTCTAAGAGCTACTGACCATTTGGAACTGATTTCAGAACCCAGATAATATATCCCATAATGTAGTGTGATCAGCACACATCCCGAAAATCAAATTCTTACTCGTTAAATCCAGTCGTTTTTAGGGGTAATCGACCCCTGTAGAAGTGAAAAAATACCGTAAAATCACCTCATTGATTACATATAACTCCTAAACTGTTTACTCTGCGACAGATTCCATTAGAAGCAAAATTGTAGAGGGTATAATTTTTGACATTTTTGTTAAAAAAAATTTGAAAATAAAAACTCAAAATGGGGGGGGGGGGGTCAAAAATGAAAATTCTAGCCCTTTCAACCAAACTCAACCAAATTTTGTATTTATTGCAGTTAAAACCCGTTTTTAGTAAGAAAGGGTTCTTATACTAGTTAAAACGTGTTTTAATGAATTTCTTGTGGCAACTAGAGTTTAATGATGTTGGTTGAGTTTGGTTCAAAGCTCTAGAATCTTCAATTTTGACCTTCCGCCTCATTTTGAGTGTTTAATTAAAAAAAAATTTAAACGAAAATATCAAGAATTACATTCTCTAGAACGTTGCTTCTAATTTTTGACATTTTTGATTAAAATTTTTTTAAAATAAACACCCAAAATGAGACAGAAGGTTAAAAATGAAGATTCTTGACCTTTGAACCGAACTCAACCAACATCAGTAGACTCTAGTTGCCACAAAGGTATTCAGTAAAACGCGTTTTAACTAGTTAGAATGCGTTCTTACTAAAAACGGGTTGTTACTGCAACATATACATAATCACTGGTCCTGCAGAGGGCTAGAAATGCAAAAACTAACCACTCAAAATGGGGGGAGGGTCAAAAAATGAAAATCTAGGCCTTTTCCACCAAACTTAACTTAGTTTTTGCATTTCTAGCCTTCTGGGGGTTCACAGATTATCTGTACGAAATTTTGTTAAGTTTGGTCGAAAGGGCTAGAATTTTCATTCTCCCCCCACCCCCCATTTTGGGTGGATATTTTCAAAAAAAATTTAAATAAAAATGTCAAAAATTACATTCTCTACAATTTTGCTTCTAATGGAATTTGCCGCAGAGTAAACAGTTTAGGAGTTATATCGTTATATGTAATCAATGAGGTGTTTTTTCGGTATTTTTTCGCATTTTCAGGGGTCGATTACCTCTAAATACGACTCGATTTGACTTTCAGTATGTGATATGTTGTTTGGGTTCTGAAATCATCTTTCAAAATGGTCTCGTTTTATACGATTCGGGGCTTTCAAAAAAGTAATATCACATGGCCGTATATGATATATTATGTATATGTTTATATTATATACATATAAATAATGTTGTTATTAATATGAATAGAAATTTAAAATTAGTTATCTCAGTATGCCTATATGCCACTGATTAAACAAAATATTATTTTTCCCAATAGCGTTTTCCGTTTACTGATTCACTGCACATTTTTCCTGTTGCAACTGTTACTTTGGAAACCCAAATAAACATAATGTAAAAATATTGAAGCGATGACGTCAGCCTCTGCTCTCTTGAGTCCAAACAGAAAACGCTATAAGTCAAAAGCTCAATTAGATTTAGTATCAAATTGAAAAAAAAATACATATCACTCATTCAATTTTATTTTACCAAAACTACTATACCTATAATTTTTTCACTAAACATAATATTTAATTTTAAAAGAGAAAGAATTCAATCAATCTTTTTCGGACAAATTCTAAGATTTTAGTAAAAATATTATTAAATTCTGATTTCTCTTTTAAAATACATCTTTGGTTAATCTGAACCCGAGCTGATTTTTTGAAAAAACTACCAACTATTTTCAAAAAAAAAAGATGCTCAAAACTTTAATTATACATTTAAATAAGAGGACTTGTATGAAAAACTTTTTTTCATTTTAAGCTAAATTTTTTAATTTCCGTTCTAGAAGAATGGAGTAAAAAATGTATGTGCTTATATCATATATTGCGATTCAGAGAGAGGTTTTTGTCTGGAGGGTGTGAGCTGACTGCTCGGATAGCGTGTTAGTTCTCAGGTTCGACTCCTGGGGGGATGAATCCCCTTTGATATCGCAATAATATTTCTACTAAAATCATGGAATTTGTCCGAAAAAGATTGATTGAATTCTTTCTCTTTTAAAATACATCTTGGTTAATCTGAACCCGAGCTGATTTTTTGAAAAAACCTTCAACTATTTTCAAAAAAAAGATGCTCAAAACTTTAATTATATAATATTTAATAATATAATATTATATTTTGTTAATTATATATTAATTTATATTAATTATTATTACTCTTGATTGATTGTTTAGCAATTTTTAATTCATAGTTATAATATATGGGATGATTATAATAATATTTTGGAATGACTTTGAAGTCAAACCGAAATAAAAAAAAAATATCCCCTGTACCTATATCTTATATAAATATTCACCTAACATCTAGAACGAAGTAAATATAGGGAACTAATATGCATTCACTTGTTAAGATAACTTTTAAATAAATTTTACATAAGTTTTTTCAAGTTTTTCTATCATCAACTTATTTATTTTTTCCATACAGGTACTTTACCATACAGGGTATGGTCAAGTATTGTAATCGTGCATGAAAAAATTGGTTTTTTCGAAATATCTCAAAAACGGCCGAAACTATTTTGATAACCAAAATTGGGCGAAACCATGGCCTTTCGGTCTACAAAAAAGCTCTAATAAGTGAACATCGAAAAAATTATATTTTACGAGATAATAATTGTTTTTTGTCAAAATATCTGTTCGTCTGTTAGTTTGTGCGTTACCAAATTTTTGTGGACGAGCTAGCTCAAAAACTAGTCCAAATATCAAAACCAAATTTCATACGTATTGAGATTAAGAGTTGATTAGATTTTGGAGCATATCGATCCAAAATTAAGGGGGAGGGGGGGGGGGTTAAAATTAAAATTTAAAATATTTTCAAACTAAAAAAAAACAAGAAAAATGAAATATACTATAAAATTACCCTAAAATAACGAAAATATTTTTTTTTCTGGCGCCAAAATTGGGAGGGGGGGGGGGAGGGTCAAAATATAAAAATCTATTCCATTTGAGCAAACTCAACCAGAAGTGTATGGTAAAGTCAAGTGGATGGCCTCATCAGAACGTGTCAATTTATTTAATCAATATTTTTAATTTTCATGAATTTGATAACAGTGGCGGCTCCAGAGGTGGGCTCATGAACTCATGACCCACGCCAAATGATTTTCAAAAAAAAAAATGTTTTATTTTGTATGATTTCTGACAACTTTTATTTAAAAAAATTCCCCCCCAAAAACCACCCAAAAAAGGGGTGTGGGGGGGGGTGTGAAAAAATGTAAATTCTTGCCCTTGGAGCAAACTCAACCAAATTTTGTATACATAATCTGTAAAATTTCTTTGTGAGTTAGCAGGTTTACACTCTAAGCCGACGATTTGATGAAGTAAAAATCGGGGTATCGGAACTGGCTAGCCTTTACTTCAATAGATAGAGCCAAAGCAGAGGTTTTTGGTAGCTTTCTCGCTCTTAAACCCTCTAACATCATTTATTTGATCATAATAAGGTGTAAAATTTTTGGCTTTATCTTAAAGGAGATTTTAGAGTCTTCGCCTCTTTTTAACCGACTTCAAAAAAAGGAGGAGGCTATCATAATAAAGTATAAAAGTTGTGGTGGATGGAACATCATCTGAATCGTTCTCCACAAACTCTGGTGTTCCCCAAAGCTCTGTAATCTCATCCACACTCTTCCTTATTTATATAAACGACCTTATTGATCAAACGGCAAACCCCACTCATTGTTACGCCGACGATAGCACTCTACACGGCAAACCCTCTCTCCCGAATAATCGTATCAATATTGCCCTAGACAAACTGAATAAATGGGGCTCTCAAAATTTAGTTAACTTTAATTCAAATAAGACTCAATGTTGTCTAATTTCTAGGCGCGAAAATAGAGATTTCCCTGATATTCACTTCGATTCGAATACCCTGAAAATGTGTGACAGCCTATCCATGTTGGGCGTCTCTGTCGCATCTGACCTGTCTTGGAATGAACACATCTCCTCTGTGGCGAAATCTGCAGCAAGGAAGATTGGCTTCTTATTCAGGTCCAAGCAATTTTACAAACCCCCACAACTTCTCACCATCTACAAGGCCCAAATCCGCCCCTGTCTCGAATACGGCTCTCATCTGTGGAGAGGAGCCTCAAAATATTCTCTTGCTACCCTTGATGCAATTCAGAAACGAGCCGTCAGGCTAATTGACGATTCTACCCTCACCGACTCCCTCGACTCGCTGGCTCATCGAAGCGATGTCTCTGCCCTTTCCCTTTTCTATAGATACTATCACGGCAGGTGCTCTGATGAGATAAAATCAATATTTCCCCCCAAAGCATGCTTTGCACGCAGCACACGTTTTGCCGACTCCCAACACTCTTTTGCGGTCAAATTGGAAAAGTGCCGGACCACTTCATTCGCGACTACATATATCCCCATGACTTCAAGGAACTGGAACTCTCTTCCAGCCTCTATCTTTCCCAGCACCTATGATCTTCAAACCTTCAAAACCAGGGTGCATAGACACCTACGTCTACACCCTCTCACTTAATCAACTTTCCTTCTCTTCGGTAATGCAAGGGTCTTTCGAGATCCATAGGGGCTACATCTTTACTGGTGCACCCCTTCTTGCATTCGATTGCATTAAAAAAAAAAAAAAAATCATTTCTTATCTAATATTATTCTCTTGATTCACTATTAACTAAAAATGAGAATAGTAATTTTTTAAATATTTTCACAAACTAATTTATATTTGTTTAGTTTGTGGTTTTTTTTAATTATTTGTAACAGATATTTAGTAAGGTAGGTACTTGAGGATCCCCTAGGCTTAGCTCCGCGGACACCAGTTTGAGAAATACTGGGCTAGAGGACACGTAGTCCAGGCAAATTACGTGAAAAAAATAGCATAAACAGGAAATAATTCCCGGTAAAGATTTTATTGCTAGAGTACCTTTATTGGTACTCCAATATTACTACCCTAAGTTTTTCCAAAATTTGTGTTGTGGAAATTTTTTTACGCGCCTCAAAATGAGAAAATTTCAGAGTTTTTTCAGTTTTTCTTGAATAACTCTAAAACGGCTTATCAAATCAAAAAGATATTCATTAGATAAATTAAAGCTCTTTAAATTACGCGTAAAATGATAACAATGTCATCTATTTAGGTTCAGTAGAACCGGTGCTAACGCCTGTCAAAACACAGCCCCCGGGATCACTTTTGAATAGCCCTAAAACTCGTACTTTTTTCGATTTTTCCCCATTTTGACCACGAAGGAGCAGGTTTTCGACAAAGACCACTCTAAACATCTTTAAACTAGATTAAATTTGCTACAATTTAAATAAAGTTCCATTCTAATTGGATAATGGTAACATGAGGTTGAAGTTTTGAAAAAAATGCAATTTTTTGCAAAAAATCGCAGTTTTTCCTTCATAAAATGAAAATTGCATTTTTTCAAATCTTCAACCTCATGTTACCATTATCCAATTAGAATGGAACTTTATTTAAATTGTAGCAAATTTAATCTAGTTTAAAAATGTTTAGAATCGTCTTTGTCGAAAACGTGATCCTTCATGGTCAAAATAGGAAAAAAACCGAAAAAAGTACGAGTTTTAGGGATATTCAAAAGTGATCACGGGGGCTGTTTTTTGACAGTTTTACTGAACCTAAATAGATGAAATTTTTACAATTTTACGCGTAATTTAAATAGCTTTTATCCAATAGATATCTTTTTGATTTGAAAACCCGTTTTAGAATTATTCAAGAAAAACTGAAAAAACACCGAAATTTTCTCATTTTGAGACGTGTAGAAAAATTTCCACAACACAGATTTGGGGGAAAACTTAGGGTAGTAATATTGGAGTACCAATAAAGGCATTCCAGCAATAAAATCTTTACCGGGAATTATTTCCTGTTTATGCCATTTTTTCACGTAATTTGCCTGGACTATATGGAATATTTATCTTTTTGTTTGAATAAATACAAATTTAACTATTAACTATTTAAATATGAAATTAAATGATGAATTGATGAAAAGATAGGCTAAGGATAATAAAAGTCACAAATTCCTAATAAAATACAGCAATTGATTAGAATGCCATTTTTTTTCTTAAAAGAAGGAATAGCCCAAGAGCCCACGACGGCCAAGACCTTCGTTATTTTATAAAAGCTGAAAGTTTTTCTGTGCATGTCCCCTATACAGGTAAGAACGACCAGCGACTATAGAGTTTGGGTTGTGGTTACTTTGGCAGGTAACAGGTAATAAAGGTGTATAAAATAGTACTTTTAATAAAAATAAAGTATAAAGCTCAATTTTTTTATATTTTCTTCGGGATAACTTTAGAAATCTCGTCATCCATTGCCGGACACTTATGACAGTTGCTACCCCCTGCCAGACACCCCTAAACTTTAATAAATTATAATTATACTTTCGTTATAATATAAAAGATAAATTTTATATATGTTACTTGGCGACCTATAAAAAAATATTACCTCAATAGCCGGACAGTTTTAATGGTTTTTACATAGATTTTTGACATTTCGGTTATTATTGATAACCATTGGTGAAGACATGGAGGAATCGACTTAAAATCAAAAATATCCATCGATTCTTATCTAATACTAGAGGAATAACCTTATTGCATTCCATTTTTGTTGTTTTGACTATTAATGACAACTTCTACGGAAAACATGGAAGAATCGACTTAAAATCAAAAAGACTAAATTCTTTTATGGCAAACCACTCAAGCTTGAGTTTCTTAAAGTTTAGGGGTGTCTGGCAGGGAGTAGCAACTGTCATAAGTGTCCGGCAATGGATGACGAGATTTCTAAAGTTATCCCGAAGAAATATAAAAAAATTGAGCTTTATACTTTAACGAATTTAAAGTACTATTTTATACACCTTTATTACCTGTTACCCGCCAAAGTAACCACAACCCAAACTCTATAGTCGCTGGTCGTTCTTATCTGTATAGGGGACATCCACAGAAAAACTTTCAGCTCTTATAAAATAACGAAGGTCTGGCCGTCGCGGGCTCTTGTGCTAGAAGTACTTCTCTCCATTTTCGGTGTATAAAAAGGTCAATGGAATATTCTGTTGATGTTTGTGTCAAACTTTAACACAAGTCAAGCTTTAGCATTGTTAAAGGACGGAAAAGTAAGGGCAAAAAATTTAAATTCAAAGCCTTTTGTACAATTGTGCATATTTACCATTTAGCGCACTATAAGAATCTTTCCGTCAGTCCGGTTGTAAGTTGTACGTGGGAAGAAAGATAGTGAATTAACACAGCTATTTTTTACTTTACCATACATGGTAATTGTAATCGTGCATGAAAAAAAGTGGTTTTTTCCTTCTTTTTTTTTGAAATATCTCAAAAACGGCTGAAACTATTTTGATTAAAAAAATTGAGCGACCCATGGCATTTCGCTCTACAAAAAAGCTCCCATAAGTAAACATCGAAAAAATAATATTTTTCAAGTTAATAATTGTTTTGTCAAAATGTCTGTTAGTTAGTTGGCTAGTCTTGGTTGTTAGTCTGTGCGTTACCAAATTTTTGTGGACGAGCTAGCTCAAAAACTAGTGTGAATATCGAAACCAAATTTCACACGTAGTTTTGGTATATTGAGATTAAGATTTTGGTGCATATCGACCCAAAATTAAGGGGGGTGGAGGGGAGGTTAAAAATTAAAAATCTAGGCCATTTGAGCAAACTCATCCAAATTTTGCATACATAATCAGTGGGACCCCAGAAGACTAAAAATGCAAAAACTAACCGCGCAAAATGGGGGGAGGGGGAGAGAGTGCAGGGTCAAAAATTAAAATCTTGGCCATTTATCAAACTCAAACAAATTTTGTATACATAATCAGTAGGCCCTCAGGAGTCTAAAAATGCAAAAACTAACCCCCCCCTACCCTACATGATTATAAATAATTTTATTAAATATTATCGTAAATATAAGTAAGGGGCCAGGTTGTATGGTAAAGTCAAGTGGATGGCCACATCAGAACAAGTCAGCTTATTTTCCTAAAAGAACTGACATTTCGGAAAACCTTTCCTCCATCCACAGGCAAGGGCGGATCCAGGAATTTTTTATGGGGGGGGGGGGAGAATGTATATAAGTTGCCCGATGTATATAAGATCTGCTTTCGAATGTGTATCGCGATCGAATTGTCCAAGCGGGGGGGGGGGGGGGGCAGAGACGCCGCCCCCACACACACACATATAGAACTTTATTTTCAATTTAAAATTAAAAAAAAAATGTTTTTTTTTTTTACAAATTTTTTTGCCAGGCACGGGCCTCTATGGGGGCGGTCGCCCCCTCCGCCCCCCTGGGTCCGCCCTTGTCTAACAGGGCTTAAAAGGGTATTCTGTTGATGTTAGTGGCAAACTCTAACCCAAGTCGAGCTTTAGCATTGTTAAAGGACGGAAAAGAAAGGGTAAACAAATTTAAATTCACAGCCCTTTGTACAATTTTGCATACATATTTATGATTTAGTACACTATAAGAATCTTTCCGTCTGTTCGGTTGTAAGTTGTACGTGGGAAGAAAGATAGCATTGATTTTTGTCCAAATTTTAATATATATCTAGTTAATTCTAAAACTTCAATATTATTGAAAAAAAAAATGAATTTGTAATCAATAAAAATAGCATATTTTTCGTTATAAATATTTTTTTTCATCTTTATTAAAATTGAATTTTAGCCAAAAGATACGTATTGTTATAATAAAATTTTATACACCTAAATATCGAGAATTTTTCAAGCTTATTCTGTCTTTTCCATTTATCGGAATTTAAAGATGGAATATTCATATTTTAGTGGAATTTTAGGATTCCATATAAAATATAAAATAGCTCCTGTTGTTATTTGTAATCCAACAACGGGCATTCCTTTTTCCTTGCAATAAAACAAATATTTGTAAACGCATATCTTGACAGATTGCATTTTCGATTTATTCATATTAATGAAATTTTTTTACAAATATAATTAATTAAAAAAGTAAAAATATTTTTAAAATGTTTTTGATTGCAATTCAAAGGATGTACAAATCTAAGTATCAGAACTTAGAATTTTATACAAGTAAATTTATCCAATTTAAGGGCTTATAATAAGAAAAGTTCTTGTTTTGCCGAGAGTAGCAGAGTTGTTGATTCACAAAGAGAAACAAAGAGGTTGTCCTCTGTTTGATGCAAATAAACATACACACATATATATATCGAAATGATATATCTGTATATATATTATTTATTTGTTTGAGATTATAGTTTCGAAGACTTGGTCTTCATCATCAGTCTTTCTTCAATTATAAATATTTTTCATGGACTCAATATCATATGGATATTGAAAACTTGGTGTTCTTTCATCACTGGTGGTCGACCTGGAACTAACAAAGATATTTTCTTTTCGGTTCACATTCAAATATATTTTTATTTTATTTTATTTTTTTTATTTTATTTTTAAAATCTCTTATGTGTTCATTTACTAAATAAAAAATGCGAAAATTCTTTTGCAGAACATTTAAATTCAAACAATCACTCCTTCCCAGAAGGTATTAGATTAATAAAACGAGAAAAGACCCAAAATTAATTAGCGCAATCGAATCTTTAGAAATTTTGAAATCATTCAATAGAAATTCAAAACTTTGCTTGAACAATCAAATAGAGCTGTCAAATAGTAATCTGCTGAAGATGTTTGCTAACAAAAGATACAAGAAAAAGAAAAACCCTCTATTGTCAACCTTTCTCGTTGTAAAATAAGGAGAAAGGAAATATATTTGAATGTGAACCGAAAAGAAAATATCTTTGTTAGTTCCAGATCGACCACCAGTGATGAAAGAACACCAAGTTTTCAATATCCATACGGTATTGACCCCATGAAAAATAATATTTATAATTAAATAAGCTGAAGTGTTCTGATGTGGCCATACACTTGACTTTTCCATACAACCCGGCCCCTCACTTACATTAACATTTAATAAAATTATTTATAATCATGTAGGGGAGGGGGGGGTTATTTTTTGCATTTTTAAACTCCTAGGGCCACATTGATTATGTATACAAAATTTGGTTGAGTTTGGTAAATGGCTAACATTTTCATTTTTTGACCCTCCTCCCCATTTTGGGCGGTTATTGGTTTTTGCATTTTTAGACTTCTGGGGACCCATTGATTATGTAGGTATACAAAATTTGGTTGAGTTTGGTAAATGGCCAAGATTTTCATTTTTTGACCCTCCATCCCCCCCCCATTTTTGGGTCGATATGCACCAAAATCTAATCAGCTCTTAATCTCAATGGACCAAAACTACGTGTGAAATTTGGTTTCGATATTCACACTAGTTTTTGAGCTAGCTCGTCCACAAATTTGGTAACGCACAGACTAACAGACATTTTGACAAAACAATTATTATCTCGAAAAATATAAATTTTTCAATGTTCACTTATTTGAGCTTTTTTGTAGAGCGAAATGCCATGGTTTCGCTCAATTTTTTTAATCAAAATACTTTAAGCCGTTTTTGAGATATTTTGAAAAAAAGAAGGAAAAAGCCACTTTTTTCATGCACGATTACAATACTTGACCATACCCTGTATGGTAAAGTAAAAAAATGAAATACACTATAAAATGAACTATAATGAAGAAAAGATTATTATTTTCTGGGGTCGAAATTGGGGGCGGGGGGGGGGGGTTAAAACTTAATATCTAGGCCCTTGGGCCAAACTCAACAAATTTTGTATACATAATATAGGCCAAAAATTAAGGGGAGGGGGGGGGGAGATAAAAATTATAAAATTTTCAAACTAAAAAAAAAAAACGAGAAAAATTAAATATACCATAAAATGAAAAGAACCTATAATAAAGAAGAGAGTTATTTTTTTCGGGAGTTCAAAAAGTAAAACTAACAATATAAATCTTGGGGCCTTTAATGGAAGACGAAATTTTTCACATTAACTCTATAGGACCTTATATTATGAAAATGACTCAGTATATGAAATTGAGGGTGGGGGGTCAAAAATATGTTCAACAAAAATCGAAGAAAGGTGCTATTTCTAATAAAATAGTCTCATAATTAAAAGAAGATATTATTAATTGCTAATGGGGCCAAATTTAAAGAAGGGGTTCTTCTGTAAATAATTATAAATTATTTTTAATTCAATAAATCATATATATATAAAATTAAGGTTTTGTCTGTACATTAGTCTAAATCACGCCAAAGTTTAGTTGCACACGTTTCAAGCAAAGTTATGAACGAAAACACCATCAACAAAATTCCTGTCTGTCTGTCTGTCTGTCTGTTTAAGTGGTTTCCGCGAAAAGTTGCTCACGATTCACGTCAAAACGGCTGAAGGGATTATTATGAAATTTCATATTTACATCAGATGTCTTCTAACTTACGTTTTTAGCTATATAACGTTTTGATATTTTGACCCCAGAAGTTGGTTTGGGAGGGGGGGGGCGCACGGATAAAAATTATCAAATAACTCCTAAACTATTAACCCTACGGCAAATTTTATAATAAACAAAGTTGTAGGGGATATGATTTCTGGCAACTTTTGTTTAAAAAAATTTCCCCCAAAAACCACCCAAAAAGGGGGAGGGTGAAAAAAATGTAAATTCTTGCCCATGGAGCAAACTCAACCAAATTTTGTATACATAATCTCTGGGCCTCTAGAGAGCTAGAAATGCAAAAACTAACCACCCAAAAAGGTGGTGTGTGGGCGGGGGTTGGGCATGGTGCGGGAGGGGGAGGGGAGTTCGAGTGCTGGGGGTCCAGGGGCGTGCGCCCTGGCTAGCAAGAGGGCCGCCGAAGGCGGGCCTTGCAGTTATATTAAATATAAGAGAGGACTCAGGTGTATGATAAAGTCATGTGGATGGCCATATCAGTTTATTTTATAATTATATTGATGCTAGAAGCAACCCCTGTAGTCTGAGTGCACCCTTGTATTGTGAAAAGAAGAAGAAATTTCAGATCGGACTTGGAAGGACAAACCTCAATTCTCTCTTTCTCAGGTGGACGCTTGATCTAACGCTGAGCGATCCTATAGTCCAGGCAAATTACGATTTTAACAGGAAATAATTCCCGGTAAAGATTTTATTGCTGGAATACTTTTATTGGTACTTCAATATTAAATACCCGAAATTTTTCTACCCGCCTCAAAATGGAAAATGCTGGATATCTATAAATCCAAGAGTTTTATTAAAAAGCGCTTCAAGTAAATTTTCAAGGCAACAAAATTCACTAGAGAATGAGATAGGAATCAAGTTTCTAGAATGAGTGGTTTTCATTTTATGAAGAAGAAACTGCGATTTTTTTCAAAACTTCAACCTCATGTTACCATTATCCAATTAAGATCGAAACTTTATTTAAATTGTAGAAAATTTAATCTAGTTTAAAAATGTATAGAATGATCTTTGTCAAAAACGTGGTCCTTCATGGTCAAAATGGGGAAAAATCGAAAAAAGTACGAAATTTAGGATATTCAAAGAGTGGTTTTTTGAAAGGCGCTAGTACCGGTTCTACTTAACCTAAATAGATGACATTGTTATCATTTTACGCGTAATTTAAAGAGCTTTAATTTATCTAATAGATATCTTTTTGATTTGATAAGCCGTTTTAGAGTTATTCAAGAAAATCTGAAAAAACTCCGAAATTTTCTCATTTTGAGGCGCGTAGAAAAATTTCCACAACACAGATTTGCGGGAAAACTTAGGGTAGTAATATTGGAGTACCAATAAAGGTATTCCACCAATAAAAACTTTACTGGGAATTATTTTCTGTTTATTCCATTTTTTCACGCCTGGACTATCGGAGTCTCCGAAATTAAAACTAGACAGGAATATTGTTTGCCTACCCTACAGGCGCACCCAGAAAATGAAGCTGAAGCATTGTATATTCTTCCATTTGAAACAAATAACATAGGATTGATGGCGCTTGTAGTTCCCAAAGTCAATAATAAATAAAGTAAAAAATAATAATTAAAAAATAAATAAAAGGAATTGATTTATAGGTGAGCTGATTAGCCCGATGCTAATTCTCAGGCGGGGGCAATAAAATAATATTAAAATAGTGAAATTCACTTATTCATTAGTGCAGGGGTTCCCAAACTTTTCCGAGTCGCAGTATCTTTTTTCAATTAAAATTTTTTCATTGCGCCCTACCATAAGTAAAAGTACATATATCAAAACAAATACCAGTATTTGGTCTCTCTGAATACTATTGTAATAGAATCGATAAAAAATTGACACCACAAAGGGGATCCTTTGTATTCATTTCAGATTTTTTCGAGGGTGTCAAAGTTAAATTTTTTCGTTTAATATCAAAATAGCGTATTCATTCTTTCTAAATTCTCTTATATTAGAATCGATAAAAATATCTTGGGAATTCATAGTTTATTTTTTAGGAAAATCCAAAAATTGAGACCACTGGGGGGGGGGGGGGCCTTTGTAAATATTTAAGATATTTTCGAGGGTGTCAAATAAAATGTTTTTTGCTTTATAACAAAACAAATACCCTATTTGGTTTCTCTATTTATTACTCTTCTATTAGAATCGATAAAAATCATTTATGGCTAAAAATAAAAACGGTAAAATCTTATAACTTCAAAAAAAGATAATTAAAAGCTCTTCTAATTCTTTAGAAGTGAATAAAATCGGGGGGGGGGGGGGGGGTGATTTTCATGAAACGAGGGGTGGTTACTTTTCATGAAACGAGGGGTGGTTACTTTTCATGAAACGAGGGGTGATTACTTTTCATGAAACGAGGGGTGGTTACTTTTCATGAAACGAGGGGTGGTTACTTTTCATGAAACGAGGGGTGGTTACTTTTCATGAAACGAGGGGTGGTTACTTTTCATGAAACGAGGGTGGTTACTTTTCATGAAACGAGGGGTGGTTACTTTTCATGAAACGAGGGGTGGTTACTTTTCATGAAACGAGGGGTGGTTACTTTTCATGAAACGAGGGGTGGTTACTTTTCATGAAACGAGGGGTGGTTACTTTTCATGAAACGAGGGTGGTTTCTTTTCATGAAACGAGGGGTGGTTACTTTTCATGAAACGAGGGGTGGTTACTTTTCATGAAACGAGGGGTGGTTACTTTTCATGAAACGAGGGGTGGTTACTTTTCATGAAACGAGGGTTGGTTACTTTTCATGAAACGAGGGGTGGTTACTTTTCATGAAACTGGGAGTGGAGTCATGATCCTAGGGGAGTGGGTACCCCTGATATACTAGTATATATAAAATTTGTTTGAGACTATAGTTTCGAAGGTTTGACCTACATCATCAGTCTTTTAATTAGAAATATTTTATCTGTTATTTCTCATGGCCTCACCCGATTGGATATAGAAAAATTTGTTTTGTTGTTATAGCAAGCTAGGCACATAACGAAAGATTTGTTTGTTATGTGCCCTGTGAGCCCGTTATCGATAAGTAAAGGAACCGCAAATTACCTTTCTTCAAACTCTGCTCACTGCAGTAATTTACATTTAATTAAAAGCTAAACACAAATTTTCAAAACGAAAATAAATAAATAAATCTTTATTCCTCGACCTGGTTAGAGGCACACGTCCTCGGTGGCTAAGTCCTCCAAACATCAATACAATCTAACTACAATACATTAACAAACATCAATACAAATTAATTACAACAATTTAACAAATAATAAACAAGTAAAAAAAAAAAAAATAGAAATGTATGGTCATTAACAAATAACATGACCATAGATTTCCATCAAAAGACAAAAAGTAATTTAAAAATTCCGTGCAAAAACCCGATACCAGGAGCAAGCGACGCATTAGCCATCCCGGCATTTTGCCATAAGTTGTTAAGAAAAAAACCTGGTCAAAACCTTAATAAGGATGGTATGACCTCACTCTACCTCACCTAATCTCTGCTTGTGAGAACTAAATAAAATTTTATACAACTCTAGGACTTTAGGACATGACAAAATTTATCATTTATAATTGATTTAAAACAATTTAATTGAAAACAAAATTAATCTTAAAAAAATCTTATCATATTTAATTCTACCTATTATAATTTTAACTTTAAAAAACATGCCAGGATTATCTTTATAAAGATATAAATTTATATTTTTGTTAATAATTATTATATTATATTAAGAAATTAAATTGATTATTTATTTATTGAATGAGATTAACACTTGTATTAATCTATAAGACAAAAGTTTTTTTTTTTTTTAGTTGATAATGAAAAATAACTGGATTAGTGTGAGTCTTATTAGATTAATATGAGGCTTATGATTTTCTTGTTGAATCTTTGATGGTCAAACATTATCTGAAAGATTTTTCATACAAGGATGTTAAAATTAGAAAATTAAATAAAATACTATATCTTATTTCCACATTCCGGGCCCATGAAATAAAAAAAATTGTAATAGTACCGAAGAATGGCCCCACGGCCGCAACCAGGGAGGGTGTCACCCCAGGGGCAACACAAGATTTTAACGCCTTCCCCACCCCTTCACCAGAATCTAAAAACCACCGCCAATGGGCTTTGTAATTTACTCTTTCCCAATCAAAATATTTTATTGTTTTAATACATAAACTATAAAATTTTATGTTCGAGTTTTGATATAGGAAATATAGACTCATGTGTAATTAGTTGTACTATGGTTTGTTGCTATTATACTAGCTTCAAAGCCCGCCATCCCGTTTTAATTTTGCTCTCTCATGATTCATGAGACTGGAACAACCGCTCCATGGTGCCTACGCCACTGTTAAATACAACATATTTGCACCATGTTAAGTTTTCATTTTTTTCCTGGACAGCCATGGAGTGATACTTAAAGCTCTCGACTTCTTTTAGAACCTCTTCTTTAATCAAGTCACTTTGGTAAGTTTTTGAGTTTTTCAACCTTTTCGGACAAATCTGCCACTTCCCTTGTGATCAAATTTGGACTATAGTTAAAAAATAAAATTTAGTAGCTGAGATAGGAAGCTTGTCGCGTGTGCAAACACTGTTTGTTCTTCTTATCTCCCCTGCTTCCATCCCACCAGAGGCCAAGCATTTTGGTATAGTTTAGTTAGTCACACCCAGAAAACAAATTATATTGTTCTTGGGTGATCGTTTGCCCTGGCTTGACAATAGTGTAAGGCTCATTTTAGCTCTTGAACTCAGCACCCGGGGCACGAACCCCTGACCCCCTAAATGCGGCACTGAGGGACTCCACCTATTTTCTATTATAAATAAGCTGACGTGTTCTAATGTGACCATCCACTTGACTTTACCATACAACCCGGCCCCTAAAATTATTTATAATCGTGTAGGTGGCGGTTAGTTTTTCCATTTTTATACTTCTGGGGTCCCACTGATTATGTATACAAAATTTGATTGAGTTTGGTAAATGGCCAAGATTTTCATTTTTTGACCCCCCTCACGCCCCCATTTTAAGCGGTTAGTTTTTGCATTTTTATACTTCTGGGGTCCCACTGATTATGTATACAAAATTTGGTTGAGTTTGGTAAATGGCCAAGATTTTCATTTTTTGACTCCCCTCCCCCGCCCCCATTTTAAGCGGTTAGTTTTTGCATTTTTAGACTTCTGGGGTCCCACTGATTATGTATACAAAATTTGGTTGAGTTTGGTAAATGGCCAAGATTTTCATTTTTTGACCCCCCCCCCGCCCCCATTTTAAGCGGTTAGTTTTTGCATTTTTAGACTTCTGGGGTCCCACTGATTATGTATACAAAATTTGGTTGAGTTTGGTAAATGGCCTAGATTTTATTGTTTAATTCCCCTCTACCCCCCTTAATTTTGGGTCGATATGCACCAAAATCTAATCAGCTCTTAATCTCAATGAACCAAAACTACGTGTGAAATTTGGTTTCGATATTCAAACTAGTTTTTGAGCTAGCTCGTCCACAACATTTGGTAACGCACAGACAGACTAACTAACTAACAGACATTTTGACAAAACAATTATTATCTCGAAAAACATAATTTTTTCAATGTTCATTTATTAGGGCTTTTTTGTAGAGCGAAATGCCATGGTTTCTCTCAATTTTTTTAATCAAAATAGTTTCAGCCGTTTTTGAGATATTTCGAAAAAAAGAAGGAAAAAAAACACTTTTTTCATGCACGATTACAATACTTGACCATACCCTGTATGGTAAAGTAAAAATCAACTAATAGCGATAGCCATCAGGTTTTGATAGTATGATTCGGCTAAAAATAGCAAAAATATTAAATAATTGTTTCCAATAGTTTTTTGGGTAAAGATATCGGAGTTCACTGCAGTAAGCCGAGTCCGGTCCTTTAATATTGGTTTCGATATTAGTAAAAAAAAGCCTCTCTAATAGTCATGTGAATTAATTAATGTATCATACCTAGAATAATTAGTGCTCCTCTCCTAACAGAAAACATCTTCAGAAGACTTAATACAATTAAAGATAAGGCAAAATAAAAATGGTTATGAAAAATAAAGCTTGTAGACAAACTCTATTAGCTTCTAGGTTAGTTCCTAGCCTTCCAGCGGTGACGAAGGAACACCAAGTTTTCAATATCCATATGATATTGACTCCATGAAAAACATTTATAATTGAAGAAAGACTGATGATGAAGACCAAGTCTTCGAAACTATAGTCTCAAACAAATAAATAATATATATACAGATATATCATCTTGATATATATGTGTGTATGTTTATTTGCATCAAGCAGAGGACAACCTCTTTGTTTCTCTTTGTGAATCAACAACTCTGCTACTCTCGGCAAAACAAAAACTTTTCAATTAAACTATTAGCTAAAAAAATTTTAAAAATCAATCGTGAAATCAATTTATTTACAAAAAATAGAAAAAGAAAAATTAATTTTGGTTTTTATTACGGCAAATTTTGGAAATTTTAAAACAAAAACTGACACCACTATATACCTAACTTAACACAATATTCTCAGGGCCCATGCGACGCTAGAAAAAGTATGAAGTTCCAAAAAAAAAATAATAAATTTGCTAATATCGAGATGAAAGAGGTTTATAGTTTAAAATGTAAACTGCGAGGCCAATTTATGGTTTAACCATTAACATCATAACTTGTGGATTAGATCATCGTTGGCTTCAAATTATATTCAAAGTTCTGAACTTTATTTAGTATAAATGAATTCTTTGTTCACACTAATACAGTAGAACCTCGCTATTCGTACACAATTCGTTCTAGCAGGCAGTTCGAATGGCGATTTGTACTAATGGCGAATCATTTTTTCGCATAAGATATAATGTAAATTGCATTAATCGGTTCCAAACTCTTTATTTAAACTAATGAGTTGAACAGTAGAAGTAAAAAATGTACAATTGTATAATTCTTTAATACGATTTTTATTATTTAAACTCTACTTACATATTACAATTCCTCATCACTTTCTATTTTAAAAACGTTAGATGATTTTTCCCTTGATTCTTTTTTCTGTCTTTTTAGTCCTTTATATATTAAAAAGATATCCAATGTTGATTGTTTTCGTCTTTTTTTTAGAATCCTCCTAAAATGCTCAATCACATTGTCGTTAAATAAGTTCGCCACAGCTGTGATTGGATGCCATTTTTGGACAATGTGTTCTATATTTTCCCAATGGCGACACAATTCTTTAATTTCCTTAGTTGAAATGTTTTCCTCTTCCTCTGAAGACACATCTTCAATCACTTCATGCTGTTCTCTCTGTAGTTCTTGAAGTTCTTCAGTTGTCAACTCATTTCGGTGATCTTCAATCAACTCCTCCACATCATCATTGTCTACATCCAAACCCATGGATTTTCCCAGGGACACTATTTCATTCACTACAACAGCTTCGGTGGCAGTGTCTTCTAAGTCTTTCAGTGCCACACAGTCTGGCCACAGATTTCTCCAGGAGGATTTCGGTGTCCTCAAAGAAACTTCATCTCAGGCTTTGTCTATTATTCTCAAGCAATGGAGGATATTAAAATGGTTCTTCCAAAAGTCTCTGAGGGTGAGTTCTGTGCCAGGGGTCACTTTTTGAAACAGTGCTTTTGTATAAAGTTTTTTGAAATTTGAAGTGACCTGATGATCCATGGGCTGGATAAGTGGAGTGGTGTTAGGGGGCAAAAATAGCACTTGAATGAAACTGTATTCACCAGTCAGATCTTCCTCCAAACCTGGAGGGTGAGCAGGAGCGTTGTCCAGTACCGGTGCAAAGTTGCGCTCAGTGGCGCATTCGTGCACGCAGTCCGAATCGCGAAAAAGCGTACGAATGGCGATTTAAATTTTACTTGAAAAAGTTGTACGAATAATGAGTTGTACGAACAGCGGGGTTCCACTGTAATTCCATAATTAGTTTCCAAAGGGAGTATTTGGAGGTTTAGGCCTTGAGTTTGTTTTGGTTTTGAAGGTTTCAGTGTGTGTTTGTGCATTAATTTGTATGTGTATATGAATTAAAATTAACAGGCGCTATGATGTCAGACCAATCCTCCATACAAGCTTTGCTTAATGAGGGGTGTTGAATTAATTATTAGTAAGGGAAAAGAAAGGAAGAGAAAAAGTAAAAATAAATAGATAAATAATAATTTGAATGTGTTTTTCTTTTTAATTATACAATAACACTTATTTTTTATACAATATGCACATCTTTTTATAAATCCAATAAATATTCAATTCATTTCATTTATAATAATAGATGCAAATTTAGCCTACAATATTCACTTCTCCATTTTAGGACTGAAAGAGTCTGTGTTTTGTGTATTTTTCCTTCATTATTACTAGAGACCGGATTTTTATGCAGAAAAAAGTGTCAAAATATGCCATAAAATATGAATTTAAAAATAATATGTAAGTAATATGCAAGTAATATGCCGAATACGTTGAAATATGCAAATATATACAGTAAAAGATGGCAAAATAAATTTTTTTATGAACTCATCATCATCATTGAGTATACAGTCCTAAGACTGGTTTGATGCAACAATCCGTCTCCACTCGACTCTGTCCCCCGCCAGCTGTTTGACCTCTCTAAATCTCTGGCATCCCATATCCCCAATTGTTTGGTTGAAATATTCTAATCTGGGTCTTCCCCTTACCTTTTGCTTTCCCACCTCCCCCTCCAAGATATCCCTAAGCAGTCCCCCATGTCTCAGTGTGTGCCCCATCATCTGACCTCTTCTCTTCTTCAGACTCTTCCACAAGGTTCTTCTTTCTCCGATTCTTCCAAGAACTTCTTCATTTGTAATTTTATCCATCCATTTGATATTCATCATTCTTCTGTAGCACCACATTTCGAAAGCCTCTAATCTCTTTCTCTCCGCTTTTCTAATTGTCCAGGTTTCACACCCGTACATGGCTATGCTCCATACATATGTCTTCAATAGCAACTTCCTGTTTTCTAAACTGATTGAGGAGGAGCATAGTAGTTTTTGTTTTGAATTAAACCCCATTTTTGCTTGGGCAATTCTTGATTTAATTTCGTTTTCGCTCCTCCCATCCCATGCTATTTTACTTCCTAGGTAGCGGAATTCCTTAACTCCTTCTAGGTTTTCTTGGTTAATTTTGATGCATTCCTGTCTCGTTTGTTCTTTTTTTGTACATACTAGGACCTTGGTTTTATTCTTGTTTATTTTCATTTTGATTTCTTCTATTAGGATTTGGTTAATTCCATTCAGGGCGTCCTCTAATTCTTTTTTGTTGCTTCCTAGAAGGGCATTGTCATCGGCAAATCTTAACATAGCGATCTTTTGACCTTGGATTTCAATACCTGTATCAATTTTGTCTTTGAATTCTTTAATCGCTTCTTCTATGTATAAGTTGAAAATCATGGGTGACAGCACACATCCTTGTCTTACACCGTTTTTTATTTTGGCTTCTCTTTGCTCATCTCCAATATTTATAATTGCCGTCTGGTTTTGATATAGATTGTAGATTAGTCTTCTCTCTCTGAATTTTGAATTTAAAAAAATAACTAAGAAATTAAAATTGAAGACAAAATGATTATAATATATTAGAAGGAGTGCTATGAGAGGAATAAAATGATAAAGTTAGCTATAGACACCAAGTGTTAAATTACTACTTTTATTGCGTAACATATTTAGGGGTGGGGTGGGGGAGCTATAAAAGAAATTTGCAGCAGGAGGCCGACTACGATAGAAGCGGGCCTTGTTGAATATTATAATTCTTAACATCAGGGGCGGACCGTGAATTTGTGGGGCCCTGGGCTACCACTATTTGGGACTTGGGGGCCTACGTAATTAATCAAACTAATTGCCATTTTGTCAAAAAACTGTTTTCTATAATGATGTATACGGTATAGGAAAACAATTAGGACAATAAAATATGTATTTTGTTTATTTAATATGACTTAGATACACAAACAGCAACTGTAAGACATTATTGCAAAAGAGATTATGTGTAGTTATGTTATATCTACTCTTATTAAACGAGCAAAAATTGTTTGTTTATATATTTATATATTTGTATCATTGTTCTATTTTGAAAACAGCTCTACCGATTTTGATGAAACAAATTCTATTAATAAGTTTTGATGATGAGAAAGCGATCTGGCTAGGTCTGGACCTCGACAAATTTCATCTTAATTGAACTTTTCTTAATTAAAGTAATTATTGATAGATTAAAATCTCAATAAAAACGTTTGTTTACATTTTTTCAATTATCTTTTATTTATTAATTGTTTTTTTAATTTTAAAACCCACTAATAAGTTATAGCAAATATTAATATATATATATATAGAAAAAGAAGAGGAGAGAAGTTATCTCCGGAATCGAAGCAAAATACAATGTATACATTAATTAATGTAAAATAATTGGTTTAATAAAATTTATAAAAAAAAAAAAAAAAAAAAAAGAGGAGATGAATGGATGGAGAGAGGAGATTGGATTACCAATCGACTTGATTGGAATTGAAATAATTATCGGAAAAGAGGTTTTTTTTATCTAATTAGATTTTTCCTCTTATTAAAAACAAGGACTAAAGATGAATAAGGACACTCGATGGTGGAGAAGTAATCTCCGGAATCGAAGCAAAAATACAATATATACATTAATTAATGTAAAATAATTGGTTTAATAAAATTTATAAAAAAAAAAAAAAAGAAGAGGAGATGATGGGGGGATGAGACCAATCGACTTGATTGGGGAATAATGGAATTGAAATAATTATCGGAAAAAGAGGTTTTTTTATTTAATTAGTTTTTTCCTCTTACTAAAAACAAGGACTAAAAAGATGATCAAAGACACTCGATGGTGGAGAAGTAATCTCCGGAGTCGAAGCTCAAATACAATGTATACATTAATGTAAAATAATTGGTTTAATAATATATATATATATATATATATATATATTAAAATTAGGAATTTTTTGTTTGTTTTTAATTAAGAGGTGTCTAAATCATAACATTACAGGTGTGTTTACAAATAAAGTGGTTGAAGTGGCTTTTTTTATATAACTTGGAAACAAATCTTATTTAATTTTGTTTTTATTTCAGATCCTATACGATTATTATTTTCCTATTTATTTTTTTATAATGTTTGTCAATATGAACGAATGTGGGCAAATTGGTGTACGAGTAAACAAATATACAAATAATATGTGGACCATTAGAAAGCTAGAAATGCAAAAACTGGGTGCTGGGTCGAGTGGATGTGGGAGGTGCAGGAAGTGGGCTGCAGTTGTGGGGGATCCGGGGTTGGGATGCGCGGTTGGGGTGAGGTGTGTGGTTTCGGGAGGGGGGGTCAGAGCTTACCGTGCATCGCTCGGTGGCTCCAGGTACTATAAATTATAAAGCAACCTTTCTGCATTTCTGCGCTGCAAATTTCTTTATTATCTCATCACATTATAATTCCTTTGTTAAATCACAATTTATGGAAAGAACTGATAAATAATTTAGTTGATTGTTCGACAATGTTGTCCCATATTTTCTATATACGGCATCCTCTGGAGAAAGAGCGCTCCGCTTCATAGCTAGTGATTGGCAATGTTAAAAAAATCTTTAAGATTGGGGAAACATTATCAAGTTTATTGTCATATTTTTTGTACATTGTGTTCAATGGGGGCTGGGGGCCCTCTATATCCACAGCGTCCTGGGCTGTAGCCCAAAAAGCCCATATATAGATTCGTCCCCGGTTAAAACGTATAATTAAAATAAAAAAAATATTTAGAATATAAATATTTTGATTCAATGGTTAATTTTCCTTGTTTACTTTATCCAATGCGAAGCATGGGAGAAAGTATTGGAATCGCTCTCGCGGCAAGCGCGACTTCAAAGGGTCCTCAGGTAAAGACTACGGAACCCATGAACTCAATTAAGGTCACAAATTGAAGTATTCAATGAGATTGAATTTTAGCACGTGACGGTTTTGCCAAAAATTACCTGGGATCTCGCCGAGAGGCCAAAAAGTGCCATTTTTTTTGGAAGTGCGTGCGGATGTATGTATGTGTGTGTGTGTTATCGTTTTTTTCGTCCACGAATTTTTCCACACCGTTGCACCGAATGCAGTGCCGTCTTTACGCAAAGTCCTAATGGGCCCGGGCCTAGGGCCCCAGACATGTTGGGGGCCCCCAATCGCAAAAAATCATTTACAATCATCCTTTAGAAAGAACGTTGAATAACAAATCGTAAGCTTTAAAACCCCCATAGTAATAAAAATAAAGTAATTAATTACGTTAGTCATTTAATTTATAATATAATATTTATTATGTAATATGGAAATGTAACATTACAATTTTTTTCTTGATTTTTTGTGAGCGAAATCAGAAATTATGTCTTCAAAACTTATATTATTTAAAATGTCCGATTCTATAAACATAATCGAAAGATAATTCAATGTGTCTGGTGTCATTTGAAATAGTTGCTTATGTGCATAATTAAGTGATTATGATCTAAGCTTCTATAAAAGCGACTTACAACTATAGTGTTACGCTATAAGACTTAAGGTTTTGATATTCGAAAGGTTTAATTTATTCTACATTTATTGGGGGCCCCGTCGATACTTGGGCCTAGGGCCTCATACCTTGTAAAGACGGCACTGACCGAATGAATTGAAATTGAAAACCTACCAGTATTTTAACAAAATGAAGCGCTGATTAGTTTTTGGTACATATCGGTTCACAAACATTAGTACTTTATTTCAGTACTTTTTTAGTTTTTTCTAAATATCTTGAAAATGACTTAACCAATTTTGATCAAATTTAATATCCTAATCAAGTACCTTGGGACCCACAAAAAAGATTAAAAAAGTTTTTAGTAAAATTATATTTTAAAGTACTTTACTCTAGAACATATTAATATTTCAAATGAATTTGGATAAAGTTTAGCAACGATCCGTTTAAGTTTATTTATTGTTATTAATGGAAAACCTTTATAAATTGTTGTAAAATGTTTAAGTTTGAGAATCTAATTTGGCGGTATGTTTTGCCGCGCGAATGCGCTGCCCTCTCTCGTTGCGATGTGAAACTAGGGCGGCGTTGCCTGAGAGACGGCTGCGCCGAGGCCGATGCGCGCTAGCCAGTGCGTTGTCTGGATTCTTTGTGCCATTCTTCGCATTCCTAAAACAGACTTACTCTTCATATTTACGGACCAAATACCGTCCTAATTTCTACCAAACTCGCCGAGAAGGCATCAAACTTTCTCTCTGGTAAGTACTCTCTATTATCAATGTCATTTTCATACATTACATTTCGTGTTTCGTTCGAAATATTAGCCAGAATGCTGACAATGTGATCGCGATTCTTCCAATACTTTACATACTTGTCATGTTTCCCACCACCAACTTCCGGCGAGTGAAGTTGATATTTCTCCCAGTGACAAAACATCCCAATTGATTCAGTCAACTCGTTTTCAGTACGGAAATCGAATCGTGATTGTCTGTATTATCATTTGCTGGCATTTTCTACCGTCTGTTTCGACGAGGTTTCAGTGAATTGTGTTTGAAATTGACCAGGCAACGTTGGTAGATTCCAAGCGTTGCTCTTGCTCACACACCAGACGTCACACGCGTCAAATATTAAAAATCCCACTTGTCATTCGCTCACATTTTCATCCAATTTTACTCCCAATTACCCAACGATACATACACATTTTAATCATCGTTTGTGAACTTTAAAAAACATATTCGGATTTTTTTTTAAATTTTATTGTGATTATATTATTTTTTTTTTAAATTTCGAATGTTTATTTATTTTCATTGTTGATTTGTTTGTTGAATTTTATTATTAAAATGTGACGTCACAATACACCAAGGTATGTGGATTCATTATTATTTAATTCGATTATTATTTTGGCGCCAATCACAGCCGTTTACATTATCCAGGTGTTTTTATAATTTTCCTCAATCACACAATTTATTATTCGAATGAATTAAAACAAGCTGTCATGTTAGAGAAATCGTTCCTAAGTAGAAATAAATGCTGTTTTTGATTAAAGATGAGTGAATTTTAGTGATTGTGACGCGTTTTTTTAATTGAACGTAACGTGCGTGGGTTGTTGGTTCGGTTGACGGGATCCCGAGCCGCCGGGCCCGTTTACGAAGCCCGCTCTTGGCCAGCAGACCACCAGGCATGGTCTACCCAAACATTGCACTCATTTTAACATTTTAAACTGATTACTTATTTATTTTTTGTCTTACTTTTGCTTACCCATTTCATTTTTTATTAATTTTCTTGTGAGCTTAAAAAATTATAAACTATTATTATTATATTACATTACATGTGATTTCATCTTTGATTATAAATTAGGGTGCTGCTTATTTTGGATATTTTCAAATATTTACGCTGACAGGGGCTCATATGATTAGAAATAAATAAAAAAAAATATCCCCCAAGTTTTAAGGCTCTATCTCAATTTTAACCTAGTGCTACACAGCGATTAAGTTTCCCATCTAAATAACATAGGGTTTTAATCTATCTATCTAATTTTTTATTCCGGCCAAAGTAATGGTTCATAAAATTTGAAACTCTGTAGACTTTATCCTTATAATAGTAGTTATCCCTCAGAATTTTTACAGATTTTTAGCTATTACAATTTTGGAGTTACATCTAGATAAAATACTGCTATATCTTAGTATTAGTAAGTTATAGATTCCAAAATTATAATAGCTAAAAATCTGTAAATCGCGTAAATATTCGAAAATATCCAAAATAAGGAGCACCCTATTATATATAATAATAATACTGTCATTAATAATTTTAACGAAAGTGTTAGTATTATTAATATTATACTCATTCCGGCCATACTGTAAATTTCATTCAGTCGCTAACAGAATTGAATCGGTCATTTCAAAAACCACATAAGTTAAGATTTTTCCAAATATGCTTTTTTTGTCGCGAACACTTTCTTAAAGGTAAACCCATAATCTGAGTAAAATCCATGCACGTCAGTATATTCTTTCCTCTTCAAAAAGTACCCCGAAATCATTGTTTAAAGGTCACAAGTTATAATATGATTGTTTTGTTCAAATTTAATACCACTTAACCCCGTTTCTTTATAAAACAACATAGCCATATTCTGATATTTTTTTTAAAATTTATTGTCATTGTATTTTTTTTTTTTAAATTTCAACTGTTTATTTATTTTCATTGTTGATTTCTTTGTTGAATTTTATTATTAAAATGTGACATCACATCAATACTTCTTGTGAGCTCAAAAAATAAGTATAAATCAACAATTTAATACCAACTAACCCCGTTTCTTGCTAAAACAACATAGCCATATTCTTATTCTGATATTTCTTTTTTTATTTTATTGTCATTGTATTTTTTTTTTAAATTTCGACTGTTTATTTATTTTCATTGTTGATTTCTTTGTTGAATTTTATTATTAAATGTGATATCACAACAATACTTCTTGTGAGCTCAAAAAATAAGTATAAATCAAGAATAGTTTTTCCGTTTTTTTTTTTGTTTAAATTTATTATTTATTTATAAAGATTATTCGAACTTTTAAGTCCAAACACTATATTCAGTCCAAAAAATTCCGTTTACTTGTTTTTATTGATTCCTGAAAAGTTATGATTGTGTGGTTTTTGAAATAATCAATTTCATCTTTGATTATATATAATAATAATATTGTTATTAATAATTTTAACAAATGTGTCAGTATTATTAATATTATACTCACCTCCGGCCTTACTGGAAATTTCATTCACTCGCCAGCATTTACTATAATATCTTAAATAAAATTTATTAATTTTGCATATGAAAAGCGTTACGTATCTAGAGTTAAGCCAACAGTCTGTAATTTCAGTTTGGCTCATGGGTTCAACTCCCAAGGGGGGGATTCCTTCTGACATCAAATAAAACATATCTAATAAGTTATTTGATTCGACCTTCATTGCGAAAAACAAATTAAGATTATACTATTTTCTTTTTTTTCTTCAATACACCGATAAGTGGATTTGATTAAAAAAATTAGATATATTTTTATAAGCTCAAATGAATAGATTCTACTCGTTTTTCACTCTTCAAATCACCTTTTCTCACGCCCCAACTTATTCAAAAATTATTTTATTTTATTTTTATTATTCTTCAATACACCGATAAGCACATATAATTAAAAAAAATATATAAATATTACCATATAGAATTATTTGTACAGGCCAAAATAAATTGCGAGCCCACTTATAAACTTTTACCACTATTAATTCTTGCTCTGTAAACAGCTGGCTTGGAAAACTTGTGAGGTTTTGCGGAATGATATTTATTTACCAGGTGTGCCGTAAAAATTTTTTTATTTAATTTATTGAGATTGGTGTAATTTTTAATGTGTGTTGTGATGACATGTTTCGGTTTTATATAGAGAAAACCTTCTTCAGCACCTCACAGTGGAACCTCAATTTTCTTCTCCATTAATTTTTGCTTTGTAAATTTATTTTTGTTTTCAGCAACCACAAAATTTATAAGAATCACACAAAATTATTAAAACAACATTTTCACACCTGTGTAGTTAAACATTTAATATATTAAAGGGGACAATCAAAGAGTGTGTCTTCTGCTGGAAAAATACATTTTTTTTGTATTTTTCCAGCAGAAGACACTATTTTATTGTCTCTTTTAATTTATTAAAATTCTGCTACTCTCCGCAAAAAGAAACTTTCAATTTAATATATTATTACTTTAATTCTACAACTATTTCAATATAGTCTAAGATCCCGACTTAGGACGACCTTCACCTATCGAATTTCCTGATGAAATTAATATTTTGATAATATAATGTATTAATAAACAAAACTTGATAGGGTCGACATCCAATTTCCATGCATAGCTATTTTTGATAAAAAATTAAATAAAATAAAAAAATTAAATAAATTAATTAATTCCCAATAAAATTTTCTACATTTTCATATATTACAATAAATGAAACCCTATAACTACAAAATACTAACTCGAAGTTACCTGTTGATACCCTCTTTACCCCGGCTTATGCAGTTAGAAAAAGATGGCGACCCAACTTTGGCATTTTATATACATATTTTACTCTCGATTGGTAATATATTTATCAGGAAACTCGATAACTACATTTATGTAATAAAATTAACAACTGTAATTTTTTTTATTAATGCAGGGAAATTGGATGTCGACCCTATCAATTTTTGTTTATTAATACATTATATTATCAAAATATTAATTTATTGAGATTGGTGTAAAATAAATTTTTAATTTGTGTTGTGATGGTGGACATACATATGATATATGTTTCGGTTTTATACAGAGAAAACCTTCTTCAGGACCCCACAGAGGAACCAATTGGCTTCTCCAATTTGTAAATTTATTTTTGGTTTCAGCAACCGAAAATTTATAAGAATCATACAAAATTATTGAAACAACTTTTTTATCGCAGACCTATGTAATTAAACATTTAATAAATTAAAGGAGACAATAAAAGAGAGTGTGTCTTCTGCTTGAAAAATAAATTTTTTTATTTATTTTTTGAACATAAGACACATTCTTTTATTGTCTCCTTTAATTTATAAAAATTCTAATACACTCTGCAAAAAGAAACTTTTAATATAATATATTATTACTTTAATTCTACAACTACATATTTCAAATATCAATATCTTATTGCAATTTATTTAATTTTAGGAAATCTTTATAGCTGTAGTTGTATTAATTTATGAAGGGGTTAAAATAAGAGACGACGTGTAGCTTTTATTTATTTATTTTTTTATTTATGAACCCCGCTAACGTTTCGGCTATTGGTTGTAGCCATCTTCAGGGCGGGAATTTGTCAGTCATCAGATAAAACTATATACAAGAAATATACAAATTATATATACAAAACTATATACAGGGTGTTCGCCAAAAGGACAAAAGATGTAATATTTTTAAGACTATTATTGTCTTTTTTCGTTTGCATTTCATCTTTTGGCATTTTGGCCTTTTGGCGAACACCCTGTATATAGTTTTGTATACTCAAAATTTAATACATATTCTTTGATCCATTTTTTTCAAAAGTCAAAAATCGAAGAACACACACAAACAACGTGACTAACCTTTTCAGTTGTCAACAACAAACTACTAATCCAAATGGGCTGATAATGCCAACATATGACTAACACATGTGTACCAACATAACAAAAAATTTCGATAATCGAATGTACACAGTCAGCGAAAATTCAAAATTCACCTTTTCTTTTGAACAAACCTCGTATATCATATGTATATTTCTTGTATATAGTTTTATCTGATGACTGGTGTATCCAAAATTTTTTTTACATAAATATTGACAAATTCCCACTCTGAAGATGGCTACAACCGAGGGGTGAACCTCGATTGGAATTAGGTGTACACCATCTTTGGAATTACTTTGGAATTCATTAGATAATCTATTGTCATCTATTGTCTTCTACTTGGAAGTGGAAGTAGGTGTACACGATTTTAGGTCGTGGTTCACCCCTAGGCTACAACCAATGTCTCTTATTTTAACCCATTCATAAATTATTTATTTAACTTACATCTCTCTTTTATTTAGTTATTATTAAAATCATATAAAAAAGTTTTAAGGTTGACAATTCAGTTTTAGCTAAACAAATAATCTTAGCAGATTAACTCGCATGTTTATCCAATAATTATACTGATAAATATTCTGAATACTCTCTCTAAGTCAGTAAAACTTTGTTTGCAGTTGGTAAATATTTTCTTTAACCATTCAGTTTAGCTGCCTGATGACTCCGTTCAGTGATTTTCTTCATTATAACGATTCTATTTCTAATAAAAACAAGTGAAAAATATCTCATTTTTTTAAATACATGTATATTAATTTACAACAAAAGTAAGAACTTTATTAAATAACCATTGTATTTGCTCACTATTCTATATGAGATTTTATCATAATTAAATCTCTTCAGCTCATTGTTTAAAATAAAAACTCTTTTTTTTACGAACTTAATGCAATATATATACCTGTAGAGTAAAATAATCTAAAGAATAAATTTAAAGTATGTTTTGGATCTATTGTACGACTTTTTTTTTTATTAAAGACAATTATTTTAGAAAAGTTATTTAATAAATTAAACTGAATTTGAAACCAAAAAACCATCCTTTTTTGTCTTTTATACTTTCTATACTGTTATAATATCCCAGGTGTATTTTTTTATCCCTTTAAAATTCTAATTACAATTTAAAGAGGTCCTTTCGCTCCAGTTGAGTCAAAAGAAGTGTAGTATCTAATATTTAATAAAATAAGTTAAAATACAAATGAAAAATAATAATAAATAGTATGAAAGCCGTAAATGTTTGAAATAAAAACAATTATATAAAAAAATAATTAAATACAAATGTTGTTTGATTTATTCAAATCAGCTGATAATATCTCTTGTATATTTTGGCAATGCGTTGTATTAATACTGTTTATGTTAACATCCAAACATAGCATTTATTAAAGTAAATATCTCAGTAAATTAGACGGTCAATGATATATTTTATCACAAAGAGAAACAAAGAGGTTGTCTTCTTGGTGCAAATAAACATACACACATATATATCGAAATTATATATCTGTATATATATATATATATATATATATATATATATATATATATATATATATATATATATATATATATATATATTATTTATTCAATATATTTACTTATTTTTTAATTTTAACTGGCTCCCAGCTAAGTAAAGATCGAAAATTTTCAATATCCATACGGTATTGACCCCATGAAAAATAATATTTATAATTAAATAAGCTGACGTGTTCTGATGTGGCCATCCACTTGACTTTACCATACAACCTGGCCCCTCACTTACATTAATATTTAATAAAATTATTTATAATCATGTAGGGGAGGGGGTTAGTTTTTGTATTTTTAGACTTCTGGAGACCCACTAATTATGTATACAAAATTTGGTTGAGTTTGGTACAAGAGCCAAGATTTTCATTTTTGACCCTCCACCCCCACCCCCATTTCGGGCGGTTAGTTTTTGCATTTTTAGGCTTCTGGGGGTCCACTGATTATGTATACAAAATTTGGTTGAGTTTGCTCAAACGACCTAGATTTTTAATTTTTACCCCCCCCCCCCCTCCACCCCCTTAATTTTGGGTTGATATTCACCAAAATCTAATCAGCTCTTAATCTCAATGGACCAAAACTACGTGTGAAATTTGGTTTCGATATTCACACTAGTTTTTGAGCTAGCTCGTCCACAACAATTTGGGAACGCACAGACTAACTAACAGACAAACAGACAACCAGACAGACTAAGAGACATTTTGACAAAACAATTATTATCTCGAAAAATATAATTTTTTCGATGTTCACTTATTAGAGCTTTTTTGTAGAGCGAAATGCCATGGCTTCGCTCAATTTTTTTAATCAAAAATTTTTTCATGCACGATTACAATACTTGACCATACCCTGTATGGTAAAGTAAAAAGACTGACGATGAAGACCAAGTGTTCGAAACTATAGTCTCAAACAAATAAATAATATACATACAGATATATAATTTCGATATATATGTGTGTATGTTTATTTGCATCAAGCAGAGGACAATCTCTTTGTTTCACTTTGTGAAACAACAACTCTGCTACTCTCTGCAAAACAAAAACTTTTCAATTAGATATATTTTATTGCAAAAAAGAAGCCTGCATGTTTCAAAAAGCTAATTTTTAGTTGTTTTTTTCAACTTTATTTATTCAACTAATAGTAGTATATATAATTCAAGAGAAAGTGTCAGGATCTTAATTTTCCATTTTAAAAAAATTTATTTTCAAAAATTTGCTCCCTAATGTGTGATTGAAACTTTACCAAAGCATAGGTAGAGACTTAAACTATTATAAAAAAATTAAGCTATAATTATAATCTAATATTTTTACTTAACAATACAGGGTATAGTCAAGTATTGTAATCGTGCATGAAAAAAGTGTTTTTTTTTCCTTCTTTTTTTCGAAATATCTCAAAAACGGCTGAAGCTATTTTGATTAAAAAAATTGAGCGAAACCATGGCATTTCGGTCTACAAAAAAGCTCTAATAAGAGAACATCGAAAAAATTATATTTTTCGAGATAATAACTGTTTTGTCAAAATGTCTGGTTATTAGTCTGTGCGTTACCAAATTTTTGTGGTTGAGCTAGCTCAAAAACTAGTGTGAATATCGAATCCAAATTTCACACGTAGTTTTGGCGCATTGAGATTAACAGCTGATTAGATTTTAAAATATAGGTCTATGAACCAAATTCAACCAAATTTTGTATACATAATCAGTGGGTCCCCAGAAGTCTAAAAATGCAAAAACTAACCCCCCTACCCTAGCTGATTATAAATAATTTTATTAAATATTAAATGTAAGTGAGGGGCCGGGTTCTATGGTAAAATCAAGTGGATGGCCACATCAGATCGTGTCAGTTTATTTTTTATCATTTTAAATTCAAATTATTAATTCTCTGGCTAAAGATATTCTCATCTTATTATTGAACACAAAATTTATAAATAAATAGTTATCATTGAATTGAAATTGAAAGCCAATGGATATTATGTGCTTAATAACAATATCTGAAATTGGACCTCTTTGGCATAAAGATTTTCATATTATTTGGCCTGAAAACAGTTCATTTTAAATGGACTAAAGGTATATATTCTAGTGGGAAAAGCAATCCTTTTTTCCAGTTGAATCTTGAGCTACAGGGCCTACAGGCTGCCAAAGGATCATTGCTAGAGGGTTATCTTTAGCCGAGAGCACAAGTTATTTCTGACATGAAACACATGTAGATGGGCGGTTGCTTGCAATTCGTTCCTTCACCTATTTCATTTAACTCATGGAGATTACTACGACTCTTATTGGCTTTTAAGACCACCATTACCCTTGAATACAAGCTAACAGGTGTGCTTAAACAAATCCCTCGATTTCAAATTAGATCTGTTATTTTATACTCAACCATTATTTCAAATCAGTGCTTATTCTTATTTTTTATTTTACTCTTTAAGTTAATTTTTATTCGAATAGCTGATTGAATTGATGATTTCTTTGTGAGGTGAATCTTGTAAAATCGAGATCAGATTTTAGAATCCAACATTCTACTTTGTGACTATATGAGAACATATTCTTTATGAAAAAGTGTATGACATAAGCCAAAGGTGGCCACAACGTGGCTCGCGAGCCGCATGCGGCTCTTCAGTCAATCTCGTGCGGCTCTTTAACCCTCTTGAATAATACTGATTTTAAAAAGTACAGGCTGTGGCATAAAGATCTACCACATTTTGAAGAAGTATTTAAGTAGAAAATTTAACTAGAAAAAAAACTGAATATATTTCTGCAAAGAACATAAAATAAATTGTTTTTTTAAATGTGTTTAAACATTATATCAGACGAAAAAAAGTGGGGGGTTCAAAAATGAAAATTCTAGCCCTTTCGACCAAACTTAACCAAATTTTATATACATATTCTGTGGACTCCCAGAAGGCTAGAAATGCAAAAACTAACCACCCAAAATGGGAGGGGGTCAAAAATGAAAATTCTGGCCCTTTCGACCAAACTCAACCAAATTTTGTATACATATTCTGTGGACCACTAGAAGGCCAGAAATACAAAAATTAACCACCCAAAACGGGGGGATGGTCAAAAATGAAAATTCTAGCCCTTTCCACCAAAATCAACCAAATTTTGTATACATATTCTGTGGACCCCCAGAGGGCTAGAAATGCAAAAACTAACCACCCAAAATGGGAGGGGTCAAAAATGAAAATTCTGGCCCTTTCGAGTTTCGACCAAACTATGTATACAAAATTTGGTTAGTTTTTGCATTTCTAGCCTTCTGGGGATCCACAGAATATGTATACAAAATTTGGTTGAGTTTGGTCAAAAGGGCTAGAAATTTTTTACCCCGCCCCCTTTTTCTTTGATAATATTTAAAAAATTTCATTTATTTTCTTTTCAAAAATATATTTAGTTATTTTCTAGTTAATTTTTTTCATTTTTTTATATCTCTTCAAAATGTGGTAGATCTTTGTGCCCCACCCTGTAAAATAATTAAATTTACAAAATAATAATACAAAAATTAAATTAATATGTAATTTGTAATGTTATAAGTAGAGGAAAAAATATATGTTACTTCATTTATATTTTATAAAACAAAAAAATGTGTCTTTTTTTTAATAAACCATTAATTAATCTCCAAACAATCTGGCTCGCTTTGAAACAGTTTTATAAATTTGCGGCTCCCAAAGTTAAGGTTAGTGGCCACCCCTGACATAAGCCTTTCTACAATTTAATTCATTGTGTTATATATCTTTATTTCGACCCTACCTAGAATATCTTAACAATTACCATTTATTTAAAAAAAAAATTTATATCTTTATATTTTTGGTTTAATAGAGTTGATTTTCTTCGACTTAAGACTTTTATTAATAGAAGAGAAGTAAATTTAGAATATATATCAGATATTATCAAGAATCTAGATAATTTAGGACTTGTAGACTACTCGTATTAGCCACTACTAGCAGTATCCAGCGGTTCCAGGTAGGTATTTTCTTTAGTATTTTTTTGTTTTTCTTTTTTTTAATTGTCTTGATATGCCTGAAACTTGTAAAAAAATCATTTAGAAAGATGCTTTTTTTAAATCAATCTGGATTCAGAAAGGATAACTAATGGAAGGCTGTAAAAAGATCCTTCTCCTGCTAAATGATTTGTTTTAGAGCTATCGAACGGTTCTAGGTAATAATCTAAAATTCGGTTGAAATGTGCAATTTATTGATACAAATAAACTGAACCTTGGTGCCAAGTTTTAGCTTTCTTGTTCGCTCTCAAAATAATTGTCAAATTATCGAAATTTGTAGTGAGCTTTCACTTATACCTACTTTTGATTTCGGTGATTGAGAAAACCGATTTATTACACTCCCAGATAGCAAGTGACCATTGGCTAAGGCTCGCTCCTGAATATCTACAACCCTGGCCAAGCCCAGTGCAAGGCTGGGGATAATGACTGAGCAGAGCTTGACGCTGGACTGGAATGATTTTTAAGCCCCAGGCCTGACATTTGCATAAGCCTGGTATCCTGGGTTCACACAAACCTGGCAACCTGGCTTCGCACAAGCGATTTACTATTTGAAATTTATATTAAAAAAAATCTTTACCTGATGATCATAGCCTGGTTGCAATCAAAGCTTGGTATAAGCTTGGAATAGGGCATTGGTTAAGCCTTGGCACAAGTCAGGGCAGCTAGTCCTGGCCACCCAGGTTTTTCTTGAACTCCACCTGAAGTTCATAGCCTAGCAACCTGGCTTCGCACATACGAATTACTATTTGAAATTTATATTAAAAAGCTCCAACTGATGTTCATAGCCTGGTTGCAATCAAAGCTTGGTATAAGCTTGGCATAGAGCATTGGTTAAGCCTTGGCGCAAGCCAGGGCAGCCAGGCCTGGCCGCCCAGGTTTGTCTTGAACTCCACCTGAAGTTCATAGCCTAGCAACCTGGCTTCGCACAAACGAATTACTATTTGAAATTTATATTAAAAAAAGCTCCACCTGATGTTCATAGCCTGGTTGGAATCAAAGCTTGGCATAGACCATAGAGCATTGGTTAAGCCTCGGCGTAAGCTAGGGCAGCCAGGCCTGGCCGCCCAGGTTTTTCTTGAACTCCACCTGAAGTTCATAGCCTAGCAACCTGGCTTCGCACAAACGAATTACTATTTGAAATTTATATTAAAAAAAGCTCCACCTGATGTTCATAGCCTGGTTGCAATCAAAGCTTGGTATAAGCTTGGCATAGAGCATTGGTTAAGCCTCGGCGTAAGCCAGGGAAGCCAGGCCTGGCCGCCCAGGTTTGTCTTGAACTCCACCTGAAGTTCATAGCCTAGCAACCTGGCTTCGCACAAACGAATTACTATTTGAAATTTATATTATAAAAGCTCCACCAGTTAGCTATTAAGAATGAATGACATTCAAAAATCTGACAAACAGTGCCGCCAACAAATGTTTAGTTTGCTAGTTTAGTTCTTTTTTTATTGTTTGGCAAGCTATGTTTGGCTATACAGATTTTGTTTTAGTTTTTCGTGAATTTTCCAATTTTCTCGGGCAACTTTTCCGATTTTTTTTTACGTATTAACCTGAAATGGACTATTACGAACATTTTTAAAAAAAATTAGCCAAATCGGTCCAGGCATTTGAGAGATCTGCGATTACAAAGAAAAAGAAATTCATTTTTATTATATACTGTATATGTACTTTCAATATTATTTGGTGGATATTCTTAGAATCTCTTGTGCTACCTGGGGTGGTGTAGCCCAAGATTCAGAGATGATTTCCATTTATTATTTTAAAATTTGATCATAATTTTTCAAAAAAGTAGACACAAATAGTGTTTTTCTAAATTCTCTCTTATTGTATCTAAATATTTTGTCATATTATTTTGGTTCTAATAATTTCGAATACTTATAAGATTAATTATCGCCTTTTTCAATCAGTAGGTACTTATATGTCTTGGTATAAAGATTTTAATTAAATATCGATGTCCATCCAACAGGTATATAAAATGGATTTTATCCACAGAATGAATCATTCTACTTAATTAACTTTTGACATTTTACTGAAATTATCTCACAACACGTTTATTAATTATCTTATAAGCCACTTCATTTGATGTCATTTTGCGCTTGTAAGCTTTATAAGGCTTTATTGGAATATATCAAATATTTCATCCAATGTCACCAATAAGTTAATTTACGTAAAAAAAATGTTTTTTGAATGATTTTCTACTTTTTCCAGATTTAATTTCTTTGAATCTTTATTTACTCAGTACCTACTAGAACACCGAGCGATGCTCGGTAATTTTTTCATTCAGTTAAAAGCGATATATTAATATTATTTTTAGTTTTAAATTCAGGTAAAAAATTCGATTTTTAATCACAGCCAAAATAAAATAAAATTGAATTAAAACTTAATTTATATTTTTACCAAGGTTTAACCCTCTATGGCCATCATCAAGACCTATCACTGGCCACAAAGTTTTGAATGTAATTGCAATTAAAAATAATATTAATATACACCGAAATTCTTTCGTTGACCCTTTTAAATCCTGAAGAAGGAGGTACGATCCTTCGAAATGTCGGATTATGAGAATGAAATTGATATATTCTAATAAATTATTATTTTATAGAAAAAATACCTTTAATTAATTAAATTGGCAAATTCTAATATATAATAATATTTGTAATGATCTATTTGTGGAATTTAAAATAATAGAAAAAACAATGAATTTTATTAAAAGAAAATTGAAAAAAATGTAATTATAAATTTTTATTCAAACAACCACCTGTGAATAATTATTTCAATTAACAAAAAACCCATCAAAAACAACTTAGCCGAAGATGAGACCGTGAAAGATCGAAATGTCAACCCAAACCCCCCCCCCCAACCCGTGAATTCAAAACATTGGAGTGTTTTCGAGAACCCGATTCTATATATATGTTGCAGTAAAAACCCGTTTTTTAGTAGGAACCGGTTCCTACTAGTTAAAACGCGTTTCACTGAATATCTTAGTTGCAACTATAATAGAATTTACTGATCTTGTTTGAGTTTGGTTCAAAGGTCTAGAATCTTCATTTTTGATCTTCCTTCTCATTTTGGGTGTTTATTTTCAAAATTTTTTAAACGAAAATGTCAAAAATTACATCCTCTACAACTTTGCTTCTAATTTTTGACATTTTCGTTTTAAAAAATATTTAAAATAAACACCCAAAATGAGGCAGAAGATTCTAGACCTTTGAACCAGACTCAAACAAGATCAGTAAATTCTAGTTCCCATAAAGGTATCCAGTGAAACGCGTTTTAACTAGTAAGAACCCATTCTTACTAAAACGGGTTTTAACTAGTAAGAACCCATTCTTACTAAAAACGGGTACTGCAACGTTTATACCTATATATAGAAGAATTGCTCGTTTAAAATAATAAGATTTAATTTTCTTCTATTATAGTGATATACAAGTACACAATTCACAGGCATAAATAGCAAACAAAGCTATCCAAATGGGTTTCTTTTTCCGCGTGTGTTCGATTCATTTCATCGACAATTTTTCTACCTGTGCCAGGTCTAACCCGACGATGGTGTCTCATCCTATCTACCCTTCCTTTTTTCTTTCCTAATCGAACAAGCATCAACGTTTCTCTAGCCATAGTAGTGGTTTTACGGCAATTTTATTTGAAAAGACCACCCAAAGCAATTTTGGCTAAATCTCTCACTTGTTGCGCTTTCTATATACGGGAGACTTTTGATTCATATTCACTTTTACTGCTTATTACATGATATCAAAACATTTTACTACTTATTCTGATAATAGACTGATCACTACTCTCTCTTTCAATTTTCAACTTAATTTACTTCAATGTGTGTGAAATAAAAAAATTTGGCTGCCAAAAATAAACTAACAAAGTTCAAAGTAAAAAAAAAAAAATGAGTGAGCCTCATCCACATAAGCTCACGGGGGAAGTGAAACTTTAATTTTAAAAACCCACTAATAGCTAATGACAAAAAATAAAATTTATTAAAATTAGAAAATTTAAATTATTATTTTAAAATCAAGGCTTGACTTTTATTTCCCCTTTATTGTAACAAACAAATCAAACAGATACGTCGCTATAGAACAGCGGTGGTCACAACGTGGCTCGCGAGCCGCATGCGGCTCTTCATTCAATCTCGTGCGGCTCTTGAACCCTCTTGAATAATACTGATTTTAAAAAGTACAGGGTGGGCCATAAAGCTCTAGCACATTTTGAAGAGGTATAAAAAAAATGAAAAAATTTAACTAGAAAGAAACTGAATATATTTTTGAAAAGAACATAAAATAATTTTTTTTAATGTATTTTAAACATTATCAGACAAAGGGGGGGGGGGGGTCAAAAAAGAAAATTCTAGCCCTTTCGACCAAACTCAACCAAATTTTGTATACATATTCTCTGGGCCCCAAAAAGACTAGAAATGCAAAAACTAACCATCCAAATGGGGGCCGGGTCAAAAATGAAAATTCTAGCCCTTTCGACCAAAATTAACCAAATTTTGTATACATATTCTGTGGACCCCCAGAAGGCTAGAAATTCAAAAACTAACCACCAAAAATGGGAGGAGGGTCAAAAATGAAAATTCTAGCCCTTTCGACCAAACTATGTATACAAAATTTGGTTGGTTTTTGCATTTCTAGCCTTCTGGGGATCCACAGAATATGTATACAAAATTTGGTTGAGTTTGGTCAAAAGGGCTAGAATTTTTTTTGACACCCCCCCCCCCGTTTTTGTCTGATAATATTTAAAATACATTAAAAAAAAAATCATTTATTTTCTTTTCAAAAATATATTTAGTTTTTTTAGTTAAATTTTTTAATTTTTTTATATCTCTTCAAAATCTGGTAGATCTTTATGGCCCACCCTGTATAATACAAAAAATAAATTAATTTATAATGTTATAAGTAAGTAGAGAAAAAAATATATGTTACTTCATTTATATTTTATGAAATAAAAAAAAGCTGTCTTTTTTTTAATAAACCATTAATTAATCTCCAAATAATGTGGCTCGTTTTGAAACAGTTTTATAAATTTGCGGCTCCCAAAGTTAAGGTTAGTGGCCACCCCTGCTATAGAAGTTTCACTTCAAAAAAATTAATTTTCTATTTTTTCAAACATCTTATATTTAAATTTAGTAAGTCTGTGTATGTAGGTATAGATTTTAGTTTACTATAGGGGTGCATTAAAAAGTGGATTTTTTTGCTTCATACACATTTGCATTTGAAAATTAGGTACTCACTTTGACCATAGCTGGTTGGCGAATTTGTGAACGGAGCCATTAATAAGGTAATGTATAATAATATTATATGATTTTTTGGAATTTTGACCTTGCCATAAGAGGGAGATCGGGCTTCGCCGTAAGACGATATAAATGGTCTTGAATTATTGTATTAATTGGAGTTTTTGCAAAATTTGGACCTCGTCATCTCCAAATGAGAAATTAAATTATATCAGTAAAAAAATTTAATTTAAGCATTTTCGAACACTGCTATAGCAAGCACCGCGTATTTTGTTGACTGTTTTTGACCTGTGTCTGTGGCTACTATCTAAGATCATGTACAATAATTAAAAACAGATTTTGAAATTTGAATGAATAGATTGTAATTTGAAGGTTATTTCTTGCATTCAGTGATTTTTAAGATTCGAAAAAATTGTCCAAGATTTCACTCTATACTTATATATAGCTCATAAGAATAACGAATTTACTCACTTATTATTTGTTTAATTTATATTCTAGTTTCTTTGATTCAAAAAACAAAATATTATTAGTAACTGGAAATTACCTACAGATACGCCAACTGCTGGTGAAAGCTTGAACTCTCTCAATTGGGTCTTCAGACAGCTGATTGATCATTGTTTAAAAGACATAAACAAAAACCAAACCTATTTATTAAATAACTAGCTGTAAGGCCCGCTCTCGGCGGCGTTCTGGCCCTCCCATCACCCGAAACCCACTCAGCACCCCCACCCCCGCACCATGCACCCGCGCAAAATTGGGCTGAGTTTGCTCCAAGGGCAAGAATTTACACCCCCCCGCCCTTTTTTTGGAAGTTAGGCCCTAACAAACCTAACAAAAAAGGTCTAATACCCATGGGACCAATCGGAAAGTAGACTGAACCCAATGCAAATTTTTTTTTCAAAATCGGTTCACAATTGGCAGAGATATGAGGTAACATAGGTACAAAAAAAAAAAAAAAAAAATCAGTCGAATAGAGAACCTCCTCCTTTTTTGAAGTTGGTTAAAAATGAGGCGGAAGGTCAATAATGAAGATTCTAGACCTTTGGACCAAACTCAACCATCATCAGCAAACTCTAGTTGCCACAAAGGTATTCACTGAAACGTGTTTTAACTAGTAAGAACCCGTTCTTACTAAAAATCGGGGTTTTACTGCAACATATATATAGAATCTGTTTCTCGAAAACGGCTCTAACGTTTTCGATGATAAGGAGGTTTTTTTGTTGGACATTCGATCTGTCAGGGTCTCATCTTCGGCTAAGTTGTTTTTGATGTTTGTTTTTTTTAATTGAAATAATTATTCACAGGTGGTTGTCTCGATAAAAATGTAAAATTACATTTTTATTCAATTTTCTTTTAATAATTATTAATTGGTTTTTTAATTTTATTTCCCACAAATTTGGCGGAGATATGAGGTAACATAGGCACAAAAAAAAAAAAATTCAGTCTAATAGAGTATTCTCTAAAATTTCGCTTTATAAAAACATCTTTGAATTTCTTAAAAGATTAATTTAATTAATTTGATAATTTCTATATTTGTATAAATATACTAGAAAAACAAATTTACTTATAATTTGTTAAAAATTCCGTTGAGTGGATTTGCTCGCGAATTTACTCCGCGGAATTCTAAATTAATTTGTATCATCTCTCTATGTAAGAATAGACTTGTAAAAAGCGTCTGAATCGAGGGAGTAATATATAAGAACTTGAGATGCCATGTCCCTCTGGGTGGTCCGTGGTGGGGTATCATGCGGGCTATACGCGGATTGATACCGGGTAACACCTAGATGGACCATATCTTTTTTCGCTCTCTTGGTTCAGGATGGAGAATCAGCTGGACCTCTATAAAACGGTAGTCTGGCTAAGTATTCTCTAGAATTTCGCTTTATAAAAACATCTTTGAATTTCTTAAAGATTAATTTAATTAATTTAATAGAGAACCTCCTCCTTTTTTTTGAAGTCGGTTAAAAATAAATCGGCTTTATCTCGAGGTTCTTTCACTCTTTTTCTAAAACCACGCATCATTTGATTGTCAGAAAATCTGGAGCTCGGAGTTTCTGGAGAGCTGGACTTGCAACTCGGGTTTTACGAATTGAATAACTTGGTCCATTGTTTCTAAATTCATACAATTACTACACACAAAGCGGCTCTTTGGCTGGTTCGAGCCATGGTTAAATCCCTTTCTGGAAGGGTGGGTGGCTTAAGCCCTGCCTGCCGGCAAGATTCCCTCTCCTTTTATCATCAACTCACCTAACATCAAAATTATTTCATAATATTGAAGTTTATATTTTCTCACATTAATTGGGCTTTGATTCTGTTTGTTTTGTTAATGCGCTACCATCGGAAAAGGCCTTGTCGTTTTCACTCGAGTTATTTCACTGTGCTTAGCCATTTTTGTCTTACCTATCCATTTTTACTTATTTTTTTCTTTCTAAACTAAACTTAAGTAAATAGGAAATTATTGTTGTTGCAAACTAAATCAACAAATGAAAGGCTCAGCGTAAATTATCTGGGAAAATAATAAGCATTTTCTTCGATCAGTTTTTAATGCTGATCATATTAAAATTATACTTATGAATACAAGATAAGATTATATATAAATTAATTTTTTAAGTGTTTATTAAAAATATTACTTATACTTATCTATATAATAAAAAATGAATTTCTATTTCTTTGTAAGCGCAGATCTCTCAAATGCCTGGACCGAATTGGCTATTTTTTTTTTTAATGTTCGTAATAGTCCAATTCAGGTTAATACGTAAAAAAAATTTGGAAAAGTTGCCCGGAAAATTGGAAAATTCAGGAAAAACTAAAAAAAAATTCAGGTTAGCCAACATAGCTTGCCAAACAATAAAAGAACTAAACAAGCAAAAAAAAAAACAAATGTCTATTTTTTTAAAGTACATTTAAAACCAAAAATTAAAAAAAAATCGTCATGATAACTTAATTTTTGAAAAAGTTATGGTTATTTAAAAAAAGCTATTTTTTTCAAAAATTCCTAACTTCTCTTGGGCTAAGTGAAAAAATTTGAAAAAAATTCTGAAAACCGTCTTTAATAGGGTAGAAAAAAATAAAAAAGTTTCAGCCAAGCTTTTGATTATATATATATATATATATATATATAGATGAAAAATATTTAATTTAAAATAAAATATGTTATTTAAAAATCATTTTTCTAAAAAATAAGGCGGGCCTTGAAGCTAGATATATAATAAATTATTTTCTATCCCTCGGAATTAAGAAAAACGTAACGTAAAACTAGTAACAGAGAATAAATATAATTGTTTTATTATAAAGTCTTAAAAAGATATAATTTGAGATTCTATTTAACTGCAATATACACTCATAACAAATAAGATGAAACAAATATTTAAAATAAAAAAATCTGACAAACAGGGCCGCCAACATATGTTTAGTTTGCTAGTTTAGTTCTTTTATTGTTTGGCAAGCTATGTTGGCTAACTTGAATTTTTTTTAGTTTTTCCTGAATTTTCCAATTTTCCGGGCAACTTTTCCAATTTTTTTTTATGTATTAACCTGAATTGGACTATTACGAACATTAAAAAAAAATTAGCCAAGTCGGTCCAGGCATTTGAGGGATCTGCGCTTACATATTATATAGATATAATAAATTTTGATGCAGAAATTGGAGTGAGGCATTGGAAGACATCGCATTAGGGCCTGGAGCCGACCGTCCTGCAAATAAATGCCTCCAATTTCTACATCAAAATTTATTATTTTTATAGAAATTTTTTTATCTGTTATTTCTCATGTGTGTGTTCAAATACGCGAATGGATTTAAATAAATTCGTTTTGTCGTAATAGTAAGCAGATCACTAAACAAACCCTTATTTATACATATAGTCGCTGATCTTACAAAACCTTCTAAGTCCGATTTTTGGTCAAATAAGTATTAGTACCTGGAGGCACCGAGCGATGCACGGTAACCCCTGACCCCCCCCTCAAACCACACACCTCGCCCCCACCACTGCACCCCCACTCCGCCCCACCCCACCCCAACTGCGCCTCCCACCCCGGGATCCCCCACAACTGCACCCCACCCCCTGCACCCCTCACATCCATCCCCACCCCCCACCCAGTTTTTGCACTTCTATCTTTCTAGTGCTCCACATATTATGTGTATATTTGTTTACTCGTACACCAATTTGACCACATTCGTTCATATTGATAAACATTATAAAATAATAAATAGGAAAATAATAATAAAAAAAATAATCGTATAGGATCTGAAATAAAAACATAAAATTAAAAAAAATATGTACGTCTCGGGACGCGCGACAGAAGTGATAACTTTCACCAAGCAATAATTTTTTTAAGAAGACAATTTCAAGGATACTTGCCCGGAGAAAAGAGAATTGAATATTTAATTTTAATTAGAAGAGTGGAGGGGAGGCAAAGAATAATTATTAATATATTTAATTGAAGGAGACAATAAAGAGTGTGTCTTCTGCTGGAATTATAGATTTTATTTATTTATAACGAGACTATAGTTTCGAGGGCTTTGCCCTCTTCATCAGTCTATTACAATGTATTCACAGGAATTAATTTATGAATTAAATCAAAGCCCTCGAAACTATAGTCTCGTTATAAATAAATAAAATTTATAATTCCACGCAGAAGACACACTCTTTTATTGTCTCCTTCAATATATAAAAATTCTGCAAAAACTTTCAATTTAATATATTTAATGTTTCTGGATTTAAAATTAATTGTTGTTTTTCTTTCAGCTTAATTCAATTATACATATTTCAAATTTGCCTTACCGCAATTTATTCAATGAATAATATTTATTAAATACATAGCTATATATAATATATTCAATTATTTCCACACTTATAATAAATTCTAATTCAAAAATATTCATTTTAGTAAAAGTAAAAAGCAAACATTTTTAAAATAGTTTTATGGCTCGTGGTAATAGTGTGTGCCTCTGATCTTATTTAACATATTCATTAGTGACTTGTTGAAATACTTCAATTTAAATAGCGACCCAAACATGAAAGCACTTGCTTTCGCGGATGACTTAATTATATATGTGTCAGGGAAAAAACCGTCCATCATACAAAACCATTTGCAAAATCTATTCGAAAAAATACACACTTTTTATGAAACGTGGAAACTAAAAATAAATACACAAAAATGTGAAACGATTCTTTTTAGAACTATTCTCTCAAAAGGTAACTCAAGCCTAAGAAAAGAATGGAAAACTTTTCATATTAAATTCAACAACACCGAAATTCCACATAAAAATATAGTAAAATATCTAGGAATACATTTAGACAATTATTTATATTTTGACCTACATAGAAATATTCAATTGCGAAAAGCCAGGGCTGCATTTATGAGTCAAAAAAGATTGTTCTTCTGCAAGCATCTGGACCCAGAAATAAAACTGCAATGCTACAAACTATTGGTCAGACCAATAATAACTTATGGCTGCAATATTTGGTTCAATCAAAGTGCATCGGGCATGGAACAAATCCGAGTCTTCGAAAGAAAATGCCTAAGATCATGCTTAGGCAAACATAGATCTACACATTCGAACTTCCAACATTACATTAGTAATGAAAAAATTTATAACTTAGCCAAAATTAATAGAATAGACTGCTTTATGCTAAAATTAATAAGAAACCACTACTGCCAAGTTGCAAATGTTTTCGAAAACAGTCTAATATTCGGATCACTCTATCCGAACGATCAATATTTTGAAATAACAAAATCTACCGGATTTATCCCACCCGAAGCTTTTTTATTTTTGGATAATAAAGGATATATACAAGATGAAAACGGGATCCCCATCATCTATCATGTGTTTAGGAGAAAAAACAATAAAAGTATAGAATACGACGCCCACCTAGATGGTTTGGACCCGTATAGAATATATAGATTTAATAGAGCCATCTCTGAAAAAGACAAGACTGAAAGGAAAAATATAAAAAAATACTGGTGGATTGAAAATTATCAATAATAATTCAATCTTTTTATAACCTTAAATTCTTCTGCTTATACTTGAATAACTTGATAAATTATGTAATCTAAATTGTAAAGTATAAATTAAGTAAAAATTGTAATAAATAATTCTATATATTAACCTCCTTGGAACAACAATAAACTGTATGGCCGGGTTTTTTCAAAGCCTTTTCCCGTGCAAAAATTCAAAAAATTTAATTATACAAATGTAAATAAAAATTACAAAAAAAAAAAACTTATTGTAAAATTAAAATTAAAAAAAAACTATATTATGTAAAAAAAAATCTACTGGGATCCATTTAAAATGGCCCTTTTCTTTTTTCATTGTATTAAATTTAAGATACTATACTTCTTTTGGATTGTTAGAAGTAACTTTGTAATAAATTGTATATATTTTTTTTTCTGGCTAATAAAAACATCCTCTTAAAACTAAAAAAAGTGTCTGCCTCTGATGCAAGAGGTCTCAGGTTCTAATCTGACATCCAGCCGAGTCATTTTTTTTATTGAGATTTTCATCTATCAATAATTACTTTAATTAAGAAAAAATCAATTAAGATGAATTTTGATGAGGTCCAGACCTAGCCAGATCGTTTTTTCATCCTCAAAACTTGTTAATAGATTTTGTTTCATCAAAATCGGTAGGGCCGTTTTCAAAATAGAACCAAGATACAAATATATAAATAAATAAATATATATATAAATAAATATATATATAAAAAAATATATATATATATATATATATATATATATAAATAAATATATATATATATATATATATATATATATATATATATATATATAAATAAATATACAATTTTTGCTCGTTTAATAAGAGTAGATACGTTTATTCGGACCAACTTTTCACGGCGCATCTTTCTATTGAAACCTTATCATTCTATTCCTACGGACAAATAATAAATATTGCATTGTATTTGTATGTACTGTTGTTTAAAATATTAAAGTTCTTATAGGGAAATAAGGACTTATCTTTTATGCAGATAATTTATATTTTATTACCAACGTTTCGACAACTTTGTTGACGTATTGAAGAAGTAATTTAATCAATGGACATAACTAATCAAAATAGTTGTTTAAAATGGTTTTTCTTGTTTTCTGGCAAACAATGAACTTTTAGGACTTTTGTAAGATCAACGACGATATATTTCTCACTATATAAAAATTGTATTTTTATTTTAATAAACTATAAGTACCTATATCAATTATATTCGTTTAAATTTTATTTAATCTATAATCTGATATTTTTAAAATAAATCATTAAAAGTGGGGCACTTTGTCGAAATTATTTTTGCTCCCCACACTTTTTGATTAAGTATTACATTATTTTGTACTTTTTAGAAGCATGTTTTTTAATGTTTTTAAAATATAATTTATTTTTATAAAATATTTTTTATTATAATTTTGATTAATTGCTCATATGAATTAGAGATTTCCGCTATTTTGTCATTGATTATATCATCAGAACTTGACCAAATTAATACGGTACTAATCGGAAACTATACTGAACCGAATGCAAAAAAATCATCAAAATCGGTTCACGATTGGCGAAGAAATCGAGTAACATAGACACACACAAATTCAGTCGAATTGAGAACCTCCTCCTTTTTTGAGGTCGGTTATAAAAATTGTATTTTTATTTTAATAAACTATAAGTATATCAATTATTTTAGGTTAAAAATAAAATAAAATGAGAGAGTCTTCTGTTTTTTAAATAAAATAATTTTTAATTATTTCTAGAGACTATAGTTTCAGAAGGCATTACCTTCATCATCACTCTATCACAAATATTTCAAATTAGTTACAAATTAAGATTTATACATTAAAAATTTTGAAAAATATATAATGTCTTTTTCTTCATGTTTCCTCTTGGGAGATTTGAATATGATGTGATAGACTGATGATGAAGGCAATGCCTTCGAAACTATAGTCTCTAGAAATAATTAAAAATTATTTTATTTAAAAAACAGAAGACTCTCTCATTTTATTTTATTTTTAACCTAAAATAAAAACAATTCTGTTACCATCGACAGTGAAATCTTTTATTCAACTAATATATCAATTATATTCGTTTAAATTTTATTTAATCTATAATCTAATATTTTTCAAATAAATCATTCCCAATGATAAATAAATATATAATCCTATTGATTTATTAATTTATAAATAAATACAAAATACTTAATATTTTAATGAAAATTGACATGTCCATTTTTCAATCAACTTGACGGTGGTGTTAATGTCTTAATTTAGAAAAAAATATTTGTTAGCTCGACTAGCCTCTAATAGTAAGCAGCATTATATGCCCAGAACAATGGCTTGGCCTGGAGGGAGCCGACTAATTAATATAAAGTGAAGCCAGTTGACTTTTCTAGGGACCACATCTAATGCCTGAGCCAAAGCACTTGGGAATCGATGCCCATTTAACTAGTCACTATAAATTAAGTCCAATAAATGTAAAAAAATGGCTATTGTTTAAATTAAAAAAAAAAAAAAGAGAGGAGAGAGAATATCACGAAAGTCAGGATTGGAATTTTTAAGCAAACATGGATTCTTTGCGCTATCTCAAACGACGAATCCTTTCTAAAGGTTATAACGTATAAGAAATCCAGGTTAGGTTTCCAAGTTAACCAATTCGAAGGAAAGACATTTTTTCCTGGCGTGCCGTTGTTGCTGAGGCTCGTTTGATCAAAAGCCGCCGTTAAGTAATATCACCGAGAGTTTTTAACAGCATCCTACTCAGCTAGTTAACAAAACCTTCTTTCCCATGTATCTTTTAGATGCAGAGCTCATTTTCTATCTCTAATAATAAATATTTAATTATTTTAAGGTACGCGACAATACTAGCAAAAAGTTAATGCTAGGGTATATAGAACAGTCAATAAGGATTCATTATTCATAAGCCCAAAACTTGTACCATTACTAGTCAATCCCGTGCTCGTTTGACAAATCTGGCAACATTGTACGAGCTTGAATATTTTTATAGAAATCTATATCTATCTACTCTTATTAAACGAGCAAAAATTGTTTGTATATTTATTTATATATACATAAGTATATTTGTATCTTGGTTCTATTTTGAAAACGGCTCTACCGATTTTGATTAAACAAATTCTATTAACAAGTTTTGAGAATGAGAAAGCGATCTGGCTAGGTCTGGACCTCGACAAATTTAATCTTAATTGATCTTTTTTTAATTAAAGTAATTATTGATAGATGAAAATTTCAATAAATTTTTTTTTTTTTTTATATTTTCGTAATAGTCCAATTCAGGTTAATAGGTAAAAAAAAAATTGGAAAAGTTTCCCGGAAAATTGGAAAATTCAGGAAAAACTAAAAAAAAATTCAGGTTAGCCAACATAGTTTGGCAAACAATAAAAGAACTAAACTGGCAAAAAAACAAGTGTTGGCGGCCCTGTTTGTAAGATTTTTGAGTGTCATTCATTCTCAATAGTTCTAACCACATTATCGTTGAAGAAGAATTTAATACTGCAACAAAGATTTAAAAAAACTATCTATTTTTTTAAAGTACATTTAAAACCAAAAATTAAAAAAAAATCGTCATGATAACTAAATTTTTGAAAAAGTTATGGTTATTTAAAAAAGCTATTTTTTCAAAAATTCCCAACTTCTTTTGGGTTGGGTGAAAAAATTTGAAAAAAATTCTGAAAACCGTCTTTAATAGGGTAGAAAAAAATAAAAAAGTTTCAGCCTAATGCGGGCCTTGAAGCTAGTATATATATATATATTTGTATTTTTTTTTTTAATTTGGAAACGTCTCTTTTTCATTTTTTTCTAAATTTAACCCGTGAACCCAAATGAGAAATTTTTTATTTCGGGACCTTAAACACAAAATGCTAATTCTTTTAATTTCATGACATTCAAATCTCAATATGCATATATGAGCATTGAGCAACACTGAGTTTTGGTGATAAGGATACCAACACTGCGGATTTTATTCATTAATTCGGTTTTGCTCTCAATTTTTGACATTTCAACTGAAAATCTTTTTGCTAAATTAGAAATATTTTAATATAATTTTAATTATAAATATACTATGTACTGTGTGTGTTTATACTTATTTTTATCATATTTTTAGAAATATTTTATTAATTTCATTTAAATTTTAAAAAATTCCTTTTTATTTATATATATTTTCTTAAAGATATTTTTAGGTTAATCTCTTCTTCGGATATGTAAGAAAAGCTAGCTCATTTTTATTTTAATTGAATTAATGAATGAGACGCCCTCCGCCACGGATTAAATTAATAGATTAGCAAGATACCCGGCGAAGTCGGGCTTCGCAGCTGGTGACATAAAATACATTATAAAGGGAGATTTATTAAACAAAAATTTTTATTTATTTATTTTTATATTAGTTTAACTCTCTATCTATGCTTTGGTGAAGTTTCAACCACACATTAACGTGGAAATTTTTGAAAATAAAATTTTTTAAAATGTAAACATTTTCTCAGAGTCTTATGGAAAATTAAGATCTGGACACTTTCTCTTGAATTATACTACTAGGTATTAGTTGAATAATGTTAAAAAAAAAACAACTAAAAATTAGCTTTTTTAAACATGCAGATTTCTTTTTTTGCAATAAAATATATCATTGACAGTCGAATTTACTGAGAAATTTAGTTTAAAAAATCACATAAATGCTAGTTTGGATGCACCTAAACATAAACAGTATTAATACAACACATTGCCAAATCATACAAGACTTATTATTATCAGCTGATAGTTAAATAACTTTTCTATTTAATTATTTTTTTATAATTGTTTTTATTTCAAACATTTACGGCTTTCATACTATTTATTACTTTACCATACATGGTAATTTTTCTTAGAGGAAGTGGTGTAGGTTTTAGGTGAAACATGATATTAATTAATAAAGTAAAGGGTTTGTAGTTTCACAGTGAAACTTTATTAATTCATACATGGTAAAGTCAAGTATTGTAATCGTGCATGAAAAAAGTGTTTTTTTCCTTCTTTTTTTCCAAATATCTCAAAAACGACTGACTCTGTTTTGATTAAAAAAATTGAGCGAAACCATGGCATTTCGCTCTACAAAAAAGCTCTAATAAGTGAACGCTGAAAAAATTATATTTTTCGAGATAATAATTGTTTTATCAAAATGTCTGTTAGACTGTGCGTTACCAAATTTTTGTGGACGAGCTAGCTCAAAAACTAGCGTGAATATCGAAACCAAATTTAACATGTAGTTTTGGTCCATTGAGATTAAGAGCTGATTAGATTTTGGTGCATATCGATCGAAAATTAAAGGGGGGTTGAGGGGGGTTAAAAATTAAAAATCTAGGCCATTTGAGCAAACTCAACCAAATTTTGTATACATAATCAATGGGACCTCAGAAGTCTAAAAATGCCAAAACTAACGGCCCAAAATGGGGGGGGGGGGGGGGGGTCAAAAAATGAAAATCTTGGCCATTTACCAAACTCAATCAAATTTTGTATACATAATTAGTGGGGCCCCAGAAATATAAAAATGCAAAAACTAACTCCCCTCCCCTACATGATTATAAATAATTTGATTAAATATTAAATATAAGAGAGGGGCCCGAGTGTATGGTAAAGTCAAGTGGATGGCCACATCAGAACACGTCAGCTTATTTTTTAATTCTATTATTTTTCATTTGTATTTTAACTTATTTTATCAAATATTATATACTACACTTCTTTTGACCATTGAAAGGACCTCCTTAACAAAACCTTTCCCCATGTCTTTTAAATGCAGAGCTCATTTTCTATCTCTAATAACTCATATTTAATTATTTTAAGCATTTGAATAGACACACACACACCAGGCGGTGTAAACAACTCTTTGAATTCACACCTTGAATGCAGATAATTTCGCTTGTGACAGACAGACTGGCCTTAAGAGCGCAGATGTAAACTCCATAGAACAATCAAGAAGGGTGGCTGGCGTTGAAATGTCCAGGAGAGAAAGACAGCCGACCATTTTTTGATAGTGTCGACAGCTCTCGGGGCAAAGTTATGCAAGCAATGCGCCCTTAACCCTTAACCCCCTAGTGCTAGACAGCCCTTTCGACATCAGCCCCGACATTTCTATCTGTACCACCACTAAAACTTGATTTCAAACGACAATTCCTAAAATAGATTCACAATAAAAAAGTTGAAAATAATTTATTCTTGGTAAGCTTTAAATAAAATCATCTATAGTCTTTTGAAATTAGTTCATTTTTAATTAAAAAACAAAAAATAAATAAACTCTTCTGCTTTTGAGTTTAAAAAATACTGACTTGATAGTTGAAAATTCTTGTGCTGGTTTCGACCAGCTTCTGAAAAAAATAAAATAAATTACTTTTCTAGAAAACCGTATTTCGGATCTCTGATTTCGGGCCTAAATAATTGGCTTAAATTTTATCATGAAAAACATTCAGTAATATTGAGTTGAGATGTTTAGTGAAATATTGGACGCTCAATGAGCAGTTGTACGGCCCTAGAGTAAATAATACAATATTTTCTTTCTTGATTTTTTTTTTCTTTATTACTTATCATATAGAGACAAGTTTCGGCATCAATTACCTGTCATCATCAGTCTGTAACGACAAAGTGGATTGTACCTCACTACACATCTCAAAATTTTGCCATTCATAGTATTTATTATTAATCTATTAAAATCTTTATAATTAATCATAGATTTGGAGAAGTTACACTGTTAAAAGTTTCTTATATAATTTTAATATAAATAAATTATAGTTAAAAAAAACTAAAAAACACGTTTTTTTTTGTCAGTTATACACTAAAAAGTACAAAATAATGTAATTTTTAACCTACTTCAAAAAAGGAGGAGGTTCTCTATTCGACTGATTTTTTTTTGTGTCTATGTTACCTGATATCTCCGCCAATTGTGAACCGATTTTGAAAAAAAAATTCTTTGGGTTCAGTCTAGCTTCGGATTGGTCCCGTTTTTTTTCATTGCTATTAGACCTTTTTTGTTAGGTTTGTTCAGGACTAACTTCTTTGTTTATGAACCGATTTCGATGATTCTTTTTGACGTGACAACGTCTTATAATTCGATGAAGCCGGCTGCACGCTCGAAAAAACATGACTCATGAGGCGTTCCATTTAAGGCTTGAAGTGCAAGCGAGAGCGCGGAACGAGCGACAAAGATTGAGGCGGGCTTTTTAAAAGCTACAGTTACAAAAATTTTAATGATGTTTCCAAATTTTAAATTTTAAATTTAAGATTTATGAACAATAATTTAATCACAGTTTATTCTTATAATAAATTATTCAAAATTATTACTTTTTTACAACAAATTACAATTAAATTTGCAAAAATAATTAAGTAACTAATTGAACAACAACTTTTATTCAGTTTACTTGCTGAAAGAAATAATGTCAATACAAAATTTATTATTATAAAATAATAAAATCAAAAATTAAATTTTAACAGTCGAGTAGAAATTTAAACAATAAATTTTATTCAAGTATTTTGTAAATTTAAAATGATTTTCTGAACGAAGAATTTTATGAAAAAATCGGTTGTCTGTAAAGTCGGTTTACTGACGATAGTTGAACGTGACTACGTCATAAGAAAATACCATTCCATCAGTTTCCATCGTTCAACTATCGTCAGTAAACCGACTTTACAAACAACCGATTTTTTATTGGAAAGGGGGTATCTTAGGGATGGTGCTATATTAATTTGGTCAAGTTCCGATGATATGATCACTATTAATAACATCACTAAAAAGAGAAAAATAAAAATTATTTTTAAGAAAAAATTAAAACCGACTTCAAAAAATTAAATGCAACAAATAAAATACACTAAAAGGTATAAAATAATTATTATCTTATTTCGTTACAACTAAACGACGAAATATTAACATGAAATTACTTTTTGAAGTCGGTGCCAAACATATACCTTTTATGAATCGCACTCGACGGATCTTGCTTAGTACGTTTGGCGGGTACGCTCGCTTATAGGTATAGTTTGTTTGGTACCGACTTCAAAAAGTAATTTCATGATAATATTTCGTTGTAACTAAATTAGATAAGTATTTTATACCTTTTAGTGTATTTTATTTTATTTTTGAGTTATTATTATTTTATTTGTTGCATTTAATTTTTTTGAAGTCGGTTTTTTTTTTTAATTCATGTCCAATAACTAAAACAAAAAACCTGGGGCGCTTCTTTGAGAAGCATATAGGTAGGTACTTTTAATTAATTTCGACAACATGCTCCACTCTTTTTGACTTAGTTATTGGGCATAAAAAAGTTTATTATATTATATTGTACTTTTTACTGCGTGACAAAAAAAGCGAGTTTTTAGTTTTTTTAAACTATAATTTATTTTTTTACTTTTTAGTCTTAAAATGGGTACACTTCTAAGCGTACATCGCTAAACTAAAACTAAATTTGACAACAGTCTAGTATATTTTTCTCACTTTCATCTCCTTTTGTTATTTTTTGTATTTTGACCATTCGGGGGGTCCACAGATGATGTATACAAATTTTGGTTGAGTTTGGACCAAAGGGGGCTATAATTTTCAAATTTCGCCAACTGAAGCTAATATAAATGGTGTATAAATGGGAAGTCCGGCCTCAAAATTTTTTAGTAATATTATTACATACCACTATTCTAATCTTACTATATATTTTTTACTAATACTTATCTAATTAATACAAGTAAAAAGTAAAGTTACAATTTATTTTTGTATTTTTGCAATGAGTTAATGTGATTTTTACCAATATAATATAGTATTTTTTTTTACTTATAAATTTTCTATTAAACATAATATAGTAAATTTACAACAGTGTAAAAAATCAACTGTTGATTATTCGATTCCCCTTTTGAGAGTTGTTGAGGGCGCATTAAATTGGATCTGAAACAACCCTCTTTAGGCGTCCCCTATCACTTCCAATGGGATACAAGAAACATGACTGGAATTGCTTAAAACATGCCAACAGCATACACTAATCTATTTAAGAACAAACCGCTTTACCTGTTGATCAAATTTGGGGATATCTTTAAGGAAACTGGTGCTTTCAACAAGACAAAACGCCACTAGGGGTTTTTTGTGTTGACATTTCGATCTGCCACGGTCTCATCTTCAGCTAAGTTGTTTTTGATGGGTTTTTTAACCGACTTCAAAAAAAGAAGGAGGTTCTCTATTTTTTTTTGTGCCTATGTTACCTCATATCTCCGCCAATTGTTAACCAATTTTGAAAAATTTTTTTGCATTGAGTCCAGTCTACGTTCCGATTGGTCCCATTTTTTTCGTAGGTATTTTTTGTTAGGTTTGTTCAGGACTAACTTCTTTGTTTATGAACCGATTTCGATGATACTTTTTTTATTGGGAAGGGGGTATCTTAAGGATGGTGCCATATTAATTTGGTCAAGTTCTGATGATATGATCACTATTAATAACATCACTAAAAAGAGAAAAATAAAAATAATTTTTAAGAAAAAAATAAAACCGACTTTAAAAAAATTAAATGCAACAAATAAAATACACTAAAAGGTATAAAATAATATCTTATTTAGTTACAACTAAACGACGAAATATTAACATGAAATAACTTTTTGAAGTCGGTGCAAAACAAACTATACCTATAAGCGAGCGTACCCGCCAAACGTACTAAGTAAGATCCGTCGAGTGCGATTCATAAAAGGTATATGTTTGGCACCGACTTCAAAAAGTAATTTCATGTTAATATTTCGTAGATTAGTTGCAACTAAATAAGTAAATAATTATTTTATACCTTTTAGTGTATTTTATTTGTTGCATTTAATTTTTTTGAAGTCGGTTTTATTTTTTTCTTAAAAATTTTTATATTAATTGAAATAATTATTCACAGGTGGTTGTTTGAAAAAAAAATTATAATTACATTTTTATTCAATTTTCATTTAATAAAATGAATTGGTTTTTTTATTTTAAATTCCATCAATAGATCATTACAAATATTATTATATATTAGACTTTGCCAATTTAATTAATTAAAGGTATCTTTCTATAAAATAATTTATTGGAATTTCAATTTCATTCTCTTAAAAAATCCGACAATTCGAAGGATCGTATTACTCCTTCTTCAGGATTTAAAAGTATCAACGAAAGAACCTCCGTGTATATTAATATTATTTTTAATTGCAATTACATTTAAAACTTTGTGGCCAGTGATACGCCATAGCGGGTGTAAACGTTGGTAAAAATATAAATTAAGTTTTATTTCAATTTTATTTTATTTTGCCTGCGATTAAAAATCGACCTTTTAAAAATAATATTAATATATCGGAGCATCGCTCGGTGTTCCAGGTACTAATCATTAAAAAATAGTCCCCATTTTTGTAATAAAATCATAAAATTGTCATTTTAATTAAGGACCATAATTCGAGGGAACTGGTTAAGCCCATAAATGATCTTCTTTTGCCGAGGATTGTGTTTTCGGTTAGTTGAAGGGTTCTCGAGGCTAGGGACGTTAGCGGGGCCAGTCAGGTCCCAGGACCCCAGTAGCAGTCAGTCCTCAGTCGGTATCAAACCTGTTTTGCACGGTAGTTCCTGAGACACCGGCCTTGGATGCGTACTCTCTTCAGGCCCCGCCATAATTAATTTAACTTGACTGTGCCGTTGCCGATGCCGCTCCGTTCTCCCAGCTATAACTGCGTGACTTGCTCCCACCAAACTATTCCCCGACAAAAACTACTACTAGTTCATTTCGCAAATTAATCACTTTCAATTATTATTAATCTTATATCCAGGTATATTATTGAATCGTTTACTTCTAGCAACTTAATATCCAATATTATGGTTGTTTTTATGTTCTCTTTGAAAGGTTTAACCTTTTACTTCCTTTCACTGAACTCGATTTTAACAATATCTATAAAATTGATTTCACTTAAATGAGATTTAAATGAAACCTTCATCTTTAAAGTGATTCTTTTTGAATAAAATCGACAGCGTTCATTTATCGCTGAACCCACCTAGATTAGACATAATGAGATATTCCAATCAGAATTTACTACAACACAATAAAACTATCTAATCTAGGTTATTTCAGCCGAAATATCTCTTTTGGTAAACAACACTTAAGCATGAAGCCTGCAAAAAGCAATCATATAAATCAGTGGTATTCAATCTATGGGTCGGGAAAATTACCTTGAAATCCCAAGAGGGATGAAAAAATTGTAAATAAATTAAATCGGTTATTAAAGATATAACAACTCACTTGACAGATCTTAAAATCAATTTAATACTTATTTTCCGCGAAGATTTTTCTGACTCTAAATGGATCCGGAATCCCTTTCAGTGTGTATTACCCAAAAATTTATCATTTAATTTAATGGGGTTCGAGACTGTTTATCACTTTTATAAGAAAATTCTCAAATTTTTACCATCGAATCATTGATGTATTAAATATTTATTCCCGAAACTTGAAGTTGTCTGTCCCATTACCAAGAAATAAATGATTGAAAATTGTCCTTTGAAAATGGAAGTAAATTGGCCGAGCTTTTAAAAGGGCTATAACTTCTATACAAATTATACTATTTTCAACAAATTTATACAAATCAATAATTCAACTTTTATGAATCGAATGATACATTTTTCAATAGTTTTGACAGTCTAGTTAATTAGTTATTCATAAATGTAAAAAAAAATAAATGAAAAGTTATTTGCAGCCAACAAAATATAACAAAAGGACTAGTGTAGAATTCCAACTCTATTTCTTGAAATCGTTTTTGTATTAAATAAATGTGTTTATAATGAGAAAAAATTTATCTCAATATTCTTTTTATTAATATTATCAAAACAAAGATTTGTATTCGAAATTAACCTCATTAACAATTTTTTTTATTAAAAAATTTAGTAAGCAGAAGTTGTCACTCTGCAGAAATACAAAAGATTTTTCGTAGATCAACCAGATAGATAAGCTGTCCCGAACCTCCTTAAGCGAGAAACTAGTTATCATCAGATGGAAAATTAAAATGTTTTCAAAGAGCTTGAATTGAGTAATTTTTGGCTTAAAGTTCGAAATGAATATCCAGAACTGTCTGATGCACCTCTAAAGGTATTATTACCATTTGCCTCATCTTAACATATATGTGCGATATGGGATTTTCCCAATTTCTCTACCTAAAATCTAAATACCGAAACAAATTAGCAATAGACCCACCTTTAAGACCCAAATTGAGCAAAATAGAGCCATGTATAGTAGAACCTCGATAATCCGGCACACTTGGGGATCTGCCAATGCCGGATTACCGATTTTGCCGGATTATTGAGGTCTTTTAAAAAAACTTACTTGAACAAGGAAATATGTCAGTAATAACAATTTAAAGAGCAAAAACGTGTACTTTATTTACAAACTAACATAAGGTGTAAACAGTAAATGTGTATTTCACTTCAAATGAGTCTTTATGGGCACTTTGGCTGAAATTTCAAAGTTCACTGTGCACTTAGCAAGCACTAAATCTTTCGAATTTCATTAAAAAATTGATTTCTGACGCATGCCGGACTATTGAGTGCCGGATTATCGAGGTTCTACTGTATATCACTATTTGTAACCAAGAAACAGGCTCTATAGGTCTCATTAAATATTTTCCTTTTGTAGTTTTTTGAAACTAATTTTTTTTAAGTTCATAGCTTTTATACGCTATTTAAATTGTAATAGTTATAAATGATAAATGCTAGTCGATTTTTCAACCTAATATTTGCTAACTACACTGTTGATTTTCAGTTTATTGTACTTGTTTTGACAAAAATGTTTGTCTTGTATGAAATAAAAATAATTTAAAAAACTAAAAAACACACTCTTTTTTGTACCAGTAATGCACTAAAAAGTACAAAATAATGTAATAAACTTTTTTATGTCCAATAACTAAGTCAAAAAGCGTGGGGCGCAGAAGCATGTACTCTTTTAATTAATTTCGACAAAGTTCCCCACCTTTTTTGACTTAGTTATTGAACATAAAAAAAGTTTATTACATTATTTACTTTAGTTCATTACTATGTTTTTTAAACTATAATTTTTTTTACTTTTTAGTCTTAATTATTTTTATAGCGAAAAGTTTGCGGAATTTAACAGAATGAAATGTTTTTTATTTTTATATAATTTCATTTAAAATGAGTAAACGGGGGGTCGGTAGGCTAGGCGGTAGTGACAGCGAGCTAACCAGGGGACCCGGGTTCGAATCCGACTCTGAGGCAGCCAGCTAAAATCTGACCTCCCGGGGGTAGAGACAAATTTTAAAAATATAGCTAGTATCGTAATTGGGCTTATGGCTAGAAAGGCCGAAAAGCCGGGGGAAAAAAAAGAAATGAGTAAACAATTATTTTTATAGAGAAATGTTTGCGGAATTTTTACAGAACAAAAGTCATATTGATACATATATTAGATATTAGAATACATAGATACATACAGGTGAAACTAATATAAAGCGTGAAATAAATTAGCTTCACCTGTATGTATGTATGTATTTATCTATGAATGTATCAATGTGACTTTTTGTTCTGGTTAAAATTCTGCAAACATAAATAATTGTTTACTCAATTTAAATGAAATTAAATAAAAATAATATAAATAAATACTGTTAAATTCCGCAAACTTTTCACTATAAAAATAATTAAGACTAAAAAGTAAAAAAATAAATTATATTTAAAAAAAAAACTAAAAACCACATTTCTAAAAAGTACAAAATAATGTAATACTTAATCAAAAATCGTGGAGCACTTTTTCGAAATTAATTAAAAATATATGCTTGTGCGCCCCACAATTTTTGATTAAGTATTACATTATTTTGTACTTTTTAGAAGCGTGTTTTTTTTTTTTTAATATAATTTATTAATATTACCTAATCCTAGTTTTTGAGCAATTGGAATTAGATTATTGATTATTTTAATTTCAGGTCAACATGTCCATTCAGGGTCGCATTCCACAATCTTTGAATACCACTGATATAAAAGAACTTATCTTATTTCTTTATTTTTAAAGCATAATAAATCTAAACTATATTGTATTTTCTTTTTTAATACCTTCTTTCTTAGTCAATCCTATAATTATAAATTGAACTGGTTCTTTGGCAAATTCTATGACTTCAATTATTATTTTTTAGGCGAACTCATCGGAAAGCCTCTGAGCATTTCAGCATTTAACCATTATATGCCGGGTGAATTTATTGGTATGATAGTTGATAGGTAAATTACAGTTGTGGATGTTTGGGCCCGCTTTGCGATGCAATCATATATTGGTCCCAGGGGGTGGATGCGCCCCCTTTTCAACAACCCTCTGACCGCACATGTCCACAGCGGCTCAGCGAGTAATTAAACCGCCCTTCGCCCTTCGAACCCGTGCCGTTGAGACCGAAAGCCCAATGCCCATACTGAACTCGATAGCTGGTTGGAGAGAGCGTATATAGCGTATTCCAATACTCCCGTCTGTTCATTATAATGCCACATTCCATCCGACAGCAATGGGAAAATTTGGATTTCAAAACAACCCCCCCACCTCAACATCTCGTTTTGCTCCCATTCCACGTTTATTTGCGTTAATGCTTTATCAAAACTACAGAACAACAAATCATCCTGGTCCATAATATAGGAGTAATCATGACACTTTTGCCCTCATATATGTTTCTCTCTATATATATTTATAAAGAAAACTAACTTTGACGTAGTTTGGTTGACAATTAAAACAATGCCCCTACGAAAGTATCTCGGAACCAATTTTTAAAATATTATACGATAAATTTCAGTCAGAGATAAAAAAATCTTCATCGTAAAATTGTTTGTTGAGTATTTCGAATTTTGAATTTCTTCGCAACTCGAAGACGATGGGATTCACAGGTTGATTGATCAAAGAATCTAGTACTTATTATAATTTTATTTTTTTGGACCACCTTCCCGCCCCATTTCGGGTCCGAAAAATCTCTTTTTAACCGACTTTATTAAATCTAAGAATAAGACCCTTCTTGGTTTGAGAATTTTATAATTTTATTATTATCATTTCCGTCCATAATGTGAATTAATTCCGAAGCTTATTATGGGAATTAAGGACACATTTTTTTGTGAGATTTTTTCATTTTTCAACTAACGTTTCGTCGACTTTGCCGATTTCTTCAGGGTTTCAAATAATTACATCACACATTTGTCTAAAATATATTATTTTCTTTATCTCCATTACCAATGAAGAACCATCAGAAACTTAAAACTTCAACTGATGGTTCTTCATTGGTAATGGAGATAAATAAAAATTAATATATTTTAGACAAATGTGTGATGTAATTATTTGAAGTCCTGAACAAGTTGCCAAAGTTGACGAAACGTTAGTTGAAAAATGAAAAAAATCGTAAAAAAATACTTGTCCTTAATTTCAATTATAAACTTTCGAATTTATAATTTTAGTTTTTTTAAGAACCCTCCACCATCCCCCTAATTATTTATCAGCCTGATTTCAATTAGTTCTTAATCTCTCTTTTTGGAGGTACAGTCACATTTTGTTTGTATATCGAAAAAGTGATTTAAAAAATAATTTACTATCAATAAAATTGAACCTTTAGTTGATTTTTACGTCATTTATCCATTGAGGGTCCAATTTGCGAGTTTGTTTGGAATTTATACATCAAAATATATATACAATACGGAATTCAATTAAATGAAATTTGAAAGTTTATAAGGGTAAGTATTGTCTAGCATGACTTCATTTTTACTTTATAAGGTCGACGTTTCGTCGACTTTGCCGACTTCATACAGCGGTAAATAGTCACCTCACCCTGTAATCTATTGCCTGAAAACTGTGTTGTCTGATTCTATTTATGTTATTTCTAATATAATTGTTAATAAAAAAAATATCTCAAAAACGGCTGAAACTATCTATTTCGATTAAAAAAATTGAGCAAAACCATGGCATTTCGGTCTACAAAAAAGCCCTAATAAGTGAAAATCGAAAAAATTAAATTTTTCGAGATAATAATTGTTTTGTCAAAATGTCTGTTAGTCTGTGCGTTACCAAATTTTATAATGATATTGATACAAGAAGAAGTTGCACCAAGAAGGTACACCCTCTGAAGTCCGTGGTGGACCCTTGTAACGCGAAGATAAGGGGAGATTTAGGGATTGGGTAGCAGTCGAAGGTATCTGTGGATGCTGGTCTTGAAAGATTGAATTTTGGACGAGCTAGCTCAAAAACTAGTGTGAATATCGAAACCAAATTTCACACGTAGTTTTGGTCCATTGAGATTAAGAGCTGATTAGATTTTGGTGCATATCGACCCAAAATTAAGGGGGGTGGAGGGTGGGGGGGTTAAAAATTAAAAATCTAGGTCGTTTGAGCAAACTCAACCAAATTTTGTATACATAATCAGTGGACCCCCAGAAGTCTAAAAATGCAAAATCTAACCGCCCAAAATGGGGAGGGGGGGGGAGGTCAAAAAATGAAAATCGTGGCCATTTACCAAACTCAACCAAATTTTGTATACATAATCAGTGGGTCCCCAGAAGTCTAAAAATGCAAAAACTAACCGCCCGAAATGGGGTGCGGAGGGTCAAAAAATGAAAATCTTGGCCATTTACCAAACTCAACCAAATTTTGTATACATAATCAGTGGGTCCCAGGAGTCTAAAAATGCAAAAACTAACCCCCCTCCCCCTACATGATTATAAATAATTTTATTAAATATTAAATATATAGTGAGGGGCCAGGTTGTATGGTAAAGTCAAGTGGATGGCCACATCAGAACACGTCAGCTTTTTTTTTTTTTTTTTTGTATTTTATTTGTTGTCCTCGGGAACATGGCCCATTTAGACAGTACTTAAGTATAAAGGTCGAGTTATTTGCCCGACACTTCCGACAGTCGTTTCGATTTCAATAAGACTATTTGACTTGAAAATTATAGACATAGATACAAATTGTATAATATATTTTAATAAACAATGCGGATTTGTAAATCTCGATTCTTGATTAATACTTTTTTGTCTTATCTTGGAAAATAATAAATACTACTTGTCTTGAAATCAAAACAAGACGGAGAGTATTTATGTTGATTCTTGTGAAATAGTATCGATGGCGGCGCTGTCTATATGTATGGCTCGTGCTTCAAGCAGAACCCCCGAAGAAATCACTTTTCTTGAACCAATCCCTTTGAAAAAAACCTGTCAGCGTCCATGTCAATCAACAACTTGAAGCTCGACGTCGTCTCCTGTTCGCCCGAACAAGTTACATCAAGTCAATCAGTACTCTCTCTCTCTGCACACCAAGGCCAGGCACACACTCCTCATCCTCCACATTCACTCATCAACCCCTAGCCAAAAGCATTTTCTATTTAAAAAATACATTTACTAACTCAAAAATCTTCAAACCTACAAATCTATTTCATATAATATGATAGTACCTGGAGGCACCGAGCGATGCTCGTTATCTTCTTCCTTCAGTTAAAAGCTTTATTTTAATATTATTTTTAATTTAAAATCCTGATAAATATGTCGATTTTTATTTGTGAGCCGCTTTCAAATTAAAAAAAAAATACAAATATATTTAATATTCGCCCACTGCACCCCCCCCTCCACCACGCTCGACCCCCTCGAAACGTTTATTTATTTATTTATTTTTAATATATTTATTTATTTATTTATTTAAAAACAATGCTCTGAGGTGGCTACCTCGTAGAGCAGAAACAGAAAGAATATATATACAAATAGTATCATTTAAGTAAGCAAACATAACATATATAACATTTAAATGAGCAAACAGAAAGAATACATACATATAGTAACATTTAAATGAGAAACAGAAAGAATATAGATATAGAAACAGAAAGAATATAGGTATATAGTAAGATTTAAATGAGCAAGACTCTCCCAGCCCAGTGAGCAACCCAGAGTCAGCACAAGCAGGCGAATAGACCAGTGACACATTAATTTATTTATTAATAGTTCTAACATTTAGGAAGAACAAAATATGTTAAAATCCACAATCACAATCGTTCTTCAAGGCCTTTGAGAACAATGGATTAATCCGACCCATTGTCTGTCTGGGTACAAAAGTAAACAAAAGAGAAACCTTTTTTAAACTCCAAGATTTGGATCTGTCTACTCTGAGAATAATTAATTTGATTACTAAAAAAACCATCAAAAACAATTTTGTCGAAGATGAGACCGTGACAGATCGAATTGTCATTCCAAAAACCCCATAAGCCGTGAATTTCATCAAAATCGGTAGAGCCGTTTTCAAAATAGAACTAAGATAGAAATATATATATAAACAAATAAATATACAATTTTTGCTCGTTTAATAAGAGTAGATAGATATGGTAGATATAATGGAAAGTAAAAAAAATGTGGTCCCTAACAAGGGACGAATTTTTGTAACAGAGGCCATTTTGCTTTTTCTTCTTTGTTTAGGAACCACATTTTTTTTTTTAATCTAATAAATTCAAATATTTTCTTTTGGAGATAGAATTCAATGGAGGCTTAATGAAAAGACAATCCACGCCCAAATATAACGAAAACTATAAATTCCGAGTCAATTTTTTTTTATTAGAACGTCAATTTCATTCTCTCAAAAACTTACGTTTTGGAGAATCTTCCTTCTTTCCTCAGGGTTTAACGAAAGAAGCCTGTAACCACCTTATTCCTCTATAAAAATGAAAAAACCCTCATTTATTATTTAATTTTATTAATTTTGATTTAGCCTAGACTTTTTTATAAGTGAAACTTCTTTATTTTTGTTACAATAAAGGGGAAATAATTTTTTTAAAACCTACTAAAATGTAATTAATTAAATTAATCTTAAGAAATTCAAAGATGTTTTTATAAAGCGAAATTTAGAGAATACTTAGCCAGACTACCGTTTTACAAGAACCATTGAGGTCCGTGGTGGGTATCATGCGGGCTATACGCGGATTGATACCGGGTAACACCTAGATGGACCATATCTTTTTTCGCTCTCTTGGTTCAGGATGGAGAATCAGCTGGACCTCAATGGTTCTTGTAAAACGGTAGTCTGGCTAAGTATTCTCTAAATTTCGCTTTATAAAAACATCTTTGAATTTCTTAAGATTAATTTAATTAATTTGATAATTTTCTATATTTGTATAAATATACTAGAAAAACAAATTTACTTATAATTTGTTAAAAATTCCGTTGAGTGGATTTGCTCGCGAATTTACTCCGCGGAATTCTAAATTAATTTACTAAAATGTAGTTTATTTCAAATAAAATTTATTAAAATTAGGAAATATAAATTATTTACCCGAAAAAAAGTGATGGGGTGAGATGGGAGGAGTGAATTACCAATCGACTTGATTGGGGAATAATGGAATTGAAATAATTATCGGAAAAGAGGTTTTTTTATCTAATTAGATTTTTCCTCTTACTAAAAACAAGGACTAAAGATGAATAAGGACACTCGATGGTGGAGAAGTAATCTCCGGAATCGAAGCAAAAAATACAATGTATACATTAATTAATGTAAAATAATTGGTTTAATAAAATTTATAAAAAAAAAATATTATTTACCCGTAGATGTTATTTTTATATAATTCTCTTTTCTCTTTCAAGTAGCTATACTAAAAAATATAAGAAAATAATTTCCTTATTGTTTAAAAATAAAATAAAATGAATTTTGCATATTTTTAGATCAGCATTTCCCAATTGGACTTTTTCGAATCTCTGGGATTCCACAAACTCGTGTCCGGAGTTTTGCAAGAATTTGTAAAAACAAGAATTTAACAGCAATTTACGCATTGAGAGATGTTATCCTTAACAATCTCCTTTCATTTCATATTTGTAGAGATAAGAAGAAATGCACTTGGCAAAAACAACACTTAGCAAAATTTTGATCCGAAAAAATAAAAGGAGTCCCTAGTTTAAATTTCTAATCTACTATTTCAAGAGAACTCTATCAAAAAACAAAGGCGGCATCCCTGTATTAGATCTAATTAGTACTACATATAAGTATATATGAAAAAATACAAATCATTAATAAAACAATCAAGAACACGTTTATTTTTAACCAAACGTTTCGGTAGCATTCTTTTTCATGGTTAATTTGCATTAAAAAGAAAAAAAGAAAAAATTGCTTCCTCTAAAATTTGAAAGCAACACAATTTTGGAGGAAGCAACTTTTTTTTCCATTTTTCTTTTTATTGCAAATTTACCATTGAAAAAGGGAGAAATACTTACCGAAACGTTTGGTTAAAAATAAACGTGTTCTTGATTGTTTTGTTAAAGATTTGTATTTTTCATATTTGATATATAATCAATAAATAATTTTTCTTCGAAATATAAGTATATAATAATATATTTTTGACCCCCCCCCCCCCCATTTTAGTTGGAAAATTTTCCATTTCTAGTATTCTGGGGTCCTACAGATTATGTATACCTACAAACTTTGCTTGAGTTTGCTTCAAAGCGCTAGAAGTTACAATTTTTGACCCCCCCCCCCCCATCGGGTCAGTTTTTGATAAATTTTCTGAAACAATAATTTCAGAAAACACATCCTCTACAACTTTGCTTATGACGAAATTTGCCGTAGAGTTAATAGTATAGGTCTTATTTTATAATTTCCACCCCACAAAACCCACCTTTGGGGTCAAAATATCAAAATATTCTATGGCTTAGATTTTAAGTTAGTAGAGATCTGATCCAAATACAAAATTTCAAAAGAATATCTCCAGCCATTTTTATGCCCAGTGGGCGACAGACAGACACGAAATTTGTTGAAGGTGTTTTCTTTAATAACTTTGCTTGAAACGTGTGCATCCAAAATTTGAGGCGATTTGAATCAATGAACAGACAAAACCTTATTTTATATATATAGAATACTAGCTCCAAGGCCCGCCTTCGGCGGCTCCTCTTGCTAACCAGGGGCACGCCCCTGGACCCCCAGCCCCCGCGCACCAAGCCCAACCCCCGCACCCACGCCCACCACCCCAACACTCCATTCGCACCCTAACCCACTAACACCCCACCCCCAAAACCCCTCCAGCACCCCCGCCCCCGCACGCATGCACCCGTCCCTCCCACCCACCCACCCCCGCACCCACCCACCTCGGACCCCGCACCCCATCCACCCCGGAACCTACTCCGTGACCTCCAACCCTGCGCACCACACCACCAGCCTCCTGGATCCCACCCCCGATATGCCCCCTGGACTCCACCCCGCACCAACCCCACCATACTCCGGCTCACTCCTCACCCCCACCCCAGTTTTTGCATTTCTAGGCTTCTAGTGACCCACAGATTATGTATACAAAATTTGGTTGAGTTTGCTCCAAGGGCAAGAATTTACATTTTTTCACCCTCCCCCCTTTTTGGGTGGTTTTTTGGGGAAATTTTTTTAAACAAAAGTTGTCAGAAATCACATCCTCTACAACTTTGTTTATTATAAAATTTGCCGTAGGGTTAATAGTTTAGGAGTTATTTGATAATATTCATTCGTGCGCCCCCCCCCCCAAATCCCCTTCTGAGGTCAAAATATCAAAACGTTATATAGCTAAAAACGTAAGTTAGAAGACATCTGATGTAAATATGAAATTTCATAATAATCCCTTCAGCCGTTTTTACGTGAATCGTGAGCAACTTTTCGGAAACCACTGAAACAGACAACAGACATACATACAGACAGACAGAAATTTTGTTGAGGGTGTTTTCGTTCATAATTTTGATTGAAACGTGTGAAACCAAAATTTGGCGTGATTTGGAGCAATGTACAGACAAAACCTTAATTTTATATATATATATAGTATAGATAGGTAAATGCTGCATTACTTATCCGGATCATGTGTGGGAGGATCAGAGGGATATAAAGGGTGATATGGAGCCCTTAAAAAAAATAATTAATTTTCAGGCTACATAATTGTCATTTTATAATGAAATTTATATCAACTGAAATATTTCGACTCTTTTGAGAGGCCATTAAATTAATTAATTCGTACTTGAAGTACGACGAAAACAACAACAATTAATTTATAAAACAATTTGATAACGGTACGGGAAATACCAACAAAATGTCATGTTTATCTAATAAAGAAGATAGTGTTTACATTGGAAGATTGTTAAAGCAATGTTTTATAAATGAGACGCTCAGAGCTAAACTGGATCAAGTCCAAATTCTACAAATTTTGTTTGTTGCGGATTAATACTTGTTAATGGTGTATATTTTCAGAAACATACTGAACTAAGTTCCTGTTATTGCTATTTTTTAACAATTGAACCTGAAAAACTCTTATAAAATTTCCACGCTAAACTGGATCAACTCCAAAATGCCGATTTAGTAGCACATATCAATTCTAGCGTTTCAAAACCACTACAGTAGAAAAATAAAATCCGGAAACGAAGTAACTTCATCCGGATTTAAATATTAGAAAAATGTATGATTTATACGTTGAGAAATGCCAAAGTGAAGGAAAGCAAGCTTTGAAACAAAAGTTTTACTATCATATATTCTCTACTAAGTTTAACTTTGCATTTTAAAATTCATGCAAAAGATACATATGGGGCATTCCACGCTAAATCGGAAGGTTTAAAAAAATTCAATTTTTTGACATTTTTTACTATCCGTCAAAAAATCACTTCCTGGTAAATTTTGAAATTTTTTTGATCACCTGTTTAAAAGATATCGAATTTCCGCTTTTTGATCATAACTTCTTCAAAAATGTCCAAATTCAAATTTTTTTTTTTTAAATTTTCGTTTTTTACATAATTTTTAGAAATAAATAAAAAAAATTATTTAAAGTGTTTTTATATATACGATTTTTGAGTTTGAAAATTTTAATCTTCATTACATATAAAAAATTAAAATTTTCTCGCAATCTTCACCCCTTCATTTTAGGGCTTGGAAGAGAGAAAGTTTGGCGTTTTGGAATTTTTCCTTTATTTACTCATGCTGCTAGAATGATTAGAAGTACCCGAAAGGTTTGATGACCCGTCACTAAGTGAGTGAGTGAATCAGTCATTGAGTCAATCAGTCATTCATTCGGTGAGTGCCAAAATTAGCTATTTTCTCAGTTCCATATCTCAGAATCCATTTATGCTGTAGGTATTATTGAAATTTGGTACTCTCTACAAGATCGATTACATAATTACATGTGTATAATTTTACCTCTGTATCTCAAATTGGTTCTGAGCCGCAGGGGGATCAAAAGTGGCTCGAAATTGTTCCTGTAAATAGCCTACAGCGTGTAAGTAAGCTAATTCTCGAACTTTGCCTTTCTAGGTTTTCTATTATCATTTTTTATTTTTTATTTTAATTTTGATTATTTTATATACGTTTAAAAAGAAACTCCCTATTAGTTTCCTTACAATGTCTATCTGTCCATTTGTCATACCATTGTGATTCGTAAATTAAAAAAAAAAAAAAAAGGATAAGAACTTGAAATCTAGAAGTTGTATGTACTATTATTCATTTTCCCGCAAATCAATAATCGTACTAAGATTTTAATCGAATGAATATTTTAACGAGGGTCGACATTTAAGTGGGATCAAAAATAAATAAGATGACGTGTTCTGATGTGGCCATCCACTTGACTTTACCATACAACCTGGCCCCTAAAATTATTTATAATCATGTAAGGGAGGGGTTAGTTTTTGCATTTTTAAACTCCTAGAAGCACTACTCGATTATGTATACAAAATTTGGTTGAGTTTGATAAATGGCCAACATTTTCATTTCTTGACCCTCCACTCCCTCCCCCCCCATTTTGGGCGGTTAGTTTTTGCATTTTTAGACTTCTGGGGACCCACTGATTATGTATGCAAAATTTGATTGAGTTTGGCAAATGGCCAAGATTTTCATTTTTTGACCCCCCCCCTCCATTTTGGGCGGTTAGTTTTTGCATTTTTAGACTTCTGGAGGGCCACTGATTATGTATACAAAAATTGGTTGAATTTGCTCAAAATACCTAAAATTTCAATTTTTAACCCCCCTCCACCCCCCGGGTCGATATGCACCAAAATCTAATCAGCTCTTAATCTCAATGGACCAAAACTACGTGTGAAATTTGGTTTCGATATTCACACTAGTTTTTGAGCTAGCTCGTCCACAAATTTGGTTACGCACACACTAACTAATTACTAACTAACAGACATTTTGACAAAACAATTATTATCTCGAAAAATATAATTTTTTTCGATGTTCACTTATTAGAGCTTTTTTGTAGAGGAAAATACCATGGTTTAGCTCAATTTTTTTAATCGAAATAGTTTCAGCCGTTTTTGAGATATTTCGAAAAAAGAAGGGAAAAAAAACACTTTTTACGATTACAATACTAGACCATACCCTATATGGTAAAGTAAAAATAAATATTTTCAATCATAGAATATGAGATATCCCTGTAAAGATCTCTTTTAGGGCCAGTTGTATGTCGGTTGGTAAACTCTTTTTAAACGTTGACAAAGGTAAAACCTTAAAATTCACCTTGTGCCTGGTGGGATGGCCAACCAGATGACGGGGACACAAGGTGAATTTTAAGGTTTTACTCTAAAATTCACCTTGTGTCCCTGTCATCTGGTTGGCCATCCCACCCAGGCACAAGGTGAATTTTAAGGTTTTACCCTTTGTCAACGTTTAAAAAGAGTTTACCAACCGACATACAACTAGCCCTAAGAAAAATTACATTTTTGTTGTTTTTGTAATTGTTTCAATCTAAAATGACGGCATGAAGCTTCAAGTGACTGTTGGTGATTTTTTTTTTACTTGTCCGCGTTTAGAAACGACTTAAAATTATGAAATAATTCCCCTTTTCCCTCCTTATCAACGACAAATAAGAACCAATTTGTTATCTCAACTATTTTAAGAGTTAGAAGGTACGGAACCCTCGAAATCCGATCCGACTCGCACTATTCCGACTAATCTAATGCTGGTTTGTTATTAATATGAGCTAAGCGTAATCTTATATGTAATCATATAGCGTGCTCTAAACAACAAATAAATTATTTGATGCTATGCCATTTGAGTTGTTTATCAAAAGCGAAAATTCGGCTAATTGGACATTTTAAAGCTATCAGAATGCAGGACGTTCCTAATTCTAAGTCGATTAATATAATGTTTAAACAATTATGTGTCGGTTCAAGGTGAAACATTGGGTATGGTCAAGTATTGTAATCGTGCATGAAAAAAGTGTTTTTTTTTTTTTTTGAAATATCTAAAAAATGGCTGAACTATTTAGATTAAAAAAATTGAACGAAACCTTGGCATTTCGGTCTACAAAAAAGCCCTAAGGGGGCGTCCCTCGTTTTTAACCCCCCCCCAGTGAGATGTCGTGAGATTTGGCTCGACCCCCCTCCTCCCTCAAAATGCGTATTTTTAGTGTACAATAAATACGTTAATCTGTGCTTGATTGCGTTGGATTTATTTAAAAAACATAATTTGCTTAATTATTTTTATTTAAGACTAGTACTATTAATATTATTATTATTATTACTTAATTTAACGCAGTTTTCCCGGAATTTTACACTGTTTCTTGTCAAAAAAAAATACGTGATATTTTCCGAGACCTCCCTCTCCCCCACGTGAGATTGGGTGAGATTCGGCTCTACCCCCTACCCCTCACCTAATTTAGGGACGCCCACTAATAAGGGAACATTGAAAAAATTATATTTTTCGAGATATATATTAATTATTTTTGTCAAAATGTCTGTTAGTACGTTACCAAATTTTTGTGGACACACTTGCTCAAAAATCTAGTTATGAATATCAAAACGAAATTTTAATTTAGGTGCATTGAGATTAAGAACTGATTCATCATCATTGAGTATACAGTCCTAAGACTGGTTTGATGCAACAATCCGTCTCCACTCGACTCTGTCCCCCGCCAGCTGTTTGACCTCTCTAAATGTCTGGCATCCCATATCCCCAATTATTTGGTTGAAATATTCTAATCTGGGCCTTCCCCTTCCCCTTTTCTTTCCCACCTCCCCTCCAAGATATCCCTAAGCAGTCCCCCATGTCTCAGTGTGTGCCCCATCATCTGACCTCTTCTCTTCTTCAGACTCTTCTACAAGGTTCTTCTTTCTCCAATTCTTCCAAGAACTTCTTCATTTGTAATTTTATCCATCCATTTGATATTCATCATTCTTCTGTAGCACCACATTTCGAAAGCCTCTAATCTCTTTCTCTCCGCTTTTCCAATTGTCCAGGTTTCACACCCGTACATGGCTATGCTCCATACATATGTCTTCAACTAGCAACTTCCTGTTTGCTAAGCTGATTGAGGGGAGGTTAAAAATATTTTCAAACAAAAATCGATAAAAGCTGATATTTCTAATAAAATAGTCCCATAATTTAAAGGCAATATTATTAATTCATAATGGACCCAAAATTAGAGGGGAGTTATTTCATAAATAATTAAAATTATTTTAATTCAATATTAAATATAAGAGAGGAGTCAGGTGTATGGTAAAGTCATGTGGATGGCCATATCAGTTTATTAATCAAAAGTAAGTAAAATTTCAAGGTAGATTTCACAAAATAAAACTATGTTAACTCCTGATGATGCCTACTAGTATATATCGCAATAAAACTCAAAACATATATTTGTTTTATTTTGTGAAACCTCCTTGAAATTTTCACTTGCTTTCGATTAATATACCTCTAGCATTTGAAAATGATTTCATAATTAGGTGTCCAAACATTGTTGCATTTAAATGAGCTTATTTATGTATAGGTGGTTTTATCTGAAAATTCTCTTTTGATACACATTACAGTATTTTACGATTAATCTGTTTTCTGAATAATAATATTAGAAATACAAATTCTTTGATTATTCGATTTTCACTTTATTAATACTATGAACATATTTGAAATTATAATGACGAATAATTAATAAAATAAAATAATAATAATAATAATAATAAAATTCAGAGAAAAACTAAAAAAAATCAGGTTAGCCAACTTAGGTTGCCAGACAATAAAAGAACTAAACGAGAAAAAAAAACAAGTGTTGGCGGCCCTGTTTTTAAGATTTTTGAGTGTCTTTCATTCTCAATAGTTCTAACTACATTATCGCTGAAGAAGAATTTAATATTGCAACAAAAGATTTAAAAAACTATCTATTTTTTTTAAAGTACATTTAAAAACAAAAATTAAAAATAAACTGCAACGGATCGTTGCTAAACTTTTATCCAAATTCATTTGAAATATTAATATGTTTATTTCTTTATTATTAATCAGATATCACTTGCAATTTGCAGTTCATGTTGACTTTAATTCAAAAATAATGATCGATTCTCTTTGTACAGTCGAGGAATAACCATTCTACATTCGATTTTTGACGTTTCGGTTTTTGCATTGGTAGACATAGAGGAATCGGCTTAAAATCTAAAATAACGATCGATTAAATTGAAAGTTTTTGCCGAGAGTAGCAGAATTTTATATATTGAAGGAGACAATAAATAGAGTGTCTTCTGCTGGAATTATAAATTCGTTATAAATAAATACAATTTATAATTCCAGCAGAAGACACACTCTTTTATTGTCTCCTTCAATAACGATCGATTCTTATCTAATACCTACTAGAGGAATAACCTTATTGCATTCCATTTTTGAAGTTTTGACTATTAATGGCAACCTCTACTGAAAACGTGGAAGAATCGACTTAAAATCAAAAAGACTAAATTCTTTTATGATAAACAACTCAAGCTTGAGAATAAGAGAATTTTTTTATAAATAGATTGTACTAATACTTTTGTGTCTAGCAAAATGAATAATAATTGTAATTTTCAAGACTTCTTATCTATAATAATACCTACATATAATATAACTTTTTTTATTTTCCCCTTAATGATAACAAGTGGATTTTTAATACATTTTAAATATTTGTTTCATCTTATTTGTTATGAGTGTATATTACAGTTAAATAGAATCTCAAATTATATCTATTTAAGACTTTATAATAAAACAATTATATTTATTCTCTGTAACTAATAAAACATCAATAAAGCAGCCACGTGGGGGTCAGGGGGCGAACCCCTTGGCTAGCAAAAGGCCATCAATGGCGGGCCTTAAAGCTAGTTAGTAATAAAAATTCTTTGATTATTCGATTTTCACTTTATTAATCTTGTGAACATATTTAAAATTATAATGACCCGAATAATACTAGTTTATTATTACATATATATTAAAGGTTGAAGTGAGTGTAACGGGCGTTTGTCTGCAGCCATGCGGCAAGCTGGCTTGTCACAGCCGTGACAAATGCCCTCCCCTGTTGCCCTGTTGGCTGGTATACACTATACACTATACACGCTAATGGACAAGCAGTAGGCCGGTTTAATACCGATTGTACCCGGTCGGAGTACTCGGCTACCCCAGGCAGGCCCTCAACTGACACTCGCTTATTGCGATCGTTGCGGCTTGCCACCACAAACACTGTGCCGTTTGTCACCTACGTAGAGTCTCTTTTTAATTTACTTCTGTCATATAGAAATATACTGACCAGTAGTGTTTCGGGGCATGATAAACAAAAAACAGGGAGTAGTTACCCGGTACAATTTCTGCTTACTTTAACGCTTAAATTATTTATTCATTAGTCTTGTTTTTTTGAATTAAATTTCATTTGATTAATATGCGAATTTCGTTAACTTATGGCTGGTAGATAAATGAAAGGTTGTTATTAAATAATCAAATTTCATTTTATGCTTTCATTGAGAATTCGAGAATGAATTAACAACACACAGACAGACAGACAGAGAGCTTATCGAAAAGATAAAAATATCTGACGGGAGCCACACACTCTCACACGTGCTTCCTTAGTACTCCTATTATTTACATTTCCAAAATATCTTACTATTTTTTTGCAACGAAATTTTCTCTGGAGAGAGACGGACTGGTAGAAATTTTAATTGAATGTAATGGAAGGCAGCCCAGAAGGTAGTGAGGAAGGAAGGAGGGAAAAATCCTCCGAAACGTAGAGTTTGAAAGGAAAGGAGGAAGGATTCCAATAAATTACACCTTATTTGATATGTGTTAATTTTTTCTTTCCTCACTACCTCTGGGCTGCCTTCCATTACATTCAATTTATATCTTACTATTTTGCGATAAAGAAACAATGTTTGGTGTCACTTTAGTCCTTATTTTATATCCAACGCGACCTACTTCATATTTTACATTAAATTGAAATGAAAATTTCAACGCCGACAATTTAACGACGCATCTATATTATGGTTTGATTTAAAAATTTTTTTGTTAATAATAATAATTTAATAATAATTCGAAGGTTTATGGTATAATGGGAATTAAGGACAAGTTTTTTGTGTGATTTTTTACTTTATCCAATGCGAAGCATGGGAGAAAGTATTGGAATCGCTCTCGCGGCAAGCGCGACTTCAAAGGGTCCTCAGGTAAAGACTACGGAACCCATGGACTCAATTAAGGTCACAAATTGAAGTATTTAATGAGATTGAATTTTAGCACGTGACGGTTTTGCCAAAAATTACTTGGGATCTCGCCGAGAGGCCAAAAAGTGCCATTTTTTTTGGAAGTGCGTGCGGATGGATGGATGTATGTATGTATGTGTGTGTGTGTGTGTGTTATCGTTTTTTTCGTCCACGAATTTTTCCACACCGTTGCACCGAATGAATTGAAATTGAAAACCTACCAGTATTTTAACAAAATGAAGCGCTGATTAGTTTTTGGTACATATCGGTCCACAAACATTAGTACTTTATTTCAGTACTTTTTTAGTTTTTTCTAAATATCTTGAAAATGACTTAACCAATTTTGATGAAATTTAATATCCTAATTAAGTACCTTGGGAACCACAAAAAAGGTTAAATAAAGTTTTTAGTAAAATTATATTTTAAAGTACTTTACTCTAGAACATATTAATATTTCAAATGAATTTGGATAAAGTTTAGCAACGATCCGTTGCAGTTTATTTTTTTATTTTTCAATCAACTTTTGTTTCGATGGCTTTGCCGACTTCTTCACTGTTTCAAATAGTTACATCACACAATCGTCTAAAATACATTAATTTTTCTTTATCTCCGTTGCCCAATAAAGAGCCATCAGAAGCTTAAAAATTCAACCTCACCTGTATGTATTTAACTATGAATGTATGTATCATGACTTTTGTTCTATTAAATCCCGCAAACATTTCTCTATAAAAATAATTAAGACTAAAAACTAAATTATAGTTTAAAAAAACTAAAAAACAGGCTACTGCACTTAAAAGTACATAATAATGTAATAATCAAAAAGCGTGGGTCTTTTTGTCGAAACTAATTAAAAGTACATGGGGGGGGGGTCAAATAGGCTAGGGGTTAGCATACCAGCCTGCTAATCAAGTGGACCTGGGTTCTAATCCGACTCGAGGCATCCGGCTAAAATTTGACCCCGGGGGTAGAGACAAATTTAAAAAAAATAAGTAATATCGTAAATGGCTTATGAGTAGAAAGGCCGAAAAGTCAAAAAATAAATAAATAAAAGTACATGCTTCTGCGCACCACATTATTATGTACTTTTTAGTGTATTAGCGTGTTTTTTTAGGTTTTTTTTAACTATAATTTATTAGAAAAGAAAAAAAAATTTCATTGATTTTTTATATAAATGAAAAATTTATAAATTTTTTATAAAAAACAATTCAGAACACGTTTATTTAAAAGCAAACGTTTCGGGAGAATTTCTCCCTTTTTCAATGGAAAGTTGTAAATGAAAAAGAAAAAAAAAAGTTGCTTCCTCTCAATAATTTTTTACTAACAATTGAATTAGTAAAAAAAAGAAAAGACTAAAAATTTGTTTATGTGTGTATTTTTGGACGAATGTGTGATGTAACTATTTGAAACCCAAAAGAAGTGGGCAAAGTCGACGAAACGTTGGTTGAAAAATAAAGAAATCACAGAAAAAACTTGTCCTTAATTCCCATTATAAATTGAGTTGTTTGCCATAAAAGAATTTAGTCTTTTTGATTTTATTCGAATTAATACACATTATGTACGAAAATTATAATATTTCTATTGTTCTATTATGTATAAGTGTAAATGTAAATCTCAAAGAGTAAACAAAAAAATGAATGATTATAAAGAAAGTGAATTAAAAAATAAAATTAACTCGAATAAAAATAAAAGTGATTCAAATACTATTCAAATTTTATTTTTCGAAAATGCACTTATTTGTCTTTAAAAGTTTTGAAAATCTTAATATTGTAAAATATTCAAATTCTATTTTTCGAAAATGCACTTATTTGTCTTTAAGAATTTTGAAAATCTTAAAAATGTAAAATATTCAAATTTTATTTTTCGAAAATGCACTTATTTGTCTTTAAGAATTTTGAAAATCTTAAAAATGTAAAATATTCAAATTTTATTTTTCGAAAATGCACTTATTTGTCTTTAAGAATTTTGAAAATCTTAAAAATGTAAAATATTCAAATTTTATTTTTCGAAAATGCACTTATTTGTCTTTAAGAATTTTGAAAATCTTAAAAATGTAAAATATTCAAATTTTATTTTTCGAAAATGCACTTATTTGTCTTTAAGAATTTTGAAAATCTTAAAAATGTAAAATATTCAAATTTTATTTTTCGAAAATGCACTTATTTGTCTTTAAGAATTTTGAAAATCTTAAAAATGTAAAATATTCAAATTTTATTTTTCGAAAATGCACTTATTTGTCTTTAAAAATTTTGAAAATCTCAAAAATGTAAAATATTCAAATTTTATTTTTCGAAAATGCACTTATTTGTCTTTAAAAATTTTGAAAATCTCAAAAATGTAAAATATTCAAATTTTATTTTTCGAAAATGCACTTATTTGTCTTTAAAAATTTTGAAAATCTTGATATTGTAAAATATTCAAATTTTATTTTTCGAAAATGTACTTACTGGTGTAGAGTGGCAAGAAAAAGGAAAGTGTGGACGAATTTGGGAGAGGCCTATGCCCTAAGTGGCCTGGTACAATAACCAATTAACTATGTATATATTTTATATTTTATGTAAGAAACCAAAAAAGGCTATAAATAAATAAATAATTATGTATAAGTATGTATATAGGCCGAAATTGAGTTTATGAACCATCACGTCATAAACAAACATGGCCGCCACTCAACGCCTGTAGGGTATTGCTCTTCTGTGCTTAAGAATACATTGGGTTGTATAAGCACTAGGCTCTAACATTTTTTTTTTAATAATAAAGATGATGATACAAGAAGTTGCACCTCGGTGGACTCTTGTATTTTGGAAATAAGAAGAGATTTAGGGATTGGGTCGGAGTTGAAGGTATTCGTGGATGCGTGTCTTGAAAGACTGAATGTTATATGTTTCTGGGAAATGTATAGATCAGTTATTAATAACCATTTTGGTATTGTTTCATTTTCTATACTTAAATTGTGTGTGATAGGGTCGAGGGCCAGGGGGGTACCCCCCGTGAGTTGGCGCTTGGAAAGGTATCGAGGCGTGAACTCGTTGGGATTGTTTTGAAATCAAAGTGAGTGTCTTTCGGCATGAAAGCAGGTGAATCGCACAATGGCAACCTATCGGAAAAAACGCAGCCTTTGCACTCAAAAAAACAAAAGCCTGCGCCACCCCCCAACCCCCAGCCCCCAATCATTACTTGGGCTTTGTCATTTCGGGACACACACACAGGATGCATCCACACGCGTGCACGTCAAACAAATAAATAAAATAAAATTAAAAATAATATAATGAAATGGGGGATGAATAGATTAGGACTTGTGTGCATGACTAAAAGCTCTTAATAATAGAATTTTCAACTCAGTGAACGTGTAACAAAAATATTCTTTTATTTGAGAGAGAGGCCGCCGTGTGAAATGAAAATTCAATTTAATGGAACAGAGAAATTAGTTATCTAAAAATCAACCCCCTATGCGCGAGCGCTTTTCGTTTTTATTTATTTATTTTTTTATTTTGTGTTTCGCATATTTAGAGAGGGATTAAAGTGAGAGGTTGGATGGAAGTGCTTTGATGTGGTCTGATGGTTGAAAGAGCATACGAATAAATCAGGGACATAGGTAACCGGCCAAAACGAGGCAGCTAAAGCGTCAATGAAACCTCCTGTCCCAAGCTAATTCGGCAGCCAGCATGCTTTAAACCTGGATCAAATTATCGTTGAACGGCCTTTTTACCTGATCAATTTATTATACAAGACCCCACATACTATATCACCCTCAGATCATCTCTAATCATTATGTTTCTTTCTAATTCTACATCAAGTTGATACGATAGTTTATATAGATAGACTAGCTTCAAAGCCCTTTTGCTAGCCAGGGGGCTTAGCCCCTGGACCCCCACTTGGCTACTTTATTGATGTTTTATTAGTTACAGAGAATAAATATAATTGTTTTATTATAAAGTCTTAAATAGATATAATTTGAGATTCTATTTAACTGTATAATATACACTCATAACAAATAAGATGAAACAAATATTTAAAATGTATTAAAAATCCACTTGTTATCATTAAGGGGAAAATAAACAAAAAGTTATATTATATGTAGGTATTATTATAGATAAATAAGTCTTGAAAATTACAATTATTATTCATTTTGCTAGACACAAAAGTATTAGTACAATCTATTTATAAAAAATTCTCTTATTCTCAAGCTTGAGTTGTTTATCATAAAAAGAATTTAGTCTTTTTGATTTTAAGTCGATTCTTCCACGTTTTCAGTAGAGCTTGCCATTAATAGTCAAAACATCAAAAATGGAATGCAATAAGGTTAGTCCTCTAGTATTAGATAAGAATCGATCGTTATTTTTGATTTTAAGTCGATTCCTCCATGTCTTCAGCAATGGCTACCAATAAAAACCGAAACGTCAAAAATCAAATCTAGAATGGTTATTCCTCGACTGTTAAATGAGAATCAATCATTATTTTTGAATTAAAGTCAACATGAACTGCAAATTGCAAGTGATATCTGATTAATAATAAAGAAATAAACATATTAATATTTCAAATGAATTTGGATAAAGTTTAGCAACGATCCGTTGCAGTTTATTTTTTTAATTTTTGTTTTTAAATGTACTTTGAAAAAAATAGATAGTTTTTTTAAATCTTTGTTGCATTATTAAAATTTTTTTGCTCGTTTAGTTCTTTTATTGTCTGGCAAGCTATGTTGGCTAACCTGATTTTTTTTTAGTTTTTCCTGATTTTTCCAATTTTCCGGGCAACTTTTCCAATTTTTTTTACATATTAACCTGAATTGGACTATTACGAACATTTAAAAAAAAATTAGCCAAATCGGTCCAGGCATTTGAGAGATCTGCGCTTACAAAGAAACAGAAATTCATTTTTATTATTATAGATATGTAGCTGTTAAAACTTGTATTTTTGAAGTGAATCTTCTCTAGCGACGTATCTGTTAGATTTTTTTGTTACAATAGAGGGGAAATAATTTTTTTAAAAACCACTAATATTTCATGACAAATAAAATTTATTAAAATTAGGAAATTTAAATTACACAGGTGGACAAATTTTTTTTTCCTTGTCCTAAGATTTATTTAATGATTTTTCTATTCAGTATGGATCAAAATAAAGGAAAAATACCTATATTCCATATAAAGTTTGCTTTTGTAGTGGTTATAATAATAATAAACGACGAAAAAGGCCATTTTGACCTATTTTCGGGTCCCATTAGATATTAAACAGCAATATTTGAAATCAAAATAATTTGTTGATGTAATAGAAAACTGCTTCCTCTTTGATTTTCAAATTACCACTTGTTTGTAGCTCAATTAGAACTCGAGTTATAACTAAAAAACTAAAACTACGTGATTATAAAGGACAATGAACATAGATAAACACGAGGGGTGAACCGCGACCTAATATGCTGTACACCTATTTCCACTTGTACTTCCAAATATTGCCAAGTAATTTCAAACATTTCCAAGTACTTCTAAATATTTCCAAGTACTTCCAAATATTTCCAAGTACTTCCAAAATACTTCCAAAGAAGTGTACACCTAATTCCAATCGCGGATCACCCCTCAGATAAAAATATATGGTCTTAGTGTTTTACTGATAATTCTTTTTTTTTTTTTTTTTTTTTAATATAATGATGAGAGAAGGAGTTACAAAGTGCAACCCCTAAAGGCCTCGGTTGGCCCCTCCATCGTGAAAAGAAGAAGAAAAATTTTATGTGGGGAGGTCGAAGGCATCTGTGGTCTTAATTGAGCTACAAACAAGTGATAATTTGAAAATCAAAGAGGAAACTGTTTTCTATTAAGTCGATAAAATATTTTGATTTCAAATATTGCTGTTTAATATCTAATGGGACTAGAAAATAGGTCAAAATGGCCTTTTTCGTCATTTTGACCGATAGTATCTCGAAATTCTGACCTGCTGTAAAAAATCGAGAAATTGCATGAAAATCAGCTTATGAAACTCTACTGGAATCTATTGTTAGGTTTACGGGTACAAATTATTGTTGACCTGTGTTATTTCAATAACAGCTACAGTTAAAGAAGTTTCACTTCCCCCGTGAGGCTTATGTAGATGAGGCTCACAGATATTATGATTAAATTCATTAAGGGTTGAAATTTGTTTACATAATTATGTTGTTGACAGACAACAAAGAAAAATACAAATAAAACATTATGTAACTTAACAAAGAATATTCAACAATTCTAAAATAATGCAAACATTGTCAAGCGAATGCTTGTTACAATCATCATGTAATATAATTACTTATGTAAAATAATTGAACACCAGTTTTTGAATCAAAGAAAATGTAACTGTGTAGTCATATTTTCAGTCCTTTTCATTATATACCGGGTGAGTTTTTTATTTTGAGACAGTCTTATAACTCAAAATTTATTTGACATCAAATAAACAAAATATGAAATCAATTAGAACTCAAAAAATCCAAATAATAATTATTTTTAACAATTATTCAACTTAAATATCAAATAATAATGATTAAATAATTAATTATTATATAAATAATTATTCAATTGAAGAATTACAACAGTGAAAATAAGTGTTTATAATGATCTTAAAACTTGATTATATGTACACAGATTTAAGAGATTCTACTTAATAGATCTTTTAAAATTCTTGAGCTTGAAAAAGTTTACTTCTTGTATCAATCTAGTAGATAGTTATATTGTAACGAGCTGAGGTGCCTTCGGCACGCCCTCGAAACTTCCGAATTCTCCGGCTGGGTAGCTCTGGCGGGCAGCGCCTCGGTCCAAAAATTTTATTCCTCTTAAAAAACCACACTCCAAATATATACCCGTAAACTACCGAAAATACATCGTCTCTTAAAAGTTTCGCATCTTTAATTTTTGAGTGGCGAGGGGGGGGGGAGGAACAATTATCAATATATTTAATGTTTCTTAATTTAAAATGAATTGGAGTCTTTCATTTCAAAATTCGAATATATATATTTCAAATTTGCCTGGTTAATGAAAATCGATTGGAGCTTAAAATCCGAGCTGAGAATTATATTTCAAATTTGCCTCGTTAATTAATATATATTTAATATTTCTTAATTTAAAATCTATTGGTGTTTTTTCATTTTCATTCGAGTTCAAATGAATACAATATTATCTAGACACAAAGTCTAAATCAAAAATATATAGTTTTAGTAAAAGAAATCAAGATATAAATATTAATGTGTCATTGGTCTAGTGGTTAGAGCAGATGACCATAGTTCAAGAGTTCGTCGGTTCGATTCTAGGCAAGAGGGTAATATTTTTTAGAGAAATTTCTCTAAGCGTTGTTACAAATTAATCTAGATCAATATATATATAGTATACCATAATAAAAATGGAACATTTTTTGTTGAAGAAAGATGTATCATCCAGAAGACTTGTGATACACTCTGGAATGTCATAGAACATTGTAGGAAAATTATTAAATTATTAATTATCATTGCTAAAAAATTTTTTATTTTAGTTTAGTTTTACTTAATCTAAATGATGCAAAAGTATTTGGGGAGCTCCACAGAAAATAAGAAGGTTGATAGCGATTGCAGCAAAGCAGAAAGTGCCCAAAACTTGTTAATAATTTATTTAAAAAGAGCATATTCCAAAACATAAATATCCAAAGTTCAAAAAACTCCTTCCATGAAAACTTTTATTGAACGAGTTCTGTGGAATACCCTGTATCTATCTACTCTTATTAAATGAGCGAAAATTGTTTTGTATATATATATATATATATATATATATATATATATATATATATTTGTTTGTATCTTAGTTCTATTTGGGAAACGGCTCTACCGATTTTGATGAAATTCACGGGTTAGGGGGTTTTTGGGGTGACAATTCGATCTGCCACGGTCTCATCTTCGACAAAATTGTTTTTGATGGGTTTTTTCGAAAACAAATTAATTATTCTCAGGTAGACAAATCCCATTCTTAGGGTTTTAAAAAGTTTTCCTTTTACTATTGTACCCAGGCAGACAATGGGTTGGCTTAATTCATAGTTCTCAAAGGCCTTGAAGAAGTATTGTGATTAAACGTTAGAATTATTAACAAACGTTTTATAATTTTTTTATAAAGAACCTTGTTTATTTAATAGAATAAAAAATAATCAAGAAATTATTTAAAAATATCTTTTGCATAAGCAGGTCTCAATTTTCTGAAAAAATAACACATTTTGATAGGTTTTATTTATTAACAATTGGATGAATAAAAATGAATCATGCGGTTGAATCAAAACAGGTGCAGGAGGTGGGGGATCCAGGGTGGGGAATACTATGTATATTTGTATTTTTTTTGAATTTGAAAACGTCTCTCAAATAAAAATCGACATTTTTATCAGAATTTTAAATTAAAAATAATATTAAAATAAAGCTTTTAACTGAAGAAAAAGTTACCGAGCTTCGTTCGGTGCCTCCAGGTACTATAATTTAAACCATGAAGAACTGTCGGAAATAAATAGTCATTAACAATTTTTTAATATTAAGACAGAATTAATTTTAGATAATAATTTATCAGATAAACTTGAAAGAAAGCTCACGATAAGATATACTAAAATTAGATTTTAAAGATTCGACTTGTTTTTCTCATATGGGAAGTTCAGAAGTATGAAAACAAGCTACGAAGTAAATTACTATGCGAATTCGTAAAGAGCAATAGCGCAGTTTCGTGTCTGTTTGAGAGTGAAACCAATTATTTTACATTAATTAATGTATACATTGTATTTTTGCTTCGATTCCGGAGATTACTTCTCCACCATCGAGTGTCCTTATTCATCTTTAGTCCTTGTTTTTAATAAGAGGAAAAATCTAATTAGATAAAAAAACCTCTTTTCCGATAATTGTTTCAATTCCATTATTCCCCAATCAAGTCGATTGGTTTTATCCAATCATTCTTTCATTTTGAGAGTGAAAATTTTATTAAACCAATTATTTTACATTAATTAATGTATACATTGTATTTTTGCTTCGATTCCGGAGATTACTTCTCCACCATCGAGTGTCCTTATTCATCTTTAGTCCTTGTTTTTAATAAGAGGAAAAATCTAATTAGATAAAAAACCTCTTTTTCCGATAATTATTTCAATTCCATTATTCCCCAATCAAGTCGATTGGTTTTATCCAATCATTCTTTCATTTTGAGAGTGAAAATTTTATTAAACCAATTATTTTACATTAATTAATGTATACATTGTATTTTTGCTTCGATTCCGGAGATTACTTCTCCACCATCGAGTGTCCTTATTCATCTTTAGTCCTTGTTTTTAATAAGAGGAAAAATCTAATTAGATAAAAAAACCTCTTTTCCGATAATTATTTCAATTCCATTATTCCCCAATCAAGTCGATTGGTTTTATCCAATCATTCTTTCATTTTGAGAGTGAAAATTTTATTAAACCAATTATTTTACATTAATTAATGTATACATTGTATTTTTGCTTCGATTCCACCATCGAGCGTCCTTATTCATCTTTAGTCCTTGTTTTTAATAAGAGGAAAAATCTAATTAGATAAAAAAACCTCTTTTCCGATAATTATTTCAATTCCATTATTCCCCAATCAAGTCGATTGGTTTTCCTCTCCCTCATCCCCTTCCTCCATTATCATCCCAATTACTTGAGAGTGAAACCAATTATTTTACATTAATTAATGTATACATTGTATTTTTGCTTCGACTCCGGAGTTTGCTTGAGTTGTTTGCCATAAAAGAATTTAGTCTTTTTGATTTTAAGTCGATTCTTCTACATTTTCAGTAGAGGTTTCATTAATAGTCAAAACATCAAAAATGGAATGCAATAAGGTTATTCCTCTAGTATTAGATAAGAATCGATCGTTATTTTTGATTTTAAGTCGATTCCTCCATGCCTTCAGCAATGGTTACCAATAATAATCGAAACGTCAAAAACCTAATGTAGAATTGTTATTCCTCAAGTATTAGATGAGAATCGATGGCTATTTTTGATTTTAAGTCGATTCCTCTATGTCTTCAGCAATGGTTACCAATAAAAACCGAAACGTCAAAAAATCCAATGTAGAATGGTTATTCCTCGACTCTTAAATGAGAATTATTTTTGAATTAATTTCAATATGAACTACAAATTGCAAGTGATATCTGATTAATAATAAAGGAACAAACATATTAATATTTCAAATGAATTTGGATAAAGTTTAGCAACGATCCGTTGCAGTTTATTTTTTTATATTTTAATATAATTAATATATAATTTTAAATATTTTAATTCAATCATTACTTTCTCTATATTATATCGATTCCAGGATAAGTTCGAATAATAAAATAATCCCTTTTAAGTTATTCTATTAATTTGTTATGACTCAAGTAATTTTTTCCATTGCGATATATTTTTCTATGTTTATTGATAAGGATGTAAAACGTATGAGAATCTATGAAATCAAAACAAAAGAGAGTAGAGAAAATGTTTGAACCTAGAATGGAATCTTAGGAATTAAAGTAATTTGGTTTGAAAATAGTATAGAATTCAGGAAATATAAAAACTGAAGAATTTCCATCTCTAGAAAACCATGACGAGGTAGGTAATTATTATTTATTTATTTGCGAAAAACGGCTTGCAGAATATACACTATACATATAGCCAGCTGTCCGGAATCAGGAACATAAAACTAAGAATCTTTGGATTTGGGTGCTGATCGCTTGCTCTCTAATCGGTTGTTTTTATTTTTATCAAAGCGCATAGAGTGCTGGATGTACACTATTTATTAGCATTGTGTAATTTCAAGAAACTTTTTTAGGTAAAAAGCTAAAATTTGATGCATTGTAAGATATTAGCGAACCAATTTTCAGCTCATTAACTAAAACCTTTCAATTAAATTGAAAGTTTTTGTTCCGAGGGTAGCAGAATTTTTATATATTGAAGGAGACTTTATTGTAAAAGAGCGGAATTATAAATTTTATTTATAACGAGACTTTAGTTTCGAGGGCTTTGCCCTCTTCATCAGTCTATTGCGAATTGATTCACAGGAATTAATGTATGAATGGAGAGTCTTTGAATCAATTGTAATAGACTGATGAAGAGAGCAAAGCCCTCGAAACTACAGTCTCATTATAAATAAAAATTTTAATTCCAGCAGAAGACATACTCTTTTATTGTCTCCTTTAAAACCTTTCAAGATTAGCATTTTGTACTCTCAAGAAACGTTTTCATGTCAAAAGCTTCAATTTAATATGGTAGCATGGTTTTATAGAAATCCTGCATTTGATTTGAAAAAGTCTGATTTTTATTTTTAAAATCCTGAATTTTGTTTGAAACATCCTGAATTTGATATGGAAAAGTCCTAATTTGAAGTTAAAAACCTATAGTAGGGGTTCCCAACCTTTTTGCACCTACGTACCACTTAATTTTTGAGAAATTTGTCCGTACCACCAGACCAAAATATTTTAACAAACGTATAATATTTACTCTTCTAAAAGTGTTCAAAGGCTTTTTGAATTAAATTCCTGAAAAACTTCATATTTAATGGTTAGATATTTGTTTATTTATAACATGCTTATAATAAAGGAGAAATAAAAAGATTAAAATGGTATTAATTTACAGTTTTATTTATTACCCATAGGTCTAAAAACATACAAATAAAAAATTAGTACAAACTCAGCAAAAATTAATCATCATACAAAATATACTTTTATAGTCTTTAGTGCAAAACTTGTTGTTGTTTACCTGTGATTAAAATTTCAACATTAGGAGTAATGGAACTTATCTTCACTCTTAAGTCCTCTTCAACACTTATTCTGCTTCTATGTTTATTTTTTATGTACCAGAGTTCAGAAAATCCACTCTCACAAATGTAACTCGTAACAAATGGCATCAAAAATAGCAGAGCTTGCCGGAAGATCAAAGGTTACTCGATTTTACATACGATCCAGAAGTTAATTAAAGATTTCTCTTTAAAATAATCTTGTAAGTTCGATAAAACTTTCGTTTAGTTCCAATTCATTTGGTGAGGTTCCCGAAAAAGGATTTCTGTCCAGTCCACTTTTGAATAATCTTCAGAGAAATACTTCTTTAAAGCTTTTTTGAAGGCCTTCCAAGTGAACAATGATATCTGCAACCACATCTGGTTTTTGGAGATATTTCATTTTCTTCGAAAAATGATGATAGAGTGGGAAATGCAAATAAATTCTCCTCCTGTATTTGTGAACAAAACAGGACCTACTTTCTCTTGAAGGAGTTTATTTTGTCACTGGCTGTGTTGCTCACATCACTCACGCTTACCACCTGAAACGTTCCCGCGTACCACCAGTGGTACGCGTACCGCCGGTTGGGAACCCCTGACCTATAGCATTAAATTGAAAGTTTTTGTGCCTAGGGTAGCAGAATTTTTATATATTGAAAGAGACAATAAAAGAGTGTGTCTTCTGCTGGAATTATAAATTTTATTTATTTATAACGAGTCTATAGTTTCGTTATAAATAAATAAAATTTATAATTCCAGCAGAACTCTCTTTTATTGTCTCCTTCAACCTATAGCATGTTTATTTGAATAAAACAGAGGACAACCTCATGGACTTTTCTTTACAAAAAGCATATATTTAGAAGAGAGATTATATTATTAGGAATGGAAGGAAATGAAAAAGAAATGTAATTTTAACAGAGGCACTTTTAATTTAAATGTCAGCTTCAAAAAACTGAAGAAAGGGAAGACCCTCCGTCTCTATATCATGAACATAGCAGTATTTGCTTATTAAAAATATTCTGTTAAAATAAAAAAAATTCAATTTTCTTATATTTACATATTTATCTAGTTCATCTCTTTTCCTTTTTTCGTTATTAAGCAAGAAGCCACTAAATTCATATTTCAGATATTTAATCTCTTGTCCTCTCAAGAGGCGAAACTGAACTAATGAATTTTCTAATGTTATTAAATCAAGAAGTGGCTGGCTGTTTTAGTTATGATAGTTACCTCTGATTAAATTCAAAGGAGTTTCAAACAAGGCAGGCAGCAAGGAAGCGATTTTTTGACTCCGAAAATGAACCCTTCTCCTTCTGAAATCGAACTTTGTCCTTTGTTAGAGGTTCGTGTTGCCGCCCAAACGAGCAATTCTATGAAGTTTAAATTAATTTGTGGTCTTCTGATCTGCAATAAAGCAAAGAAGCCGCAACTATGTGCTGCGGCCGGTTCTTCAAAGACAAATAGATTATATCATTCAAACCTGACTGATAGAAATCTGATTGATGAGATATTTCCAAAGGTCTCCACCCGATCATCAATTTATTTCAATCCCACTTTGAAATCCTCATGTCCAATCTATTTAATTTAATTATGGGGCATCTCTATTAAATATTTAATTCATTTGTAATCGAGCGCTTATTTCGGTAGTTGTATCGGGACAATACTAGCAAAGGTTAATGCTACAGACAATAAGGATTCATAAGCCCAAAACTTTTGCTGTTTATGTACCACTACTAGCCAATCCCGTGCTCGTTTGATAAATATGGCAACACTGTCCGAGCTTGTATATATTTTATCTTAGAAATCTCAGATAAAGTACATTATAAAGGGAGATTTATAAAACAAACAGTTCTTAATAAACGATTGAAAGCTGTTGCGACAATGGCTGAAGCGAAAAAACGTCAAAAATAGTGCTAAAGTTAACCCACTTCTTAGGTTAAATACATGCATTGTTGACAGCTTGTTTTTAGTGTAAATTTTTCATTATTTATTAAGGTTGCTCGGATAGTACCCCGCAAGTCAAAATAATATCTAAATTTTACCACGCATTTACTAGTTGTCAGTTGTTAATGTTTTTTTTTTTTATAAATTTATTTAATATTTTATTTTTTGACCCTAACCCCACCCTCCCTTTTTTGGGGGGGGGGGCAGTTAGTTTTTGCATTTTTATTCTTCTGGAATTTTGACTGTGAAGAGATGGTATGGTATACAAAATTTGGATTGGTTTTGGTACAAGGCCAATTTTCTGTTTTTGACCCTTTGGGCATGATTGATTTTGTTTTAGGCTTTGGGGGCCTACTGATTATATATAAATTTAGTTGGATTTTGGTACAAACCTTGCTTCTGGCTACATACTAAGGTAGTTGAGTTTTGGCTGAGGCTGGTGTGCACCTTGCCCTGATTACACAATTTTGGGCAGGAATAGTTTTGCATTTTTATCTTCTGAGGGGCCTACTGATTATGCATACAAAGTTTGGTACAAGGCCCAAGATTTTTATTGCACTTTTGCCAACTTTGGGCGGTTAGTTTGCATTTTTGGAGCTTCCTGAGGCTTACTGATTTCTGTTTCCAAAAATTGATTGAGCTTGGTACAAACTCGTTTTTCTTATGCGGCTTTACCACACTTTGACGAGTCACGTTATTTTATTCATTTTTAAATGAAGCGGACAGATATTTTCGATGTGTTAGATTTTAATATTTACAAAACCCTGGTTCAGAAAGTTTTTTTTTTTAGGATACTCATAATTTATCTATATAAGTAAATAACAGTTTTTTGTTTTGTTTTTTTCTCATCATACGATTTGGCTAGATTAATCCTAATATATGCTTTCAGGCAACATTCCCTATTCATTATGTGTTAAAAGTCCGATTTTTAATAATTAATTACACGAGAACCCTTGGTCAGATCTTTTAAAAATTACTATACATATTTGTTATCGATTAATAACATATTCAGATTTTTTAATCCAACATTGCCTTGAATACCGAGCAACCTTAATTATTATCTCAGAAACTGTATTGTAACTATGAATTAAAATTTTCTTAAAAATGTATTAGTTATTGTTTAATGTTGGTTTAGTTTTTTATAAAAATGGTAAGAACGGTTTCTTAATTATACTATATATATTCATCTAGATTAATTTGTAACAACGCTTAGAGAAATTTCTCTAAAAAAATTACCCTCTTGCCTAGAATCGAACCGACGAACTCTTGAACTATGGTCATCAAGTCTAACCACTAGACCAATGTCACATTAATATTTATATCTTGATTTCCTTTACTAAAACTATATATTTTGGTTTAGACTTTGTAGTCTACGATAATATTGTATTCATTTGAACTCGAATGAAAATGAAAAAACACCAATAGATTTTAAATTAAGAAACATTAAATATATATTAATTAACGAGGCAAATTTGAAATATAATTCTCAGCTCTGATTTTTAAACTGATGGCTCCAATCGATTTTCATTAACCAGGCAAATTTGAAATATATATATTCGAATTTTGAAATGAAAGACTCCAATTCATTTTAAATTAAGAAACATTAAATATATTGATAATTGTTCCTCCCCCCCCCCCTCGCCACTCAAAAATTAAAGATGCGAAACTTTTAAGAGACGATGTATTTTCGGTAGTTTACGGGTATACATTTGGGGTGTGGTTTTTTTAAGAGGAATAACATTTTTGGACCGAGACGCTGCCCGCCAGGGCTACCAGCCGGAGGGCCGAGCTTCGAAGGCGTGCCGAAACGCCTCGTAATTAAATAAGTATGTAAACTATCCGATATCTCGTATAGTGCAATGTATAAGAGTCTAAAAAAACTCTGAAATTTAATATATCCGGAACTATATTGTTCATAAATTTCGTTTATGCCACCAATCGATGCAGAAGTATTTAAGTAATAATCTGTCTAAATTTCAAAAAAATCCTAAGAAAACGCATATGGTGAAACAACTACTTTAAATATTTAATTCATTTGTAATCGATCCGGAAATAGTGGTTATTAATATATAAAATTTAATTTAATTATTCAAATTGCTCGACTTGAAATTTATAAATTATAAAATTTGAAATTGAAAGAGCTTAAATATTCGGATGGTAGGCGTACATCCTCTTAAGCAATGTGGAAATTGAATAAAAAAAAAAGTTTCATAATATTATTTAAATTATTTCCATATTCACGCGGCTTTTATTTTCTTATGTTAATTTCATTTCATTACTCATGAGGAATTTGAAAGATTTATGATGAATTATTTTTAGGTAATGGCTATATATTTTTCAAATTGTCTAACCCAATGTCTTTATTCTTCTTTAAATTTATAAAAATCAGTATTAAGGTGAGGAACAAAACCATAGTTGCACGCGGTTGTGCAACAGTGGTTTCATTAAACTGGGCTAGAAGGTTTCAAAAAAAGATAATCCCAACCAAAACATTCTGTGAAAAAACAGGTCAAGTTCCCACAAGTAGTGAAATCTACTGTGCAGCCAAGTTATATTCGCCAAGAATAATTAAATTGAGAAAATAGTAGGGGAGACCGAGGCACATTTTCCAACTCGCTTTAGTTTTTAAATAAGCTGCTAAATGACCCAGGCGGGCTAACTGGCTGAAGTAGCAATACAGCACCCATCATCTACGAAACTTTTAGTTTCGTAGATGATGTCACATCATCGGCAGAACTGTTTTCTTAGTTTTTCAGCCATGAGTAAATTTTCAGTTCTTTATTAAAACTTAATATAAAAGTACTAGCGTTAAACTTATTGTTTTGACATTCCATGTACTAAATAATTTTTAAGAAAAAAATAAAAACCGACTTCAAAAAATTAAATGCAACAAATAAAATACACTAAAAGGTATAAAATAATTATTATCTTATTTAGTTACAACTAAACGACGAAATATTAACATGAAATTACTTTTTGAAGTTGGTACCAAACAAACTATACCTATAAGCGAGCGTACCCGCCAAACGTACTATGTAAGATCCGTCGAGTGCAATTCATAAAAGGTATATGTTTGGCACCAACTTCAAAAAGTAATTTCATGTTAATATTTCGTCGTTTAGTTGTAACTAAATAAGATAATAATTATTTTATACCTTTTAGTGTATTTTATTTGTTGCACTTAATTTTTTGAAGTCGGTTTTTATTTTTTTCTTAAAAATTATTTTTATTTTCTCTTTATAGTGATGTTATTAATAGTGATCATATTATCAGAACTTGACCAAATTAATATGACACCATCCCTAAGACACCCCTTTCGGATAAAAAAGAACCATCGAAATCGGTTCATAAACAAAGAGGTTAGGTCTAAACAAACCTAATAAAAAAGGTCTAATACCTATGAAAAAAAAAAACGAAAAAAAATGGGACCAATCGGAAGCTAGTCTGGACATAATGCAAAAAAAAATTTCAAAATCGGTTGACAATTGGCGGAGATATGAGGTAACATAGGCACAAAAAAAAAATCAGTCGAATAGAGAACCTCCTCCTTTTTTGAAGTTTTGTTAAAAAGGGTTTCTTTCTTCACATAGATATGGGTTTGTTTTGCAAATAACTTACTCCGCTACTCGTGTGGGTAGTGTCAAAGTTCCAAAATGGCGACGGGGCAAGTTCTATTATTGTGCCTTTTTAGTTTACAATAAAAAATACATATTAAGTAACAAGCAAGATTTATTACCTGTGTTTTATCATTTAAAGTATAGTTGGAAAATTTGCCCACGTACATTTTAGAAGGCTGGAAAACTTACCCCGCATACGGGGAATATTTTCCAACTTCACATGATCAGACTTGACCATTTGCTGTCAAAAACTAAATTAACTTTTTTTGAAAAATAATTGTGCTAGTTTGTAGATAAAGGTATAGGGAATTCAATGATATCTGGTTTACTTCAAAATAGATAAAAATAAAAAATACAAAAATAAAATTATCAAAAGTTGGAGAACTTGCCCCGGTCTCCTTTACTTTCAATTAAAATGCATTATTTCCATTTTGAATGACAATCTAAATTTATGGATTTAATTGAATGTAATGGAAGGCAGCCCAGGGGTAGTGAGGAAAGAAAAAATTAACACATATAAAATAAGGTGTAATTTATTGGAATCCTTCCTCCTTTCCTTTGAAACCGACGTTTCCGAGGATTTTCCCTCCTTCTTCGGGGTTTCAAAGGGTCAATGAATGAAACAACTAAAATGTTTCATTCTTCTCTCCACAGTAGTGTTCAAAAACTTTCTTCATTTTTAACAAAGGCATAGAAAAACAATTTTTTTCCTCCTTTTCTTAATTTCTTAATTAAGAAAAGGAGGAAAAAATTGTTTTTCTATGCCTTTGTTAAAAATGAAGAAAGTTTTTGAACACTACTGTGGAGAGAAGAATGAAACATTTTATTTGTTTCATTCATTGACCCTTTGAAACCCTGAAGAAGGAGGGAAAAATCCTCCGAAACGTCGGTTTCAAAGGAAAGGAGGAAGGATTCCAATAAATTACACCTTATTTGATATGTGTTAATTTTTTCTTTCCTCACTACCCCTGGGCTGCCTTCCATTACATTCAATTAAAGTTTCTACCAGTCCGTCTCTCTCCAGAGAAAATTTCGTTATGGATTTATAATTTTTAATATAGATTATTTTCATGAAACTTGGCTGTTACGAATTATGTAGTTAGAGTAAATGATCTAAATTCGTGAACAGCAAGTTTCATGAAAATAATCTAAATTAAAAATTTAGAATCCATAAATTAAGATTGTCATTCAAAATGGAAAAAATGCATTTTAATTGAATCTACTATTTTCCCAACTTAATTATTCTTGGGGAATATAACTTGGCTGCACAGTAGATTTCACTACTTTTTCGAACTTGCCCTGTTTTTTCACAGAATGTTTTGGTTGAAATTTATCTTCTTTTTGTAAGCTACGTGAAAAGCGCTATGTAAAATTTAAGTTGAATTTGGTCCAATGGGCAAGAATTTTCATTTTTGACCCTCCCCCCCACCATTTTGAAGGGGTTGAAAGATAAATAGTTTGGATTTTTTGGATTTTTCCTTTGTTTGTGTCTATTAGCAAGCGAAATTTCATGTTGGTGGAATGATTGGAAGTACCCAATAGATTTTGATGACCTGTCAGTGAGCTCCAAAATTAGCTATTTTCTCAGCTCAATATTTCAGAATCTATTTAAGCTATATTATTGAAATTGGTATTTTCCTCAAGATGGATTACCTAATTATATGTGTATGATTTCAGCATTGTATCTCAAATGGGTTCCAAGCTGCAGGTTCGTGTGAATAGCGTAAAGGTCGAATTTGGCCTGCGCACTCTGTGCGCTTTGATTTTGTTATGGGTAAGATCGGCAGCGTTTAGCTGTTTTTCCACCCCCTTTATTAATAATACCAAATTTGTGAAAGTTCTTGAAAAAATTGTAGCACTTGTTGGATAATAACTTAAAAGAGAGTACTTCTACAACATAAAGTGAAGATAAAATAAAAGAATGAACTCATGGTCTATGTATTTTTAATTTTTAGAAGGAAGTCATAAGCAATTTTTAAAAAAATTCACATCGTCATTATTTACGCACGAAGATGCATTTTATGAAACCAGTTTAGTTGGTTCTCGCAATGTCTAAATGATTGATAAAAAGCGAATTAAAGAGATTAAGCAAAATGTGTGCTAAGCGAAAGTATAAAAATAATCATTCGCAGATAAATTAGATGATAATCGGACATCAATATCAATTGATTTCTCTTAAGGTCACTCATCAAATACTGGAATTATTCTCATCCTGCTTTTTCTTTACCGAAACATATTTTTATTATCCTCACCATGTGTGTATGTATGTTTGTATGTATCAATGTGACTTTTATTCTGTTAAATTCCGCAAACATTTCTCTATAAAAATAATTGTTTACTCAATTTAAATGAAATTATATAAAAATAAAAACATTTCATTCTGTTAAATTCCGCAAACGTTTCTCTATAAAAATATAAATGGTCTTGAATTATTGTATTAATTAGTATTTCATTATTCGTGTCCATGATTAATAATCAAAGGAATCGTAGGGAGTTGGACAAGACTTGTAATTAAATTAAATACAAGTTTTGATTAAATATGCCATACGTTTCGTTGCTGTTTTGCAACTTCTTCAGTGGCTCATTTATTAAACTTAGTTGCCAGGATTTTTTACTACGAGAAAAAACATTTCAAACAGTATTCAAATTCATTCAATTCATCAACTAACATAAAATATAAACTTTTAAACAAATTAATTGTTTTTTGTCAAAAAACTAAAAGAATCAAATTGAACAAAGAATTTTTTTTTTTTTTTTTTAAGATGTTATATTTAATCAAAACTTGTATTTAATTTAATTTAAAGTCTTGTCCAACTCCCTACGATTCCTTTAAGTATTAATTAGTTTTTGAAAAATTTTGACCCAGGGATCACGTCATCTCCAAATGAGACATTAAATTATATCAGATAAAAATTAAGCATTTTCGAACACTGCTAATGGTAACTGGGAATTGCAGGTACGCCAACTGGTGGTGAAAGCTTAAACTAGCACAATTGGGTCCCTGATTGATGAGTGTTTAAATTACATATTAACAAAAACCAATGTTTATTTATTTTTTGATTATGCATATGACATTTGTGACAGCGACCCGATTGCATTAGTTTCAATTTCTACCACATAGCGGTAACATCGTACTTACCATTAATATAAATATTAATTATTATTCCATCATTGGGATTCAGTTCCATAACTTATTAATGTAATTTTTGTTTTTCAGTGGATGAGGAACAAAATAAGTGTTCATTTACGACTTATCAATTGCAACGTTTCGCCTCTTTTATTGAAGCTTCTTCAGGCTCTACAAAGGAGCAAATACATGTATCAAAAACACTTCTCATTCATTCAATTTAAAATCAATTTCATACAAATACCTTGATAAATAAAGCTCTAAACACTTTGTCAATTTTTTAAGCTCTGTCATTATTACACATACAGACACTCGAATACATTTCTATTTCATCATCAAAACACCAATATCAACAAATATACAATTATAACTTTTACAATTTCACTGATAAAATTTAAAACATTTCAAAAATAGTCAACATATCATAAAACTATTTACAATATACAACTAAATTTCAATCATTATGTCATTAGGCTCTTTTAAAATTATATTACTACTATTTACGTTTTTTCACTCACACACCACAAGTCCAACACCAAAATTTACGCAATTAATCATTTCTTTTTTCCTCATTTTTTTATTATTGCGAATCTTATAATTATTTAATAAATTATTATATATACAACTTAAATTGTTTGTGTCTGTTCTGAAGTTCATAGAGTCATTTAAATATATATAGATCATTTCACTTAGCTCTCTCTTAAACAGGTTTTGTTCATAAACGAGTATTGTCACTCCATCGAAATCAAAATTATGATTCTCTTCAAATCTGTGCGTAGCTAATGCTGTTTGGCCCACTTTACCTGTTTTTTGATATATGTATTTGCTCCTTTGTAGAGCCTGAAGAAGCTTCAATAAAAGTGGCGAAACGTTGCAATTGATAAGTCGTAAATGAACACTTATTTTGTTCCTCATCCACTGAAAAACAAAAATTACATTAATAAGTTATGGAACTGAATCCCAATGTTGGAATAATAATTAATATTTATATTAATGGTAAGTACGATGTTACCGCCATGTGGTAGAAATTGAAACTAATGCAATCGGGTCGCTGTCACAAATGTCATATGCATAATCAAAAAATAAATAAACATTGGTTTTTGTTAATATGTAATTTGAACACTCATCAATCAGGGACCCAATTGTGCTAGTTTGAGCTTTCACCATCAGTTGGCGTACCTGCAATTCCCAGTTAGCATTGGCAGTGTTCGAAAATGCTTATTTTTTTATCTGATATAATTTAATGTCTCATTTGGTGATGACGTGATCCCTGGGTCAAAATTTTTCAAAAACTAATTTATACAATAATTCAAGACCATTTATATTTTTATAGAGAAAAGTTTGCGGAATTTAACAGAATGAAATGTTTTTATTTTTATATAATTTCATTTAAATTGAGTAAACAATTATTTTTATAGAGAAATGTTTGCAGAATTTGTAAATAAACACTTATTTTGTTCCTCATCCTCTGAAAAACAAAAATTACATTAATTATTATTATTACCATTAATAGAATATTAGAAATATTTTCGGGAAAATACAATAAGTAACCAGCCATTCTCGACCTGAACTCTTAAAAAAAATGGGGATCTCTCACAAAATCTAGTTAGCTTTAATATATATTTCAGGCTATCAACCATCTTCAGGAATTACAGAAAATAACGTTATTTTCTATAATTCCTGTAGATGGGTTGATAGCCCGGAATATATATATATTGAAAAAATTTACCTCTTTTATTTTTTTAATTTTTAACGTGAAACAAGTGACCTAGAAAACCTAACTCATAGTTAATTAATATCTCATAAAATATTTATTTACTTTTATCTTTATTCTCCCTTAACAAAAAAATGGTTAGAAAAAGTTTATAATCATTTTGAATACCAATAGATATAATATAATATAATAAAATATTAAAGTTATACATTTCTAAGTCAAGGTGTTCATTTTAAGGTGTTTTGATTTAAAATTAAATGTAAAATAGAAAAAAAAGGCAGAAGATATTGTATAAAACAGCGGAAAATGACGTTTATCTGGAAAAAATACCTTTCTAATTGGTTGTTGTGGATGTTGGGCGTCGAACCCATAATTAGTCGGTGGTTCAATCTTATTGGGCCGTTGCATGTGCCGTAAATCAATAGGGTGGCCGACAGGTCATTAGGCCGTAGATCATGTCCGATCCATTTGGCCGCGGGCCATTCCAAGCCCAAGGGCCGAATGGAGAAGCCCCTCTACCACTTGATAATCACCCTCTCGGCCTTTTAAATAAATAGATATCACCAGGTTTTCCAGTTTGGATTATTATTGCAATAAGTTCGATTCGGAACCAACCCGTTATCAAGGTTAAAAACATTCCGATATCGTTGCAATCGCAGTCAAAAAGGTTTATTTATTCATTAATTGAAAAATCCTATTGATATATAAATAAAGTGGGCAACAAAATAAAAATAATCAAAAAATACCGTAAAATCACCTCATTGATTATAGCTTCGAGCAGTGGTAAATTTACCACTGCTCGAAGCCCCTAAAAAAACTTAGTAAATTAGATTGTATCTAACTTTCTGAGATTTGACTCGTGATCCCGGCTTCTTTTCCTTCTACTCTGTTCTTTTCACTATGGAGGGGCCAGCCCATACAGGGCTTTAGGGGATGGACCTTCTGGTGTATCTCCTTCTCATATCAATATCATTAAAAAAAAAAAAAAAAACTCCTAAACTGTTTACTCTACGGCAAATTCCATTAGAAGCAAAATTGTAGAGAATGTAATTTTTGACATCTTCAAGGATCATACATATTCTGTGGACCCTCTGAAGACATTAAAAAAGTGGTTGTTTTGCTTCTTTTTTTTGAAATATCTCAAAAACGGCTCACTTTGATTAAAAAAAAACTATGGCATTTAGATCTACAAAAAAGCCCCAATAATAAAGAATCGACTTTACTAATATTTTGTTTTGTTCATTTTTGTTTCAGGTGAGTACCTACAGTTCTCAAGTCTTCTTCCATGGTATCGTTATGTTACAATAAAAATATATAGATACTTTGATAGGAATCTGATTATTTTATCTTTAAATTCCATGTTATTTAAATCTTATTTATATAGATTATTAACTATTTTCGAAAAAAAAGATGCTCAAATCTTTTGATTTATGTTTTAAAAAAAAGGTCGTTTATGAAAAACTTTTTTTCATTTTAAGCTGAATTTTTTAATTTCCGTTATTGAAAGATGGAGTGAAAAATTTCTTTGCTTATAACATATAATGCGATTCAGAGAGGTTTTTTGTCTCGAGGGTATGAGCTGACTGCCCGGATAGCATGTTAGTTCTCAGGTTCGACTCCTGGGGGAATGAATCCCCTCTGATTTCGCAATTAAAGAATATTTCTACTAAAATCCGAGTATTTGTCCTAAAAAATTAAATTCTTTATTAATTTATCTTATCTTATCTTATTATATTAAACGAGCAAAGTTTGTATATATATATCTGGTCGGGTTCTCGAAAACGGCTCTAACGATTTGGATGAAATTCACTGGTTAGGAGGGTTTTTTTTTCTGTTTGACATTCGATCTGTCACGGTCTCATCTTCGGCTAAGTTGTTTTTAATGTTTTTTTTTTTTTTTTATAATGATATTGATACAAGAAGAAGTTGCACCAAGAAGGTACAACCTCTGAAGTCCGTGGTGGACCCTTGTAACGTGAAGATAAGGGGAGATTTAGGGATTGAGTAGCAGTCGAAGGTATCTGTGGATGCTGGTCTTGAAAGTTTGAAGGTTATAAGTAGCTGGAAAGACGTTCGGGAGAAGAGAGAGAGTTCCAGTCTCTAGATGTCATAGGGATAAATGAATTGGCGAATGCGTTTGTTCGATTAGTATCTAGTTTAAGCGCGTAGGGGTGTTGAATTTTAGAAAATCGTGTATTTCGCGCAAATGAAGCCTTTGGTGGGATTATCGATTTTATTTCGTCAATTGTTGTCATTTTGTTAATTGAAATAATTATTCACAGGTAGTTCTCTCGATAAAAATGTTTATTTACATTTTTATTCAATTTCCTTTTAATTATTAATTGGTTTTTTAATTTTATATCCCACAATAAGATTATTACTATTATTATTATATATTAAAAATTGAGCAATTTAATTGATTAAAAATCGAGTTTTAAATCCCACAAATATTAATTTGACAATTTAATTGATGAACTCAAAAATTGTTATTAAATTAAAAAAATAATTATACCGTATTTATTTATATACTCGTACCTATATACACATAACCTGTAGACTACTGAAGGCTAGAAATGCAAAAACTGGGTGAGTGGACGGGGTAGATGTGGGGGTGCAGGAGGTGGGTTGCAGTGGTGGTGAGGGGTCCGGGGGGCTTTACGGGGTTTCGAGGGGGGTGGGGTGAAGTGGTGGGGTCCAGGGGCGGGGGGGGAGTTCGGGGATTAATATATAGCTATTAACTGAAGCAAAAAGTTACCGAGCATCGCTCGGTGCTCAGGTACTTTATATTAAATGAGCAATTCTTGTATATATATAAAATCGGATTCTCGAAAACGGCTCTAAGTCTCATGAGTTATTAGTCATATTTAGATTTTAATCCGATTGGAATAAAGGAAGGGGGTGTAAATTAGGAGTGTCGTAAAATAAAGATTTTAATCATTCATATCTCGTCTTCGGTATGTCGCAGAGCCTTGAAATTTGAAACTTTATTAAAATGACTCACTATGTGAAATTGAAAGTGACCGGGGGGGGGGGGGTTAAAATATTTTGGTAGAAAGCTGATATTTCTCTAATAAAATAATCTCATAATTAAAATAGATAATATTATAAACTAGCTTCTTTTAGCTAGCGGGCTTCGCCCCCTGGACTCCACGTGACTGCTTTATTGATGTTTTATTAGTTACAGAGAATAAATATAATTGTTTTATTATAAGTCTTATATAGATATAATTTAAGATTCTATTTAACTGCAATTGAAATGTACTTTAAAATAAAATAGATAAACATTTTCAAAGCTATTTTCGCAAAAAACGAAAATTTCTCGATGATTACCATTTTTATTTTTATTTTTCTCATAAAAAAACTTTGACAAAATAATTATCATATTGTATTTATTATATGGAAAAAATAAATATTTAGAATTTGAGAAAATCAAATATTAAATAAAAACTTTTGTAAAAATGCAGTAGTAAATTCTTCTTCAACGATAATGTGGTTAGAACTATTGAGAATGAATGACACTCAAAAATCTTACAAACAGGGCCGCCAACACTTGTTTTTTTGCTAGTTTAGTTCTTTTATTGTTTGGCAAGCTATGTTGGCTAACCTGAATTTTTTTTAGTTTTTCCTGAATTATACAATTTTCCGGGCAACTTTTCCAATTTTTTTTTACGTATTAACCTGAAGTGGACTATTACGAACATTATAAAAAAAAATAGCCAAATCTGCTCTTACGAAGAAACAGTAGTTCATTTTTATTATATAGATTGATAATGGACCCGAAATTAAAAAAGGGGGGCGCGTTCTTCCGTAAATAATTATAAATTATTTTAATTCAATATTAAATACGAGCTTTTCGTGCGTGCCTTCGGCACGCCCTCGAAGCTCGGCCCTCCGGCTGGTGCCCTGGCGGGCAGCGTCTCGGTCCAAAATTTTTATTCCTCTTAAAAAACCACACTCCAAATGTATACCCGTAAACTACCGAAAATACATCGTCTCTTAAAAGTTTCGCCTCTTTAATTTTTGACTGGCGGGGGGGCGGGGGGGGGGGAGGGATAATTATGAATATATTTAAATTTAAATTTCATTTTTCTTTTCAAAACAAAAATAATGAAATGATTTATGAACTGCAAAAATTCGCAGGCTGAATCATGGAAATTATTCAAATTTACGCGGTTCAATTAATTTAATTAATTACAAAAAATATATTTAATGTTTCTTAATTTAAAATGAATTGGAGTCTTTCATTTCAAAATTCGAATATATATATTTCAAATTTGCCTGGTTGATGAAAATCGATTGGAGCCATCCGTTTAAAATCCGAGCTGACAATTATATTTCAAATTTGACTCGTTAATTAATATATATTTAATGTTTTTTAATTTAAAATCTATTGTTGTTTTTTCATTTTCATTCGAGTTCAAATGAATACAATATTATCTCAACACAGTCTAAATCAAGCTAAGCTAATGCCCTTAGTTCAAGAGTTCGTCGGTTCGATTCTAGCCAAGACGGTAATTTTTTTAGAGAAATTTCTCTAAGCGTTGTTACAAATTAATCTAGACAAATATATATAGTATAAGAGAGGGGCCAGGTGTATGGTAAAGTCATGTGGATGGCCACATCAGTTTATTTTTTTTTTCGAAATTAAGCGCCCTTGTCGCTTCCAACAGTTGTGTTTTATCTAATCAATGTTCAAGTCTTCTTCTGATTAGATTGTGGCTTTACGAGTTTTGCTAGTAAGAGAGATGGAAATGGACGAATGGGGGAGGGGGGGGGGGGCTTAGCAGGACGTAGGACGAGGACTGGGACCCTAGGATGAGGATGAGGATGAAACGGCCGATGGTCGCGTGCCTGTGGCTCTGGGTCAGGAATTCGTGGCGCAATTCCGCGAATTCCCGCCTCCACACGCGGGGCTGCTGCGTTCGCGCCCCTTTTCATCCCCCATCATCCGTCCCTTTTCATTCTCTCTTCAGTTTTGGCTTCTCTCTCCCTTTCTCTATATCTCTTTCATCTCATCTCATCACGTTGATGTCGCAGACAACGTCTCGGGATCATCATTAGAATACCCCCCCCCCCCCACCCCAATCCAATGGCAGGCAAACCATCATTTAAAATGCAAGAAGAAAGGGGAAACGACAGATCATGAATAATAAAGAAATTAGGGTCATATCTACATTAAAAACTCAAATTTCAAATAATAGATTAAGATTATTAATAAATATTTATAAACTCATTTCTATACAGGGTATTGTCAAGTATTGTAATCGTGTATCAAATAAGCTGACATGTTCTGATGTGGCCATCCACTTGACTTTACCTTACAACCTTGCCCCTCACTTATATTTAATATTTAAAAAATTATTTATAATCATGTAAGGGGGGGGGGTTAGTTTTTGGATTTTTATACTTCTGGGGTCCCACTGATTATGTATACAAAATTTGGTTGAGTTTGCCCAAATGTCCTAGATTTTTAATTTTTACACCCCCCCCTCCCCCCTTTAATTTTTGGTCGATATGCACCAAAATCTAATCAGCTCTTAATCTCAATGAACCAAAACTACGTGTGAAATTTGGTTTCGATATTCACACTAGTTTTTGAGCTAGCTCGTACACAAATTTGGTAACGCACAGACTAACTAACTAACTAACAGACATTTTGTCAAAACAATTATTATCTCGAAAAATATAATTTTTTCGATGTTCACTTATTAGAGCTTTTTTGTAGAGCAAAATGCCATGGTTTCGCTCAATTTTTTTAATCGAAATAGTTTAAGTCGTTTTTGAGATATTTCGAAAAAAAGAAGGAAAAAAACACTTTTTTCATGCACGATTACAATACTTGACCATACCCTGTATGGTAAAGTAAAAAGTGTTGTTTTTTTGCTTCTTTTTTTCGAATTATCTCAAAAATATTTTGATTAAAAAAATTGATCGGAACCATGCCGTTTGGGTCACTATGAGTGAACATCGAAAAAATTATATTTTTCGAGATAATAACTGTTTTGTCAAAATGTCTGTTAGTCTGTGCGTTACCAAATTTTTGTGTACGAGCTAGCTCAAAAACTAGTGTGAATATCGAAACCAAATTTCACACGTAGTTTTGGTCCATTGAGTTTAAGACCTGATTAGATTTTGGTGTATATCGACCCAAAATTAAGGGGGGGGGGGGTTAAAATGAAAAATCTAGGCCATTTGAGCAAACTCAACCATATTTTGTATACTAAATCAGTGGGCCCCAAGAAGTTTTGGTCCATAAAAAAGCCTTAATGAGTGAACATCGAAATAATGTGTTTTAGTTAGTTAGTTAGTTAGTACGTTACCAAATTTTTGTGAATGCACCAGCTCAAAAACTAGTGTGAATATCAAAACGAAATTTCACATGTAGTTTTTTTTAGCTCAATTAGAACTCGAGATATAACTAAAAAACTAAAACTAATCCCGTGATTGTAAAGGACTAGCTGAGAAGCCCACAGAAGCATTTTCCGTGACGCTTTTGAGGATTCGGATCATATCCTGCCCGGAAAATGTAGAATATCTATAAATCTAAGAGTTCTATCAAAGAACTGGTCCAAGTAAACGTTCAAGTAAATAAAATTTTCTAGACAATGAGATAGAATTCAAAATAATAAAATAATGTTCTAAATATGTAGAATTAACATAAGAAATTATTGATTACATTATTTAACTTTCGCGGCTCAAATTGCTTTAAAATAGAATCAAATTTCTAGGATGAGTGGTTTTCATTTTATGAACGAAAAACTGCGATTTTTTGCAAAAAATTGCAGTTTTTCTAAACAGTTGGACGGTTCGGTTGGCTGACACCAACCGAACCGTCTAAAAACCAGCCAGAAAAGGAGCTATACGAACCCAACCGAGCCGAACTGAATACATATTAACCGAACCTCCGAAAATTTAGTCCGTGCGGGGTGTGTTTCGGGATCCCATTTTTTTTCTAATCAAACACACATTGAAAACCGAACAGCCAATCGTCGGGCAGGGTGTCTCTTTTGTATTCTCCCTTATACTGGGGAATATTTTGTCTGAAGATATTATGCCGGGGGATATTTTGTCGGGGGCTGAAATGTCGCGGTACCTTTCTAAACTGCAACCTCATATTACCATTATCCAATTAGAATGAAACTTCATTTAAATTGTAGCAAATTTAATCTAGTTTAAAAATGTATAGAGTGGTCTTTGTCGAAAACGTGCTCCTTCATGGTCAAAATGGGGAAAAATCGAAAAAAGTACGAATTTTAGGATATTCAAAAGTGATCACCGGGGGGTTTTTCTGACAGGCGCTAGTACCGGTTCTACTGGACCTAAATAAATGAAATTGTTATCATTTTACGCGTAATTTAAAGAGCTTTAATTTATCTAATAAATATATTTTTGATTTGATAAGCTGTTTTAGAGTTATTCAAGAAAAACAAAAAAAAACTCCTAAATTTTCTCATTTTGAGGCGCGTAGAAAAATTTTCATAACACAGATTTGGGGAAAAACTTAGGGTAGTAATATTGGAGTATTGATATTCCAACAATAAAATCCTTACCGTGAATTATTTCCTGTTAAAATCATAATTTGCCTGGACTCAATCACCTGTTTGTTTTGATTAAAAAAAAAACACGTGCTTTCTGTTTTGTTAACAGCCCACTTTTAGTTATGATCACCATCCTATCTTTTTTACTTTTACCCACCTATTAATAATAAATTTCTCAAAGTTCTGGACTGCTTAAAATATCGTTTCATAATTCTTAAAACTGGTTAATAAACCTTATTTCAACAAAATAAATCAAACTTTTTCCGAGTAGTCGGAATATACAAATAATATTCAATTTTTCTCCTTTAATAAGATTATATAATACATTATATCAAAATTGTGCCTTAATTAAAGCGTTATATTATAATATTACATAAAACATTTAACATTATAGATAGATGACCCCCCCCCCCGCCAAATGTGTAATTGAATTTCTCATGGTTTCAGGTCATCATGAATATATATATATAGAAAGTATGGATGCCCACATACCGTGTGCATAGCAGTGCATTCGCGTGCAAGTTTGATTTAGGCATGTGGAAAGGGCATCAGGCAGGGGATGCGCTTTTTGCGCTCTTGCATTGGCTTTATATTAATTAACGGTGCGGTTACATAGTTATGGTCCATTACAATATGGGTGTTACCTCTACCTCCCCCTTTTAGAAAGGATGGGGTGAACCAAACAATTGGCAAAACACTCGGAAGATGAACCATATAGGGTGAATAAATAAATTTTCAATACTTGGAAATTTAAATTCCATTTTTATAAAAAATAAATAAATAAATAAAAATAATAACCACGGTTGAAGTAATTTTTGAAGACGAACTGATAAGTGAATTGAGCGGATGATTATGAGGCAGTTCAAAAAAAAGAAGATAATTTACACTATCTTTTTGTTCTAAACCGACGTTTCGGAGGTCTATTCTCTCCTTCTTCAGGGTATTGAAATGTCACTGAAGGAAGTCCAATACGACATTACCCTCTGTCTCCTTTGACAATGCCAATAAAAACATTATAATATATTCTATTTCATTCTCGAGCGGGAATACAGTGAAATAGCACACTGATGATCCATATGTGTAGTATTTAACTGTAATACTACACTATAATCCCGCTGAGAATGAAATACAATATATTATTGTTACTGTCACTGAAAGAGGAGACAGAGGGTAATGTCGCATTGGATTTCCTTCACTGTCATTTCAAACCCCTGAAGAAGGAGGGAATAGACTCCAAAACGTTGGTTTATGAATAAAAAGATAGTGTAAATCGAAGTAGGTGTATCTCTCTTTGGAAGTATTTTGGAAGTACTTGGAAATATTTGGAAGTACTCTGAAATATTTGAAAGTATTTGGAAATATTTGGAAGTACAAGTGGAAGTAGGTGTACAGCATATTAGGTCGCGATTCACCCCTCGTTATAAATTATCTTGTTCTTTTTTTTTTAACTGCCTCATCATTATCCACTCAATAATAATAATAATAATAACTAGGACACCGAACACTCATTAATTTTTCAAACATAATATTATAATATAAATATGATGGGACATTCCACGCCCAATCGGACGGTTTGAAAAAATTTAATTTTTGATTTCCTTCATTTTTTGACATTTTAGAGTACCCATCAAAAAACTCTTCATGGTAAATTTTGAAATTTTTTTAATCACCGGTTTAAAAGATTTCGAATTTCGGTTTTTCGATCAAAATTTCTTCAAAAATGGTCCAAATTCAATTTTTTTTTTTGAAATATTTGTTTTTATTTACATACTTTTTAGAAAAAAATACAAAAAAATTATTTAAAGTGTGTTTATATGCGATTTTTGAAAATTTTAACCAGTATATTTTTTTATTTTTGATCTCACATGAAAATATGTCAATTTAACATGTTTTTTAAATGATCACCCAAAAATCAGCTCGATTAAAAAAATTTTGAGAGGTCATTTCAAAATTTTTAAAAAATTTCAAAAATGTTAGAAAAATGAATTTTTTTTCTCGTCATGTTATTATTGCCCACGTTAAAAATTATAAATATTCTGAAAATTTCAAGTCGATTTATCATCAGTTTATAAAAAGATTTTTATAATTTTTAAAGTAGAGTACTTTAGATTTTTTCGATTGACCTGTAAATATATATATATATATTTTTTCATCTTAACAAATAGAAATGAAGCACGAGACACGAAAAAAAAAAAAAAAACAATTTTTGCTCGTTTAATCAGAGTAGATTTACAGGTCACTCGAAAATATCTAAAGTACACTACTTTAAAAAGTAAAATAATCTTGAGCGAACTCTATAAATTGTTAAATATTGACTTGAAATTTTGAGAATATTTATAATATTCTGCATCTATATAAAATTAAGGTTTTGTCTGTACATTGCTCTAAATCACGCCAAATTTTGGTTGCACACGTTTCAAGCAAAGTTATGAACGAAAACACCCTCAACAAAATTCCTGTCTGTATGTCTGTCTGTTTCAGTGGTTTCCACGAAAAAGTTGCTCACGATTCACGTCAAAACGGCTGAAGGGATTAAATTTGGATCAAGTGTCTTCTAACTTACGTTTTTAGCTATATAACGTTTTGATATTTTGACCCCAAAATGAGGTTTGGGGAGGCGCACGAATGAAAATTATCAAATAGCTCCTAAACTATTAACCCTACGGCAAATTTTATAATAAACAAAGTTGTAGGGGATGTGATTTCTGACAACTTTTGTTTAAAAAGATTTCCCCAAAAAGGGGGGGAGAGTCAAAATATGAAAATTCTTGCTCTTGGACCAAACTCAACCAAATTTTGTATACATAATCTGTGGGTCACTAGAAGGCTAGAAATGCAAAAACTGGGTGCGGGGGTGGAATGGATTGGGATGGGTTAGAGTATGGGGTGGGGTGAGGTAGTGAGGCGGAGTAGGTGGGGGTGCAGGGTCTGGTACGGGGTGTAGTCCAGGGGGCGTAGTGGGAGTGTGATGCACATGGTTGGAGGGCATGGGGTGGATCGGGTGCGGGTGGTGGTGTGGGAGCGGGGGTTGGCCATTGTGCGGGAGGTGGGTTTGGGGGGGGGGGGCTCCAGGGGGCGTGCCTCCTGACTAGCAAGAGGGCCACCGAAGGCGGGCCTTGCAGCTAGTAGGCAATAATAGTAACATGACAAGAAAAAAAATTCAATTTTCTACCATTTTGGAAATTTTTAAAAATCTTGAGTTATCTCTTAAAATTTCTTAATGGAGCAGATTTTTGGTGAGCATTAAAAAAGAATGTTAAATTAAAAATAAAAAAATATTAGTTTTTTTTTGGAGAGCTACCCTAATATATACATATTTATATTAATTAAATTTATGAATATAATGGGAAGAGAGATAGAACGAAAATATTGCAAATGATATAGGGAATTTTTTGATGGATTAATTTTTTCCCTGGAATTCGATAATCTAATCAGAGCCAACGGGTTTCTTTTAATGCTATTTAATTTTAGTTGCAATTCTTTTAGAGTCAAGTCAACATGTATTTAAGAGTGTATTTATTTGTCTGTGTGTTGTGATTTGTGCTCTGATCATTTCTGAATTTGTTCCTTTGTGCTGTTGAGGATTTGTTGAAATCTTCAAGTCTACTCTAGGTAAATATTCTATTATTTATTTTTCTTATTATTTTCATTAATATTATTCAAAATAAGGTGGTTTATTAAAGAAGATGAGTTTAATGAAAAGTCTAATGATACACACACACACAGTTGTTTTTTATAATACATATTTGATTTGTATTGGGAAAAACCCTTATTTGCCAGAAAGTCACACACAGTTTATTTAACAAAAAATGTTTATAAATAATTTTTCCGTGTTTGACGACTCTTTAACGAAATATAAAAATTATTAATATAATTACCGTATATATATATACGAGCTGCTCCAATTTTGATAGTTGATTTTTACAGTAATAGTTTCTTATTTTTTTTTTTTTTTTTTTTTTTTTATAAATTTTATTAAACCAATTATTTTACATTAATTAATGTATACATTGTATTTTTGCTTCGATTCCGGAGATTACTTCTCCACCATTGAGTGTCCTTATTCATCTTTAGTCCTTGTTTTTAATAAGAGGAAAAATCTAATTAGATAAAAAAACCTCTTTTCCGATAATTATTTCAATTCCATTATTCCCCAATCAAGTCGATTGGTTTATCCTCCCTCCCAATCCATCCAATCCATCCCATGCCCATCTCAATAGTTTCTTAAAATAATAAAGAATAAATCTACAAAATTTGATCAAGATCGGAGAGAGTTTTAATTTTTGCCCCCACTCACATTTTGGATAGTTGAGGGGGGGGGGGGGCGGATTACAAAAAATCTTGAAATTATCTTTTGCAAATAAATAATCCACAGTTTTCCAAAGAGTAAATGTACTAAAAAGCTAAAAATTTCTATATCCCCCCCCCCCCCTTCGCCCCCATAGTCAATTTTGATAGTTGATTTTTACAGAAATAGTTTCTTAAAGTATTAAAGAATAACTCTACAAAATTTGATCAAGATAAGAGAGAGTTTTAATTTTTGCCCCCACTCACATTTTGGATAGTTGGGAGTCGAATTTCAAAAAAAACCTGAAATTACTTTTTAGATATTTGTATTCAGAATTTTATTAAGTAAAAATCAAGTAGATATCTTATCGTTCTTAATTGAAAATGCATAATTAGTGTAAACACATTGCAAAGACATTTTGCTCCTTTTGAGCCCTTTAGGGGTCGAATTTCAAAAAATCCTGAAATTACTTTTTAGATATTTGTATTCAGAATTTTATTAAGTAAAAATCAAGTAGATATCTTATCGTTCTTAATTGAAAATGCATAATTAGTGTAAACACATTGCAAAGACATTTTGCTCCTTTTGAGCCCTTTAGGGGTCGAATTTCAAAAAATTCTGAAATTTATTTTTAGATATTTTAATTTAGTATTTTTATAAGTAAAAAGCAAGTAGGTATTTTATCGTCCTTAAGAGATATCGCATAATCAGTGAAAACACACTTTGACCCCTTTGACCCCCTTAGGGGTCGAATTTCGAAAAATACTTTCTTAGTGAGCCCCTATGTCATAGATGTAATATCCTCTCCAAATTTCATGTTTCTATGTCCAGTGGTTCTGGCTGTTTTGATGATGAGTGAGTTAGTGAGTGAGTGAGTGAGTGTATCGGGCAAAGAATTTTATATATATAGATATGTATATATATATTCCGCGCGTTAAGTAGTTCGCTCATGGTAGTGATGTGCTCTTAAAAAGTTTATTAAATATGTCTTTTTAGAATAAATCGTGCTTATTTTTGTTGATCATTTTAAAAACATGTTAAATTGGCTGACTGCCCGGCAAGTAAGTTAGAGTTTGGGTTCGATTCCTGAGGGGACGAAGCCCTCTGACATCCAAATAATAATTGTGGTTAAATTACCTCGGTTAAATTTTTGAAAAAAAAAGATAGGTACTCAAAAAAAAATAGGCTTAGATCATTACATTAATTATTTAAATGAAGGATCAGACACTGAATATTTTTTTTAGTTTACCCTCATTTTTCCCTTCTAGTTGAAAGGAGTGAAAATCTTTATTTCTTATATGTTGCATTTCGGAGAGAGATTTATCTTAAGGTAGTTATTCCGCCAAATGCGTTTTCTTAGGATTTTTTTGAAATTTATACAGATTATTATTTAAATACTTCTGCATCGATTGGCGGCAAAACGAAATTTATGAACAATACAGTTCCGGAGATATTTAATTACAAAAATCGAGTTTTTCAGGCTCTTTAACATTGCTCTATACGGGATATCGGAAAATTTACACACATATTTAATTATAAATAAGAAACCCTTCTTACCATTTTTATAAAAAACTAAACCAACATTTAACAATAACCAATACATATTTTAAGACAAATTTGAGTCATAGTTACAACCCAGTTTCTGAGATAATAAGGAATAAATAATGAAAAATGTATAAAAAAAAATAGACTAAAAACAATTTGGCAACAGCGCATTTATTTAACCAGCGAAAGATGCATGCGCTAGATTTTTTCAAAATTATAATTTTCATAAGGTGTAACGTAGGCGTTGATTACATTTGCTAAAAAATTACAAAACGATTTTTATAGAAATTTAAAATGTATTTTATCTGTCATTTTAATATAAAAATATTCAATCACTTACAATGGTGCCAAATTTGTCAAACGAGCACATGATTGGCTAGAATTGGTACATAAACAGCAAAAAGTTTTGCGCTTATGAACTATGAATCCTTATTGTCTGTTCTATATACTCTAGCATTTACTTTTTGCTAGTATTGTGGCGAAACAACTACCTTAAGGGTTTGGCTGACTGCCCGGCAAGCAAGCTAGCGCTTGGGTTCGATTCCTGAGGGGACGAAGCCCTCGGAAATCCAATGTAAAAATAGTTTCTACTAAAATCTTAGATTCAACCATAAATAAAATAAATTACCTATTTTTAATATAATTGTGTTTAAATTACCTGTATTGAATTTTTGAGAAATTCCATCTTTTTTCCAAAAAAAAATACTAAAAAACAGAGGCATAAATGTTTATACATTAATTATGTTAAATTAACATATTATCATGCTAGATCAAAAATAAAAAAATATTCTTTTTTTTTGGGCCACCCTAATATATAGTACAGCTAATATAATCCAGTCATGTTACTAGAATCCCACTTGAATTGATTGGGAGATTGTAGCTGCAATACTTAGTGCAAATATCTCCACTTTATAGAATTGCAATTACCCATACTCTATAAAAGAATTACGATATTGTAAATGAGCCATTCCACGCCAAATCGGACGGTTTGAAAAAATTTAAATTTTGATTTCTTTCATTTTTTTGATATTTTTTAGTACCAATCAAAAAACTCTTCCTGGTAAATTTTGAATTTTTTTTTTGATCACCGATTTAAAAGATATCGAATTTCGGTTTTTCGTTCATAACTTCTTTAAAAATGGTCCAAATTCAATTTTTTTTTTACAAATTTTTTAGAAAAAAATACAGGGAAATTATTTAAAGTGTTTTTATATGCGATTTTTGAGTGGTTTTAATGGTTAATAGGGAATAAATTTTTTTCGAATTTTTCAAAAATCGAAAAAAAAAAATTAGTAATTATCATTGGCCCTCTATCAACCCGGTCTTAAAATTTGCAGAATGAATAAAAGTTTTAAATAAAGTATTATCATAATAATCGAAAAATACATACAGTTTCAAAAACAAGATGAAAATTTTAAAACTCAAAAATCGCATATATAAAAACACTTTAAATAATTTTTTTGTATTTTTTTCTAAAAAGTATATAAAAATTTTTTTTTAAATTTGGAACATTTTTTGAAGAAGTTATGGGCGAAAGACCGAAATTCGCTATCTTTTAAACCGGTGATCGAAAAAATTTCAAAATTTATCAGGAAGAGTTTTTGATGGGTACTAAAAAATGTCAAAATAAGCTGGCGTATTCTGATGTGGCCATCCACTTGACTTTACCATACAACCTGGCCCCTCACTTATATTTAATATTTAATAAAATTATTTATAATCATGGGGGGTTAGTTTTTGCATTTTTAGACTTCTTGGGACCCACTGATTACGTATACAAAATTTGGTTGAGTTTGATAAATGGCCAAGATTTTAATTTTTTACCCCCCGCCCCCCCCCCCATTTTGGGCGGTTAGATTTTGCATTTTTAAACTTCTGGGGGTCCACTGATTATGTATACAAAATTTGGTTGAGTTTGCTCAAACGACCTAGATTTTTTATTTTTAACCCCCCTCCACCCCTTCAATTTTGCGTCGATATGCACCAAAATCTAATCAGCTCTTAATAAGGCATGATTCGGTGGTGAGACGTCTGGCTGATGAACTAATTAAAAAGGGAATGCGGGTCGAGCTCGAATATTTATATCAGAGCTCGGCCGGGAACAGGAAGCCAGACATCGTGGCGAAGGACGGGTCGGGGACGGTGTGGGTTCTGGATGTTCAGATAGTGTCAGCGCTCCTCGGACTGGGGGTTGCCCACAGAAACAAAATCAATTATTATAAGGGCAACTCCAGTCTGGTGAGCAACATTGCGGCAAGGTTTGGGGTGGGCTCGGGTTCTGTGAGAGTTGAAGCCATCACACTCTCGTGGAAGGGAGTGTGGTGGCATAAAGCGGTGCCTCCCCTTGTCGCCCTGGGAATTTCTCAGAGAACTTTATACGATATGACCTTCAGGGCGATGAGGGGTTCATTAATGAATTTTTACAGTTTCAACAGGAGAACTTATAGGAAATCGCCATGCGATAGAAATTGTATATAAAAAAGAAAAAAAAAAAGAAAAAAGAAATTTTTTTTTGTAAATATATTATGTTAATATTCCTATAATTATGTAAATAATCCTGTAATTAATTCACCCGATTATGTAAATATTTCTTGTTAGTGGAGGCCCCCACCTGCGTGGCCCAATAAACGGAAAAATCAATGGACCAAAACTACGTGTGAAATTTGGTTTCGATATTCACTCTAGTTTTTGAGCTAGCTCGTTCACAAAAATTTGGTAATGCACAAACTAACAGACATTTGGACAAAACAATTATTATCTCGAAAAATATAACTTTTTCGATGTTCACTTATTAGGGCTTTTTTGTAGACCGAAATGCCATGGTTTCGCTCAATTTTTTTAATCGAAATAGTTTCAGCTGTTTTTTAGATATTTCGAAAAAAAGAAGGAAAAAAATACTTTTTTCATGCACGATTACAATACTTGACCATACCCTGTATGGTAAAGTAAAAATGAAGGAAATCAAAAATTAAAATTTTCAAGCCATCCGATTTGGCGTAGAATGCACCAAATATATTATGTTAAAACCATAAAATACCCAATTTTCCGTGTTATTATTTTTTTTTGTCCCAATCTTAATTTATAAACATATTTTTGGGGGATATTATTAAAAATTAATCATAAGTTTGTTATTATCTTTATTCAGCCATATTTGTCTCATCTATATTTTAGATTAAAACCGAGTAAAATAATAAAATTTTGTCTGATGCCCGACTTCCTTCATACTCCATTATCTTCATAATGAAATAAACTTAGACGCTCGAGCTTTTCAAATAAATGAAAGAAAGCTAAGTGCAGAAACGATTATGAGTTTCTCCTAGCTTAGGATGTTAAATAAGGAGGCTACTATTAAAGAAAATTATTTTCCTTATTACCCGACAAAAAAAAAAGAAGAAAGTGATCAACCATCAATCAATTGAATAAGCTAACTAACTGGAGGGATTATTAATATTCACACTCTCTAATTATTTATTATTTTTCTTTACCTGAACGAGTTGAGCTGAAATTGAAAAGACCTGGCAACCAGACTTAATACTCTTAGGGCCAGTTGTATGTCGGTTGGTAAACTATTTTTAAACGTTGGCAAAGGGTAAATCGCTGGGATGGCCAATCAGATGAAAGTGCCTGCCAATAAGATGACAGGCACTTTCATCTGATTGGCCATCCCAGCGATTTACCCTTTGCCAACGTTTAAAAATAGTTTACCAACCGACATACAACCGGCTCTTAGCCGGTTGTATGTCGCAGTAATGCTTTTACAACTAACAAAGGGTAGATGGTAAATGGAGTAACTGGGATGGCCAATCAGATAACAGGCACTGAAGGTGCTCCATTTACCATCTACCCTTTGTTAGTTGTAAAAAGCATTTACTTTGCGACATACAAAGTAGGGTAGGAAATTGTACAAATAAGATCTAGATCTCAATCTCGGTATAAAAGAGTTTCACTTGTGTCCTTCTAGCTCAAAAACTATTGAACTAATAATCTGATGTGGCCATCCACATGACTTTACCATACACCTGTCCCCTCTCTTAGGTATAATAATCATTTAGGGGAGGAGGGTTAAAAAATAAAAATCTACGCCCTAGGACCAAACTCAACCAAATTTTGTATACGGGGCATTGATTGATTCCACGCCAAATCGGACGGTTTGAAAAATTTTACTTTTTGATTTTGTTCATTTTTTTATATTTTTTTAGTACCCATTAAAAACCTTTTCCTGGTAAATTTTGAAATTTTTTTGATCACCGGTTTAAAAGATAGCAAATTTTGGTTTTTCGCTCATGAATTTTTCTAAAATGCTCCAAATTCAATTTTTTACTTTATTTTTTTTAATGTTTGTTTTTTTTAAATACTTTTTAGAAAAAAAAAAATACAAAAAAATTATTTAAAGTGTTTTTATATGGGGTTTTTGAGTTTGAAAATTTTAATCTTGTTTTTTAAACTGTATGCACTCTTCGATAATTTTTTTATTTTCAACTTCTACAAATTTTAAGATAGGTTGTTGTGGTCCTATGATAATTACTATTTTTTTTTTATTTTGATTTTCTTTCAACAAACTAAAATACTAAAAAAAAAAAATGCAAAAACTAACCGCCCAAAATTGAGGACTAGTCAAAAAATGAAAATCTAGGCCTTTGGACCAAACTAAACCAAATATTGTATACATAATCAATGGGTCCCATCATAAGTCTATAAGGGCAAAATCTAACCGCCCATGATTTTGGTCCAAAGGCCTAGATTTTCATTTTTTGACCTCTCCCCCAATTTTGGGCAGTTCGTTTTTGTATTTTTACTCTTCTGTGTGTATTCAAAATTTGGTTGAGTTTGGTCCAAGGGCCTAGATTTTCTTGGATCCATAAAAATAATCCTTTTTTTTCATTATAAGTTCATTTTATAGTATTTTTTTTTTTTTTTTTTTTAGTTTCAAAATCTTATCATTTTAATTTTTAACCCCCACTTACGGTTTTCTGTTACAACCAAAAGCTTGCAGTATTCCTTCTAGCCTATATCGAGCTTAAGTTTCGAATTTCGTAGCTCTGAGACTTATGGTTGCGAAACGCAGGGGTGTACATTCGTACATAAGCACTGACCAATGGATTTTTGGCCCCTGGAGACCACAATATCCGGTTTTATGTCCCAAATTCGGGTTCCAACTATTAAGGTCATCGATTCCTTCCACCTAGAAGTTACAAAAATTAAATAATAATTTTTCATCTCTGAGATACAAGCTCTCAAAGAGTCAGGACCCAGATTGGCCATCGCAACACTCTCCCATTATATTCTATAGAATATAAATGTGAAAGTAAAAATCATATTTCCTTTTGTACATTAAGCTATAATAAATGCAGAATATTGAATTTGTCTAAATTTTATCAATAATTTCTAATTTAATTTAATTCTTTTACGAACATGTTTAAGATATAATTGAATTTTTTGCTTTGCTAATCACTATTAATACTGTATTGACCGTTTCATTTCTGAGAAGGGAATGGGCATTAACAGTCGATTGGGGGGACTGGGGCTGAAAAGTCAGAGCAAATGGTCAAAAGTGGCCACAACACAGAGAGAGAGCCACCATCTGCTACCGATTTAATTAAATTTCAACGCGGTTTGATTGAGGTGCCTTTATTTCGTTTCATCTGTGTCGAATTACCCTCAAACAGGCAACAAACCATACATATAATGCATCAATAGATTGACTTAGGCTAAAAAGCCTTTTTATATTTAAACAATAGATTTATTTATTTATTTATCATTCATCCAAACTCATTAACAATTTTAAATAATAATAATTAAATAAAAATTAAATTTTCAATTAATATACATGTTAAAATTTAGCAACATTTCATATAAAGGGTTTTTCAATATGGACGACGCATTTTGTTTTTGACATTTCTCGATTAGGATTAAAGTTGTATAAGTAATCTAACAATATTTTATATATATACCGGGTGAGTTTTTTTATCTTGAGACAGTCTTATAACTCAAAAACAGTCCATTATATGAAAAAAGTTTCAAATAAAAGTTTATTTATATCGAGGGGGAAACTAAACTACTCTATTGTTTAATAATAAAACTTGAGTAAGATACGAGGTAGGTTTCACAAAAAAAGAAATAAAACAAAATTGAGTTTTAAATTCGATATATTTCGGGGGTTAGCCCATCATCAGGAGTCTAAGAAAACTGATTATATATTGGAAAAATAGTTTTACAAGTAACAATTTTTAAAAAAATTTTAACTGTATGTGGTGAGGGGAAAGTAGGGGAAGAGGAGAAGTTGTTCTATGAATTAATATTTTCTATTGAGATTTGAACTGGCTGAAAGGAATCTATACGTGCTATTATAATAACGAATGGACAAGTACCTGAGAAGGTACAACTTGAAAGGTACATGAGAGAGTGCAATTACCCTAGTATATTCAATGTGCGAACAATGGAAGGAA